>OX465581.1:43475787-44675787 GCA_950022655.1 Alentia gelatinosa | reverse complement strand
CTTATCACAATTGACAAACACATATCTATGTCAATTTCTATATTTGTCTTATCATTGATACTCATGTATTTCTCTTATTCATATCAATAAGACTCATAAAATTAAATAAAATTTTATAAGCCCACTACGGCCTTCACTCTGTTTCATTGGGGATCTGGGGTAATGATGTCAAGAAGAGTCGCCTGTAAAGTATATAAACAGACCATAGCTCCATTATTCGAGTATTGCTCTATTATTTTTGAGGGGAGCACAGTCAGCTTGCTCACAAAGTTACAGAGATTACAAAACCGTGGTCTACGCACATGCCTGGGAGATTGGGCGGGGGTGCACACTGTCGAAGAGCTACACTGTCTAACGAAAGTCAAGAACCTTCAGCGCAGACGCGATGAGTTGGTGTTGACGTACATGAGGAAAACATATACCACTCAGGCTAATGCAGAATTACCTAACAACCATGCCCGACCCTTACGTTCTAGTAAAAAAAGATTCAAATTGCCAAGACCAAAAACTGAGCGCTATAAGCTTTCCCCCATGTATCGAGGATATTCTTTGTGGAATGCCCAGGATGAAACTTTAAAAGCGGCCCCAACCAAAAGAACTTTTAAGTTGATAATGAAAAGTAAAGAAAACCTACCCAATCCTTGTCGCAGAATACGCTGACGCTACCCTACCCACACGCTTGAGCAACACTTATGACTAAGCTGAGGCGCTTCCCTGTACCTTCCACTAAGTTTAACTCGACTTACAAAGCCTACATGACAGCCTCACCTAAATCTCATACTATTTCATCATCATGATTGTATATATGTTTATTACGAGAGAATGTTGATCAATATGTACACACAGAACTTGTAACTGGGAGTTTCCAACAAAATGTAAGACCACCACGACTGGTGAATTTTGTTTTCAAATAAAAAAAAAATAATAATAAAAAAAACTAGTTTACCAAACCCGGTTCCCATATCGTTGAATATGTCACTAGATGTTTGGAAATTATACTTTTTCTCATCTTTAAGCTCTAACTACAAGCTAATTTGTTGTCTTATCCTGGCATATCCTACCTGGAGTACACCGTCATGTAAGCCCACTAGCTGGGCATGGACGCATTTGAATTATCTCACCCCTTTCTATTTCAAATTATCAAGGTGGAAGATTAAGAAAGAAATTGATGAGTGTTTGGTATGTGTCCTCGTTCGCCATCGAGTTTGGAGGGTGCAGTAATATGAACGAGGCGATAGCCGAGTGAATATTCTGAAGCACTTCAAACGAGATAATAAACTGGGACTCAGAACAAGCACGAATATGTTTCTGATTTTATCTTAGCCTGGAAATATTTATCTCTTTATCACCCATTGAGAACAAGTTACCGTTCTCGCAAGCCTGTTGAGAACGAGTTTGTAATGCTAAGCCTATGGACGTTTATACCAGGCTAAGATAATAAAGAAGAAACCCCCAAGTTTTGGTCTAAGTCGTCTTTCTCCGCGAGTTTGATGCGGTGTGATATGAACGAGGCGACAGCCGAGTGAATATCACATAGCATTCAAACGAGTTGGAGAATGATTTCTTTTACCAAAGTGAGTTGCTTTCTGCATTTATCTCACCCCTGTACGCACTAAATGCTGGATTACACACAGGGTATAGACCATGGTATAGACCATGGAGAACGGACTCGTAGGGGCATGGAGAACGAGTTTCGAATGTTAAACCTATGGACATTTATTCCAGGGGGAAGATAAAGGCTAAATAGCCGTTACCTCATCTCCAGAATAAATAAAAACCTTTAAAAAAGAATCTTCTGGTCCTTCCTCTAACAGCTGCAGCCCGTCTGTTTCGATCAGCAGCACATCTTCCTTTTCACGGTCACGTAGCTGGGTAAGGGGAGTGTGAGGCAACACGAAGTGATGGCTCATGCCTTTTACGATCACGTTTCAATAAGCTTTCTGTAGATAAAACAATGCACAGACACATCCATAACTATACAGACATTCGGGTGGTTAGCTTCATGTAATTCTTTGTCATATTATCTGTAATAAAAGTGCTTACAATTGAGGTACTTAAAGATACCGACGAGTGTTTGTCTCTTTCGGATTGCAGTTCAATTAAAAAAGGATCCGTCTGGGAATGTTGACATCTTTTTTCGGGATTTTGAGATGTATAGGGGATACCAGGAAGCATACACCACAGCTCACTACCTCACGCTTTGAAAAAATATCTTTCAATATAGAAATTTTGAAATTCATAACAATGAGACAAAACCCATTATGTTCTGGACTAACATCTAAGGATACATAAGGTGGGTAATAATCTAAATAGGAATATATAAATATAAATATATATATATATATATATTCCAATATAACAGAGTTATATGTGTAGTGGGGTGAGAATCCAGCAGTGTTCGGACGTTCTACAGAAGGTGGCGCGGAGAGCCGATCCTTACTGTGTAGTGGTTTCGGGCAACGCCGCACACGAGAGTGGCGCGGCGGAGACCGGGATTACATAATGCTGGGTATTTATACTCAGCCTTCACAGTAGGTCGACAGGCTGTCCTCGTGCGTCTCTTCTACGGAACGGACCCTTGGGCCCTCGCTTGGCAGGCGGGTTCTCGTAACCTTCCTGGTGGTTAGGCGAGTCTTTTAGATTAGCCTCTCCAGCGTTACCCAGCACCTCTGTGGGGAAGATCTTCCAGATCTTTCCGGGAAGTAATTGTTAATAAACATTCCTGTTTATCAAATTTGTGAGTTGTGTTGTGTGTGACTAGGTCTGTGCAAACTTGCCGAAAACCGAACCAACCTACGTAGAGCACATAGGGTGGGATCCTGCCTGGAACTAGCATTCCAGATTGGGGTCATCCAACCTGCTAGACAGGGGGTGACCACCACATATGTATATAAATTTATGACCAATTATACTCCTCATTGTATTCACTCCGAGACTGTTATCATACTCATGTCACCGTTTGTTACTCCAGTTACCTGGTTACTCAGGGCCGCACCTCCAGTTACCTGGTTACCATTCCTACTAACGGTCATTCTGCTTCAACTCCCTGGCCTCACCAGGCGTTTTTAGTCTTTTAGTAATTAATTGGGTAATAGAAAATGTGTGTCTGGGTCAATGTCCGATCCATAGACCTTGTTTACCCCACCTTGTAACATATCAGTCCAACCATAAAGATTCATTTGGGACCTAATGTTTGCAATAAAATGTGGGGATTTTGCATCGAACAAGGGTAAATAGTTTCTGAAACATTTGTAAATTTCACATAAGTCATTAGAAGCGCACGATTCGTTAGAATCAAAGAAAAAGTTCAAAGTCCTAGAGTCCCGATACAAAGAGGTTTCGCTGGTTGTAAACAAACTACTTGTGGGTGGATCAGAATACTCATTCATATAGGGTACCAGCTCCGGGTCTATCGCTGGTTGCTGGTGTGTCTGTTTGTTTAGCATTCCCTGTACCCGCGAATCAGGTCTGGTTTGAACGTCTGTATCTGGTTGTTCGCCATTGTTGAATGAGACGACGGGCACCAGCGGCCTGTTGTATACTGGTCTTTCCCGCCACCTTCAATTTGATGTGTTCCTGTGATCCGCCTCTGCCTTTTCTCCTTTCGACTTGTCCCCTTTACAGGTTTTAGCTTTATGGAGTCCTTTGCAATTGGCACAGATATGTTGACAAGAACAAGAGGGGTAATCACAGTAACTATAATTGTACTTTGAACATATGTCGTCAGGGCATTTTCCGGAGTAACCATGGCTTTTCCCCGCAGATTTTTTCGAGGTTACCCTGGCATTGATTGTGTTCTCTATAGTGAGAAAGGTATACATCGACTCATGTTCTGCGGCTATGTAATCCGGTAGACGACCATTTAAAATCATTCCCGTGACAGTGCTCGTACCTACATAAGGCCTCGCTGGTGAACACATAACCTAGTCCCTTGAGAGAAACGAATTTAAGGTGTTTCAGATAACTTTCTGGTGAAACTGTTGGTAGATTAGCTCTGTACAGGCATTCGAGGACACAGTGAATCCCGTATAACAGTTCTCTGAATGACATATCTTCAAACCTTTTATCCACTAACAGACGAAAATCGGGTCTCAGCCAGTGCCTTGACCGTTTTCTTTTTGAAGTTTCGGAAAGCAAGTGTAAGTTAGAAAGCCAGTCCTGGTCTCGGTGTATACCTGTTGGAGGGGTACCTTGAAACCAATTCCTTCTAGGGCGTCAGCTCCAGCTCCCAGGGTTGCAGTCGCCAGGCCTGCCATGTGTAGACCTGCGTGTAGTGTATCGCGCCCATGTTGAACCCTCTCACCTGAGTGTGCTTGAGGAATGTCGCACACAGGTGACCGCCGGTGGTCAGTGGCCGCCGTCATGGCCACCCTTTGTCTAAGTCGTGTATTGGATAATTGGAGGGCCTCCAATTCTTTTTCCAATAGACTAATCGATTCCTCCTCCTCTAGTTCTTGTTTGAGTTTCTTTGCGGCTGCGATCTGGTCAAGTAGGAATGCTTTTCTACCTGTAGTGGATGATGGGTCTTTTTGCCTCTCTCCCGAGTCGTCCCGGGTCCCCGTGTCGCCTTCAGAGTCACTGTATTGCGCCTTACAATACTTTCCGAAAGGAGGTGCGTGTCGAGAATTGCATGCTTTACAATTCTTCCAGCTTTCCTCGCCTTCTTCCTCAACTATCTCCTCTATGCCTTTATCTGCCATGATGTTGGTAGATAAGGTACAAAAAAAATAAAAAAATAGAAATGAGAGACAAAGGGTAGCAGAACTAGACATGCTACACCGAGCTGCTGAGGGTGACTGACGTGTGGGACGCCGGCAGCACCCTCAACCAATTAGCAGCTCCCCCTAGTAGTCAGGATCAATGTTTGATTTGTTGGGGTTTGACGGGGATTTTGTAACCTATACATTTTCGGAAAGCTTAGAACCCCTAGATTTCAAAAATCGATGTTTACAAATTTTCACGCCATTTTTTGGTGGCCATCTTGGATTTTTCCAAGATGGCCGACATTTTTTTACTGGTTTCAACCAAATAGACCTGCTTTTTCATTATATATTTACTAAAATGACATGAAATCAACATTTATGACTGAAAACCATCTGAACTACTCAGCCATTTGCATTATGTCATATATTGGCCATTTTGGATTCCAAGATGGCTGCCAAAATGCCATGGGAGATCTAAAAATCCTATATTTCTACAATTATTGCCTGATTTGCAAGTGTAATACCTCTACTTCAGGGTTTTATGGGTGTAGAATTAACTGGACCACTCAGAAATATGATTCGACTACTTTTGGTAAAGATAGACTGTTACCATGGTAACTAGTATTAATAAGTTGCTGCAAAAATGGCCATCAAAGGCATTCAAGTATGTAGTTTCTGCAGTTATTGTCCAATTTCCAAATGTAGTATCTTTACTTTAGGATTTTTATGGGTGTAGAATTGGGTGAATCACTCAGAAATATGATTTGACCATTTTTTGAAAGGATAGAATGTTACCATGGCAACTAGAATTGCAGCATTGGCCATCAAGGACCTTGAACTATTTAGTTTCTGCATTTACCGTCTGTCAGATTCCCAAGTGTAATACCTCTACATTGGGGTTTGTATGGGTGTAGAATTAAGTGGACCACTTAAAAATATGATTTGACCATTATCCACAATGTTAGAATGTTACCATGGCAACCAGGAATGTTTCATTTTCACCCAAGGCATCACCAAAGTCCTGAAAATGCAGTAATTGTCAGAATTCCAAAGTAGTACAATGGGCCCCATCACACTTAGTCCCCACAGGAGGGGAATTCACACAAAACAATTGTGATAGTTTGATTTCTTCTTCATTCACCTCTTGCACATAAGCATGGCACGGCAATTGCCATGATAATGGGTTGCACTGGTTTCTATGTATCTGATATGTACCAGCAGGAGACCAGCAAAATTTCCTCCCTCCAGAACGAGGCGAGTGCTGTTAGAGTGAAGCCAACACTGCAGCAAGTGCCTAATACCACTATAATAATGAAAATATAAATCTTCTTCTATCATAAATATATGGCCAAATTTTACAATCAAAACATTAAGAACCTATATGATCTTTTGACAGAACAGGTGTCCTCCCCCCAAGTGGATAGGTTAGAAACTAGATATGAGCGATAATATGGGTAAATATGCCATGCAAAGCATAGCATCTGAACTGCAAACAGGGAGGAGGAGCATAGTCTAGAATGGCAAGTGTTCCAATTTGTTCACTAATAATTATGGACAATTTTGACCACGGCCAAGTCCACCAGGACTAGAGCCTCAGGGAAATCCCCACCTTACTGGGGAAGTTAACACATTGGGCCCCCCCTCAAGGGGATCTTGTCAAGCTCTGCCAAATGATCATGATTCTATATTCATATAGAGGAATAGTGAGGGATTGGTATAACCGTAGCGCCCTCTGTGATCAATACACAAAACAACCGTGTTATTTTAACCCATATGTATAATATCATACCTTTTCAACGAAAATGTTTTAGCCCTGATAACATCATCATTAGTCAGTCTCAGGCAGTTGATAAAGTCTGTCAACTCGGCTAACATACCTAACAGTATATGACACTAGACGACGTTTCAACCCTAGCATAAGGGATTAGGCAAATAGGGCTAGGCATGCGGGCACTTCACTGCAACATAATCTTCCTTGATCAGCATTGACGCGAAATATACACATAGTGAATTATACATGTATGGGTACATAGGACATATCAGAATATTCTATGCTGAACGACATTGCAAGGCTCAGCTCTGGTACTTCGAATTCCCATTGGATGGAGCTCATGTACATGTTATCTTTGACAAAAACATTTTCATTTTGTATTACTGCTGCCTACAATGGAGATACTTAGTACAGAATGCCATATTTAGAATATCTAGAACTGATCTTGCTGTCTCTACTTCATGACAATGGTAGGGGCTGGTTGGATACGCAATGCCGCCCACGCCACCACTCTACTCGGGTTCGTTCTGATGCACGTCTTTAAGTGGCTTCTCTCTATGCACACATGTGGCTTCTGCTGCTGTCATGTCTACAATATACCCCCAACAACGATTACACTGTCAAGGATTCAATCGCTCTATCACCAGTTCTGAGCTGGTCGGCGCTCGTACGTGTAAACCGATTGATTTCGATATTCCATAAGGCCTGGTGTCCACCTACTACGATAGAAATTTAGGTCTACCGATATAGCACCGATACAGAAAGCAAATATCGGAGACATATCGGGAAGGTGCAAAATCGTAGACATATGTCTAGACATGGCAATCCACCACGCATCGTAGAGGATTTTTTCCGGCGCCTAATCGCAGAAACGTGGTCAACTGCCCCGATATTAGGTGACCTTCCAACGCGATTTTGATTTTTATATCGGGAGGCACATCGTAGACCATATCGGAGCCATATCTTAGTAGGTGGATACCAGGCCTAACATAGTGATTTGCTATGAAAAAATCTCTCGCGATATTTTAGTTTTAGTCTGGTGAAAGGTATATTCTTGTATTATCATGATATAACTTGGAAATAAGAACTATTATCTTTCGTATCTCGTTCGCGTTTATAACACTAGGATCGGAGAACCCTTTCACGCTACAGTCATATTGTCATAGAATTTTCACACTTCTTCTAGGTTTCTTCTACCATAAACGTCTGCGCCACGTAAATACACATAAATACAACGTATTTCTCCTCTGGAACGTAATCCAGTCACCACATAAAAATTGGCGTATGGTCAATGTTTCTGTTTAGGTAGCCTTTCCTATTTACGTAAAAAAAACCTACCGACAAAATTTTCGAATTCTGACTCTACTTTTTGCTAGTACGTTTCTGGTGAAATTTTATCACGCATTTCCACTCACGTCTACACAGGAGGACACACGATAGCTAAAATTTGGAAAAAATACTTAATACTTTCCACACTTCTCTGATTTTTCACTCGATACGCACAGAAAAGTATGCTTGTTATGTTCATCCTGCCGTTGATCATTATCTTTCTTTACAGAACGCATTGCTTTTGCCTACATCCATTTTCTCTATCTGCATTATTTCTTGGTGGTAGTTAGTTCGGGTACACACCAGGTGGTCTGTCAGCTTTCTCAGTCTCTGGTATTTGGCTTTCATGGGTATTCTTTCTACTGTTTCCTCTGTCCCAATATTTTTTCAGTATCTTTGCCCAAATTGGACACCTGATCTACAGGTATCCATTGTAAATGTGTCTTCTTTCTTTGACAGGTTTCCTTGGTCATTTTCTCGCAGCAACTTTTGTGGGTTCTTTTTGCTGTAATTTTCGTCTCGCCTTTGTCCAAAACAGTCACTTTTTTGTTCACATTACTGTCAGAACTTTCATGTTTTCCAGACTTTGGCCTGTATGGAAGCCAATGTCCACATCATGGCGGATTCGTTTTTTTTTGTTTTTTTTTTGGGTCGCAATTCAACTACAAGGTTGGTTTTCCATTACGGCCCCAAAACATTCACTGTCCGTGTTGTAGATCAGATAGCTCTCTGTGTATGATGGATTCATTCACTGGTCTTTTTTAAACTTCGTGTCTGGCCATACTACCCCTGTCCTGGACTATTCTGGAGCTGTCTAAAGCGCAATACACATCTACCGATTCAGGATTGAACGATTAGTTCTCAAATCGTATAGGAGTCGGTGAACTTGTCCCAGGCGAATTACGTGATACTTCGGCCCGTGTTGGCCACCCAATCAAGCGCCATTTACCAACGTTCTATTGTCAGCGACTAGATTTATCAACATGTTGATATATTTTTGGCCACTGATTTAGGAACATAGAAAATAACATCTTATGAGCATGAACAAATTGGCCATTTACCTAGTTATTTGACCAAGAAATGGAGCCAAGCTCTTCTTTAAAAAAAAAAAAACATCTGAAGGAGGTGTTTCACTTATCGTTGCCTGACCCTTGCCTAACTGTGCTACATCTACTGACTATGGCCGATTCCGTTGCCTCACCTGAGACAAATTACCGTCCGTTTGTCGGCGACAGATCTACATAAATATTCCGAAATCGGTAGGTAATATTGGGCTTAAGTGATGGTCTGGTGAGAGGCGATTAGGGCTTTGAGCTAGGTGTGGAGATTATCTTGCACATCATCCTAAATTGAGAATTACTGAAATGAAATTTCGTATTCTATTTGGCGATTTGCCCTGTATCAAAAGCTCTCAAAGTAATGGACGGCTGCTCTGTCGCCAAAGCTCGTAATATCCGAGAGCATGCGAGGATATTGCGGAGAGTCAACTCCAAGGAGCATACAACTGCTTTTATCTAAAATCAGTCTATATTGTTTTTATCATCCAACTTTTCCTGACAAATGGCATGCCGATATTAATTCATTTCGGTAGGCACTATTTTTTTATTCTTCCTATTTTTCCCTATACTCCGGTTTTGTAGCCCAGAGCATAAAACAAATCTGTATACTCCACGAATGGAGATTCACACTCCCTGTGTTTCCTTTGTATTAGGTGGATAATAAATCTGTGAGTATATCTTCCGTGTCCTATAGTATACATTGTATGTGGAAATGGGTACTTAATAATGACGATACTTTGGTAGATCTAAATGCAACAAAGCGACAACTATGTATACTACTAACAGCATTATGAAGTATATCCCGACACAGGACACCTTTTCTTATACTACTTCCTCCCTGCTTGATTCTTTTTGGTTCCAATTCTGCTATCCTTCACGATATAGACCTTTGTTTTTAGTGAAAAAAAGGACTTTCATAGTATTAAATTTAGTCAAGTCAAAGACAGCCATATTTGACATTTGACATTTGACACTCATATACGTTTGAATTGATTTGCGGTTTATACTAATACTGATCTCCAAGGTCATGTGGGTGAATGCCAGCCTACCTAGGTTGAATGACTATCAGTATAGATACATGTCTTTTAACCCATCCATGCCGGGTGATACTTGGTGGCATCAACCAGGGCTAGCCGGGTGATGCCTCAAGGCATCATCCGGGGATGGCCGGGTGATGCCTCAAGGTATCATTTACAAAATATTTCGTTTTGTGAACAAAATTGGAAATATTTGCTCAATAAACATGAAACTTTGACAGTGTGTCGGTATAACATCCTATTTAATACTATAAGGCAAAATAAAGAATGGTATTAAAGATCACGTGACATGTCACGTGATGCAAAGATCAAATGATCACAATAGGCCTCTATACTCGGCCTCTAGCGGTATTCATTGGTACTACTACCCGGCGCCATACCTGTGCTACTGCGGTTGGCACCCGACGTGAAAGGGTTAAGAAAAGGATGTGTGGGTGAAAGGCTGTGGGAGTGTAGGGGTGTGTGTGGCTAGATGAGTGAGAGTGAAAGGGGGTGTCGGTAGGTGATAGGATGTTTAGTGTTGGTAAAATGATCAAGGGGGGTGAATGGCTTTGGGTAAAGGGTGGGAACTTGAGGGGAGGTGTGAGTGAATGGGTGTGTGGGTGGAAGGGTGGGAAAGTGAGGGGAGGTGTGAGTGAATGGGTGGGAAAGTGAGGGGAGGTGTGAGTGAATGGGTGTGTGGGTGGAAGGGTGGGAACTTGAGGGGAGGTGTGAGTGAATGGGTGTGTGGGTGGAAGGGTGGGAAAGTGAGGGGAGGTGTGAGTGAATGGGTGTGTGGGTGGAAGGGTGGGAAAGTGAGGGGAGGTGTGAGTGAATGGGTGTGTGGGTGGAAGGGTGGGAAAGTGAGGGGAGGTGTGAGTGAATGGGTGTGTGGGTGGAAGGGTAGGAAAGTGAGGGGAGGTGTGAGTGAATGGGTGTGTGGGTGGAAGGGTGGGAAAGTGAGGGGAGGTGTGAGTGAATGGGTTTGTGGGTGGAAGGGTGGGAACTTGAGTGGAGGTGTGAGTGAATGGGTGTGTGGGTGGAAGGGTGGGAAAGTGAGGGGAGGTGTGAGTGAATGGGTGTGTGGGTGGAAGGGTGGGAAAGTGAGGGGAGGTGTGAGTGAATGGGTTTGTGGGTGGAAGGGTGGGAACTTGAGTGGAGGTGTGAGTGAATGGGTGTGTGGGTGGAAGGGTGGGAAAGTGAGGGGAGGTGTGAGTGAATGGGTGTGTGGGTGGAAGGGTGGGAAAGTGAGGGGAGGTGTGGGTGAATGGGGGTTCCGGTTGAATAGGTGTGTGGGTAAACGGGTGTGTAGGTGAATAATTGTGTGGATAAATAGGTATGTGGGTGCAACTAACTGATATCTTATGCATCACGGAAAAAATAGCGTGGTGGAACAAACCGAGCGCTTCGCAACAGCCTAAGATTAGGGTCTCTCCCTAATTAATGAGGTTCAATTACGAAGTCCTCCCTAAAGAACTAAATTCCAGATATCATACCAGAAACTATTTGCGCGTAAAGATAAGATTTCACTCCTCATAAATCCAGGAGGTCCTTGACATGGATAATGTTAATTTTACTTTATCCCAAAGCCAGGCTGTGTAGTTTTATCCAACTTAGACCTATCCATTCACACGCTATTCCACACAGGCCTAAAACAGCAAAGACTAAACTGCATTGTTTTAAATGAAATTTGAGCTTAGCGCCTCCGAATCACAGGGAAGTCGGTGCCAGAAATGTACTGATTATATTTTGTTAACTACATTTGTCATGAACTGAAGTGAAATTTTATGGGAGGGATGGAAGGGACGTAGATTGCGCTGGGTTTGAAATTTTGTGTTAAGTGGGATTCACACGATGGGATTCATGTACCTCACAGGGTGTTTGTCTGAGACAAATCCTGCTGAGATTCTGCACTCGAACACAAACTCTTCGTCTAAATTGCAAGGTTCCATCTCCCTGAGACACGTTTTTCCCCTGCAATTATTGGCGACATTTACCCTTAAAATGGATCAGAATCTCATGAGATTTTGAACCTTGTGAGGTACACGAATCCTACCGTGTGAATTCCACTTTATGTAAGGGCCGCGGCTTATGCAGGTAATGTCACATGCTTACAAGAAAAGAGCTTATTGTGAAATTGGATCTCATTCAGCTGTTGGAAATGTCAGTTGCATGTGTTGTGAAGACATAAGCTCAGTATGGATGAATACTGGAGAACTCGACCCGTAACGAACTCGACCCGTAAAAAACTCGACCCGCAAAGAACTCGACCCGTTTTAAGAACTCGACCCCTAACGAACTCGACCCGTTTTAAATCTTCTCAATCCAAGTGTCTCAACTGTGGATAAATACTATATTTAGTAATAAATATGTTATCTTGGCTTCAAATTTAGTCTTCTCTGGGGAAGAAAACAAACAGAAAACTCTTCCTAACCATATCCCTAACCCTTTCCCTAACCCTATCCCTAACCCTATCCCTTACCTTAACCCTATCCCTAACTAGTCAGACCTTTCATTCTATATGGAAATGTCCTAATCATAAGTATCTGAAACGGGTCGAGTTCTCCAACCGAATTCTCCAAAACGGGTCGAGTTCTCCAGACAACTACGGGTCGAGTTCGTTTCGGGTCGAGTTCTCCAGTAACCGTATGGATACGCCTACATCATGGACCCACCTCATGGTTCCCGACAATGAACCGACCAAGGCAGAGCTAGTAACGGGAATAGATGGAAACGTTGTTCCAGAGAGAGAAAGCCAAAGTTACGAGGTAAGGCTCGGAAAAAGTACTGCCCAAGGCCTTGGTCGCGGGCAGTACTTTTTCCGAGCCTTAACGAGTAACTTTGACTTTCTCTCTCCAGAGACGTGCTTTCCCTATTCCTTTATATCTTCAAACGTAGTTTGATATCATTATTGTCTCTTTTGTCATGTAATATAGAGAAACAAAACAAGAGTTAGTCGTGTTTATCGCACGACGGCAAGATCGTGTATTACTGCACGAGGCAAAGCCAGGAGCAGTAATACGCGTTCTTGCCGGAGTGTGATGAACAATAGACACTAGACAATTCCTGTTATGCCTAGACGGCTATGACCAGTGATATACTGAGAAAAAGACACCAATTGTTATTATTTCTGCATATTATGCATGGAAGAACACCCACGGACGTGAGTGTATAATGGATATCAAACTGAATTAAAAAAACCCAAAAAACTTCCTCATTTGCATGGATGGACATTTGCGTAGGCATAGAGTATTCAAAAAGGCCTTTCCTGTAATCTATAGAATCTTGTGCGTCTTTGCATTGCTGGACATTGCAAGAGGCATAAAACAGTCACACACATAATATTTACAAAATCTGACAATCTCACTCAATCTATAGGAACTAGGCTGCATCCTTGGGGAGCCATGAACACATCGGAAAGCAGCAATATTTCACCCCCTGATAGGGTCTCCCCATACAAAGTTTGGCTTATGATGTATGCGTTATGCCAACTTCTCACAACCTTATTCAATACCTTATAAGGCCCCCACCCTGCCACCATGTTACTGCTACAGATAGTGTGGGCTCGACTGACACCAACAGCGTAGTAGGATCGATGCAAGAGGCTTCCAGCTGATTAAGAGTTTGGGCCACCATCTTTTTCCTCCTCCTCCTTTCTGTTTGTGACGTGTGTGAGGCTTGTGACACTTTACAAGCTGTGCTCCTTCCGTCGGCAAAGTGAAAGCCATCTACCCGAGTCAACCGCCGTCTGTCTTACTTTCAAATCCCCCTGATACCCGACGCCCGAGTTAATCCATTTCATCTACATAATCCACTCGTCCAGTGGACCGCAGGGGGACGGGCAGAGACATTACTCTGTGCCCTGCAGAAGGACACGACCGCAGGCAACAAGACTCCTGGGTGCAGCATGGTGGCTGCTTTATATCACTGAGTTCTGCAGTAACTCACCCTGTATATATCCTTAAAGGCATATCGTGCAGTTCAGGGGCCATTCATAAAGTAGGTACGCAGCAAGGCGGGGGTGGGGGTAGATCATTTGTACACAGATGCGTACAGGGAGGAGGAGTGGTTGAGGCTTTCCTTTTCCATATGTATGCATACGCAAAGAGTAAAATCACTGCACGAAAACCACCATTTTATTCATAAATACGCCATCACGGAAGTGCATGTATTGGCTGAATATTGACTTCTTTTCATTTATATACGCCCAGGGTTGACAGACGTGTCTTGGCTGTATTTCACACCCGGCATATATGAGAGAAAATACCGTCTGCCCCCTCCCCTCCCGCCCCTTTGTGTTGGTAGAAGTATAGGTGTCCTCAGTAGGAAGCCCTCCCCCCGTAGACCTACTCCTCTACTCAAATTGGTAAATGTATACCATTAACATGTATCTGAAAACCTCACAGTGTGAGATGGTACTGATTCTAAATTAAAAAACAAACAAAAAAACAAAAAAAAACAACAACTTGTCTTTGTCCTTCTTTGTCTCCCTGTACTATCTTAACAGTTTTAACTGCTTCTGTTAATTACTGTCTTGTCTCATTGTTACCATGTCATGTTTTGTTGTACCGACGACATGAAAGAACGCCTAATGTGTAGGTGAATTTATCCTACCCCTCACATAAATCTTCATAGATTTAACATGGTGTGACTGTATGCCACGGTTATGCCATAAAATATTTATTTACCACTGGTAACATATGTAGTTAAAAACATGTGACAGGGTAGGATAAAATCTAAACATCACTCAATTTCATATAATTGTTTACATGGCATTAATTGTCTTCTGCTACAGATATCCTAGGCTCCGCTTCATGATATCATTCCGCAAAGACAACTCATGCCATATAAACAATCATATGAAATTTCGTGATGTTTCATGATAGTATGTCTTTACCAGTCCAAATATAATATTGATAAGAGGAGTCAGATAAACTTATAGGAGTTTAAATGACATAGACATATGATATACATATGATATACATTTCAGGAAGCTACTTCTGCGCGTAAATACTTTAGCAGAACTAACTGACATTTGTTTAAGGTTACATGATTTTTATACCCCACTAAGCTAAGAACCGCAATACAAAGTGGCATATGAAATTCACATTAGACGAGCGCAATAGTTCAAGCGCAAATGTCATTCTTTCGTGTGATATAACTTACTATATCACTCAGTTTTGCTGATATCTCGCTTCAATGTTATTTCATACATATTTCAGTGATGTCATGACTCTTTGATATGTATCTATGCATACATGATAGCACATCGAGATTGAGAGAGATGGAGGCAAAAATAGAGAGAATAATAAGGGATGATGTATATATGTACGTATTTAGGATTTCCATCCAGCGTCCTCCATTGCTCTCCACTGTGCCAGGCCCAAGCTTTGTGTTTTTTACGGAACTGGATCGATAGGCTACGTACTGAGAACGCTTTGCGACGTTCATATTCGCACAAGTTATATGTTACATTTCTATGTCATTTATGATCTCTACTCCGTATGCTATGGCACAAATGCGTATTCATTTTAGTGCATCGTTATACGCTATAAATGTTATACTATATACGGCATATAGCCTATGATCCATGGGGGCGGCCATGACGCCCCCCGAGTAGGTGTTCTTCACTAATGGAGGTGAAAATGTAGGTGGGTTATCACTAAAGGAGGTGCAAAAGAAGTGAGTGATAATTGGGAAGTGTCACAACTCTAGCCTTGCTAACATATGTATATAAAGTGTTCCATGTGAAAAATCTCATGTCCTTGGTTTTATCATTATGTCATCCTGCTCTGGGATGGGTGCAGAGAGCCAAGGGAAACATAGTAAAATATTGAAAGGTAGTTAAATTTCGTAAGAATAAAGAGACAGAATATACATATGTCCCCCAAAGGGGGCTGCCATACTGTTGGCCACCTAGTGACTGCTTCATGAACTAACAATGGCTCTGTCCCCTATAGAAACTGGCTTGCTGTCTGTGTACGTCAAAATGCGCAGTAAGAATACATATTCCGATGCCAGAGGCAAAGGGATATAAACGCCATCCTGAATTTTTATTGTATGTCTCTGTCTTGAGTTGTGCCTTCCTTGCAACATATTATCTGATCAATAATTTTACCAAGTGATGTACGAAGACAGTCAGCACGTTTTCGCAATATTATCTACCTATAAATGGCGAAGTCTACCAAGTGACGTGATCACAATCACCGTACGTCACACTGTTACGTGCGACCATAAATACGAAATGGGTAGGATAGGGTGGTACGTAGGAGATGCGGCCACAGGTAGATGAGAATATATTAATATCAAGGGCTTCACTTGTTTTAAGTAGGTTATTTCTAATCCTGCCCGTTAGTCCTACATTTGTCACAGACGTTGAATCTGGATGTCTCTTTCTACTTGTCATATGTCTTAGATCTCATCAAATTTCATTTCAAATTGATACAGAAGCAAGAGAAGACCCACATAGACACTCTATAAGGCAGTGTAATAACATTTCTGATGTCGACTTCTATTAATAGAAGTATCCTTTCTACTGATGCAGAAGAGAGACCTGTAGGAGATATCATCATGAGGTGTAGCACACACCACAAACAACTCTACCCCATATATCATCATCTATTGGGCACATAGCTATTGTGTTAAGGAGGCGACCATCGTCGGGGGGGGGGGGGGGCAACTACTGCTATCAAAATTGCTACAATCTTTGGAAAATATTGAGATCAGGCTAAAATTCCTCATGGCAAGCCCCCCCCCCCCCCCAAATATTTCTGATAAAATCCATTGATAATTGGTACCGCCACCTGATGTTTTGGATGGCGCAAGATGGGGCAAGATGGCCGCTTCCCTAGCACAATGGCTATGTGCCCTATATGGCAATGTGCATGATGATTACGCATTGCATACGGTAATTTTTACAACGCTGGCTTTCATTCACCCAAGACCCGACACGTGAAATCTCTATCCCAAACTCCAGTCGTGGCATACGGTGGCCAAGATTAAAACTCATCCAGTTTTACGATAGTACATGATAATTGCCTATTGCATATGATAACTTTCTATCATTCACCTAAACCCCACCAGAAATAGAAACCTCCGGCGAATTCTGTAAATCTACACCATAACAGATGAGACTACGATCTTCCTTAACCTTAAAAATAATACGTCGACGAGTTAGTTTAGTGTCTCATTTACTACCATAAACAGTTTAAATCGGTATTATGGCGTTTAAACGTTACGCTCCATTGGAGGCTATCACAGGAGAGCAGTGATGCAGGATCTCCGACACAATCTACGACTTGTTCGCTCTCCTTGCCGCATGTAGCTGCCAGGTCCTCCGATAACTTGTCTCGTGATAAGGCAGGCGTGGCTGAAGACCCACTGCCTCCAGTGGGCATTGTCGTATAAAAGTAAATCCTAGCTACATTCCTTATTCTGACAGTATCTAATCTGCATGACTAAATACATCTGCGCCCCACAGGGCTGGGTGTGGCAGGCCCTCTGGGTGAACCCCTCTCATAAGATCTCACACTCTTTAAGTGGTATTCTGTACAATCTACGGTAAGTTTACAGTATAAAACTGTAAAAATTGATAAATTAGATACACTAAAAAAATTCAAATATCAATAGTAAATCAAAATACTGAATGAAACCATGAAGTTAGCTTCATCAATATGTGTCATAGATATTTATCTATCTTCTGTAAAGTCAATTATCCTTGTGGATAGGTTTGTCTAAAGTCGGATGCCCATCTACCGATTTAGGGTTGAACGATCAGTTCCCAAATCGTATAGGAATCGGTCACCTTGTCGCAGGCAAATTACGTAAGCCCTTGCTCGACCCGCGGCCCTTGAGGAGAGGGACTGGTGGGTATTAGTCCTAAGGAATCAGTCTACACCTACCGAAATATATACCCACACTGATAAAATCGGTGTATGGTCCACTAATTGCTGGGGGAGGGCAAAAACCACAACTTGTCAGCGACAAAAGGACGTCTGAAGGAGGTGGTTCACTAATCGCTGGGTAGCCTTGCCTAGCTGTCCTACATCTACCGACTCTAAGACAAATTACCCTCCATTTGTCGCCGATAAACGGACATAAATGTTCCGAAATCGGTAGATGGGCATTGGCCTTAAGATCCCATTATGTTCCAGTGTATATTAGTGTACCTCAAGTCTTTGTGTCGCAACAAACATTATGGGAAATTGAAACATACCACATAGTTTTCCCCTTAAAATCACCATTCCATATAAACAAAGAACTTGAGTACGTTATAGGAACTCACACTATGAAAAAAGATCCTGCAGGATCCGGAGTTGTGGGGACATTCCACTATCTCTGCAGTTGGATCTACCAGAGACCAGGTAGGTGTTTTATAATTAAAAACGACAAAAAATTGATCTTATCGTGGTATTTGTTGCATTCCTATTACCTAAAGTGATCCGTCTTTATGGACGACGGTCGTACAAGATGATCAGGAAAATGTCGTTATTTTGAGTTTAATAAAAGGTCACAAGCTTTACTTTTTTTAGATCCGTTGCTAGGTGGGTTCGATCCTTCATAATAAACTGTTTCCCACTAAGATAGTAAAGAACTAGGAGCATACGTTATTTCCATTCATAATGGAAGAGCGCGGTATACCAAAATATCATAGAATAAAAGTAAGAGAATATTAATACTTTGGTATATATTTCTTTTGAGATGTTTGTTATTTTCTGGCTTATGTTTTTGATTTTGACTTGTGCCTGGTCTAGCATACCACAGATCATATTCACCTTGTCGTGGTTGTGACTGAATTTGTCATTTAGGGTCTTGGTCAACTGCCCTACTTTTCTGGCTAATAGGTCAGCTATGCCACTCAGTTTGCTCTATGATAGCCCCTTAGCGCTTGATGCACTCAAGTTTGTTTTGCTTGAAGGTACTTCATTTGGAGTTCTAGTACCCTTGGTAATCCTCTTACTAACATATTTGTCATCTGTTTTCGTTCTACTTTTAAGAGTTCTTTTGACATCTTCAGATTGGGTATTATCTGGAACATTCATATATTTGGCACAATTATCATAGTCCATTGATATCTGATTTCTGTTGATTTGCTACACCACTATGCACACACGTTCACATGGTCACTCAGCCATGAAAGTTCTATTTTAAGGAACCTAGTCAGTAGTTAGGCAGGGATACGGGATACAGGGATACTGGGCACCTGATCTTTTTACCAGGCCTTAATAGTTGGTGCATGGATAGTGAAGTGTTAGATTCCCTGCAGTAAGCTGAAAGCCTGTGGGAGCATTCTGTCCTCTAGATGACGTATATGAGCGCGATTTCCCGCGCTCAATAAAAACCGAAGAATATATAATGGATTTCTGGGGAGCACATTTAGAAAATGAAACGGCATTTCGATCATGGTTACTATCTTTCGAGGTTAGTCATAATCGTAATCGCTCAGCCTGTATCGTTCTTAAGTGGAATTCACACGGTGGGATTCATGTACGTCACAGGATTCAAAATCGCATGAGATTCTGTTCCTTTTTAGGGGAAAATGTTGCCAACAATTACAGGGTGGAAGATATGTCTTAGGGAAATGGAACCCTGCAATTTAGACGAAGAGATTGTGTTTGAGTACAGAATCTCAGACAAATTTGTTTGTGAGGTACATGAACCCCACCGTATGAATCCCACTTTAGTTTTGATAAACACTTCCCAGAGCCCTTTTAACTTATGCTGCATTTCCACCTACAAAATTATAGCCACCGATCATGTCATTTAGCACCACCGACCGATTATGTTATATTTTGGTGTGATTATAGTCAGGTGGAAACAAAACTGGTTAATAATTTTTTTTCAAACAATACATAATCTAGCACCGCCGAACGACCTTTTTTGCTAAATATATCGGTGGCGGAATGGAGTTGGTGTCAAAAATATATCGGTGACTAGCTCAGTTTTCTTCTTTTTGCTCACTGCCACTGATTATGCACACCGATAAGTTTTCAAATAGAACTGACCGACTTTCGCACAGGGGGCATATATAATCGGTGACCTTTTCGTAGGCAGGTGGAAACGCCAGATTACTCCGGCTCTCACCAGAAATCTTGTTCTACCTCACATCACAGCCACCTCGGGAGTCTTGCTTTAGATTTACATACGTTTGAGATTTCTCCTGGTTATACCCCTATTATCACTCAGATCCTACTCCTTCGTTCCTTTTATGCTAGGTTTACACCATCACCCCAGCATCTCTGTGAAACCCCAACAGATTTGGTCTGGAACTGCCGTAATTCGGCGCATGTCGACGGGAAACCATCGTAATCAGGCTTAAGTCGTCGGGCCCGGTAATTTTAACTCGACTTAGCTCTACTCAGGTCGTCGGGATATTTGGGGCCGAGTGGAGAAAAACCAATAATAATACCATGAATGTCCTATCTGGTCGACTTATGTCGACGAGAAATTTCAGTAATCCATCGGGGTGAGATCCAAAGTCGTCCAACTCGTCTTGGCCGTACCCTGTCTGTATCCTAGCCGTACCGTCTCCTTGCCTACGGCAGAGATCAAGTTGAGTTAGGTCGACCTACAAACAACTTAACTCGACTTAAGTCGAAGGGATGTAGGGGGCCCAGTGGGCAACAACCATAGAAATACCATTAAAATAGCATAAAAACACCAAGTTGAGTTAAGATTCTGCTGAAATCCATTGCCGGGACTGCCGGGGTGATGGTGTAAATCTAGCATTACGTCGTGACCAAACCTTCATACGGTACTATATAAAAACATAGTTATGACGCCTATACGATGTTACTTATTCGAGGTGTATGACAGAATTCGTTCAGAATGAGTTCGGAACGAATTCTGTTATACTCCAAGAATAAGTAACATCGTATTGGCATCATCACTGTGTTTTTTTATTATTATATACCTTATTTTGGTTATAATCCTCCGAAATCGACTCTGATGACACTATCACTGTCCACCAGCGCGGCAAGTACATCACCATACTCATCCGGAAGTTGATTGCGCCTGCGCGAGTTAAGGTTTCTCTCCGAACAGATTTTTTATTCGAATCGATAGTGTGAAACGACCTGAACTACGATTGGAGAATGCGAAGTTACCCGGATTCACTTTTTACATCACCAATCGTATCACTACTGTTCGTTTATATGAATGAACGGAACGGAATATCGGCTTCGGAGAGTGAAGTTACCATGGCGCCTTGGTTTGTAGTGTCTCAATTCGCGTGTTGCGATGCGTCTGACACGCACAACGAAACGATTTATCACGTGTATTGACCAAATATCGAAGCAACTAATGTGTAGCTTTAACCTGATACCGTTTAAATATCTGAAACATGCGAGATCGAATGATGAAAACACTCGCCATGAAGTTACGCGGACTTGACAGTGCGGCCGCCGATGACGTCATCGTCGGGATTTCCCAGAGCGTAGGGAAACCCCGCTAATGACATCACACGAATACGGTCGCCTTTGTTGACGCCCGCTCAGCGAGGGTCGGTGTTGATATCGATCAAATACGCAGATTTAAGTAATTTAAACGGTATCAGGTGAATTCTACACGTTAGTTGCCTCAATATTTGGTCAATACACATGATAACTCGTGCTGCGTGTGTAAGACGCGCCGCAACACGCGAAGTGAAGGGATCCGCCATTTGCAATTCTTCTGCCCAGATTTGTGTTGTCGGCTTCTCGTCCAATCAGATTGCGTTATTTTTCAAAGCGTGCTATATGACGTTCAAAGCGCGTAATATGTACGGCAAAGTGTGCAATATGTACGTCAAAGCGCGCAATATGTATTTCAGTACAAAGGTACACAGCGTATCTGCATTATGTACAGACTTACTGTACCCCTAAGAACAGTAAGCATTTACACTGAGTTAGTGCATAGGTATATAATAATATGCACTCCTACAAAGGTGTATTTATGATGCAGAATATATATATTTTTTATCATTCTACAAAGTTTAAAGACAAACATCACCCATCAGTGGCAGACATTCCTCCACAGTAAAGATATATATATATATATATATATAAGTGATAAATGAAGCTGTCCTTTGGACCTTCATATGAATGGCAGTGATGGTACTGAACATTGGATGGGGATGGGTCGTTTATGCACTAGTACCCCTGAGACACTTATAACAACTACAAGCTAAAAATAAATGGCAAAAAAAAGGGAAACGAGAAAGCTAGCAGAAGGCAGTTGTTATTGAATCAATTCTCTATTTGTATTAGATGGTATGCTTTGTGATTGGCTATTATGGGATTTTCGGCCTCTACAGAATTCTAATGCTATTGTTGGTCAACAGTCAATTCCTGTTTGACAGTCGAAGCACGGTATGTCATTATTGTCAGTCCTTGCAGATATGACCTCTTACAGGCAATGGACACAGCTATGTGTTTATCTCTGTGGAGGGTATATTGTAGTCATAATAGCCTATTTGAAACGGACAATTGTAAATTATAGCCAAATGTCAGAGGCACTCTGTATATTATGCAGTGTCATCTCAGTAGAATTGCTCCACTGAATTTGTTTTTTCTAGTCATCATTCCTATGTCTTCCTCACTAAATATTTACATGCAAGCACACACAGATGCAGACATATATAGATAAATTATTTTAATATACCTATGGTTGAACACTCCTTCGTTACATACTATTGCTAGGCATTTCAAACTGCATATTTCGAACTGAAAGTAGTTGTTTTGTTAGCCAGGATGGTTGTTTTTAGAGCGTGCTTGCTCGTCCTATATACATTGTACGTTGCCTTTAGGTTAGAGATATACCGAAATACCTCAAGACACACTGGTGCTTGATATGTATGGGTCCTAGACTGCAGAAATTGCAAGTTGACTGGGTGCAAGTGGGTTACTATAGAGGAAACCTATGAAATTTGAGGGTCAGACTTAGTATCCCATCGAGTTTGAATTTCGTAGTGACTCACAAGGTGAAGCCGCGTGAATTACGTAGCGATTCAAATGAGATTGGATCGAGCTCTGACCCTAAATTTGAATAGATTCTCATCCTTTACATTGCCTAATGGGCTAACCTTTGTGGCATAATATCCCATTGGATATTTTTCCTAAATATCTCATGGGCGTTGGATACGAGTTCCTAATTTTAAGTCTCTGGAGAAAAAATACCAGGGGTGAGATAAAGAAAACTACCCATAGATTGAATGTAACCAAAATCTTTTCATTTTTATTCATTCATAATTGCATTCATTCATCAATAATGAACATACAATTTGGTCTTAGTTAGTGAGGGTGACCATGTGACTTGCACTATGATTGGAGAATAGGGCGCTCAGTTACTCGGAAAGATTGTAAGTGACTGAATGATAACTGGAAACTGTCCAAATTCTAACCTTGCTCACTGAGGTGTATAGAGCCTTTCATGTAAAAAAAGAATCATATCCTGGGTTAAGGCCTGGCGTCTAGCTACTAGATCTACTGATATGGCACCGATACAGAAAGCAAATATCGGAGACAAATCGGGAAGGTGCAAAATCGTAGACATATGTCTAGACATGCCAATTCACCACGCATTGTCAAGAGTAGACCCTCATTTTCCATCAGTGCATAATCGTAGAGATGTGGTCAACTGCCCTGATATTAGGTGACTTTCCGACACAATTTTGATTTAGTATTGGGAGGTCCATCGTAGACCATATCGGAGCCATATCGTAGTAGGTGGACGCCGGGATTTACTCTTTAAGTCATCCTTCTCTGGAACGGGTGCAGAGAGACAAGGGAACAATGGTAAAACTTTGAACGCCAGTTAAATTTCTTAAGAACAAAGAGCCAGAACACAGGTTCTGTCCTCCAAATAATGGCGCCCTGCTGTCGGCCACCTGGTGACTGCTTCATGAACTAACAATGGCTATGTACCCGATAAGGCCTGTTTCCCTTGGCCGATGAAACTGATTTTTTCAGTTCTCCTAATAGCCTATTTACATTGGCCCTCGCCAATCTACAGTCAGGCACCACCGACGGACCTTTAACACTGCTGAAACAAAATGGAAATGGGCTTTTCGGAGAACTAAAAACAAATCTACACCGTTTTCGTCGGCCAATGAAAACGGACCTATAGGTATAAACATGTATAATAATAGGAAAACCGATTCCGAGTGCCAGAATTCCAGAATTCAGCCAACCAAAATAAGTTCCCCTCTTCCCTTGGGCACTAGAATATTATATCAACTCTCAAAGCTACGCCTTATCCTAGTGAATATTGTCTGCTCAAAGAAACACAGTATACTTCCAACGGGTTTGAAAAGTAGGGAAACGTCATTGCTTCATCCAGTTTTTAAGACCATCTAATTACATTTTTGAATCCCAAACGTTATTGAATCGAAACAATCTCAATCTGCAAAGATTGATAAAACTTTGTATTCCTTTTGATGCCAAGATGACAAACCAGTTTTATGGCTTGAGATCTTCTTTTTGTAAGAGAGGTCTTATATGTTCCAATAATTGCCGCACACAGAGCCATAATTTGTCGGGTATATTCTTTCTTCTTATTCTCGACAGAACATGTCAGTTGTAGTACGACGTAATCAAGATGGTGAAAATAACCTAGAACTGAAGGGGGAGGAATGGGAAAATTTAACCGTGGCAGATCAACGGTTGAAATCTAGATTATCATTTCTATCCTTAACCCTTATGAAGTATATCAGTTTATCTCACCCCAGTATTTTTCTCCATAGACTTAACATTAGGAACCCATACTCCACGGCTGTGAAGGCAATGTGACCGATACTCAATGGCTAATGGTGATTTATCCTATCAATTAATAATGTTATTAGGGGAGAGATAAAATCAGATACCCGATTGATGATTATAACTTGGTCCGCACTCTACCGAGTTTGACCACTACGTAATTCATTCAGCTTTGCCTCATGAATTACTCCACAGTCGAACTCGGTGGAACATGGACCAAGTTATTTTCATCTCATGAGTTTCCTTTTATTATCTCACCCCAGTATTTTTTTCCATAGCCTTAACATTAGGAACTCGTACTCCATGGCTGTGAGGTTGGTGTACCCAATACTCAATGGCTAATTTGGTGATTCATTTCATCAATAAACAATGTTATACGGGGTGAGATAAAATCAGAAACCCACTCGATGAAAATAACTTGGTCTGCACTCCATCTTGTTTGACCACAGAGTAATTCACTCAGCTTCGCTTCGTGAATTACACTGCAGTCAAACTCGGTGGAGTACAGACCAAGCTATTTTCATCTCGTGGGTTTCCTTCTAGCATTCTTTCCCTTACTAAGGCACCATGTAGAATGTCATAATATAGAGGAAACCTATATAGGTTTACTGTCAGATCTTGTGACCCATAAAATTTAAATAGCGTAGTAATTCACAAGGCGAAGCCACATGAAGTCAATAGAAATTCAAACGAGATGGGATCGAGTTCTGACCGTAAACTTTAATAGCTTTCTGAATTTATCTCACCCCTCACATTGACTAATTGGCTAACAATTGTGTTATAATCCCCCATTCAGTATTTTTTCTAAAAACTCCATGGGCATTGAGTACGAGTTCCTAAGTTAAGTATAGGGTAAAAAATACCATGGGTAAGATAAAACATAATCTGGACACTACGCTATATCGCCAGTATTCTACGTTTCTCGTTGGGTAATGGTGGACACTATAGCGCAGGCTGCACTGTAAACAATTTCAGTCAAATATACAAGATACTTCCGTAAATGTGGACGGTATATCATCGTAACCTTATCTACAGTTCCATACCGTATATTTGGTATTACCAAAAATGGTATTCAACTGTAAACATATTCAGGACTGTAATCCATCCATTCTACAGTCAGTTTACAGTATAAAACAGTAAATATGGATGTATTAGATACACTTAGAAGAACTCAATATCAGCACCAAATGAAAGTGGCGAATAAAATGCAGGAGTTAACTTCATGTCTAATAGATATTCATCTATCTCCTGTGAGGTTTCTGCCATTTAGAGCACATTTATTCTCAAGTTTCCATGACATTTTTATCATTCAGAGGATTAAACACCACTTTCCTAGGACATTTTTAAAACATAAGTAAAATTTACTTCATCCTACCATATCAAATGCAGTCGTTTACTATCAGATTATGATGAGTATTCCTGTGAAATAGTCTGCACTAATAACATTAGAGTTGAAAAACCTATTGCATACAAGATTGGGAGGAAGGGTGGGGGGTCTAAAATTTCAGAAATTCTACATACATACCTCTGTAGTCTGCTCCTGCTAGGGACGACTCGCACAATCAACAAGGTGTCAAAATAGTTATTTATGCATTCATAAATCGTTTTCAATAATATACATATGTATCAATATTCTGTCGTCGAGACAGGGTAGGATAAAATAAAAACCTGATTCTTTTTTGTCCAGCTCGTAGTTCGCTATTCCTGAACATTTGGGCTACAAATTGTCCTTTGATTCGCCTCGAGAAATCACTACGCCAAACTCCAGTCATGGTATACAGCGAGCTAGTCTAAAACTCATTCAGTTTTACGATAATATTCCGTAGAACAAAGAACTGCCAATCTATTGATATTGTGAATGATGAAATGCGATAATGTCATGGAATTCCGAATTATGTTTTTCATTTAAATCAAACCATCTCTGCTGAGATGAAGGTCTTAAATATAAACCATGCAAGCAAACACGCTGTCCCCCTGCTGTGGTTCATGCCACTTTAAGCACAGCCGCCTGTATATATACTCTTGAAGCCATTTCTAACATATTCTTATTTCCCTTTGTGTGTATTTTGAATAAAATAATCATAAAAGTAGACTTTATTTTCAATTTGGTAAGATCTGGATATTTCCTGATAAGTATTTCTGCTGTCTCCACTCTGTTTCAACTAAGAGGTTGGTATCGTTAAACACAGTGTGCGTCCACGGATTCTCACTCTCAGACCAAGACTTATTTTGTACATGTGGGTTCTGAGAGTAGAAATACTTATTAAGAATTATTAACAGCTTACCAAATTAATAATAAAGTCTACCTTTATGGTAATTTCATCCAAAAGACACACAAAAGGAAATATGAACATGAAAGAATAGCTTCAAGAGTGAGAAATTGAACACGTTCTTCAACCATAGGACTAGGTCAGATGAAAGATCTGCTGGGAGAGTAACAAACACTTACAGCTAATGGGTCAAGGCGGCCACGGATTTAAGGAAACCAGAGCTAACGTAGTGTAGCTCTGGCGGCCAGTGTAGATGTGATCGCCCTTGAACTTTCACTGGTTCCCCACTGATTTCCAGTGGCAAGCAGAGCAGCATAACCTTTCAGCTGCATCATGAGATTTCTCTAATAACTCTACATTCATTTGAAATGCATGGAAATATATGATAAATGAATGCCAATGCTTCTAAAGATAGTAGAATACTTATTAGAATGTTTAAAAAAAAAACTATAACAGATTTCGTCATGCCTTCTAGCGAGTGAACCAGCGTAAAAAATGGCGCGCGTTACTCATAACGCACCAGAAAATGGCGGGCATTACCTGGCCTTAGATGTAAGTGAGTATATATAGGCCAGGCTTCCAGGCTAGGTTTAACCTAGACCGGCCTCAGTCCCTGTATCCTACCCCACCACCCCTTCAGAGTGACACAGGGACTGGTCTCATCCGAAATCTGCCACGTAGACTGGCGTGATTTTGCGCCACACTCCCCAAGCAGAGGTTCTGGCTACTGGTCAGGATATCTTCTGGGAGATTGATACCCTCTCAATTTGATCTCAATTGAGACAGAGTCAGGGGCAGGCGAGATTTATTACTATGACAACACTGGCGGCCAGGGAACTGGAGGAGGGGAGGGGGGAGGGATAGGGAGAGGTATAGGGTTACAGGGAGTAGCTTGGGGCCATAAACAGGAGATTCTTTGAGAGTGGACAAGTCTTTGATTCATGGGCCAGTCAGAGAAGGACACATACTATAATGAATTGTATTCCCATTTTCTTTAATCATTTAATGAATGTTCATAATCAAAGACTTAAGCAAGTCTTGGTTCAACCATGCCAACCCCTAAGTTGCAGCTCAGCACAAACAGGGGTGGGTGGCCAATCTACCTGTATAATGTTTAGAATATGTATCGAGAATGACCAGCCAGAACTTTGCACCAGAGCTTCGACAAATCCCGGCACTTCTAATGCATATCCCGGAACCCGAGAGCGACCCGTCAGCGGTCTGTAAGGGGGAGTTGCATGGTGTGTCGTCCAAATGATTAGGGTCTAATTCCCTCCCGGCCCGACCTGCCCAATAACATAGCGTTTGGAGAGGGGACAGGGGGAATACTGATCACAAAGTCTAGAGTGGGAAGGGTGCTTGTGCATCCTATGCGTGTAGGTAGCGGATTAAAGAAGAAACCAACACGTTTGGGTTAAAGTCGCCATTTTCCATGAGTTTGATGTGGATTGACATGAACGAGGCAACAGCCGAGTGAATATCACGAATCATTCAAACGAGTTGGAGAACGACTGCTTTGACAAAATCGAGTTGCTTTCTGTATTTATCTCACCCTTGTACACACTAAAAGAATGGACAACACAGGATATAGACCATGGAGAATGGACTGCAATACTCATAGGGGCATGGAGAACGAGTTTCCAATGGTAAGCCTATGGGACATCAGAACTAAAATATCAGAACTAAAATAACAAAGCTTTATCATCGTTTACTTCAAGTCTCTATATTTTGTCCTTCTCTCTTTCTGGGTACATTCGCTCTATACCATCGCATATGCTTCGATCTTTACTTTTTCAATTTCAAATCACCAGGCCTACCCGGAAATGATGGGTGCAAGAAATGAACTATTTTCAAATGAAACACCATTTCCGGCAAACCAATTATGTATTTTACTTCCTGTCCTCCATCAGATATTAAAGAAGGAACCAACAAATTTTTTTGTTTTAGTTTTTTTTAAACTGTTTATCTATACTGGTCGAGTTCAGTACACAAGTTTACTGGTTTTAATACCCGGCCAGTTCCGTTTACAAAAGTTCCTTCAATCGAGTTGCGTAAAGTAATTAGAAGGAAACCCACGAGATGAAAATAACTTGGTCCGTACTTCACCGAGTTTGATCGTGGCGTAACACACGAAGCGCAGCTGAGTGTGTTATGACGCAATCAAAAGAGGTGATGTATGGACCAAGTTATTTTCATCGAGTGGGTTTCAGATTTTATCTAACCCTGGACAATTGATTAAGAATATCTCTCTATATTAGATAAACCTACTATTTCACTACTATTGCCGCCATGGTTGACAAAATCGCGAGTCTGACGGAACTATTTCACCCCGGAGGTCCTGCTCGCTGATTGGTTAACGAGTCTGACGTCATATCGTTAAGTATTTACCGTGTTATTAGCGTAGCTGTGGAGTTCGAGTTCCCAATGTTAAGCCTATGGACATTAATACCGGGGTTAGATAAGGTATAATACATAATAACACATCAAATTAATTCAACAAGAAGAGTGACACACTACAGTCCACAAAAGTGGTGAAAACCAGTCCCTATACACGTTGCGATTACAACCCAGCTGATCTAGGAATTTAGTGAATACATTATTAACAATGTGTTTCATCCATAGTTGGCACTTAAGGTCTTTATAGGGTATTCCCACATCAATGTACCAGTAGTCAAGGTATTGTTGCTAATAGTTTTTTCTTCATTAAAAGTTTAAAACTCTTTTTGTCTTCGATGTTTCTTATTTCAGGTGAGAGTTTGTTCCAGATTTTTGGTCCATAATAATTCAATGATTTTAAGTACGCAGTACAGTTGGGGTATTGTTGTTTGAACAGTGGTCCGTCCGTGAACAGTGGTCTGTCCGTGAACAGTGGTTCGTGGTCTCGTGGGGTTCTTGGGTGTAACCGATATATGGAACGTAAAGCCTCATTTTGTAGCACCTGGAGTCTAGCTAAGCTTGCTGCTTTTGACTGCACAATAAAGATGTCTCCGTAATCAAGCATTGGCAAGATGAGCGACTTAAAAATGTACATACAAGCCTCTGTGGTCAGGTATTTTCTTATTTTCTTCAGCAGGTATATCTTGTGCGATACATTTTTTATCATACTATTGATGTGGGAGTTATAGGTGAGGTTTTGATCCAAGATAATACCTAAGTATTTGTATGAGGTAACTAATTGAACATTTTTGTTGCTAATTTGTAGGTTACATTGCAGAGGATTTCTATTGTTAACTTTACTTATCGACCCATACATGACACTCTTAGTCTTTTTGACATTAATAGTTAACCGGTTTTGTTCACACCACATTGCTAAGTTTGTCAGATCATGCTGCATAGTTTCAGTTACATATCCCAAGTCACGACCAGATGCATACAAAACCGTGTCTGCATAATGCAGACAACCACATTGTTGGATCACCGTGTGCAGATCGTTTATATAAAGGATAAAGATCAGTGGGCCCAGGACCGACCCCTGCAGAACACCGCAGGTGATCGATCCTGGGGCCGACCTGATACCATTTGCCACCGTGCGTTGGCTTCTGTCCGTCAGGTATTTTTTAAACCAGTCCAACTGTACTTTCCGAACACCCATATTAAATAGTTTAAGAATTTTGTGGTCAATGGTGTCAAATGCCTTAGAGAAGTCGATATATGTGCATAATGTAAGATTTTTCTGATTTATGGATTCGAAAATGTTGTGAGTTAATTTTGAAACAGTGTCTACAGTAGAGTGATTTGGGCAGAAACCGTTTTGCTTAGAAGATAAAATCTGGTGGGTTTCGACAAAGTCCAGTGTTCTCTGGTGCACTATTTTTTCCAATAACTTTCCCGGCAAGGGAAGGAGGGAAATCGGTCACGATCTTTGCTGTTACCTTCTTTTTTGATTGGAACTATGATTGCCTCCTTCCACAAGCCCAGGAAAATCCCCGTCCTCAGCGAAACATTGAACAAGTACACTATTTGATTCAAGAGAACAGTGAAAGCATCCTTCAGATATCGTGTGGCAAGGCCCTCGATGGCAGAAGATTTCCATTTACTAAGATTCATAACCAATTTCAGTACCTCAGCGTTATCAGTGACCATTTCTTCCATGGGAATATCGTTTACATTTAAGTGATTTACCCAAGGTCGTTTGTGAGCCTTCGCTAGATTCAGGCCTATTTCTGAAAAAAAGGTATTTATAAAGTCTGCTGTGTTTTCTGCTTTAATCTCGCCATTCTCATCATTAAGTTTTATATAACTATTTTTGTTAGAATTACCTTTGGTGAAGTTTGAGATAGTTGACCAAAACTTTTTGTTATCGTGCTGGTACCTGTCTAACTTATCTTTAATATAGTCACATCTAGCTTTCTTAATGATTTTGTTTGTCTCATTACGGGCTCGTCTTGCTTTGGTCCAGTTTTCTTTTGTTCTATGTTGTCGTGCCTTTCATAGTAAACTGTCTTTGTCTTTGATTTGTTCTAATACCTCATTTGATAACCAGGGTTCGCGGATTTTTTTCACGGTATACGTTTTAATGGGACACATTTTGTCTAGGGTTTTGGTAATGTTGTTTACCATATTATTCAAAAGAAAGTCAGGATCATTATTTTCATAAAAGTTTGTCCAGTCTAGGTTTTTAATTGAGTTTGAAAGTCATTTTTCGAATAATTTCTAGCAGATCTGCCTTTGAAGGTCACTTTTTTGTGAATAACTTTAAGTTTTTTTCTGATTACATATACACCTATGTGGTCAATGACATGCTCCATCATTAAGCCTTCTTCGGTATAGTTTCTGTTGTTTGTTAGGATTAAGTCCAGACAGCTATCTTTTGTATCGCTGTAGCGGGTTATCTCTTTGATCAACTGATGAAACCCTAATGTGGCCTCCACTGCTTTCAGTTCTTTATACTCTCGACTTGTGGTGCTAAGATAGTCTATATTTAAGTCACCCATCATAAAAATATCAACATTACTGTTCACATCCAATTCGTGTACATCATTCTTAACTTGGTTAACAAAATCAGTCACATTTCCTTTAGGTGGGCGGTAAACTGAAGCTACATATACCGATCTCATGTTAGGCATCAATAGCTTGACCCAGATGACTTCAATTTCAGATCTACTGTGGTTGTACCTTTCAGTTGCTTCCATGGCAAAACCCAGGCCATCTCTAATATAAAAACCAACACCACCTCCCTGTTTGATCTGAGTTGAGCCAGGCTCCATCCAGTTCCTATCCATTCTTATAAATCGGTAACCAGGGAGATCTATCAAAAAAGTTATCGGGGGTCAGCCAGGATTCTGAGACTCCACATACATCGATGTCAGAATCGACCAGTAACTGGTGTAGGGTGTCTATTTTTGCCCACAAACTACAAAGTTTTGGTCAAAGTTGTCGTTCTCCACGAGTTTGATGCAGTGTGATATGAACGAAGCGACAGCCTCGTTCATATCACACTGCATCAGTTAGAGAACAACCACTTTGACCAAAACAAGTTGCTTTCTGTATCTATCTCACCCCCCGTACACACTAAAATAATGGACAACACACAGGCTATACATTATGGAGTGCAATACGTATAGGGACATTGAAGGAGAACGAGTTCCCAATGTTAAGCCTATAGACATTTACTCCAGGGGTGTGATAATGTAGGAAACATAAACATAGATCTATCAGATGGTCAGTCTTCATTTGGGTCTGTCCTTGTAACATTTCTAAGCTGTACATCGAAATTTTTCTCTGATTGCGGAATTTTGTCAGAGCCTATATCCAAATCTGCATCCTGATTTATTCCTCCAAGACAATATAACTTTTTATCATAGTATATTTGATAATTACGTACTGCTGCTCCCTATGCAGTATACATTGTATACTAAACCCTGTGCAGTACACTGTTATACTGCACACGTTGAAACATCAGTAGCGTGTGGGCTTTCACACTGACATGTCTTCTATGCCAATATGTGGTAAGATTTGATTAATTTTGGGTATATAATAAACATAGAGCGACCAACCATGCTGTACATGCTTCAAAACGAGATGGGGAATTGTTGTTTTTTACGGCACGAGGCCCCAGGCCGAGTTCCGTAAATAACATCAATTCCCGTCGAGTCGTTCAGGTCGTTCTATATAACTCTTTCAGTATGTCAACTGCCCATGCTGGGACTTCAGCACAAATTGATCAATATCATGTGAGCTGTAGAAATTGCTTCCCCTTTACCTCGGGGAAAGGTAATCTGAGTTAACTTATTCATACGCCAACAACAGGCATTGAAGAAAACACACCATTTTGAGAGTACATGTATTATAAAACCTTGGAACGAATGGTAGATTCATCATTGCTGAATAAGATTGGAATCATGACTGAGTAACAATTAAGATGTTTGGGATTTATCCACTGTCTGGGTCAAGTGTAGTAGCCCACTTGGCAACCCATTCGTTGAATACCTCTGCAGTTAAAATAAAGAAGTTTTTTTCAAACACAACAAACTGGCCACTTCTACAACTGTCTCTATAGAGAATATATCAAGCATCAGAAGGTCAATGACGTTGGACACTTCTCTATGAAATTGGTGCTCTATGCCCTACAATATCACTGACAGTGATAGGATGTAAGCATAGAGCTAAGTCACTTGTAGACGGTCACTAGTACCCATGGTGGCTATCTAAAAATACCAAGGCAGTACCAACGATAGGGTTACAATGATTATCTCCTAACATCTAGAGGAGAATATATATCTATAGATTATAGATAATTTAGAGAAAAATGTAAGAAAATAAAGTGAAGCAGATATATGATGAAAATTTAACATGTGCTCCAGAAAGCATTGATGAAATTCACCTATGGGCCGGGTCGACTTTACATGAAATGTTCCCCAGTTACCTGTGTCCCGCCTAACAATGTATATATATGACCTCAGGCACCAGTTCTCCTTATCATTACTGCATTCCTCTGTTGGGTCTTAGTTACAGCGCCTTAGGTACTCTACCTTGTCTCTGTGTAGAAGTTGAGCTATCTCATCAAAAGCCTTCTTCCCGTGGCCGCCTTGCTCTTAGATCACTCTCCTCACTGCCAGTCTATCACTGAGTGTGACGTCAGTTATTTGCCTCCACTCTCCAACCATGTCTTCAGCTTCACCATCTCTTCGCCATTGTATGTGTTAAGAGAATACTGTCTTAAGCTACGTGGACGTTGTTTTATACGCGGTCCTTGGCCTGATTTTACGTCCTGAGCTCGTAGAGCGAAGGACGTAAAATCGGGCCAAGGACCAAGTATAAAACAACGTCAATCGAAGCCTAGACTGTATTCTTTTTATTATATACCCTCAAATCGTTAGAATTAGTTAAATATTTACCTAAACACCATTATCAAAGTATTTGGGCACAGCATTGTGTACTCGAATCGTGGTTTTCGCGACAACGTCGCTATCGTTATCATAGCAGGCTTGCGCCTATGTCGTCATCAACCTTTCACTCTCCCACCACATTCTTTGTCTTTGTTTGTATTTACGGTCAATATTTTGACCGTTACGCTGGTTCTAACGTGCAATATACGGTCGGGAACAAGTCAACTGCTTCCTGTTTCGCGCACCCGGTGCCCGTACACTGAATTTCGTGCACATACATATAATATCTAAATAATACTTACATACAGTATAGGCGTCAGTTTCATGCACGGGTATATAATAAATATTTATCCTACCCCTCATATAAATCTCCACAGACTGATCATGGTGTGACCGTATGCCATGACTGTACCATAAAATATTTATATGCCACGCTTGCAAATGAAGTTAAAAACATGTGATGGGTTAGGATAAATAGGAGAAACCAAACGACAGTTAGTCGAGTTGTTGTTTATCGCACGACGGCAAAGTCGTGTATTACTGCTCGAGGCGAAGCCGAGTGCAGTGATACACGACTTTGCCAGAGTGCGATAAACAACACGACTAACTCAAGTTTGGTTTAGACTTTATCCTACCCGTCTAGAGAAATAACATAAAACTAACCGATAATCAGTGGCCAAGGTGGCCAAGTGGTAGGGGTGTTCACCTCGAGCATGGGAGGTCGTGGGTTCAAACCCCGGTCGGGTCATACCAAAGACTTACACAAAAATGGTATCCACTGCCCATTCGGTTTAACACCCGGTTTAGCATCCCACTAGAGCGATAAATTTCATTTTCCTGCACCGTAGACCAAATACAGTCCGCTAATGTTAAGCCTATCAGGTTTTTTATTAGGGGTAGGATAAAATCTAATTGTCACTCAAATTCATATAACTGTTTAACTGGGGTTCGCTGTCTTCTGCTACAGATATCACGCAGCTGTGCTCCGTGATATCATTCCGTGAAGACAACTCACGCCATATAAACAATCATATGAAATTTCGTGATGTTTCATGATATTATCCTACCCCTCATATACATCTCCACAGACTTAGCATGGTGTGGCTGTATGCCATGTTTATGCCATAAGATATTTATATACCACCGGCGTATGAATATATAAATTTAAACATCACTCAAATTCATATAATTGTTTATTTGGGGTTCGTTGTCGTCTGCTACAGATATCACGCAGCCCTGCTCCATGATATCATTCCGTGAAGACAACTCAGGCCATAAACAATCATATTTAATTTCATGAAGTTTCTCAATAGTGTGTATATATACAGCAATGTTGCCCTATGATCTAGAGAGTTCCCTCATCCTCTCTTGGCTAGGAAAAATGACGATAATAGGGAGCCAAAGTGAACCTGCTGAAACCACAGATACCCGTTTACAAAACACCATTGCCAGTGGCCAATAAGAATGAGGCTTAGCGCTAAACCATGACTTTTGTTTTTGGTCTTATTTGTTACTTTTGAAGTGTAGTTTACTACTATTGTCTCTGAATAGCTCTGTCTCGAAGTTGCGATGACAGTTGTTAGGTTTATCAAAAATATGGATCTAAAATATTGGAGAATGACACATATAATCTCAAACCTACATAGTCAAAGTACTGAACGCCTATATCCGGAAATGGTGTTTTATAAACGGGTATCTGTGGTTTCAGCAGGTTCACTTTGGCTCCCTATGAGACCAGGGATATACCCTGTTACATACCAATCATATATCCATTTTGTTTATTTCACATTTAAGAATGTTTTAAAGACATACAATAGTCATCTCTTATGAGACATTCTTCCTTAGCGTAGTTGGCAGAGTACCGGACACGACAGTGATAAGTACTTTCATCCCTATATTCAAAGCCTCTCTGCTTCAGTCTACAATACCGGAAAACCCTGATACCAAACCGCAAAAGCAATATCCTCTTTTTATTTACAAAACCAGCTCCACCCATGCCTTTCCTAGGACATGCCCCCATGTTAGAAACCCACCCCCTATCTGTGTACGACGATGAGGATTCATTTGATTTGTATTCTTCCCCAATGGGATGAAGCTTCAGAAATAATCTCAGAGAAGGGTTCTTCATCTCTTTTGTACTTCGACGTTTCGATTGCGGTGTCCAGGGTGGCAGAGTGGGAGAGTCAATAACCCGCTGGCCCTCGTTTGATGGGTCGTGGGTTCAACTCTCGACCAGGCAGTTCTTTCTGTTGTTGACCTCTCATATAGATTTTATCTTACGGTCATGTAATCCTGGACACTGTTAAGGCAGAGAACACTAGAAACCCAAAATACTAATCATCTTGTGTCTTATACTACTGGAGCATTATCTACTGATCTAGATAAATCTCGTTTTAAAGGGAAACGGAGTTTGGGTGGCCGACTTCTGTAGTTTTGAGGTGAAGGTCTGGGATTTACTTACCGAAACCTTGGCAGAGTTATGTTAATTCCGTGACTCTCACAGAAAATCTTGGAATACTGATACCCACAATCAGTTTCTTTATTTTCATAAAGCGAGGTGTCCCAGAAGCGGGGTTTTACTGTATAAAGGGTTCGCCTATGGGTATATATAGGAATAAAGAATATTTTGGTACCCTGACCTAATTCCCACACTATTCAGATCTCTTCAGGGAAATCCCTGTTTCTGGGCGATAAAGAGCCCTTTTGTTGTCGGTCCCTAACCCCATGAGAGACAACCTGACGCGGCCACTCTCCTCAACTCACCACACTAAACTCATAGACTCTCCACCTCCATTCCCATCCCGCTTTCCAGTGGAATCCCTAATCCTGTTCAAAGTTTGAGGCGTGGGCAGACGTCACGTGATGCCCTCGTACGACCACGTGCGCCACCTGGTGGGACGCCCTGTCGTGACGGACGACCAATGAATGCGTGTCGATCATTGGTGGGAACGCCTACGACTGGTGTGTGGGGCCGTGTGATTGGTCAATCTTCGCAGCAGGTGCGAGTTCTCAGAGCGGCAATTACCGGTGCCACGCGGCGAGATTAAGGCTCGCCCACGGGCCTGTGTCATTTCCCGACAGGCGTGCAGACTTTGCAGCTTGGTTGGCAGACTTTGCAGCAGGCTTTGCAGATAGGATCGCATGCTTTGTAGAGAGGGATCGCATGCTTTGCAGAGAGGATCGCATGCTTTGCAGAGAGGATGCAGGCTTTGCAGAGAGGATCGCAGGCTTTGCAGAGAGGATCCTGATGCAGGCTTTGCAGAGAGGATCGCAGGCTTTGCAGAGAGGATCGCAGGCTTTGCAGAGAGGATCGCAGGCTTTGTAGAGAGGATCGCAGGCTTTGCAGCAGGCTTTGCAGAGAGGATCGCAGGCTTTGCAGAGAGGACCGCAGGCTTTGCAGAGAGGGATCACAGGCTTTGCAGAGAAGGATTGCAGCTTTGCAGCAGACATTGCAGAGAGGATATCATGCTTTGCAGGGAAGATCACATGCTTTGCAGAGAGGAGCTTTGCAGAGAGGATCGCAGGCTTTACAGAGAGGATTCACAGGCTTTGCAGAGAGGGATGCAGGCTTTGCAGAGACCTCGGAAGTTTTGCAGAAGGATTGCAGGCTTTGCGACTGGACACTGTGGGATCGATGCAGGCCTTGAGGATCGCATGCTTTGCAGAGAGGGATCGCAGACTTTGCAGGGAGGGATCGCATGCTTTGCAGACAGGGATGCAGTTTTGCAGAGAGGGAGCAGGCTTTGCAGACAGGGATGCAGGCTTTGCTGAAAGGGTTCTGGAATCCATGAAGTACACACGCAGAATTTCTGAAATTATGGACCGCCTCCCCCCTCCTAGCCTTGTTCACAATAAAACAAAGAAGGAGCATACTTCGAATCTCCCAGAATTCCCCCCCCAGCCCCCTCCCTTCAGTGCATACGTACTTTGTGGATGGCCCCAAAGTCATTTGGTAGACTTTGTAGACAGGCATGTAGACTTTATAAACATGTCTTCAGGCTTTGCGGAAAGGCATGTAGGCTTTGCAGATAAGGCTTTATTACCCACCGATTACGGAGTCTCCATAAGAAATGTATAGGGCACCTAGAATAAGCTACCCGGAGATTCTGGCATGTCCTGCAGGAGATTCCGGAAAAATAGATATGTCCATAATGAGGCTGAATAATCATGTACTTCGAAAATTCTTGAATGTTCATTCATTGCTAATTATTTAGAATCAATCATAATAATCTCATTTACTACATGTGTATCAGAAATCACTGTCATATTATACTTTGCATGCTAAAAGTACAGGTTAATAGCGAACTATATTATTGGCGTAAGTCTACACCAAATTACTGCCAGACTTGACAGTGCTGTGATGTCTGGAACTAAATGGCTTACAGAAACTGTTTAATTGCAATAGATTTGTAATCAATCTTGTAGGTGGGTAATGAATACAATAACGACTGGTTTTCTATACGAATGACCGTAATATCCTTGTAGTAGACGACGTAATATCTTCGCTAATCGCTCGGATATTACTACGCGTCAACTTCTCGGAGATTACGGCCACTCGTACACAAAACCAGTAATTATTGTGTATGTAATCTTTGCCGACAGGTAGGCCTGTACAGACTCTGCAGAAAGATGTGTGCAGACTTTGCAGACGGGCATGTAGATTTCCCAGACATGTGTGTAACCTTTGCCGACAGGCATCATGGCAGACTTTGCAGACAGGCATACAGACTTGGTGAACAGGCGTGCAGACTTTTCTCTTAGCGGTTTATTGTTTGCTGAGTGCCTTATTCCGCTTATATACTGATAAGCCTGGGTGCCGTTTAATATCTTGAAGGATTCTCCTTCTTAAGACTGTCATAGATAGGATGGTCCACTTCTAGTAAAAATGGATTGTCCTTTCAAAGGAAAGTGAAAAGGAGAGAGACTTGAAATATCTTCAAGGACATTTAATAAATCTATCTTTCAAAGAATATGAAAACCCTCTTTGTTATGCCTCACTAGCTGCTAGAGGGAATAAGCCAAACATGATAGCCCCCTCTTAAGCCCAATACCCATCTACCAATTTCGGAATATTCATGTACCTTTGTCGGCGACAAACGGACGGTAATTTGTCTCAGGCGAGGCATCCTAACGGAGTTGGCCGTAGTCGGTAGATGTAGGACAGCGAGGCAAGGGTGAGCCACCGAATAGTAGACTGATTTGCTAAGGACTAATACCCACCACACACCTTTCCTCTATGTCCGCAAAGGGTTACGTAATTTGCCTTCGACAAGTTCACCGACTGCTATACGATTTGCGAACTAATCGTTCAACCCATTATCGGTAGATGGGCATCAGGCTTTAGAGTTGCAATTCGAAACGACGCCAGCTACATCTTAATTTGTATGTCACTGTGATCAGATTGAGTCCTTTAATCTCTATTCCCGTGACATATCTCATGATCCAAATCAGATCATAGACTGTCAGATGTGCCCACAACCTAATCCAAATCTAAGGATGTTGAAACTACCCAAAAAACATTCAACTCATGATTACCTTACACCACTCTGTGATGACTTTCATGATGGTTTTCACGATGATAAGCCCAATACACATCTACCGATTCAGGGTTGAACGATTAGTTCTCAAATCGTATAGGAGTCGGTGAACTTGCCCCAGGCGAATTACATAATACCTTGGCCCGTGTCGGCCACCCAAGCAGGGGCCATTTACCAACGTTTCTTTGCCAGCGACTGGATTTATCAACATGTTGAAAAACTTTTGGTGACAGATTTAGGATCATCGAGTCACAACTTGTCAGCGACAAAAGGGCATCTCAAGGGAGGGACATTCACTAACCGTTAGCTGACCCTTGACTAGCTGTCCTACATCTACTGACTGGGGCCGACTCCGTTAGGATACCTCGCCTGAGACAAATAACCGTTCCTTTGTCGCCGACAAAGATACATAAATTTTCCGAAATCGGAAGATGTGTACTGGGCTTATTAGACACAGAGATTGCATTTTAGCAGCTACCATAATATATGTGGGATGAAACACTTTTCTATTTCTATGTAAAAGATGACGGATCTATTGCGATTCGCCTAAATTTCCACCTGCCTCCAAGAATTCTAGGGAGCTGTCGTTCTAAAATGCAAATACGTGGACGATGGTACCGAAAATCCTAGCAAAAGATGGGTGATTTTGTATATTGATGGTCTGTTTCCACATGCCGACCGACATTTGATCCCTATTTTTAAAAAAATCACAATTTCTGAGAAAAGTAGGGTACTGAGTGTTGAATTGATTGGCGATAAATCTGTCAAGAAGTGGTGCCAAAACAAGCCCAAGTTCGGAACATATATCAATCGCTGACGTTATAATTTGTCTGTCCCCACTTGACAATTTCTGTCCAACAAAGTGATGGCCGACAAATAATCGGATACCAAATATCGGCAGGTGGAAATGGGGTTTATGCTTGCAAAACACACACGGCTATCAAGTGTAGGAGCCTTGATAATGTTACAGTAAAATTATATCCATATCTATAATTCAACCCTTTTTGCAGCTCAATGTCGTGTGGAACATTACAGTTATATTTGGATTAGAGTATGAATCCCTTCTCCACACGTAATTGAAAAATGAATTATGTACACGCCATTCCAAATATGATATCACAAATATCATCTCATCCGGGAACTACTTTATCTCTCCTTCTGAGTCAATCATTCTATGCATCCCTCGTGGGTAGCTCCACAAGTGGGCTTTTATCTCACTTAAGTCTTTGCGTGCTCTTGTCAACTGTAATATTCCTTAGAGGACCCTTCTGCGTCTATGGATATGTTTATTTATCTTAGACTGGTATGAACGTCCATAGGCTTAGCATTGCGAACTCGTTCACAATGAGCTTGCGAGTACGGTAACTGATACTCAACGGGTGATAAACAGATAAATATTTTTCAGGCTAAGATAAAATCAGAAACATAATCTTGCTTGGTCTGAGTCCCTGTTAATCATCTCGTTTGTAGTGCTTCAGAATATCCACTCGGCTATCGCCTCGTTTATATAAAGGGGGTGTTCCACTGGACCGACGGTAGCCGATTCCGTATCCAGACAATCGCTGATTATTATCGGATGCCCTAGAATATCTCAAATCTTTGAAAATGGTCATTTATTAAACTATTATTATCAGAATTAGATAAATTACAATACGTGAGCTTCCTCTTAAGGGCCCAGGAACAATTAATCGGGTGAGAAATCGGCCTGGTGGATTTTGCCCTTTACTGTGCACTCCAAATTCGATGACAAATGAGGACACAGACCCTCATCAATTTCTTTCTTGGTATACTACGGGCATCGTCATCCTCATCGCCCTATTCTCAAAGGACGTTGAAAATGAGAGGGGAAATTAATTTCCCATGGAGGAGTGTGTCCTTCTTGAAATGATATTTTCAAATATGTCATTAGATTTCTTATTCGCTTACTTGAAGTAACCTTTCATTCTTTTCATCAGAAAGATGCTTTGTAATGAACATGGTGAATTATTGTGCCTTTTTATTGTGCCTATCTATCTATCTATCTATCTATCTATCTATCTATCTATCTATCTCTGTCTGTGTATTATAACCAGCATCATGTTGCTGAACACTCGAAATAAACGACAGTGGAAATGTTCTACTTATGATCTTCATCAAGTCCAGTCCCCATCTCTGCTATAGCTTTATTGAGCGCGGGAAATCGCGCTCATATACGTCATCTAGAGTTTAGAATGCTCACACAGGCTTTCAGCTTATTGCAGAGAATCTAACCCTTTACTATCCATGCACCTACTATAAAGACCTTGGAAAATGGTCAGGTGTCCAGTATTCCAGTGAGACTGCATCCTGCCCCATTACTGACTTGGTGTCAATCCATGGACAGGAATCACATGTCAATGGACCATGATAATAGTGCTGAATTTATTAGATACCCCAGCTGAAGATGTCAAAAGAATTCTTAGAAGTAGAAGGAAAACAGAAGACAAATATGTTAGTAAGAGGACTACCAAGAGCACTACTGACACTCCAAATGAAGTACCCTCAATCCAAACAAACATGAGTGCATCAAGCGCTAAGGGGCTTTTAGAGAGTGAACTGAGTGGCACAGCTGACTTATTAGCCAGAGAAGTAGGGCAGTTGACCAAGACCCTCAATGAAAAGTTCAGTCACAACCACAACAAGTTGAATGGGATCTGTGGCATGCTAGACCAGGCACATGTCAAAATCAAAAACATTAGCCAACAAATGACAAACACCTCAAAAGAAATATGCCAACGTATTGCTAAAGTAAAACGTTTACATGATATATTTAAAAAGAAACTTAATAATGTTCAGCAGATTTAGGATACACCTATTTTAATGTAAGTAGAAACAATGTCTTTCTTAAATGGGCTTATAATTATCCAATGGGTGGGTATTTTTAGATATTAACTTTACAATTTATGTGTAACACTGCAAGATCTGTTGTATAATTTGCTATGTCATGGCTATACTAATTACTAAACTAACAGGAAAATATCACAACAAGAAAAGGGGTTATATTAAATCAATGACATCACTTCCTGTCATCTTCCTGTGGAGCAGATCATATCCCATAATAATCTATCCCATAATTTCCATAAGTGTATATAATCTGAGATCATATTCCTGTTCATATTACTTGAGAACAACTATCAAATCCATTCTCTGTGTTTATTTGAACATACTTGATACTTTCAAATGCAAATGGCTTACTGATCAACAATTTCCTGATATTCTCTTATTTTTATTTGATGAGATTTTGGTACACCGCGCTCTTCCATTATGAATGGAAATAACATTTGTTCCTAGTTAGAGAGTGCTCACACTGGTTATATAGAATATCTAAAGATTAGAGTGGTCACATACAGACTCCCACCTTGCTGCAAAAAAACTATCCCTTCACTATCTGCATAGTATTCACTGTGATATTGGGAGAGGAGCAGGATGCCAGTGTCTCAGGGTCTTAGAGGCATTCCCAGCTGACCATAACCAATCAATCGAGACTGAAATACCTCAAGACCCAATGGTGCTTGATATATTTTGATCCTAGGCAAGTTGACTGCATGCAAGTGGGTTACAGAAAACGATTCTATGGACTGAATACATCCAAATCCTTTTAATTGATATTATAGAGGAAACCCATGAAGGTTTAGGGTCTGAGCTCGTATCCCATCGAGTTTGAATCACGTAGTGATTCACAAGGCGAAGCCGCGTGAATTGCTATGTGATTCAAATGAGATGGGATCAAGCTCTGACCCTAAACTTGAATGGGTTTCTGAATTTATCTCACCTTTAATATTGACTAATGGGCTAACATTTGTGACATTATTCCCCATTGGATATATTTCCTAAATATCTAATGGGTGTTAGATACGAGTTTCCAATGTTAAGTCTATGGATAAAAAATATCTGGGGTGAGATAATTATTTATAATTATACATATATAATCAATGATGAACATACCCTTTGGTCCTGATTTCTCTGTCTACCTCCTTACTATGTATTCATCCTTATCACTGCTACTTTGTGTAAAGTGGCCATCAACCATGACCGAGAAAAGTATGTTCCATCAATTCAGCTATAAGAATACACCCTACAAGTTTACATCAAATTGGTTCTAGAAAGGATCTTGATTTCAATATTGTAAACCGAACTGAAGCTTGATTGTGTAAGGCATAGGACTGTTGATCATAAACATCCTAATGAAAATAATACTTGCGTGGATCATCAAGAAAGTATGTACAACATGCGGGGGTGTACTTAGGAAATGATTTAATTTCGACATACAAATTAACATTGAACACTCAATAAAGTAGGTTCATACATTGGCGCTATTAGATATAACAGCCTAGCTCTGAAAACAGCTGCATCGCAAAAATCAAATCAAATGCTCTTAAAAGATTGAGCATCCACCATAGACACTACTATAGAAACCACTCACACAACTGCTTCTCAATTGGGGTCGGGCCATTAAGATTTCCCCCGGGGCCAACTTCATCAATCTATGCCTCTAAGTGGGTATGGCAAGTATTCGCTTAAAGTTAGGGGAAACGTATTGTTAGCGGACAATACATAGCAGATAAATGCTGAAACTTTATTACATCTCTGTTCAGTCGATAATTGTGGTATGGTATCGTGATGGCTATCATTAGAAAGCCTCATTAGATATCATTCAGATGGTATAGGTTTTAGAAAGAAACCCACGCTATGAAAATAGCTTGGTCCGTACTCCACCGAGTTTGACTGCAGAGTAATTCATGAAGCGAAGCTGAGTGAATTACTCTGTAGTCAAACTTGGTTCCGCTTGATAGGACCAGTTAGCCATTGAGTATTGGGTACACAAACTTCACGGCCGTGGAGTACGAGTTCCTAATGTTAAGCCTATATGTAGAAAAATACCGGGGCGAGATAATAGATTAAACCCGATAAAACAGGCATGGTATAGGGTACATAGTGATTGCTAGTTCTGCTATCATCCGAAAGGAAATTGTAAGATAGGGCCACTGTAGTTGTGGGGCAGCCACTGTTATCAGTTGTTATAATCTACAGATAATATGAAGAGACGTCACGTGTTTGAGTCTGAGTTTATTTATGCCACGCATTTTGTTGGCTCCATAATTTCACGAGTCGAAGACGAGTGACATTACGGAGTGGCATAAATAAGCTCAAACTCAAACGAGTGGCGTCTAGATTTTATCCTACCCCATTTCCAAAGTTTTTCAGTGTCAGAAAGTAGTGGCATAAACAACACTTTATGTCACACCCGTAACATAAACAAATCCTATGTTAAGCCTATGGCGTCTTTTATTAGGGGTAGGATAATACTATCAAGACGAGGCTAGAACTCCTCCATGGCAAGCCCCTCAAAAATATTTTGGATAATATCCATTGATAATTGGTCCCACACCTGATGTTTTGGATAGCTTCAGGGGGTAAGATGGCTGCCTCCATCGCACAATGGCTATGTGCCCTATAATAAACACGGTACTTCTGGGATGTGTGTAACTCTACGCTGTACCACCTCACACCGCTATCTGCAGTCCTTTACGATGGCTACCTAGACCAGATGTTTTTATTGTAAAAAAAGACAGTCATATCAATACATTTTTGAGATTTTCCTCTTTGTAACGGAATGGTTTATTGATACCATAAATGTATTATATCTGGATATTTTTGGTTCCGCTTGATAGGACTTGTGCCAAATGGATTCTAAAATAAAAAAAATGAAATATGTTTTCATTAACACAAGTTCATGCTAGGTGGTTGCTATTGTTTAGCCTATGCTTCCGATCTATCTCTTCTTTTAAGAGAAAATAATTTTCAGAGAATAAAACATTGTTGAGATATCGATAATTCATAACATTTTCTTTAACTTCTGTATGTGTAATTATTTCGACTTGAACAAATTAAAAGAAAATCCGTTTGACACAGAAATCTTAGAAATCGTCATATAAATCTAAATATTGAGGGGGCCATCAATGAAGTACCCAAAATTTCTGAAATTTTTAACCTCCAAATAATTTTCACAATAGAACAAAGAAAAAGCATACGCACAATTTCAAAAATATTTGACCCATCGCGTACGCACTCAATGGATGGCCACTAGAAGCGACAGACTAGAAGCAGCGATACAATTTGTACATACTTATAGCAACATGCCAGATCTACAACAACACCCGATGATCATGGAATTGGAGAGACACAGAGAGTGGTCATCTACATTAAGGGATCCATCTCGGTGTGAATAACACGCATTGTAAGTGGATGGAGGAGATACTGCTACAAGTGGGGGATCCTTTGTCTATGGGCGGTCGTAGTAGCGCCTAATAGGATTGCTCAGCTCTCAGTGCATGCGACTCGGGGGCAGGACCTTTCAGTGGCTGACATTAAAGGGAAGCCTGGCAGTGGCGCGCAGTGGGACTTAACACCGACTAAAGGCCCATGGCGACCTGTCAGTTACTCATGTCCAGGAATCCCACCGTGTGAGCGGGGAAACCGGAGGGAGCGTCACACGCGGGGTAGACTTGCTCAAGTCTTTGATTATGAACATTCATTAAATGATTAAAGAAAATTGGAATGCAATTCATTATAGCATATGTCCTTCTCGGACTGGCCCATGAATCAAAGACTTGTCCACTCTGACCAGAATCTCCTGTTTATGACCCCAAGCCACTCCCTGTAACCCTATACCTCCCTCTACCCCTCCCCCCTCCCCTCCTCCAGTTCCCTGGCCGCCTGTGTTGTCATAGCAATATATTTCACCTACTCCTGACTATGTCTCGATTGAGATCAAAGTGAGAGGGTATCAATCTCTCAGCAGATATCCTGACCCGTAGCCAGACCTCTGCTTGGGGAGTGTGGCGCAAAATCGCGCCAGTCTACACGGCCGATTACGGATGAGACCAGTCCCTGTGTCTCTCAGAAGGGGTGGAGTGGTAGGATACAGGGACTGAGGCCAGTCTACACGCGGGGGGAAAGATGATGGGGTGTGTGTGGACCCTCTGTCCCACCCTAACCCAAAATGCCCTCGTAAAGGCCCGTTTCCATTGGCCGATGAAAACCGTGGAGATTTTTTGAGTTTTCCAGAAAGTCTGTCAGTGGTGCCACCGACTGTGCGTAGGTATCGATAAATCAATGAGGGTAGGTGTTTTCTCTCAGTGACCAAGCTTTCACTCAGTGGTGGGTGGTGCCACATTGCATAATCTAAGCAGAAAAGGTTGTGGGTTATTTCATGATCTGGGTCGTTTCCATTGACCGATTTTGGTCAGCAGTGCCAAGAGTCCATCGGTGGTTCCTGACTGTAGAACGGTGACGGGAGATCGGCCAATGGAAACAGGCCGAATGGCTCGTCACCCAATTTCCATTTTTCTGCTTAAATCATGCAATGTGGCACCACCGATGGATGTATTTCAATCATTTATGTTAGAAGGTCAAAGTAATCATTGGCTGTATGCCTAACACAGAAAGTCTTCAATAAACTGTAAACATTAAGTGAAAGCTTGGTTACTGAGTGAAAATACTACCCTCACCGATTTTTCAATACAGATGCACAGTCAGTGGGACCACCGACATATACTTTCTGGGTAACTCAAAAAATCCATTCCCATTGGCCGACAAAAAGGGTGTCGATTTTTTGTGTTCTCCTAAAAGCCTATTTACATTGGCCATCACTGATATACAGTCAGGAACCACCATCTGACCTTTAGCACTGCTTACGCAAAATGTAAATAGGCTATTAGAAGAACACAAAAAATCTACATTGTTTTTGTTGGCCAATGGAAAGACCCCTTCTCACTCACAGACATTTGACCCCCAGCGACCATGCCCCTAAAACTTTGTTAAAAATTGTGTGGTGGTTACTATTGATCTTAAGTGTCAATAAGCATATTTTATTTAATAGATACTATAGGAAATAAGAGAAGCCCGTATTTCTATCAAGTATATTTTCCTATATCTATGTATATCTAATTTACTATGTACCCATACCGTATATACTATAAAAAACGCAGTGTGTCGCCATATACGGAACACTGTTCCTCCGTACGTATTTACGCTTTTACGCAGTTCCGTACGAACCGTAAATTATCATCTCGTTTTGTAGCTTGTACAGCATGATCAGCACGTCCATGAAAATACTGTAGAATCTCGCTCAAGGGAATACCCTATGTTCCGGTCTAAAAGTAGGCCCATTTAAGCGGGGTTCTACTGTATGTATGAATACAAGACACTGCTATGTAGATGCCACTGACTCTTAGCTGCGAAAACTGGATGCTACATCGTGGTTACTATGCCAAGGGCTTCCAGGGCTTTTCTATAAGAACGATTGGGGAAACATTTCAAAAAGGGATTTGTGATATATCTGAAGGTATGCAATACTAATATGTCGTATTCCCAGTCACTTTGAACCCATTAAAAGAAGTATTTTCGTTTTTTTACAACATAGAATAGCGTCCACCGTTTACGGTGGGATAATGTCCACCATTTACGATGGGGAAAAGGTAGCATAATCTACAAATACCATAAAAATATATATGTAATATATATATACATACATATATTTATTTATCATACCTGTGGTCGTTTCTCCTACTTTTACTGCTTGGTCCTACCCTCGTCGTATTTATGGCCGTACATCGCATTGTTACGAACTAGGTATAGACATTCAATCATCATCAATAGATGGTAAAGTTCCTCCACTTTATGATAAAACGAACAGTTGTATGCCAAAAGTACTTTATAAATTTATACTTACAGTACATTTATAATCCTATTTCCGTATAGAACGTGTGTATACATCTACACACATATATGTATATTTCGTATGTATAGGTGTCGGTATTTTCTTTTTTCTCACAACCCTGTATATATCTAAATCACTACAACAGCAAATGTGCTGGAAAGTAACAATTTATCAAAAAAGAAAGATTATTTGTATAGAATGCTGTTTATACAAAGTGTTAGAATCCATAGAGAGATTACGAATCATGTCAAATATCGGAATTTGATATCTATATATAAAAAAGTTAGATTAGAACGAACATCAATTTTAGCAGTTACACAATAAAAATGATAATTCCTCATAAAGGTGCCAGCCCATTGCAAAGTAAAATAGGATTAAAAGTGTTCATGTTGAATTGGTTACTATCAAGAGCAGCATTTGCTTGGAAGGACGACGTTATACAATCGAATGCAAATAGAGCCACCTAAAAAAGAAGTAAAAAAGGATGGGGCCCAACACTCCCCCCTCCCCTTTCAATTCTTTGGCTGAGGGGTGGGGCTGGGGTGTCTACTTACACTCCTGTAGATAGAGACTATGCTGCTATGACGACAGGGTATCTAGAATTGGTAAGATAACGAGGGGATCCCATCTGAGACAGCACAGTATACGTTATACCAACGCTTTGTTTGCATGCTAAAATAGTGTCGCCTCTTCCAGCACTGTGACCTTGGATGCCAGTCGGCCCGGGCGTCGCCAAAACGTCATCCTTAAAGGCATATCGGACAATTTGGCTTGAGAAATAAAACCCATGTCATTTTCCTGAAAACTGTATATGATAATCTCTAAGTGTTGTAGAACACAGATCTGGCTTAATAATCGGGGGTCACCCTGCTAGTTTTTGAATTAGAGATCAATGTTATCATGATTTCATGATTGAACTTATAGAAATTCTAAAAAAAGATGCATTTCATGTGTATAGTAAAACCCATGTCATTTTCCTCAAACGTTCACCGATCATATTAGATATATGATGCTACACATTTGTGTTATAAAATTCATAGGTCACCGTCCTTGTTTTGAAGGAATTGAGGAAAACCGTATTTTTTAGTACATTCACAATTTTTTTCTTGATAAAGAAATACTTTTCTTAAGAATATTTTGGAAATATCCGCGGTATCGACGGAATATACCCAATGAGAAAATATAAAAAACATTCCTTATGTAAATCAAGCAAATGTAAATTGGTCTATTGAACCTATCTAAATCGGATGAACTGGACAAAACGTTAAATTCACTCTTTAAGGCCCCGCACCCACTTACTACGATTTCGCTTCCGACACGCCCCGATAGCCCTTCCGACATAAAATCGAACGTTGTGTCGGAAGCGTGTGAATTATCGCAGGAGTGGAGGCCGGCTTCCGACAAGCGTTCCGACACGCCCCGACATGCCCCGACATGGCTTCCGACACGCTCCGACACGGGCGCCTTGTCGCAGGCCTTGCGACACGCTTCCGACATTTCCGACATGTTGGAAATGTCGGAAGCGTGTCGTAACCCAAGAGTTTTAAAATATTTGATAATAGAATATATAAGAATTCTAAAAAGTTCAATTTCACTCAGTAAATCCCACTTCACCTTCTTCAAACTTTACCAGAATATAATTTATGTATAATGCTACTTATTTTGGTTTTAAAAATCATAGGTTACTCTCATCATTTTTGAAAGAATTGAGGAAACCTGTATCCTGTTGTAGCCAGTGTCGTAGCCCGTGTCGTAGCCCATGTCGGCGCCGTGGTCTCCTTTTTTCCCTGCTAAAAACCGTTACGACAGGTTCCGATATGCTCCGATACGCTACGACACGCTCCGACACGCTACGACAAGAGTGCTACGATTGCGCTACGACAGAGAAATTCTGTGTCGGAACGCTTGTCGGAACGTGTCGTAACTAGTGGGTGCGGGGCCTTAGAAATATAGAATAACCACAAGGAACCAGTTTTTATTGATAAAGGACAATATTTTAAAATCACCAGGTGGCGCCACCGTGAACTGTCCGATACGCCCTTAAAAACATCGTCGGCGGGCGCGTGGTCTCGCATGTCTGTTGGATCACCAGCACAATGGCATCCGCCCAGCCCCGCCACATACAACGCTGAGTGCCATCTCGCATATGCTATGGCTCTAATAAAGGATAACAAGCAAGGGATTCTGTTTCGGGGATCTGCCTAACGAGGCACGCCATGCTGACTTGTATTGCCTCGAGTGAAAACTATTTGTTGTCATAAATGTCGAGATATGGGATAATAGCAGTAGAACAAGCTGGAGTTTTTTTGGGGGGTATTTTTTTTTTAGATGTTTCGTGTCTGGGAGCAGGAGAACTGAGATTCTGTACCCGTCAGACACAGAGAGGGCATCACGCGAATGTAATGTGAATAGAAAAAACAACACGTTCAATAATGCACTGAACTGTCTGTGTGAATTCTAGGTGCAGGTTATGTTCTTAGCCAAAACCTTGGAAGCAACGCCAAATCATGGCATATTGAATCAAAAACCGTCAACAAAAATGAATCCAAGGAGCTTAAAAGGAGCTTAAAACAGTCCCCTTCTTCGAGGAAATGAAAATGTAGCTGAGGGAAAATTGATGTTGACAGGGCTGTATCATATGGAAGCTGCAGGATCATATGGAAGGGCACAGAGTGATTGCTAGTTCCGTCCACATCCATTGGCAATCATGAAACGTGGCTAAAACCCTCCATTCCAAGCCGATGAAAATATAATTTGAATAATGTATTGATAACTGCACCCTTCAACCGGTGTATTGTTCGGTTTGTGTGTGATGGGGGTGGGGGGGGGGGGGGGCAACAAGTTGGCTCTCTTTATTATATACTCATGCAGTATTTTTGATAATTACGTACTGCTGCTCCCTATGCAGTATTATATCTTAACCCTGTGCAATACATTGTTAAACTGCACACGTTGGAATATCAGCAGTATGTGGGCTTTCACGGTGACATGTCTTCTATGACAAAATAATGCAACTTTTAATAATTGTGGGTATATAATAAATATAGAATGACCCACCATGCTTGTACATGCCACAAAACTCGATGGGAATTGATGATATTTACCTAACTCGGCCTGGGGTCTCGTTCCGTAAAAAAAAAACAATTCCCCTGCATGGTCAGGTCATTTTGTAGCATGTAGAGCATGGCCAGGTCGTTCCATATAAATACCCATTAGTGTCAATCAGAAAGGAATGTAACTCGCAGAAGTTGCTGCTCAATGATGAGGCCAACGGCAAACCTTCATTACACTGGGCCGGGGGCTTCTTTTGACTTTTGCAACACAACGGTACACACAGGTTTCACCGTTTACTGGTGGTTAATCAATGGCTTTAGTTGATGGGCTTTTTGCTCTGGCCGCCTATCAGCCTCAAGAAGTCTCCACGCCACCGCCGCAGTTTTACGCGTGTTTGGCGCGTGCGCGAAGGACCGGAAGTGGATGTCGGCGTCTCATCGATCACGCGTGCCTCGTTCTGACTTTATTAACATGGCGCGGAGACAGCTGACGGGGCCACCGGAAATAGGAGGTATTCGGGGCAGGTGACGTTCGTGCCCGCTGCACCACTTTAGGCTCGACGCTCAAAAAGATTAGGATAACAAGCTCCGAGGACACTTTCTCGGCTTTCGGGACACAACAGACCGTTGGTTGGGGCTTCTAGGGAAGTGGCCGCCAGTCAGTTTGCATTGGAATCGGGTGGAAAATTAAAGATGGGAAATCGCTTTGACGTGAATTCCGGTCATTACTTGCGACAACGATGTTTGTCAATCATCGATATTTTGCCTCATCACATATAGACCATTGTGTTTTACTCATCTGTAAATCAATAGACTTACTAACAAATGGACACCCCTAAACTAATTACAATCAGTAATTATCCGTGACAAGCATACATGTACAATTGCATTAAGAAGTGTTGCTTTTGATGTGTAAAAATTCAAGAGGAAGAGCACTATCGATGCTATCTACCGATCTTTTTAGATTTTAAGAAAGCCTACAACAATGTGCAGCATGGGATACTTAGGCACAAGGATACATCCCCAAATACTAGTCACCACCTGCTAACTCGTGTACAGTGCCCATTTCTTGGACAGGTTACTACAGTTAATTATGGTAAAGTATCAATAGCTATTCAGTGAAATAGGAAATCAGGAGTTTTGTTTCATATAATATCTCCCCCTGAATTAATGGTGTATCACAGTAACTTTGTCAAAGATATAATAAATGTTATTTTCTTGTTATCTTATATAAGAAAAATAGGGGGCAGGTGTTTCCGAATGTGTGACATGATAAATTTTTTTTTTAGGGGGGGGGGGGTATGAAATGTATGACAAAGAGTGACGTTGCAGGGGGTCCCAAAATGCCTTTAAAAAAGTGTGACATCATTTATGGACGGGGCCTTAAACAAATCAACATTTGATGAAGACAAAACAAAATATTGCTGGTACGTACCGCCTAACAAGTCAAAATCCACGAACGATTGGAAGTTTTATGCAGGTTGTACAGAACTAACCAATGTAGCTACTCATCAATACCTGGGAATTAAGATAGGCAGTACATTGAATTTTGAAAGGCATATGAGGCTCTTGATTAAAAGAGTTAACCATAGACTTTTTCTGTTTAGCAATATCCGCCACTTAATGAAGAAGAAGGTAGCTTACAAAGCGTACAAACAAACGGTTGCTGCTCTTTTTGAGTACTGCTGTATGGTGTACCAAGGAGCTTCCATCCGCTGGTTGCAAAAACCTACAGCGATCACAAAATCGTGGGATTTGAAGTTGTTTACTTGACTGTTCCCAGGTATATACTGTTGAAGAAATACATAAGTATTGCAGGTATCAAAGCTCCAGCGCTGACATATCGTAGGAAATTGTATTATAGTGGAACATGTTAGCCTTATTGGGACGGCCTATCGTACTGCATTTCTTTCGATAAAAGTATTTTATTACCCACCGAATACGGAGTCTCCATGCTAAGCCTATGGAGACTCCAGATCGCTACTGAGTAGAATAAGGACCTCTGGAATCCGTTATTTATAATCATAATATTATTTTGGAATTTCCGGTATAAACTTTTAGACCATATGATATCTATTTTTATCCTACCCCTAATAAAAAAACTCCATAGGCTTAACATTAGCGGACTGTATTTGGTCTATGGTGCAGTGCAGGAAAATGAAATTTATTGCTCTAGTGGGATACAGTTGTCAAATGACGTCATTTGAAAAGCAACTAATGATTATCACTGATTATCGGTGAGTTTTATGTTATTTCTTAATTTGCTGAAGTAAAGGGGGTAGGATAAATTCTAAACCAAAATCGAGTTAGTCGTGTTGTTTATCGCACTCTGTCAAAGTTGCGTATCACTGCACTCAGCTTCGCCTCGCGCAGTAATATGCAACTTTGCCAGAGTGTGATTAACAACAACGAGACGAACTCTTGTTTGGTTTCTCCTAAATATTTTAATCTACATATTTCTGTGTTAAGGTATTAAAAGTATTGTGGTACCTCACTATACCGGTACAGTTTGGTGGTATGTGACAACTACCATTTGCATAACAGAAGTTGGTATTTACAATATTTACTGGCATAAGTATATAATACGATCAATAACCTCTACAACCTCAGCCTCTAGTACGAAATGAAAGAGTTTTAAGATCAGCCAAAATCACTGTTCGTCATGCCTAAGGTAAGAGCTGAGCATGCTAAGCGATCCCCTTTGTACAGGGGCCAAAAGCAGGGGCATGCGCAAAATTTCCAAAATATTTGACCCCCCACCCACACCCCCCTTCAGTGCGTACGTCCTTTATGGATGGCCCGCAATGAATATAAGTATAGAGTATTTAGAATATAATGGTCCCTATATATACCCTCAGGGCCCCCTGGGACGTTAAACCACAAACAAACAAACAATTTAGAATACAATCCTTTACATCTATTCACTTAACTCCTCTAACAATACGACGTGTGTGTTCTAACTGCAGACTCAAGAGTGAATTTCTTCATTATTTTTACTTATCATCCCATTTATAGCTAGTATATTCTAACTGTATGTATCATTGGTATTTATAACAGATACTCCTGATGAAGGCTATCTATACGCCGAAACGTAGTGCAATATAAGTTACTGCATGTACAATCTAAATGTTAAAATAAATCTAATAACGAGATAGAACTTTAAAAAAGGGAATTTCTGATATTGTTTAGTTTTGTGAATAAATTTCCAAAGAATTTCATCAGTATCATGTTTGTACAACCTATGCTGATTTGTAAGATCCTTCGAAGGTACATGAGCGAAATGTGTATGATGTATCTTTCATTATTCTATCAATATTTTATATGCAATTTGATAAAGCAACCTGTTGTCAGTTAATACACCTAGTTTATATGACATGCAACTTGAGCTCAGCGAGCTCATTGACAGATTTATGAGGGACCCTTTGTACATGAATTCATTTGCCTTTCATTGTCGCTGGAGTATATATACATTACGACTTCCATTATTTGGACTGTAGGCTTCAAGCAATGGTGTATCATCCATGAAGGAAGGGAGGCCCTTGAGTGCAGTCAGCCCGGATAGTTAGGAGAAACCAAACGAGAGTATGTCGTGTTGTTGTTTATTGCACGACGGCAATGTCGCGTTTACTGCGCGAGGCGAAGCCGAGGGCAGTGATACATGACATTGCCGGAGTGCAATAAACAACATGACTAACTCGAGTTTGGTTTAGAATTTATCCTACCCTGTAACAATAAATAAGAAATAACATAAAACTCACTGATAATCAGTGATAATCATTGGTCGCTTTTCAAATGACGTCATTTGACAACTGTATCCCACTAGAGCGATATATTTCTCTGCACTATAGACCAAATACAGTCCGCTGATGTTAAGCCTATGGAGTTTTTTATTAGGGGTAGGATAGAAAGGCAGGGACATATCACCCCTGCAAGATTGGTCTGGCAAAGGGGATTTAGTGTTACATTTGTAAGATAATCAGCTTCACTCAGTGTAGCACACCCAAAGGTCTCCAAGTATGTCTCCAGAGGAATGGGAGGCCTGTGGGGCAATCTGTCTACTCTGGGTGCTGCTCTGAGAATGAATCTACAATTCCCGTTGATATTGAAACTAAAACAAACTGCATGTGAGTTTCAGAAAAATCAAATGATGTATATCAGGTCATCAGAATTTCCCCTACTATGCAAGGTTTACAAAGATATCTACTTTTTTTTTTCTGCTTTAATCTGCTCTAAGAATGAATTTACAATTCCCGTTGATATTGAAAGTAAAACAAACTGCATGTAAGTTTCAGAAAAATCAAATGATGTATATCAGGTCATCAGAATTTCCGCTACTATGCAATGTGTACAAAGATATCTACTTTTTATGCTTTAATCTGCTTTAATCTGCTCTAAGAATGAATTTACAATTCCCGTTGATATTTAAACTAAAACAAACTGCATGTGAGTTTCAGAAAAATCAAATGATGTATATCAGGTCATCAGAATTTCCCCTACTATGCAATGTGTACAAAGATATCTACTTTTTATGCTTTAATCTGCTTTAATCTGCTCTAAGAATGAATTTACAATTCCCGTTGATATTGAAAATAACACAAACTGCATGTGAGTTTCAGAAAAATCAAATGATGTATATCAGGTCGTCAGAATTTCCTCTACTGTGCAAGATTGACAAAAAATATCTACTTTTTATGCTTTAATCCGCTGCAACATTATCCTGAAGTAAGTGTATAAAGACGAGGCGTATCGATTGAGAGATGTGGCGTCTACCGCATTACGACCACGAATTATCCTGAAGTAATTTTTTAGATACTAAAGGAATATTTCTGTTGCTGGAGACAGCATTATCTTCATTTGATCTCTTTCTGTGTTTTATGAGGTTTACCTTTGAAGTGTGTCCCTCTCCTTCCCAACTGCCAATCTGTCCTACAAATTTCAAGGTGTGGGATGGGATATTATGAAAGGAATAAAAGAAAAATATCCTAATAGAAAAATAGAATTGAATGATTTTGTAATTCAAATTTCATCTACTCTTAATCACTATTGTAGAACATATCTTGATTTTTGATAAAAGAAACATATGACTAATCCTGCGCTATTGTTCATATTATTATGATCTTTTTTTTACTAAAAAATAAACTCTTTACTGTTGACACGACACACAACTATTCGTATGTCTAGCATATCTTATTGTACCCCTATCACATGCACGCTATGAGATAGTATATACCATAGTTGCAGTGTCAACGTTTAACTTGCATTGGAAGAACGATGTACATCGAAAAAGCAATAAAAGAAAATAAAAAAGAAAGTATACAATTTCCGATCGGGGTCATCCATAATGTACGTGCGCATTGGAGGGAGGGGGGCGTGAGGGGTAAAAAAAACACCCGAGATTTCGCGTATGTCCTTTATGGATAGTTACATCCCTGATATTCAGGGTGGATAACTACATTAAACACAGTAAGCTAGTAACAGAAACTGAATTAATTGCTTGTGTAACAGACAATAATGGCTTTATTTGATAAAACCCATTTTTCCACATAATGGAGGTAGCTTTCTCTACCACCCGGAACTTAAGGCAGAATACCTTTCAGTAAATGGTCGATCTGTTTACAGTACTTTACTCATGGCGCTTTTCTCGTCAGAATCCCCTTTGAGGACGGGGCTAGAGAACAAAGCCTTTTCCTTTAATAGGAAATGAGACGCGTTGGTGAATGTCCTCATTTCTGTAGCATTGTCTCCAGAGGTACGAGAAGAATTAAAGCCAACTCAGCGGTTGTGTAGCAAGGGAGATGTGGATGTTCCATTACAATGTCACTCCGAAGGATATTGTGAGTATTCTCTCAGCATCTGATTTATTTTCCCCAAGGTTGTCTCTCGGGCTGCCCTTTATATCTAATAATTTTTTATTATTTCATAACACGGTTCTCACAAGTGAAAGATCTTTCACTGCTACATGTGTGTCTATATCTCGGGAAATATTATATTATACACATGCCTTATGCACATTATACATTGTATTATGCAGTTATTATAGAATGCATAAATTCATATATTCATTAACGTTATTCCAAGGGTTTCCTCTACATATGATTCTCATTCATGAATATCACTATAAGAATTCTTCTTTGTCTAATCCACATGTACAGATGCAATTTAATAAACATTATTTTGAGGGTCCCCTCTACAAAGTGGGATTTACACGGTGGGATTCATGTACCTCAGAGGGTTCAAAATCTCATAAGATTCTGTTCTTTTTTAGGGGTAAATGTTGCTAACAATTACAGGGGGAAACATGTCTCAGGGAAATGAACCCTTACAATATACACGGTGAAATTGTGTTTGAGTACAGAATCTCGAAGGTACCCGCAAATATGGGAAGCTTACGACTGAGGGTACCTGGGCACGCTCAGTCTGAGACTAGTGGTACCAAATATCAAACACGGTTGATATTCAAAAAATGCTTGCGACTGGGCGTAACAGGCACCTCCCGTTTGAGACTGGGTGTACCCGATACATTATTCATGAACAATTTTCGTAGGATTTTTTCCTATAGTACTGAATTTTTCATATACGTGAAAATATTCCGAAGATACTTCACAACTGCTGAGTTATTCAGGGGGTTCTCACTTTATCTAATTGATAATCAAGAAAATTTATCTGGGGATACTCTCTAGACGTGATTATTATCCTACCCCTAATAAAAAACTCCATAGGCTTAACATTGGGTCACTGTATTCGGTCTGGAGTTCAGAAAAATGAAAAATATCGCTCTAGTGGGATACACTTGACAAATGACGTCATTTGTTGATGTAGAAGTAATTTAGACAGGCGGGGTAGGATAAATTCTAAACCAAACTCGAGTTAGTCATGTTATTGTTCATCGCACTCCGGCAAGATCGCGTATTACTGCTCTCGGCTTCGCCTCGCGCAGTAATATCGCGATCTTGCCATCGTCAGATAAACAACAACATGACTAACTCTTGTTTGGTTTCTCCATAAGATCCATGAACACTATTGCAAGGAGTGCCTCGCTATCTAATTCAAATCCATGAATATTTTCACGGATTCCCTTTAAATCAATTTAATATCTGTGAACAATTTTCAAAGGATTCTATCCGCATCTAGTGATATCTAATTCACATTCTTATTTGATGGATGATTTGATTATCTTTCCGCACAGAATATAGAAGATAACCGCAAAACTACCAAGTTGCTTGATACACGCAAACATATGTCTTCTATTAAAATGTTTCATCTACTAATTCTGTTGATTGAATCGCTCACAAATTCACCATATATAACCACCCTGTTTTATTGTGCTCTGAGGCGCCGGCACATTAGATCTACTCAAACTGATGCGACATTATCCGACACCAGATGTGTTTTTATACAGTTAATAAGCTCTCACATCGCATGAATAAACGCGGAATGGATATTAATACCCCACATCACTGCTTACCGATCTCAATATCGTCTGCTCTGTAGGGACCCACAAAACAGGTATCAGGGGGTATTAGATGCTGACAAAGTAGATCAGATGTGCGATTAATTGTATTTTACTAAACTCCTAAGCCGCAATAGGCTACTTTGTAGATTAGCCATGCACCATAGAAGGATGAAAATGCAATGAAAATAAAATCAATGATGTAAATGGTGTGATGCGCCGGCCACAAAATCTATGATGTATTATTGGAGACAGCCTTCATGTAAGGCTACATTTGACTGGACAAATACTTGTTTGTGATGACCGTGGATTATTGAAAAATGCAATATTCTGGTCTCAGAACTATTTACGAGAGAAAGGGGTAGATGATTAATGGTTCTCCTGCAGTAGGAGACAGTCTTGAGTAATATAGAGGAAACCCATGAAAGTTTAGGGTCTGAGCTTGTATCCCATCGTGTTTGAATCGCGTAGTAATTCACAAGGCGAAGCCGCATGAATTATGTAGCGATTCAAACGAGATGAGATTGAGCTCTGCCCCTAAACTTGAATGGGTTTCTGAATTTATCTCACCCTTTACATTGACTAATGGGCTAACAATAGTGACATAATCCCCCATTGGATATTTTTCCTAAATATCTCATGGGCATTAGATACGAGTTCCCAATGTTAAGTCTATGGAGAAAAAATATCTGGGGTGAGATAATGGTGAATATCGAAGTGGTTCGGGTATAACTAGATTGTCTAAAGTAAACGCTTGAAATTTTTCTTGGGTATACGATTCTTGTTAACGATTATTAATATTATTCATATTATATTATATTATATTGTTTATAGGTAGCACCACCTCACGAAGTGTTCCGAAACAATCTACAATCATCGCATTTTCATCTAGTATAAAAGCCGGGTCTTCGCCACCTTGAGTGGGTTAAAGTGTCTAGCCCAATAACCATCTACCGACTAAAGCCGGATGCCCATCTACCGATTTCGGGTTGAACGATTAGTTCCCAAATCGTATAGGAGTTGGTGAACTTGTCGCAGGCAAATGGTGTAACCCTTCATTCGACTGTCGGACATCGAGGAGAGGGGGTGGTGGGTATTAGTCCTAAGCAAATCAGTCTGCACTTACTGACAGATATACGATTATGCATCCTGGCTGACGGAGTTAGGATTTGGGAACAGTGCGTTCAAGTGTTGGTCATTCTGTTGTTGGCGACTAGATTTATCAACATGTTGATAATCTTTTGGCCACCGATTTTGGAACATAGAAACCAACCGCAACCCACAAAATAACATCTGAAGGAGGTGATTCACTAATCGTTGCCTGACCCTTGCCCAGCCGTTGGGATGCCTCACCTGAGACAAATTACAGTCCGTTGGTCGCCGACAAAGGTACATAAATGTTCCGAAATCGGTAGATGTGTATTGGGCTTTTACCGTACCAACCAACGCCAATTCAGCCGCCGATTCTGCCCCCGATAGGCCTTACGATTGACTTCCGATTTCATCGGGAGGTCAGACAAAATTGAAGCAATGTACCATACTTCTATGATTGACTCACCGATACGCTACGAATGGCTCCGGACACACCACAATTAAAAACACCAGTCGTAGGCCTCCCGATGAGATCCAACATGTTGGATTTTCTTCTAGCCTATCGGTATGTATCGGGAGCCTATTTCACAATGTACGCAGACGATCTGGTCATTTACTTGGAAGGAGTTAACTGTAATTTGATCTATGAAAAAAATGAAACCGGATCTTGATCTCTTTTATAATTGGACGACAATCTCTAAATTAACTTTAAATTATCAAAAAAGTAAGGTTATCTGGTTTCAAGTGAGAAGGAAAAAGGATGATATAAGACCTAAGATCGAGATAAATGGGACTAGCCTTGATGAAGTGCATGAAATCAAGTACCATGGAGTAATTATTGATGATAAGCATACTTTTACATCACACTTTATGAAAATCAGTAATGAATTTAAAAGAGAACTCTTTAAATTCCGAAAAATACGCTATCTTCTAGATAAAGAAACTAGTCTGAAAGTTGTGAATTTGTCGCATAATCGGTAAGCTGTGCGAAATGTCAATACGTCATTTTCGACTGGCCAATAAAAATGGCACCGATTTATTGAGTTCTCCTAATAGTCGGTCGGTGGTGGTCAAACACTGCACATCAGTCTCTAAAAATCAGTGAGGGTGCTGTGTATCCCTTGTTTTTGCTGTATTTGACAGGTTCATACTGACTGAAGTCGTTCGGTGGTGGCCTCATTGTATTATCTATGCACAATTAACCAGTGAGCACTGCTCTTCATGCCTATTTCCATTCATCGATCTGGTGTCTGTGGTTCTTAACTGTAGATCAGTAGCGAATAGTCAGCTAGTGGAAAATGGCTTGTTATTTTTATTGTTGTTGTTTTCATTGGCTGATTTCCTGACACCGATCTACAGTCAGGAACCACCGACAAACCTTTGGCGCTGCTGACCCGAAATCGGTCAATGGAAACGTCCAAGCCTGTGGAAGGACCCACGACTTTTTCTGCTTGGATTATGCAAAGTGGCACCACCCACCACTGAGTAAAAGCTTGGTCACTTAGTGAAATCCACTACCCTCACCCTCATGGCACCACCGACAGACCTTCTGGGTAAAGGGGTGAATCCACCAGGCCGATTTCTCACCTGATCAATTGTTCCTGGGCCCTTAAGAAAAAGCTCACGTATTGTAATTCATTTAATTCTGATAATAATAGTTTAATAAATGACCATTTTCAAAGATTTGAGAAATTCTAGGGCATCCGATAATAATCGGCGATTGTCTGGCTACGGAATCTTTATAACACAACATAATACAACAAGGGGACTATCAGAAACGGCAATTACAAAAAACCAAAAACAACAAAACACAAGAAGTAAAGCCAAGGCCCGCAAGGGCGGTAAACGTTCTAGACCACAGAGTGACGAGGGAAATAAATCACTTGCAGGCACAACACAGTCACAAACATCCCCCTCTACACAACTTGCAAAAAAGCAGGTAACAACAAATAAACCACATTTAAGAAGTGCATCAATTGACAGGATGCCACAAAACGAGGAAAACGTAAAACCACAGTCAAGATATGTAACTGTAGAAACATCTGCATTTGAACAACTAACAGAACTAATGTCAAATCAAATACAGAACTTGGCAGACACAATGACAAAAAACTTTGACAAATCAAGTGCCGAACGCAAAGATATGAAAACCTCCTTAGATAACAAGGTTGACAACTTATGTAAAAAAATCACGACGCTGGAAAACAAAATAGACAAAGTAGAAAAAGAACATGAACAGGGAATAAAAGAACTGACTAAAAAACAAAATGAAACGACAAAAGAAAACAGTGAAATAAATAGAAAACTCGATGATTTGGAAAGGAAAATTGATGCAAAGCAAGTGATATCCGAGAATGTACAGGCAAACATCCATGACCCAAATCGATTTCAGTCACCCCGACGCATGAACATTTACATTGAGGGTCACAGGAACCAAGCTGACGAAGATGTTTATGTAACAGCGTTGAGTGTCTTGAAGCGAATTGACAACACACTAGATTTAAGGGACATTAACTATGCCCAACGCATAAAACGAAAAGCAGCCCGCCAAGAGAACCAACCGATACTGGTATGTTTCACAAGTGTAAGGGCAAGAGACCATATCCTACGAAATAAACGTAGACTTAGAACAAGTACAGGTTATGAAAGAGTGTTCATCAACGCAGATGAGGATCTCGAGACTAGGAAAGCGCGCACAAGGGCACGACTCATAGCATCATTCTGCAAAAAACAAGGTTGCAATACACAACTGAGAGGGGACGAATTTAAGATCGATGGAGAATGGTACAGTTCTAAGAAAATGGAAGAGGTGCCAAGAAAATATATCCCAGAATCTTGGAGCATTGAACCCCCAAAACAACCTCAAAAACAAAATCAAACACACCCAAATATAGCACACACTGCTGCTAGTGGGAGCGGCAATCAAAACAACACAGAGTCAGTACCGCGCAATCAACACAACACAGAGTCAATACCACGCACAAACATCAATCAAAATACGACACCAATCACCTTTGACTGGTCCACCGCGGTTGACCCTACAGTAGGAGCTCCCGACGAAGGTTCGTGGGAAAGTGAGGCAATGGAAGTAGTAGAAATAATAGACACACAATCCAATAGGAATGCTAACCCATGCACTAACATCACAACCCAAACCGAACAAAACAAAACGATCAATACCACAGACGAAAAAGAATTTCCTAATATTAATGTAAATTCACCTAAAAGTGTTGAGAACATAGAAAAACCAACCACTGGTAGTGGTAAAGTTCAGGAAATCACACAACAAGGGCAAAAAATAACGAAGGCAGGACTGGTCTTCAAAGGGTCGCTATCACCGTTAAGCAACTTCTATCCAACAAATCTGAAATATAATGGAGAATCATATATCTCGAGTGAACAGGCCTACCAAACCCAACGCGTAAAAATGTGCAGAAGACTTGACTTACTGCCAGCGATCCTAAAGACGAAATCAGGATACACCGCAAAAAAAGCAGGAGATCAATGTAAACTCACATCAGACTGGCTAGCAAAAAAAGAGGAAATAATGAAAACCATTATCAACCTGAAATTCCGCCAGAATGATGACCTAGCACAAATCTTAGTGAACACACACCCACATCACTTAATCGAAGGGACAAGGGATAACTTCTGGGGGGGGGGAGCGGATATGGACGACGAAATATACGACCTGGGAAAATACTATGGGAAAAACACACTGGGGTCTATGCTAATGGACATACGCACTGAACTTCGCAGAGAGGGGCTGGTCGGTGCTACAAACAAATAATTAGCGAGTAATTAACTGACCGCGAGGGGAGGGGAGAATCGCATGAAACAACCACAACCTGTGCCACATTGGGTGAAGAAGGTTTAGTGAAAACAAGTTAATGGCTAACCAGCGATACTTACTTATCGGGGACTCTCGTATGAGAAATATGGGGCCCCACATGTTCCATTGGAGAAATGCAGACTTCAAAGTCGAGTACTATAGTGGAGCGACCATACAACGAACTGTGAGGCACACGGTAGAATCACTCAGATCAAAGAGGGAAGCAGGCCAGAGGTTCGATGCAGTTTACTTCTTTGCCGGGATCAATAACGTGACTGAAAAGAATCCAACCACAGGAAAAATAAGTCTACGATCCGATGATGATACCCGCGCGGTTGCTGATATCTTGGACTTATATGATGATACAAAGCTAGCTATTCACGCGATAGCCCCAGGGATTCCAGTAATCATAGGTACAGTGTACGGAATAAGTCTGAGTAAGGCGAATCGCTCGCACCAAATCGTTGCAGACCAGCGCAATCTGAATAACCAAATACGTAAATTGAACGAGGGAATATCCATCATAAATGATTCGGAAGGAGTTTACACCCCCTACGTAGCACGCGAGGTCCATCGTAACCGGCCGCATGTTGAAACAGTCCACAGATACTACCGACTAACAGATGGAGTGCATCCAGACTTCAGAACCCAGCGGGGAATAGCAAGACTAATCTCGTTCTGTATGTCTAAAAACACCTACAATGGTTGCCACCAGTAAAAAGGTCATATGACCACAGGTAATAACACCAACGGAGACAAGAAAACGCAAAAGTCAAATGACTAACAACAACACCAGTGAACAATATAAATGCTAAGGTCAGATGACCGTGACACACAATCATCACTAGACGTTAATTATGGTCATATGACCAATAGGATAAAGGTGGGTCAAATGACCAGAAAAAAACACATATGGATAATAATAACAGCGAGGTCAAATGACCCAAAAACGTGGTCAAATGACCCCCCCTGAACCTCAGTGAACCAATGCAAGACACACCCAATGAACTCATGAACTTTCACCTGCTTAGACCGTATATTTATTAATAACTTAATAGAATAAGTAACACTGCTTATATAAGTAAACCAATCATTAATGGACACTTATTATAACAGAAGCTGCTGCATGCTCATAGTGTAAATTATTTAATTGTTGTTAAATTGTCTATTTGTACCTACCTCTGCAGAAACACAAGAACTTCTTGTAATATAACACTATATTATTTCATATTTAAAGAAGAGGAATTTATAATACAGACAATAATCAAAAAGACACACATTTATTTATTAAGTTGTAATTGTATATATATAGCACTGGTAACTATGCCCCTGGTAATTACACCAATGGAGCTATATCGATGTAGAATAATCTGTATCCTTATTGTAAAGCACTATATGTTGAATGTTATCTGTATTATGAACTATGGGCACGTTATATGGCTGGCTGGCCGGGAAAGAAAAGAAAATAAATGTATTTTGACTGAACCTTATCATGTCGTATATTTCACCAGAACAACTAGCTAAATTAAAAGGTGAAATATTCCTGACTATAAACGTACATAGTCTGTATTCAAAATTGGAACAAGTTAACAGTATATTTCAAACATGTAACTATGTGACTATCACAGAGAGCTGGCTTAAAGAAAGACATACCCCAAATCTACTAAATATCGAAGGTTTATTCATTACTAGAGTCGACCGTAATTATGATAATGATAAAGTGGGAGGTGGAGTAGCTTTATATGCCCGAAATAGCATAAGACCATATTTCACAAAGGTAACTAAGTATTGTAACTCAACGCCTAAATATGAGGTGTTAACTTGTACAGTTCAGGAACCAAACAGAAGGAAACTATTAATTATCTCAGTCTACAGACCGCCACACAAAAATGTAAAGGCGTGTTATGATTACTTAAACAGTATACTGGAGGACGATACTTATAGAAACCATGAAATATGGATACAAGGGGATCTCAATGTTAACTCTAAAACAAGGATGAGTAACAAATATAGAATTTTAAAATCCTTTCTAATTAAGAATAACTTATTCCAAATCAATACTCTGGAGACATTCATATTCAAAAAAGGTAAAAGCACAATAGATCATATATACACTAATAGTAGACATGTACAATTAACCGGTAATCTTAATCATTATATTTCGGATCATATCGCCATATTTGCTCAAAGAAAATGTATAAATACAAAAATAGAAAGAAAAAAGATAATAGGAAGGAATTTGAATAAATTAAGGAAGTGTGATATCCTAACCCATATGGCGGAATATGTCATACCGCAAAATGCACATGAGATAGATCTAAATACTCACCTAGAAGACCACATCAAGAAATTACTTGATCGTATATGTCCTATTAGAGAATACACCAGGGTAACAAAAGCTGGGATTGAATTACCAAGAGATATCACCGAAAACATAAGGTTTAGAGCACACCTAGTAAAGCAATTATCATCATGCAGCGTAGTAGACCAAGCGGCTCTAACAGAAATAAGAAGACTCAGAAAAATAATAAGTAAACAGATAAAAAATCACAGAGCAGAAGTCATCACAACAAGGCTAAATGATAACAAAGATAACCCCAAAAAATCATGGAAAATCATAAACAGCTTATGGAACCCGATCGAAAATAATGAAGGACTTTACCTTAAGTGCCGAACTAGTGATGAGGATAACTTGCATGACATAGCTAATGGTATGAATGCATATTTTATAAATATAGGCCCAAATATCCTAAAAGAGCTGGGAGCAGTAAAGGATATGGATTATGGAACTCCTTGGAATGAAGAAGCAACCAGAACTGAACTGGAACCTATAAACACTACAGAAACTATAAAAATTATAAGGAGCTTAGATAATGATAAATCTAGTGGCATAAATCATCTAAGCACAGGACATCTAAAACGCATACTATTAGCACAAACAGAAACAATAACAGCATTCATTAACAGAGTAATAAGCTCGGGAAAATACCCAGACTCACTTAAAGTAGGACTAATTACCCCCTTACCTAAACAGGGACACTTAAATAACTACTCAAACTGGAGACCAATAACGGTAATACCCGCGGTATCGAAAATTATTGAAAAAGTAATACAAAAGAGCTTAATGTCACATATAATCGACAACAATCTAATACATAAGAATCAATATGGCTTTATGCCAAATAGATCGACCGGTCAGGCTATTTTTTATTTGACCAATGTACTACATAGAAACATGAATATGAGCATAAAGAGTGTATGTGCCTTCGTAGACCTGCGAAAGGCATTTGATAGTGTCTGCCATAAAATACTATTTATCAAATTAAAAAATGCTGGTGTGGGAAAAAACTTTATCCGAATGATTGAATCATATCTAGAATTACGCAAACAAAGTGTGAAACTAAATAATATAATATCATCGAGAGAAACGTCGTCATGCGGAGTCCCACAAGGATCGGTCCTCGGACCGACCCTGTTTATCCTATTTATTAATGATATATTTAAAGTAATAGTGGAATGCACAGCGATAATGTACGCAGACGACCTTGTCCTGGTTAGTACTGATATTAATCCCACAGAAGCAAGCAGAAAGCTACAGAAAGACTTGGATATGATCACGAACTGGTTAAATGATCATAAACTTATGATAAATGAGAAAAAAAGTAGTATTATGTGGGTAGGCAGAAGGTTAGATAACGTAGAATTACCGAACTGTAAAGTGAAAAACGAGATTTTAGAAAGAGTTTATAAATTTAGATACTTGGGAATTATAATCGATAGTAGTCTAACATTTAGAAACCAGGTCCAAAAAATTGTATCGGAATCACGAATGAAATTACAAAAGATGCGGCTGCTTAAATATCTACTACTGGAAGAAACAAGGATTCTAATATTAAAACAAACTATCATGCCCATATACGACTATGTTGATTACTTATATGTAAGCTGCGCTGAAAAGGAACTAAATGCACTAGATGTATCCTTTAATCACTGCATGAGATCTGCATTAGGCATTCACCGAATTAGGGGACACTCGATAGACGAGCTATATAACATGTGTAAAATAAGACCATTAAGATATAGAAGGGTACTACACTTACTGATGCACGTGCTCTGGTGGTCAAATGACCCAACGCACTGCAGAGAAGGACCGAAAAATACCAGAAATAAAGATAAAATTATTATAAAACATGACTTCCCCAAGACTGAGAAGTATAGAAATACACCGTTATATCGAGGAATAAAAATCTGGAATGAGATACCTAAAGAAATGCAATTGTCAACAGACCGGTCACATTTTAAGATATATATAAAGGAATATTTATTAAGAAAACTAGAGTATTGGTGAATAGAATTTCCCGGGTCAGTCGGCCATGCCAAAGTGCTACAATATTACATGTACATCCTAGAGGTGATGTCAAACGTCCTGTCACGTCCTGTCTGTTCTGTCTGTTTGTTCTATGTGTATCCCGTTATAGAGTGTAGATAACTATTTATTGTTATACTTGTTGTAACGCATGTAAGAACGCCCAACAGGGTGAATGTATTTGCTTCCTGAATAAAAAAAAAAAAAAAAAAAAAAAAATCGGCTACCGTCGGTCCAGTGGAACACCTCCTTAACTCAAAAAATCTCCGCCGTTTTCTTCGGCCAATGGAAACAGGCCTTATCGGGGGTCATTATTGGCAGGTGGAAACTCCACCTAGGCGTGTGAGGGTCCCATGTGGCGGCCGGGCCTTATTAATTGTCACATAATGAAAAGGAAACCATCTGGCCACAGGGAGGATGCCTCGTGATCAAACATCTCCGTGACGTGTCCGTGCGAAAAGAAATCACACAGCCATCCACGCCAGTCAATTTAAAAACTGCATGCGGCTCGGGGTTTTATTAAGCCATCGTGGTTTTGCCATGCTTTCATTCACCTATAGGTCATCACAGTGACAACCATATTGCAATGTCGCTACTTGTTTTTACATTGCGTATGGTTTGTAAATATGAGGTTTAATATATATTTTTCAAAGTTTTCTTTTAAAATTATACTGGAGGATACTGTTATGTCGAGTTTCAACCTTTATTATCCACCTAATACAAAGTGTCCATAGAAAACACATAGGGAGTTTGTATGGACATACCCGGAGCATGTATACAGATATGTTGTATGCTCCGGGTGGCGCATACAGAAAAATAGTGCCTACGAAAACATAGTGCATAATTAAAATGAACTGATTTCGACATGCCACTTGCCTAGAAAAGGTGGATGATAAATACAATATAGACTGGTTTCAGATAAAGGCATTTGTATGCTCCTCGGAGTTGACTCTGCGCAATATCCTCGCATACGCTCGGATATTACTTCGCGTCAACTCCTCGGAGCATACGGCCACTTGTATCTGAAACCAGTCAATATTGTGTATTTATCTCACCCCTGGAATAAATGTCTATAGGCTTAACGTTTGGAACTCGTTCTCCATGCCCCTACAAGTATTGCAGTCCGTTCTCCATGGTCTATATCCTGTGTGTTGCCCATTCTTTTTGTGTGTACAGGGGTGAGATAAATACGGAGAGCAACTCGTTTTGGTCAAAGAAGTCGTTCTCCAACTCATTTGAATGCTATGTGATATTCACTCGACTGTCGCCTCACTCCTATCACACCGCATCAAACTCTTAAGGAACGATGACATTGACCAAAACTTGTTGGTTTCTTCTTTACTCTTTCACAGACTCCGGTGCAGCTGTTGATAGTCTCACCACGTCCAGAATTATGGATTTACAAGCAGACTTTTAACAATAAAACTGGTCATAAAAACTAAAAACATTTTCAAAGGCATTATCTTTCAATTTTCATACAGAGAATAAAGCTGCAAAATTCCTTAAACATTTATGACTTCGCATACGACTTCATTTCGCATTCACTCCACCATGGCCATGGCATAGTATTGTCACTTTACTGGGGTGGTCGCTGAGTATCTCTTTTAACGTTATTTATATGGCTAAACTTGTACCAGGGGTGAGATAGAGAGAGCAACAGTACTAGTGCGCGGGTATTTATAATATGAGATGAGATGATTTACATTTACAGCTCATTATCGCTTCCTCATTGTTTAATTCAATGTGACAATCAGTTAATGTTGTTCAATAAACCATTCATAACACGAATGTGTGGGCAACACAACCGACCATCAAATCCATTGAGATAATTGTATTTATTCAGACAATCTACAGATATTATATATCCTCCATAATACCACACCACACACAACCACTACTACTTCCCTATATTACCTATTTATTCATTGTCTTTGCATTGTCCTGTATTGTCCTGTACCTTGTTCTTCAGTACATTGCCTGTCCTGTCTTGTGCGAGGTAATATGATTACCTATGATAAACAATTAAGACTGATATCATATGATATCCTATATTTGCTGTGAATAACTATAAAGGACTCTTGAAGTACATTTTGTTTCCTGATTGTCACCAGCAAGGGTGAGCTGTATGTCTTTCTTTCCTGAATAAAAGAAGTTTAAAAAAATAGTGGAATAAGCTCAACCAGCAAATAGATACAACAGGGACGTGTGGAAATGGCGTGCATAACCTGGAATGGTATATCACCAACTCTAAGGTTCGTTGAATATTTCTTTTAACGTTATTCGTATGGCTGAACTTGACCTAGGGGTGAGATAGAGAGAGCAGCAGTACTAGTGCACGGGTATTTCTATAATAAGGGTAGATGATTTACGTTTATGGCTGATCGCTTCCTCGTTGTTTGATTCAATGTGGCAATCTATTAATGTTGTTCAATATACCACTCATAACATGGATGTGTGGGCCACACAACCGGCCTTCAAATCCATTGAGATAATTGTACTTACTCACATAACCTACAGAATTAAAATATCCTGCATTAATTCGTTCCATTCTTCACTCAACCCTACCCCTCATCACTATGTTCTGTCCTGTTCAGTCCCCCCTGTTGTGTCCATAACCTCTGTACCTTACTTTCGTTACATATTATAAGTTTCATGCAATAGAAATGGATAGAAAAACAACAACGAAAACAAAACAAAACAAAGCAGCAATAGTGTGTATTTAGATGTACCATTAAGCGAAATTCCTATTAATCATGACAGTTGATGTACGAAGTGAAGGTTGTAACGACCTCTTGCCTTATTAATGTAAGAAATGAAGATTATAACAATTCATGTATCTTGATACTTGACTTAATGATGTAAGAATGAAGACGGTAACGACAAATCTATCTTGATACTTGACATCGCGGAATAAGCTAATGCAAGCACTTCAGTGTAACATTTCATTGAATAAACGCTACTACATAATATAAATACTAAAGAAGAAATCAACAAGTTTTGGTCAGAGTTTGATGCAAGGGATATGAACGAGGCAACAGCCGAGTGAATATCACATAGCATTCAAACGAGTTGGCGAATGACTTCTTTGACCAAAACGAGTTGCTCTCTGTATTTATCTCACCCCTGTACACACTGAAAGAATGGACAACACACAGGTTGTAGACCATGGAGAACGGACTGCAATACTTGTAGGGGCATGGAGAACGAGTTTCCAATGTTAAGCCTATGGACATTTATTCCAGGGGTGAGATAAATACATACATACATACATACATTCATACATATATACATACATACATACATAGTGGAATAAGCTCAATGAGCAAATAGATACAACATGAACGCGTGGAAAAGACGTACATAACGTGGAATGGTATATCACCACCCCTCAGGTTCCCTTTTGCTCTCGGTATTTGCGTACATGTTGGTCGGCGACCTTGTGACATGGCCTTCACCTTCCAGTCTTGTTATGCCGCCTATAAACCTTCTCTGAACTTGGCCTGCATATTTAAAAAGGCCTCCTGCGCCACCCGAAGCAGGAAGTGCCAGAATACGCCGCAGTTTAGAAGTTCCCTGCCTAACAACAGAATCTCCCTTTACTGAGTTTATATCTTGTAAGGCCTGGCGTTCACCTACTACGATAGAAATTTAGACCTACCGATATGGCACCGATACAAAAAGTCAATATCGGAGACATATCGGGAAGGTGCAAAATCGTAGACATATGTCTAGACATGCCAATCCACCACGCATTGTATAGGGTTTTTATCGGTGTCTAATCGCAGAAACGTGGTCAACTGCCCCGATATTAGGTGACCTTCCGACGCGATTTAGATTTTCTATCGGGAGGTGCATCGTAGACCATATCGGTGCTATATCGTAGTGGGTGGACGCCGGGCCTAATTCTAAGTGTTAAGAGGCCTAAGAAGATATACATTTGCCAGGAATGAACAATTTAAATATTCAGCAACAATCGACATGTAAAAGAATAACTAACATTATCTCACCCCGGCATTTCTCTCGATAGGCTTAACATTAGGAACTCATACTCCACGGCCGTGAAGGTATTGTACCCAATACCCAATGGTTATTTGGGGGATTTATTTCATTAATTGATAATATTATATGGGGTAAGATAAAATCAGAAACCCACTCGATGAAAATAACTTGGTCCACACCCCACCTTATTTGACTGCGACGAAATTCACTCAGTTTCGCTTCATGGATTACTCCGTAGTCAAACTCGATGAAGTACGGACCGAGTTATTTTCATCTCGTGAGTTTCCTTCTAAATACTGATACAATAAGTGAAATTCATATCATGGTAAAACTTTCGTACCTTTGACTTAGCTACCAGGATATCAATAGAAAAGCAGTCCTTATGTATTTATTGTCCTTTATGATTCTTTTTATACCTATTACTTCTGTAGCTAAGGAGACAGCAATCCCTACTAAGTGTAGGATAATGCTGATCGGTATTCTGTATGACTGATTGCTTCTCATATGGGAGTGCCATGAGAGTCAGGCGCTAGTGTTTATCCTCTTAACATTATCCTCTGTACAGGTAAAGAGAAAAGCCCAGTGGAACCGAGATCGGAAACAAATGTCTGTTTACATTATACCAAATCATGCAATTAAAATTCTTTTTCTTGAATTCTTTTTGTTTCTTTTTGTTTAATATTCCCTCATCAATGTCATATATGAACGGTGACAACAAATAATCCTTTGAGAAGACATTATACCAAATCATGCAATTAAAATTATTTTTCTTTAATCCTTTTTGTTTAATATTCCTTTATTTATGTCATATATGAACGGTTGCAAGAAATAATACTTTGAGAAGGTATTTCTTCTGATTGACATCAAATCAAAAGGCCAAGTGTATCAGCTTATTTTAGGCTGGTTTTCATTACGCAAGCGAGACACAGAGTCATTTGACAATAATGTACAACTTGATGATACAGAAGGCTAAATACATTCGCTTCCATTACAGGGAAAGAACAGAGATCCACCATCATCCAAACTATCTGAATGAGTATCGGGCATTATCTCACCCCGGTATTTTTCTCCATAGGCTTGACATTAGGAACTCGTACTCCACGGCCGTGAGGTTCGTGTACCCAATACTCAATAGCTAATTGGGTGATTCGTTTTATCAATGAATAATGTTATACGGGGTGAGATAAAATCAGAAACCCACTCGAAGAAATTAACTTGGTCCCACTCCACCTCGTTTGACTGCAGAATGAGTCAAGAAGCGGTGGAGTACAGACCAAGCTATTTTCATCTTGTGGGTTTCCTTCAAATATTATCGTAAAACCGGATGAGTTTTAATCTTGGCTCCCGTATGCCACGACTGGAGTTTGGCGTAGTGATATCACGAGGTGGAGCCGAGTGGTATCCGGAACCAAACTCCAGGAGTGGCATATGGAAGCGAAGATTAAAACGAATCAGGTTTTGATTTTATCCTACCCCTCTCTACAATATTCTAATATCAAAATCATGAATGAAAATCATCAAAATTCTGTATGCCCCTAGTAGCATACAAACGTCCGTATGCCAGTCAGCGTGGCATACGGAATCTCAATGTTAAGCCTATGGGATTTTATATTAGGGGTAGGATAACTTGTTGTATCTTACAGTGTTGCGATATGTCGTCCCTCCGTTGTCATGATACGTAGCACGCGATGTCGTGTGTATATATTTTGGTGCTCCACTACTGCAACACCTCAAGGCACATTGCAGCAAATATGCACGTGATTATTCAAAACCTAGGAAGTAATTAACTCAGCTTCGCTTCGTGAATTACTCTGCGGTCAAACTCGGTGGAGTACGGACCAAGTTATTTTCATCTCGTGGGTTTCCTTGTAATGATTTTACAGCATTATTTTGTGGTTGGCACTTCTTGGTAGTAAACCTGGATGATAAATAGATATGCCTTTAGCTGCACCGAAAACCACTCTCTCTATAAGAGATGTTATGTTGTGCCACAGTCACCTGCAGATAGGGCGTGAAGTGTATAGAGTGTTTAATCAATATTTGTAGGATGTTTCACTTTTTACAGTGCCAAATCTACTGTTCACAATATTGCGATGTTTTCATGGCCATTGACATCACGCATAGAAAAAATACATGACCAACGTGGCACATTTTGATGATTAGTTCTTCACGTGGCCCATGTGTTCCTATGTTTAATCCATGTTTACTTTCGTGGTACAGGGCTCCTTAGGTAAAATAGAGGATATTTTAGCAAGTAGAGACTGCAATATTTAATCTTAATTTATTTGAAGCTAAAAACAATTATGTTGCCTTATGTTTAAGTATTGGTTTTGCAAAGAAAGGCAAAATATTATGCAACGAATTGATTTTTTTATGTTAACTATACCAGAGGTTCTGTAATATAATCTAGCAGCCTGAGGGCTGCTAGATTATGGAATTCACTACTGGCCAAAGTCCAGAAATGAAAGTTTAGAGTACGTCGCTCTTCGGAAATTCTACGTCTTGATAAAGTGTGCCATGAGGCAATTCTGAAAATATGAAAGTTTACCCAACGAAGAAGTATATCAGCTCCGATTCTGAAAGGTTTTCTCTAAAGAAAGCGATATTCCGTTAGATGTTCAATGCCAAGAAAGGAACTGGAACTGCCCCGAGGGAGTAGGTGGGCAAGGGATCCTGTACTAGAGAACCACTGTGTGCTTAGGCAGCATTAAATCAGGTATAACCGATAATAAAATTAATTGATGTCTTGGTATAAATTTGGTGGGTAGCGGCATTAAAGCAGGTGGCCTCGGAAGAGGGCCGCCAGTGCTGACGTAATCACGTCTTAGATTATGGCCGCTAGGTTTACTCACATCCTCCGCTGGTGCCTGTGTGACATGATACACTGCATTGTAGGACAGCAGGGGACCTTTGCCAGCGGTACTTCGCCAACTTAAGGAGGTAGATCGTAGCATTCACTAGTCTTTGTAGTCACCATTAAAAACATTCACTATTGTTTAGTTTGTTCTTTATTATCTGTACCAGAAGGCTCGAATGCCGGACCGCCATTTTGTGGTACTTCCGGTTTACTCTACTTCCGGTAAGGCAGCTGGTTGCCTGCGTGCAACTAGACAACCCAGAAATGTGAAAATTATGGTTATCTATTCGATCATCCTGTACACAATGCATTTCATATTAAGTAATAGGCTATAAAGTGGTGATTCCACCAACACTTGTACACGATAGACCGAGATAAGATACAATTTGGTTGTCTTGCTAAATATTGCTAGGTTTTCAATAATTACGTGCATATTTGCTGCAATGTGTCTTGGGGTGACGCAGTAGTGGAGCACCAAAATATACACACGACATTGCGTGCTACGTATCGTAACAACGGAGGTACGACATATCGCGACACTGTAAAGCCCTGTCTCCACTGTGCGATTCTAGGTACATAGCTACATCCAGTCACAGACTGGGCGTACCTTCAGGATCGCAACTTCTGGCGTATAGACAGCAAGTTTCCCTCCAGTCTGAGACTGGGCGTACTGGTACACCCAGTCTCAGATTGGGCGTACTGCATGTACCCAGGATTGCAAGCGTTTCTAAATATCAAACATGTAGAGTGTAGCGGGGTAGTCTACACACAGAATCGATGTTACCTTGCGATCCGAGGTACATGCGGTACGCCAAGCCGGTACCTCCAGTCTCAGACTTGAGGTACCGGATTGCAAGCCCCCCGAGTCGCACAGTGGAGACTGGCCATATGTCACAATTTGGTTGTCATGCTAAACACTGCTAGGTTTTGAATAATTACACCATATTTGCTGCAATGTGTCTTGAGGTGTTGCAGAAGTGGAGCACCAAAATATACACGACATCGCGTGCTACGTATCGCAACAACAGAGGTACGACATATCGCGACACTGAAAGATACAACAAGATATTTAGAAGGAAACCCACGAGATGAAAAAAGCTTGGTCCGTACTTCACCGCTTCTTGAATCATTCTGCGGTCAAACGAGGTGAAGTGTGGACCAAGTTATTTTCATCTAGTGGGTTTCTGATTTTATCTCAGCCTGTATAGCATTATTTATTGATAAATGAATCACCCAATCAGCCATTGAGTATTAGGTACACAACTTCACGGCCATGAAGTACGAGTTCCTAATGTTAAGCCTATGGATAAAAATACTAGGGTGAGATAAACCAAGATATACCACAGCAAATCAATCGATCAAGCCCTTTATTCCCTTCCTAATTGACATTCAATCATAAATTATGTAACATAACATTTCGTTAAAGTTGTTTCGCCATGATTGATCTCACATTGGCTAAAATGTTCAAAATATGAGAAACTCGGCATCTTTTTTTGTCTGGATGACATGTATACCGGTACTGAATATGTGTCTTTAATGAGGAGTAGTTAATGAAACCTAATTGAAGCTGTAATTGCCGTGCGGTAAATCTAGAAAGATGAGACGGGATCTCGGAGGCATAACGAGCATAAGGATGGGGAGGACATGGAGAATTACAGCAGCATTCTCCTCGTACATAGCACTATTCTTTTAATTCTCATTGGCTTCCTTTCAATGCACACGTACGGAGAGGCATAATGAGACGTTTGCCGCTGCACAGACATTGTCCGTCTTTTCTTGTCGTCTGTCAAATTAAATATGAATCCTAATGGGCAATTTCGCCCGCTGTAGTTTCTCTGCTTGGAGATAAAATGAAGATCCAATGTAGGCAATTCGTTAGCTGACTACTCTAATCACCTTATAAATATGGATGCTTTGTTTTGTAGGTCTGAATATTAGCGTGATGGGATATGCCCTCAGATGGAAGGCACTGATTTGCGTTCTTCAGTCACTTGGCCTTGGTAGCCATCTGCCTTCTTGCCGCTACGGCTAAAACGGTAAAATTCCAGCAAATTGAGGTCATCTGCCTTACATTTCCACCTGACTCGGATATGTATGCATTTAAATACAATATAGAGGAAACCTATGAGAATTTAAGGTCAGAGCTCGTATCCCATCGAGGTTTAATTGCGTAGTAATTCACAAGGCGAAGCCGCATTAATTACGTAGCGATTCAAACGAGAATAGGTTTCTGAATTTATCTCACCCTTCACATTGACCAAGGGGCTAACATTTATGACGTCCCCCATTGGATATGTTTCCTAAATACTCCATGAGCGTTGGATACGAGTTCCCATCGAGGTTTAATTGTGTAGTAATTCACAAGGCGAAGCCGCATGAATTACGTAGTGATTCGAATGAGATGGCATCGAGCTCTAACTCTAAATTTGAATAGGTATCTCACCATTCACATTGAATGATTGGCTAACATTTGTGACATAATCCCCATTTAGTATTTATTCTAAATACTCTATGGGCGTTGGATACGAGTTCTCAATGTAAATTCTATAGGAAAAAATACCAGGGTTGAGATAAACAATATTAACCTGTGTCTGATACTAGTGCCCGTATAGTCCGCCACGTACTGGCGAGTAGTAGAGCAAACGATGAAGAGGATACGCACGGTATTAGCAGAAAAAGGGAAATAGTGGATTTATCATTCAGCATTGCGATTTCTACTTATCAAGGGAAAGATGAAATATCCGCCGATCTTCTCACACACAATTTTATACACCAGGTGTTGTATCAGGGACTTTTTCATGTATCCTCCGCCCATTGCTATACGCATTCGAATTCGCATCAGGTGGATAATATCAAGAGACGTCACGTTGGCTCCATAATCTCACGACTCCAAGACGAGTGAGATTACGGAGCCAACACAATGAGTGACATAAATAAACTCAAACTCAAACGAGTGGCGTCTAGATTTTATCTAAACAACACTTTATGTCACACCCGTGACATAAACAAACCCAATGTTAAGCCTATGGCGTTTTTTTATTAGGGGTAGGATAATGATTAAATGATCACCTGAAGAAGCTGGATAAATTCCAGCGAAACGTCGTGAAGTTAAGTTGATACAATATATGAACCATCCATTGTACCACTTGGTTGCAATAATATCATCTCAACAACCAATCTCTGTAATCTGTTATTTTTTTTGTGATTTCCACCATTTGGATGATAAATATCTGGCCATGCACCACACACACATATGATGGCTATCCTTCTGGACATTGCTGAGCATCTGTATAAGAAGTGGGAGCTGCATGGTAAATTCCCAGTGATACCCCCACCCTCACCTCCTATTCCTCATCCCGTGGGAGAAACCCCCTCCCACACCACACACACTCTCCAACACAGGACGCCTTCATTGGTCGCTGAGCCTGAACTCTCGCCTGAAGTCTCGCCGAGTCACGAGAAGGAAAGCGGCTCAGGAAGTAGACACTAGAGGGCGCGCCTGCCGGAACATCCGGTAGATACGGCTAATCGCGCCGCCCCGCGGTCTCGTCTACTCTCGTCTGCTCTCGTGGTTGGCGTGGCAACCGTCCAGCGTCTCCTTCTTGCGGATTCAGTGACCCCGGCGCCAACTACGAGGATCATGAGTGGACAAGGGTCTGGGGGGGGGGGGGGGGGGGGGAGAGAGAGATCGCGGCAACTTAGAGAACACGCCTGTCTTTAAGACGGACAGTCGATCGACAACTGCGTCACCAAAGGCGATTTGGGAAATGAAATAAAAACATTTAAAAGGAATCCATTAAAACGAATCAGAGGTACCAATACGCAGTCGAATTCGCATCAGGTGGATAATGATTAAATGTTAAATTATTCTCCTATAGGCTTTACATTGAGAACTCATATCCAACGCCCATGGAGTATTTAGAATAAATACTCAATGGGGGATTATGTCACAAATGTTAGCCCATTATTTAATGTTGGGGGTGAGATAAATTCAGAAACCTAAGTTCACGTCGCTTCGCTTTGTGAATTACTAGACGATTAAACCTCGATGGGATACGAGTATGAGGTTTTATCCTACCCCTAATATATAATCCCATAGGCTTAACATTGGGTTTCCGTATGCCACGCTGACACTGACACTGGCATACGTAGTTTTATATGCCACTAGTGGCATACAGCATTGGTATCATGTAATATTCCAAAATCGAGGAGATAGGATAGGATAAAATCAAAACCTGATTCGTTTTAATCTTGGCCACCGCATTCCACTCTTGAAGTTTTGGCTCCGGACTTCACTCGGCTGCGTCTCATGAAGTCACTTTGCCAAACTCCAGTCGTGGAATAAGGTGGACAAGATTAAACCTCATCTAGTTTTACGATATGGCTTATCAAAGATGGAAATTTCTTTCCAACCATGGAGTTTCCTGCAAACTTAATGCATCTTTTAAGATTTTAGTTATGCTATGATGCCTGGAGGCATTCCTGAGTATAGCATGATCTCCTCGATTTTGGAATATTACGTGATAACAATGCTGTATGCCACTAGTGGCATATAAAACTCTTTATCCTACCCCTAATATAAAATCCCTTAGGCTTAACATTGACTTTCTGTATGCGGCTGTATGTCGCATACGGATAAAAAATCGCTCCTAGGAGCGTACAAAAAATGGACCAATCAGAGATCAGCAGCTGAAAGTAGTTCCAAGCACCTTCAGAGCAGCAAGGAGAGCTATATGGAGGACTTCAGAAAGTTTTTATCGTGTTTTTGTTATTATCCTCATATAAAAGTATCATTCACAGGGGGTAGGATAAAATCAAAACCTTATTCGTTTTAATCTGGGCTCGTATGCGACGACTGGAGTTTGGCGTAGTGATATCACGAGGCGGAGCCTCGTGATATCACTACGCCAAACTCCAGTCGTCGCATACGGGAGCCCAGATTAAAACTCATCCGGTTTTACGATAGTATGCCAGTCAGCGTGGCATACTATCAGATTAAATTATAAGATTAAACCTATGGGATTTTATATCAGGGGTAGGATAAAGTATGCTATGATGCCTGGATGCATTCCCGGGCATAGGACACTATGATGCTTTGAGGCATCATTTCCGAATTTTAAGTTATTGCTATTTTCGAATAAAATAATGCGATTATTCTGATAATAGTCCAACCTATCTAAAACTATATCATAGTTAATATCATTACTTTTATATAACATCCTTATTATTATGGATTATCATGGAGGTGTGATATAATGACGTCACTGTGGATTTTGTGAAAAGCCTCAGCATACTACTGGGATGAAAATGGTACTGCAGCAGCGTATTTCAGGTCGTGTATTTAGTGCTATACAGCATAGCGAAATAGTTTATTAGTCAGTAACTAAGAACCCTTACAATCACCCAATGGCGAAGCACCCTATCTAGCTGGTCCCTCTAAACGGATATACATTATGCGTGGGCATAAATATAGAGATTAAACTTGAATATACACATACCTTTGCTAGATTGATAAAGCGTATCCACTAAAAACAAATAATATGTTCATCTTTGGTAAATGATCGTGGAATTGCCAAAGCGAAAAGTGAAAAGGTTTCAACCTTATCTAGTTAGTGGGTGCTTTGCTGCGACGCATTAGGTACCGAGCTAAGTACGCAGCCAGTTCTACACCTGCCTTCCTAGGGTCCAATTATGTCAAGCACCTGTAAGCCTGTGTCCCTGTCTTGTTTGGATTTCTGTCTTTTGTGATGTATATATGTTTCCTGGACCATGCAAGGAAGAACGCCCGCGACTAGGGTGATTGTAACGTCTATCATTTTGAAATTTAAAAAAACACACACACACAAAAAACCGCTGGTCTTCTGAGCACAAACACTATTCATATAATAGGTACAGGTCGACGGCTTGGCCGTACGGGAAGCAACGTAGATAATATCGTAAAACTGGATGAGTTTTAATCTTGGCCACTGTATGTCACGACTGGAGTTTGACATAGTGACTTTATGAGGCTAAGCCGAGTGAATTCCATAGCCAAAACTCCAGGAGTGGCATGCGGTGGCCAAGATTAAAACGAATCAGGTTTTGATTTTATCCTATCCTGTCTCCTCGATTTTGGAATATTGCGTGATAACAATTCTTAATCCCACTACTGGCATATAAAACTCTGTATGCCAGTCAGCGTGGCATATGGAACCTCAATGTTAAGCCTATGGGATTTTATACTAGGGGTAGGATAATAAGATAAAATGTATATACCTTACTGGTACATACTCACATACCGCGTTTCTTTCGATAAAAATATTCCACGAGCTTGCAGAGCGAGGGGAATATTTTTATCAAAAGAAACAAGGTATGTGAGTATGCACCAGTAAGGTAATACATTTTTATTTTATTATATACCTTCAAATATAAGTATTTGATGAATTACATAAGGAAATATGACAACATCCGAGCAGGATTCAAAGTGTGCTGGTATATCTCTTGATATCTTAGTGAAAGTCAAGCACAGAATATGCTCCAAGCACATTTTTTACTCTTTTTTTCCCTTCAACTCCTTTGATCCTTGTGCAAGTCACTGCCCACACTTCCTAAGTAGGTCAGTGCAATTTTTTTCAGCCAATCAGAATTTATATTCAAAGTAGGGTGGTACATCATTTTATACCATCATACTGTGCCGGTATATATTTAATACCAATACCCTAGCAGAGGTTGGTATTTATGTAACATACTGGCACAGGTATATAATAAGACATAAGTTAGAACAGGGCAGGCATGGATATACTACGAGAAGTCAGACAAGTATTTACTTCCACATTGAATATATTACATTGAATTATTAGTTATGATTACTAGTTAACGTTTCAGTTTCCTATTATGATCCGACACGAGATCATAATATATTACTATTTTACTATTAGCTACGTGCTACTGTTTATCTCACTCCTAGTAATTTTGTCCCATAGGCTTAACATTGGGGACTCGTTCTCCATGCCCCTATGAGTATTGTAGTCTGTTATCAATGGTCTATATCCTGTGTGTCGGCCATTCTTTCAGTGTGTACAGGGGTGTGATAAATACAGAAAGGAACTCATTTTGGTCAAATTCATAGTTCTCCAACTCGTTTGAATGCGATATGATATTTACTCAGCTGTTGCCTCGTTCATATCACTTCGCATCAAACCCGTGGAGAATGAGGACTTTGACCAAAACTGTTTGCCAGGTTCAGGTCAAACTCCCTTCAATAAAGGAACGAGTATAGAGAAAGTAAAACACATCACATCTTTATATAGATCCCCCATGAAAAACATCCCCTTTATTAAACAATTAATTGACGGTCGAGACTATGATATTGGTGTCAATAAAAGTGTGTATACGATATCTGATTGTTGAATAGATTAATTAGCCATAGATTATTACATGGATAAATCATTGGCTTCTAGCAAAATTTTGATAGGGAAATGTCTGGCTCCTCAAAATAACAAAAACCAAACCCAATCAGGATTCTCGATTTAAAGTACAAGATACAGGATTATTTGCACTGAAAAAAAATACCCCAGTTTTAATAGTATTCTTTGTGTCCAGCTAAAGGACGGGGATCCTGGTCAGGAACGCGAGCCCAAATTCTTTTAATTGGCACGAATTACTCTGCACGTGACTGCGAGACTATAATGGGCCCGAACGAGACTTGGGCCACCCCGGGACGCGCGGGCAAGGCACGGACAGACCCGCGGGGTCAGGGAAGGAGGTCAGGGGGTAAGATACAGTCATTTATTCAATGTTTTCTCAAGGTTGGGATTAAAGTTAGTCTCGTTTAAAAGGGCGATAAATATGATAGTAAAGAAGTGAAGAGTTTATCCAAGATTTAGTCATTGTTTTGTGTGATAATGTGTCTTGAATCTTTTCGACTGGCAAAATGCATGAGAGCACTGTTAACTGTACTCAAGTATAGGTTTGTTCTTGTTTTACAGGTATTGGTCTTACCATCTCACTTACTCATTCCTCTACTATCCTATATCCCCACTTCTCTTTTCCTCATCTGTCTTTTCCCGAAACCTCACTAGTTCTGAAATTAAGTGGTGTTTATCTCGATGTATAACTGGACACAGTAACCATTGAAAGAACTGTAATAACAGGAATGGTGAATATACCCTTTAAAAAAGTGGTGGCAGTGACAGAAAAAATGGCATCTTCCCTGCAATACTTATATTGCAATACTTATATTACGAGTATATATATATATATATATCTTTTAATTTACTGGGGCCCAGACCGGCCAGGCACAGACAGACCCGCGGGATCAGGGAAGGAGGTCATGGGGTAAGGATACAGTCATTTATTCGATGTTTTCTCAAGGTTGGGATTAAAGTGGTGGCAGTGACAGCAAAAATTGTAAACTTCCCTGCAATGTTTATATTTTGAGTATTTATTCATTATACTGGGGCCCGTTGGATAATTTAGGATCGCACGTGAAGATCTTTTCTGTACCTCAGTAAGATTTTCATTTTACTGTTCTTCACACGCAAAATCAATAGATATCAATCACACGAGTAGCACATGGTATGTTTATCATTGATGAATGAGTGTGCAATTCTAAGTGAATAACAATTGAAAGATTTGGGTTACATTCAGTCTATGGCTCTTTTTCTGAAACTCACTTACATCCAGTCAACTTGCCATTTCTGCATCTGCCCGAGTCTAGGATCCAAACATTTCAAGCACCATTGGGTCAATGAGGTATGTCGGTCTTGAGTAGATTGGTCCTTGGCATTCCTCTTAGACCGTGAGACACTGGCACCCTGCTCCTTTCCTAACATCACAGTGAATAGCACGTAGATAGTGAAGGGATTTTTCTTTGCTGCACGCTGGAAGTCTATATGTGAGCACTTTAACCTTTAGGCAATGTAAATAGACGTATGAGCACGCTCTAATAAAGAAGGCAGAATTCTAAATAAAAACTATCGAAGGAAACACAAAATCAGCCCCGATATTCTCACACACTAGTTTGAACATGCGGGACTTTTTACTGTGTAGAATACGACTGTCCTCACACTTCTCAGTTGCAATCTGTAGGCTCCATATCTTCAGTATACAATCTCCGTATTAGGTGGATAAAAAATGCAATATCCACTTGAGATTACACATTGAAAAGAAAGAACAAGCATTGCTGAAGCTGAAAAAGGATGGCTCAACAGTCTTGTGATCTCTGTGGAATTGCATATTTCATGAGCCATCAGCGAATGAAGACAGAATGAATGACAAAAAATAGGTAAGGACGTTAATAATGAGCTTATTGTTTCTTAAGGTTACCCTTCGATGATATATTAAAGTTAAACAAAGTTTGGATATTACAAAGAGTAAATATTACTAAAACCAGTAAAAATGATTCAAAAAGTGTTCCTCTATTTGTTGTTATCGATATCGTACATTGTTATATGCCTATGGCTGTATCAACTGCGTATTCTGCCCACTCCTACCCATGTCGTATTTATGCCGGTACGTCACACTGTGACATTTACTTTAAAAAAAACCTCACTGCCCTCAGATTAACATACTAAAGGATTGCGATATACTGTTTTCCCCTCAACCAACCTACATCGGAAGTAAAATATAAATAGGATACACATTACTTATTGTATATACCATACAGTTTCAGTTGTAGGCGAGCCTAACTGCCATACGTTCTGATAATTCCTATATACCTATGGCTGTACACTCTATGCTTACACCACGCTCTGGGGGGTGGAGTAACTATCTGATACTACCCAAGGTTGGTATACTACCCAAGGTTGCCGTATACTACCCAAGGTTGACATTTAGACCAATCAGATTGTCTCTTATTAAACCACATTTGAAGGTATATAGGAATAGGGAAACCAAGTACCAGTGAAATGAAGTCAAAATTACTCGGTAAGGCTTGGAAAAATTACTGCCCGCGGCCAGGGCCTTGGGCAGTAATTTTTCCAAGCCTTACCTCGTAACTTTGACTTCCTTTCACCGGAACATAGTTTCCCTCTATTATTGTCTTTAACATGTACCATTGTTAAACCCATCCTGGTGTTGTAAAACCAAAATGTATTAATACCATATCTATTTCACTCTGGCCCTGGAGCCTACTGAAAATAGGATCTTATGTTATCCTGGTAGAAAACTCCAGATAAAATAAAAACGTCAAAAAAAGATGATGTCATCATCGATTGGTCAATCAGCAGCCAGGATTTGAGAAAGTAGACAAGACATCAACATGGATATTTATAAGTTCCTATTAAACTGGATTTGTGTAAGCAATCTTAATACTTCTGGTATTGTGATGCATTTTATGTCTGTGAATGGGGTGAGATAAATCCAGAACCGCATTCAAATTGTAAGATAAACAATACTTCACTTGTTAAATGCGCTGTTATCATCACGCGGCTCCACCTTCATGATGATGACTGTGGATTATTGTTTATTTATACGATTCTCGATCCAGTTCTATATTATTATTATTATTATTATTTTTATCAAATATTCAAGTTATTCGATAGAATTTCTTTTTAAATATAGACATAGAGTGATGTATAGTATCAAATATTCAAGTTAATCGATAGAATTTCTTTTTAAATGTAGACATGTAGAGTGATGTATAGTATTATATACCTTAGTCCGAGAGGCTCTGACTGTGAAGCGGTGCAGACAGTCAGAGAACACACCCATAGATGCCTAGGCTAACAGGTCGACCAAAAATGTACATCTCAGCTGAGCAGCCGTTTTCCTTATAAATATAGGTTGAATCTTTCTGATTTTGTGATAGACAGTTTCCTGAGGAAAAATGCAGTAAAATGACAGTAATTTCCTACCTTTGCATTAGTTCTAAGTAATAGAACAGCCAGTGTTTGTAAAATCCATGTCTATGTATCCTGCAGGCGCCAAAACTAACAAAAAACTGGTTTCAAAAGTGCAGGATATCCTTCACAGGGGATTGCCAGGAACCAGCTTATCAAATATGGCCGACATGAGTTGGAAATGTTGAAATGTGGTTAAATGAGTTGTACAAAAAGGCTCTCGAAAGTAACACAAAGGAACAAAACAGGAGTTGTATCATCAAAAAGAAATTATTATACATTTCTGAGGGTAAGGGAGCATAACAATGCACTTACATTGACAGTATTACAGAGAACCAATGACCTGATATTTTGTACTATGGGAATAAGCGGTTGTGCTCTCTGACTGTCGGCTAGGCAGTCAAAGTTTCTCAGACTAATATACCTGTGCACAAATGTTTCAACTTTACGGGTCAGATGTATGGATTCCTTTTATTACTGGGTGGTTCACTATGACTAATATTAGCCACTATCCCATGTGACTTGTTGCGACGATAAAACAGTGAGTAGTAAAACGGGTGTTTAACCGGTTCCAGGTACATAAATAGAAGAAAATTGTATGTTCATCATTGATGGATGAGCATGCAATCAAAGATGAATAACAATTAAAAGGTTTGGGTTCCATGCCGTCTATGGATCATTTCTGGAACCAACATTCACCCAGACACCTTACCATCTCTTCAACTGCCTGGGCCCAGGATCCAAACATCTCTAGCACCAGACTTGAGTTATTTCGGTCTTAAGTGATTGGTCATGTTCAGCTGGGCACACCTCTAAGACCCTGAGACGCTGGTACCCTGCTCTTTACCCAATATTACAGTGAAAAGCACACTGAGAGTAAAGGGATAGACAATTTGCTGTACGCTGGAAGTCTATATGTGATCACTCTAACATTTAGATAATGTATATAGACCAATAGGTATATAATAATACGAAAACAGGCTGACTTTTTAAAATTTTATTTTTCTTATTAACTATTTTCTTATTAATAAGGTGACGTAGCTCTTCCAACTCGGTTAATATTTCCAACACACAGAAAGATGGATCATATTCAATTCAGCCACACTAAGCAAGTCTCCCTATGATATAGAGTCCCTAACATACCAAACCCACATCACATTATCCGGTGAGCAAATCAACCCCCACCATCCCACCTCCCATCAGCGCTACCGTAATACATGGATATAATTAATCATCTGTGGGCATGAACCGCAGGTAAACTATAACAATTCACATGCAGTACATGGAGTAATCACCGAGATATCGACAATGGTATCGCCTCTCACATAGTCTCCAATGGGAATAACCCGAGGACGGCAGATAATCAGCGAGCGTGTAATTCCGTATATTTATCACCGCGGTCAGAGCAATATCACTGTATACAATGACGTCACGCTCTGGTGAGCACGCCGCCCGGCAACTCTAAATGACGGATGGTGCCGTGTGTGCGTGGTACACCGGCAACCAGGGGGCCGTTGAATAATAATTCTACGATAAATACACAATATTGACTGGTTTCTGATACAAGCGGCCGTATGCTCCGAGGAGTTGACGCGTAGTAATATCCGAGCATATGCAAGGATGTTGCGCAGAGTCAACTCCGAGAAAAACTCCCTATGTGTTTTCTATGGACACTTTGTTTTAAGTGGATAATAATACACAATATTGCCTGGTTTCAGATACAAGCGGCCGTATGCTCCGGGGAGTTAACGCGTAGTAATACACGTGCATATGCAAGGATGTTGCGCAGAGTCAACTCCGAGACAAACTCCTTATGTGTTTTCTATGGACATTTTGTATTAAGTGGATAATAAATACACAATATTGACTGGTTTCAGATACAAGCGGCCGTATGCTCCGAGGAGTTGACGTGTAGTAATATATGAGCATATGCAAGGATGTTGCACAGAGTCAATTCTGAGGAGCATACAACTGCTTTTATCTGAAACCGGTCAATATTGTATTTATTATCCATCTTTTTTGACAAGTGGCATATCGATATCAGTTTCTTTTAGTTATGCACTATTTTCCCATATGCACTATTTTTCCGTAGGTGCCACCCGGAGCATACAGCATATCCGTATGCGCCGGGTATGTCCATACACACCCCCTATGTGTTTTCTATGGACACTTTGTATTAGGTGGATAATAAGAAAATGTTCCGTACAAATTTCGTTGGCGCTAAAACGTACCATAAGATAATGTGTCGTAGGCGTACGAGCCTTTGACGATACGAAAAAGCTAAAAGGTCGTAGATCTTGCAGCATAAGAAATCGTCCATGTTAAAAATGTCGTCCATTTTGACATTCATTTGTCGTCCCGAAAGACACCTCTAGAGGTGTCGTGGACGATGTCAAACTCGTTTTTCATGCACTAAATCTCAATCAAATCAAAATATATTGTAAACAGAAAATTATAAACGCATGTAATATGTGTGTACCAAAATTTATCATTTTATAAGGATCACCCTGTTTGTGAGAAACATTTTACCATTCAAACCGATCCAGAGGGACTGCACCACTCGGCCTGCTATCTACAGAAATACCACTGCATCGCTTGATGAGTATCAGTGTACAGAATGTACAGAACGATACTGTAGATGCCAACGACTAGTTTTATACTTTCCCAAATTAAAAGGTCGTTTACAATGTCGTTCATCGTTCGACATGTCGTATCGTCAAGCCTCACGGACGACAAAATATTATTCAACGGACCCAGAGCTACACAAAGTCAACTCTAGTTGGGTTAAATAAGCGGCCGCCTTGACCCGGTAGCCGGACCTGTTTGTTACTCTCCTACCAGATCTTTCATACTGCTTGGAAACTGGGTTGTGTTATTATCACGAAACCAATTTTCAATTTCTTATTTCCTGTTGTGTGTGTTTCCTAAATTCAATGAAGCTATGTTTTATTATCAATTTGTTTAGCTATGAATATTTCTCACGAATTATTTCTGCTTTAAGAGCCTACATAGACCAAAACTACCTTGATCGAGGCGCACCCAAAGTGATCCCGTGTGGGATGTAAACCGACCAACCCCTATATCGTAGCTCAGCACAGACAGAGGCTGGTTGACAAACTATATGTGTCGGGCCCTGTGTAAGCTGGGATGAATACAATTACAGGGTTCGCGGTAGACTTGCTCAAGTCTTTGTTTATGAAGATTCAATAAATAATATTACTATACACCTATGGGCGAACATGTATGAAATACTGCCCGCTGCTGGGGGTGTAGTATAAATAATGTTCGCGCCCGCTGTGGCAGCGGGCCGTAGTGAATAGCAGTGGTCTTTTGAGGTGCAGAAAAGTTAATAAAAACATATTTTTCAACGAGTAGGAGGTGTATAGTAATAAGAAAACGTAGTGACTGAGCCCGTACGGTGTCCGTTCTCGGTCATTTGATGAAAAAATACGGCCCCCTAGCCTGCGGCATCGGGCCGTATTTTTTCATCAAATGATCTCGAACAGTAACCACGTTTTCTCATAATATTAAATCAGGAACAAATGCATGATAAAAAAAAAACCTTTCCCTGACTGACTCAGGAATCAAAGACTTGTCCAATAGGTACAAAACCTCAACCAAAGAAGTCCAGGGTATCACTCTCCCAGCAGATAATCTGACCACTTTCAAGGATCTCTGCATGGAGAGTGTTGGCGCACACCAGCAGCATGGAGTTGTCCCATTACACTAAGTCCAAATAAGGAACAGAGTAGACCGAGTAGCCAATGACTGCATTCGCAGCAAACCCTGACCTTGACCCTGACCTCCTTAAATGATATTTTCTAGCGCCTTGGGACGGTTCTACGGTCGAGAGTTGACCGCGATTCTTAGGGGCCACAACCACCCTCCCAGCACCAGAAACCAGACACCATTACCCTGTGTCAAGGCGAAGAGGGGTGGAGGAGGTGACGGGGTAGGCATAACATGGATACTATAAAGGAAACCTCTGAAAGTTTAGGGTCAATTCAAACAATTGCTACGTAATTCACGCAACTTCGCCTTGTCAATTACTAAGCGATTCAAACTCCACGAGATACGAGCTCTGACCCTAATCTTAAATGGGTTTCTGAATTTATCTCACCCTTCATATTGACTAATTGGCTACCATTTGTGACATAATCCCCCTTTGGATATCTTTCCTAAATAAGGGCGTTAGATACGAGTTCCCAATGTTAAGTCTATGGAGAAAAATATACCAGGGGTGAGATACAGGGACTGAAGCCAGTCTATGTTCTTGGCGACAAGGCTCGGGTACAGTATGAGCAGCTCACTGAGCAGCTCTGGGCTCAGCCTCAGAGGTCTGCAACAAAGAGCAGGGATGTGTGTTGCCAGGTGTTTAATATCCATCTATTACCCATTGACAATGCGTGGGGCACACTCCCGCCCATTGTTTCTAAACTGCCAGGACCCATAACCACTGATTACGGGTTTGGAATCCATTGTTTACGGTCCTCAAGGACATTGATTAAGGGAAAATACACTCCATATTTGTAGTCCGTTTGAGCAAAGAAAGCAACAAAATATAAAACCCACTGATATTTGTTGTTCATTATTTTCTATTGACAAACTTCGCCGTAGCTTGCCGGTTTTTACAGTTTGAGTAAAACATAGCTCCAACTCTTGTGTCGTCTCATGTACAATCATTTACTATATACCTACTGCCGTAAGTGACGTAAATACTACACGCTGCTGTCCACCATGTACGGCACAGCCGTGTAGAAAGTTAGCGTTCATTTCACGGTCGTAACAGATATGATTATGACGTCGATATTTAAAAATGGCCGACATAGACGTCGATTCACTAACGCTAGAAGCAGCGTTAACGTTTATGATAACGACAGCGATGAATGAAGCGAAATACAACTTGTACCCATAAAATTGTGTAATAGAGCGAATAAAGGCAGAACGAATTGAAAGAAAGTTCTGAACTCATGTGATCTGGAGTGTCTTAGAAGCGGTTCGACAAAGCAACATCATCTCGGAAGCTAGTTTAGCATTCCCCTATGTGTGCAGTGTTTAAGACTAAGACTACGGTTCGGAGAGTGTAGATATGTAAGGTGTGCTGTGATTGGCTGAACTAGGAGGCATCGACCAATGAGATGCTAGCTTTCTAACAGCTTGCGGGTATAGGCTTGCCGCCATGATTTGAAGGTGGAGTTGAACATTAGGGTTCACATTGACCATTCTGTGCCTAAATTGGATTTAAAATGGCTCTTACAACTAAATTAAGGTAAATATATAACTGTTTTTGAGGCATATAGTAAAGATAAAACGTTGTACCTGTAAACATACAAATTTCGATCCTCACTCTGGCCCTTGGGACGTTCACAACTCGGTGTAAACACCTCGTTGTAAATGTCCCAGGTCCCGAGTTCGGATCGAAATTTGTACGTTTACAGGAACATCGTTTTATTACTATATTACATCATGTTCAAATACATTAAAGGAAGGTTTGTGAACAGGCGGCTATATAACCCATTCCAGGTTGACATTGTGATACACTCGCTGACGCTTGTCTATTCACTACGCGTAAACCACTTGTGGCCTGTCCAGAACAACATCAATTATTGTCTATGAAACCAATATAGAGTCAAGGTGAACCTACTGAAACAGCGGATGCTGCAAACGACACTTTTTTAGTTCAGTTTATCGCGTCCCTTACTTCCGGATGTGCTCAGGTCTATGACCATATGGCAGTGAGTTGGGATGAGATGGTACGTTCCCTTTGTCGGCGACTAGATTTATCAACATATTGATAAACTTTTGGCCACCAATTTAGGAACATAGAAACCACAACTTGTCGGCGACAAAATAACATCTGAAGGAGATGGTTCACTAATTGTTGCCTGACCATTGCCTAGCTGTGCTACATCGACCGACTACGGCCGACTCCATTAGGATGCCTTGCCTGAGACAAATTAACGTCCGTTTGTGGTGGACAAAGGTACATAAATGTTCCGAAATCGGTAGATGTGTATTGTGCTTTATAGATGACACAAGGAAGCCTCGTTTTTAATACTATTAGAAGTATTGTTTTGAACACGGATATCTGCCGTTGCGGTAGGTTCACTTGGCCCTCTATCGCATACTTGTACAGAACAACGGCCAACGGCCACACAGACACTGGCCACCAGAGCTACACTTCGTAAGCTCTGGTGGGTTTAAATCAAAGGCGAACTTGGACTAGCGTGGAAGCCTGGCCAATATGCACTCAAATATTAGGCTAGGTAACGCCCAACATTTTTCTAGGGCACTGCGGGATCGCATTCAGCTGTTACTTGACACATGCTTGTTGGAATTTACGCTGGTGCCCAGCTAGAGGGCGTGGCGAAATATATTAGTTTTTTTAGGGAAGTATTCCAACAAGTTATTCTCTATCTTTCGAAACATTGCCATTCATTTATCTTATATTTCCATGCGTTTCAAATGGGAGTAGATAAGTTATTTGAGAAATCTCATGATGGACAGAGGTTGTGTTGGTTTCCTTGACACTGTAATGGAGCAGGGAACCAGCGTAAGTTCAAGGTTGCTCACTCGCTGCTCAAGCTGTGCATTACCTGTCCCATTATTCATTAGGGGCTGGGAACCAGTACTACCTTGAACATTATATCTATAAGTATATTTCACCCTCCCTGCACATCTTTCATCTTTTCATATATATATATATATATATATATATATATATATATATATATATATATATATATATACGTTATAGCGAGCAGTATTGCGTAGCTGTTAAAGGCACATGTACTGGTACTTGTTAAACTTGCAGCATGCTTCAGCTTCAATGACAAGACATTAAAAGTCGTCTGCTAATTGAAGATTTCTGAGTAATTTGGCGGGAAATACCATTGTTTATGCATCAGGCAAGCAGCGTTTCGTCATCATAGAAATCGATTATATATAGGGCACAGAGTGATTGCTAGTTCTGCCATCATCCGCTAGGACGTTGTATTAAAGATGGCGCCACTGTAGTCGGGGGTAACCACGGTTATAAGTTTGTTATAGTCTATAGAAAATATTGATATGAGGCTAGAATTCCTCCATGGCAAGCCCCAGAAATATTTTTGATGAAATCTATTGATAATTGTTCCCGCCACCTGATGTTTTGGATGGCGTCGCGGGGGGGGGGGGGGGGGTGCAAGATGGCCACCTCCATATGTACCACAATAGCTATGTGCTCTTTAGATTTCTCTTTCTCCCCCCACCCCTCTTTTTCGCGTTCACTCGCCAAACACATCCTGCGTGGTACCGGGCTGTACGTGAGGTGTCATTACAATGCGGCAGTCTCGCCCCGATGGTCATTTTATACGCGTTGGTCAGCCTCCGTCTAAGCTGGGCTTCTGTGCGGAGCGCCACTGCGAGATCCGCATCGAGTCACGTGAGGCCAAATGGACCAATCACATGGCGGCTTTATCTTACAGTGACACCCACACAGTTGGTTCCACTCTCCTAGCAGAGCTCCCCATCTATCCCCTGGGAGATGAGGTCAATATAAGGGGAAGATGGAGAGTGACAAGCAACATCAAAATGGCGTGGGGTGAAAAACAAAGCAAAAAAAACAACGAATTAAACACGAAAAAGACATAAAAAAAGAAGAAGAAAATAACTAAAAAATAAAGAAACCATATAGATATCAATAAGCAGAGAAACCCAAGCAATGATAACAATGGGTGCCTATCTCAGTAGTGTAGCAATGTATTCTCTCTGTGTAACCAAAAAGGAGAGTGATTGCAGGTGATAGAGTTGGGCAGGCAGCCGCGATACTACCAGCACGCGGCCATCCATCACCAGCAATAGCCGGCAATAACCAGGATCATATCTTCAGCACAGCAACACAATTTCAAACCGCATTCCAGGCACAAGGCAGCTTATAGGTCAATATTACACATGCATATATTTTCAGTAGTTTTGTATTATCAAGAGGGTCAGAGCTCATATCCCATGGAGTTTGAATCGCATAGTAATTCACAAAACAAAGCCACATAAATAACATAGGAATTCAAATGAGATGGGATCGAGCTCTGACTCTAAACTTGAATAGGTTTCTGAATTTATCTCACCCTTCACATTGACTAATGGGTTAGCATTTGTGACATAATCCCCATTCAATATTTTTCTAAATACTCCATGGGCGTTGGATACGAGTTCCCAATGTCAAGTCTATGGGGAAAAATACCAGGTTGAGATAATGCTATCACACGCTGTTATGCAGAATACGTTGAGATATCAGTGGAACGCAGATTTCGCTTCAAAAAGATTTCTACTCCAGGTATGATTAATTATGGGTATATGAGAGATATAGAACAACCAACCATGCTTGTATATAATACTATCGTAAAACTGGATGAGTTTTAATCTTGGCCACTGTATGCCATGACTGGGGTTTGGCATAGTGACTTCATGAGGCAAAGCCGAGTGAAGTCCGGAGCCAAAACTTCAGGAGTGGCATGCGGTGGCCCAGATTAAAACGAATCATGTTTTGATTTTATCCTACCCCATCTCCTCTTTACTAGCAAGAGCGGGAATGATAGCATCAAGAACCGTCACAAAATTCCATATGATTGTTAAAATGGCGTGAGTTGTCCTTCCGGAGCGATATCACGAAGCAGAGCTCAGTAATATCTGTCGCAGAATACAATGAATGTCAAATAAACAATTATATGAAATTGAGTTACGTTTAGATTTTATCCTACCCTGTCACAAGTTTTTAATTGCATATGTCACCCGTGGCATATAAATATTTAATGGCATAACCGAGGCATACAGTCAAACCATGTTAGATCTAGGTATTTGTTATCCACCTAATACAAAGTGTCCGTAGAAAACATATAGGGAGTTTGTATGGACATACCCGGTGCATACGGATATGTTGTATGCTCCGAGTGGCGCATACGGAAAAATAGTGCGTAAAAAAAGTGCATAACCAAAACGAACTGATATCGACATGCGAAAAATAGTGCATAACCAAAACGAACTGATGTCGACATGCCACTTGTCCAGAAAAGGTGGATAATAAATACAATAAAGACTGGTTTCAGATAAAAGCGGTTGTATGCTCCTCGGAGTTGACTCTGCGCAACATCCTCGCATACGCTCAGATATTACTACGCGTCAACTCCTCGGAGCATACGGCCGCTTGTATCTCTGTCAATATTGTGTATTTATATGAGGGGTAGGATAAAACTAGCACCAGGCCTTCCATCTCCAGCAATAACCCGTAATATACCCGGATCATATCCCCAGCACAGCCACAGACAATTCCAACCACATCCCTGTAAACATTACACCCTTTTCTGTTTGTAATACCAACAGAACCGAACGTTCAATCTAATCTGCAATAGTAGCTCTGATGACATGGCATGCCCTTTTTTTCTTTTTATAACAGATTGCACGATTGATGACTCAATATATAGACTAAATGTGATCACGAATATGTTTGCGCACAATTGCCCTGGCTCACGCACCCCGTTGGTCGTTCACACTTGATGACAGTAGCAGTGGGAGTTATAGTATTGTAGCATAGGGGAGTTTAGCATATATCACTCTCCTAGCAGAGATTTTGCGCTCTACTTCCTATGGCCGCTTATATCTCTGCCCCCAACCTGCCTGTTTGGGCCCAAATCTGGCCAATACGCCAGTACTTAGAATATCCTAAATTCTTAGTGCATTGGGGAGTATTTTTGTATTTTACTTGTAAATAGAGATGCACATATTTCTATGGTAAATGATATACACTCATTTCTCTTATTTGTTATTTCAAACCAGACCTAGCCATAGGGATTACTTTCTTCTGTGGGAAGCACCTTATGTGTTGCAGGGTTTTGTTTATCAACATGACCCATGTGCTCATTCGAAAGGGCAGTCTACTCAACTGTGGGTTCACAATATACAGTGGTTTGAAGTTGAAAAAGAAGCAGCTGGATAGTCTGTGAAGCTCATTTAACAATTCCTATGTTTCCTAACTCATAATATATGAGGTGTTTGACTTTCATAACTTTGTTGCCTTGTTTTGAATCCAAAATGTTGGCTGGTTCCTCCTGTCCTTAGTGGATACCCTGGAAACCAGTATTGGGTTGGGGCAGAGATTAAGCAAGCGCTAGCGCCGCGAAAGATCTGGGCGAGAGTGAGCATATACAAGCCGTCTCATATTATCAGCAAGTATCAAGTGACTCTGGTTGAATAAGCGCAAAAAAAGCAACAACAATACAAAGCAATCAGGAAAAAATCAGCCCTGAAATGAATATTGGTGGGCACATTCCAGCAATGTGAAGGATCTCTCAGAGTATGGAATGGTATCTATACAATCTCTACAACGACATGGCATACAGGTCCCCATCCCACTATCCTTTCGATCAACAATGGAAATGGGTTGTTTGGTAGAGAATGCCTCTGTGCCCTCAACATTGGTATGATGGGAATGGGGTTTTTGTTGCAGGACACATCAGTAGCCCACTGATTGGAAAGGGGAATATGTTATTACAGAAAATACGATCGGGATATCGGAGAGTACATGAGTGACCTTATGTATCTTATGGGTAGTGCGGGTAGGCTGTTTGTTATAGAACACACCATGTGATTTGGATAGAGTGTTCATAGTGAATGAAGTGGCATTGGCCTCCGTTGGTCTATCGCCAAAGGTATCTCACACACCACCAACGGGTGTTTGGGGCTCCTGTTCATCGCTATCTATATGTTGTGGGGATAGGTGTGCGTAGGGTAAAAAACAGATCGTAGTCATCTGAATAAGCATAAAATGATCTGCAACGTTCCTACACTTTTCATAAGTAGGTTTGTTTTGTGCTTTCTTCCGCCTTTTTTTATCGGGGGGGGGGGGGGGCATTAATCAGCGACCATGGCAATATATTTTATGGGTAAAAAATGATACTTTTTCTCAACCCGGTATTTCTCCCCATAGGCTTAACGTAAATAACTCATACTCCACGGCCGTGAAGGTAGTGTACCCAATACTCAAGAGCTATCTGGGTTATTTATTAAATTTTTTAATAATGTTACACGGGGTGAGATAAACGTACTGTACGTAATAATTGTTAAGCCGGCGACTAATGTACCTCAACTTTAGTTTTTTTATTGGAGTTTTTGGGTTTTAAAAAAAAATATTTTCTTATCTCTTTCAAGTTAGAGCAATGTCATTCGAAGTTGTAATTTCCGGTACAATACTACAACTGGCATTTATAAATAGATAACAGTCAGGTATTGCCTTTTGCATTCCAGTATAAATAAAGTGATTTAAGAAGACAAAATCTTTCTGGTCTGGACCAGATGCTCCAGATACATTCATCCGCGACTAACGTACCCCACAGTAAAGTCCGTCGCAATGGGTTCGACAGAGGTTTTTGGCTCTGGTGGGTCATTGAGCGTTGCAGTGCGATTTACACACAACACGGCACACCTTCTACTGGGACATCCACACCCCTCATTACCCCTTAACCCGCAACACAAAAGTAGAAAGCAGAGTTTGGGCAAATAAAATTTATTTTAATTTTATGAGCGAGAAGAGAAGATATTAATACGTGATAGTAATATCTTAAAGATAACAATATACATATGGAAGATATGTTATGTTATATGATAACATATTGGTAGATATGATACATATATGGTAATATGGTATATGTTATACGTGATAAGGTATAAGGTATTACATATGTTGATATGTAATAGTATAATACATATGGATATACATGTATAAAGTATAATGGTATATATGAATATACAGTGTGTATAAAATAGCCCTACGAGAGTAGGAAGATATAGGTGAGGGTGGGTGGGAGAAAATTGGAGTGCGTCTGAACGGAGTGAAGCGCGAGAAGAGAGTGAGAGAGACTGTGAGAGCGTGCTTCACCACGTGACCTAATAGTTCACGTGGTTCGCACGAGGGGGCGCGCAGGGAGCGCGAGTACAGAGGGAGTGCACTAGGTGGAGCAATGACCGCCCCTGACCCTACGGCCATGGGCTACCCATTACCCCTTAACCCGCAACACAAAAGTAGAAAGCAGAGTTTGGGCAAATAAAATTTATTTTAATTTTATGAGCGAGAAGAGAAGATATTAATACGTGATAGTAATATCTTAAAGATAACAATATACATATGGAAGATATGTTATGTTATATGATAACATATTGGTAGATATGATACATATATGGTAATATGGTATATGTTATACGTGATAAGGTATAAGGTATTACATATGTTGATATGTAATAGTATAATACATATGGATATACATGTATAAAGTATAATGGTATATATGAATATACAGTGTGTATAAAATAGCCAAAAATCCATGAAGGAAGTGGCGTGGAGGGTGGGAGAAAAGTTCGAGTCACTTGTTAATAGACTTGATCAGAGAGTCATTAACCTGAGTGGCACTCGACACTCGGATGTAGCTCCTGTGAGCGTTCGAGCGCCACCCCCCGTATCTCTGGATGGAGAGTTCGGGGACCCCGGCCTGGAAGGCCTGAGTGGCCGCGGCCTTTCTCAGGCTGTGCAACGTATACGTTTTCGCCGGGATCCCCGCCAGAGCCGTAAGTCTGTCCCATTCCTTGGTCAGCGACCTGGTCGTTATCGGTGACCGATCGGCGTTCATCAAGAACGGGTCTCGGTCGCTAGACGTGGGTACGGCCGCGATCATTTCTCTCACGGCTTGCAGCGGGCACGACCTCCGGTCGGGAGAAGGCTGGAGCGTCACGTGCTTCTCCTCTCCAACACACTGGAGGTTTTTTGCCGCTTTTACCCGGACGGTGACGTGAGCTGACGTGACTTTCACGTCCCCGCGAGTTAGGTGCCTGTCCGGATCGAATCCTCGGACGGATGGTGGGGCGACCTCGCTCTGCCGCAGGGCCGCGAAGAACATCAGCTCTCGTGGACCGGTCGAGGGGCGTGGCCGTTAGTCCACCGAGGACGCCCCTGAGGGCCTCCATCGGGATGGGCGGTTTGATGTTTGGCGTGTAGGACTTGTCCCTCTTCATCGCATCGATGGCCCTCTTTACTCTCGCGTCCTCAGTCGCCGCGACGTTGCCCCCGAACAGACGCAGGTGCGACCGTAGGTGCGACAAGTGGTTGGCCACGGTCGCGGGCGAGGGGGCGTGGTCCCGGACGTACTCCAGGTAGGACGTGACGAGGCTGACCGACGGCTGCTGTGGATCCGTGCCCATCCTCCGGCAGAATGCGATGTAGGTCGATATGGCGCTTCGCTGGTTCGCGACCGTGCCGGGGGCACGCGCCGCGGCTTGCCGCGCAGATGCCCTCTGCTGGAGACAATGTAGCGCCGGATCTGCAGGAGAGCCGGAGGACAGGCACAAATGAGGCGTGGTTACAAGGCACGACAGACATGAGATTATGAAGTGACATGTAATATTCAGCTCTAGCATTGTCCCTGGAGGTGAGGTGCGACCGGCTGAGGGCGTCCGCGACCGAGTTGAGGACCCCCGGGATATGGGTGTACAGGAGGTCCACTTGTAGTTTCGCCTGCACCATCCAGGCCTGGCGCGCGCACTCGGCGAGGACCCGGTTGCGTGCCCGCCCCGACGTGAGTGCCTGGACAGTTCCCATATTGTCGCAGAACACCTCCATCCTCGTGCCCCGGTCGCGGTCCGTGAGGAACGTGTTGAGGGCTTAGATGGTATTGAGGGCCTCCAGCTCCGAGATACACTCCACCGGGTCCCCGACCGGGCAGACCTGACCGGACTAGCTAGGCGGCCGTCGGTGCCCCCTACGCCGGTGAGGCAGGCGTCCACGGTGATACACTTTGTCGGGGGGCCCCTGGGGATCAAGGCACGTCCATTCCACCCGTCAGCGAATTCGAGAACCAGTCGAGGTCCTGCCGCATGTCCGACGAGATGTTGATTTAGAATCCGGACATGCCTCACAGTGCCTCGAGAAGCTTGCTGACGAATGCCCTTGCCGGCCGGATGCACTTCGCGACATGCAGTATTTTCCCCACTACCGACTGTAGCTGCCGCTTCGTGAGGGACCGCTTCCGGGAGACGGCCGCGAAGTGTTGCCGCACATCCTGCAGTTTGTCTTCCGGGATCGACAGCGTCATGTTCGCGGCATCGATGTCAATTCCCAGCCAGCGGACCACCTGCGACGGTTCCTGAGCTTTGTCCCGGGCCTCGGGGAGGCCCAGCTCGCGGAAGAGCTCCCAGGCGGTCGCGATGTCCGCCGCGGCTTTCTCCTTCGACGGCGAGATGATGATTAGGTCGTCGAGGTACATCGCCCCCTCGACCCCCTTGCCGGCCAGAATCTCCACTATGGTATCCGCTATGCACTGCATGTGGTAGGAGGACGCGCAGGCACCGAACGGCATGGCCGTATCACAATAATACCCGCCGTCCCACATGAAGCATAGGAGGGGCCAGTCTAGGGGGTCGCAGCGAAAGTTCTTGTATGCCCTCGCGATGTCGATCGAGGCCATGTAGGCCCCGGGGCCCGATCTCAGGAGGCGGGAGACGAACCCGTCGATGGTAGGGAGGCTGTGCTCCCTTTCCTCCCCGTAGACCGAGTTCTTCATCACGAAGGCATTGACGCTCTGTTGCCGTGGGAACGTCATGTCCGTTATTACTCTCCGGGCCTCGGAGTCCCGCTTCTCCCGCGACATCAGGGGAGACACGTGGCAGCACGGGCTGAACGGGGCGTCGGAGAATGGACCGAGCAGGTTGGAGAACGACAGCTCCTTTTTCACAAACTGCCCCACCTCGGTCGGATACCCGGTGGCGCTGGGGTGGTTAGGCACCCCTCTGGTATCCGTCGCGGGACCGAGGTATCCTAGGGGGAAGCCGTACCGTATGAAGCCCAGTAGCTCCTGCTTCCCCCTCATGCCCGTGAGGTATTTCTCCCACGCCCGTAGCCGTAGGTCCGTGGGGAGAGTAATCTTGCTGCACATCGCGTTGGGCAGGCCCGAGGCCCGCACTGCCTCGTAGATGTGGCCGTGCGCCGGCGGGGCACCGTCCTGCATCCGCGGCCACTCCACGCGCCGATGTGCTCTGAACGCCGCCGGGACTCGTACGGACCCAACAATCCCGGTCCGACACACTTCCTCGAGCTTAGCGAAGTCCGGGGGCATGCCAGGAGTGGCCCCGCCCTCGGTCCCGTGGCCGGTCGTTCCCGGGTGGGGGACGCCCACCGGCACGGCCACCTGGTCCCGCGGAGTCGTGTTGTTATTGTTGTTTTGGACCGCCTCCCTGTCACGTGGGGGAATCCTCACTCCCTCTGTGACGTCACGTGTCCGGGCGGCCTCACGTGGGGAGGTCCCGACCGGGAGTCGGCCGCTGACCACCTGTGCCCACGTGGCCGGGGGCGGTTTCCTGTCCCGTGTTGTTTCAGCAGTGGGCCGCTCTGTGATCTCACGTGCCGCGCACCCTCTGACCCCGGGAGCCCGGGTGGGGGGCACACGTGAACATCCTGTAGTCGGGTGCGCTCCGGTTACTCCCGGGGCCCACCGTGCCCGTTTTTTGCCGGCTGCGGAAGTCCGTGTTGGTAGAGGGCATCCGGTCCAGGGTCGGCCGCCCTCATCGTGTATCCGGCCTGCGGGGTGTATCCGGCCTGCTGCCCGCGGCGTGTTGGTTGAGGGGCTACCGGCTGGGACTCGTACCCCATGGTGTACCCCAGCTTACGATTGCAGGCATGGAGCGAGTGCCCGCACTGTTTCCCGACCGAATCACAGAACGAGCAAATGTGAACCCATTTCACGGGCCTGTCCTCGTGCCCGCTCCTATGCCTGCACCCTCTCTCCGAGTTAAACTGCCGGCATGGCAGCTCCCTAGCTTTGTTCTTCCCTGCGTTGTCCGGTCCGGCCGACTGGGTCGAGGTCGTCATAGTGAGCCGGACTTGCTCCTCCTGTATCAATCCGTAGTCGGACCAGCTAAGCCTCCCGGCCTCGATTTGGTCGAACACAAACTGGCTCCATCGCCTAACTCCCGCCCACGGTCGAGACTGGGCATCGATGGAGACTTGGTGGAGATGCTTGAACATGTGTTCATGGTCGGCGGGCTCCACGGCTCGGTCGTCTCCTAGCAGACCGAGGAACGCGCTAACGTATTCCATCGGCCCTAGGGACCCCCGCACCTCCAGTTTCTGAGACAGTGTAAATACGCCCTCGCGGTCAACAAACATAAAAGGCTTCGAGGTCAACCTAGAGATGTTTAAGTCCGAATGGAGCTTACCCGTAGTCCTGTCGTGTCTGATGGCCTCACGGTCCAGCTCGCGTTGGATGTAGGAGTCGGCCGCATACCGCTCCCTCAGCTGACGTGGCGCAGGCAGGACCCGTGAGGCCTGGTCCTCGGCCCACTCCTGGGTGCGTCGATCCACGGCCGACTGGATGGTTGGTGGCCGTGAGGCCCGGTCTTTGGTCCTCTGTTCCGCCAGCCGGTTGATCGCTGCCAGGACTCCCCCGATCTGATCTTTCACGTCATTCTTGAAGTCGGCGAGGCCTTTCTCAACGGCCACGAACCTGACCGTCTTCACACTGCCTACCTCGGAGGCCGAGTCCACGTGGTCCTCCGACGGTCGTTGGGTCGATTCCGACCGGACTTCAGCCTCCGCATCGGCGTGCGATGTGCTGGGGCCTGCTCGTGTCTTCGGCATCCTCACGTTGTTCTGGCGGTCAATCACCCGTACTTTTAAACCTTAACGACCTCGGGCCGATACTCGTGGAGTATCCGGTGCCGCGAGCGATGTTGGGCCAAAAATAGCGGAGAAAATTGGAGTGCGTCTGAACGGAGTGAAGCGCGAGAAGAGAGTGAGAGAGACTGTGAGAGCGTGCTTCACCACGTGACCTAATAGTTCACGTGGTTCGCACGAGGGGGCGCGCAGGGAGCGCGAGTACAGAGGGAGTGCGCTAGGTGGAGCAATGACCGCCCCTGACCCTACGGCCATGGGCTACCCACTTCACCCTCGCTGCTCACTCAGAACACTTTGCAAAGAACTGAACTTTCAATCTCCATAGTCATCATATTTCTATCCACAATTTTACACACTACCACATATAAAATATCACCTACCATCTCATAAACATAATCCTTATGGCATTTTGGCCTCTTAACTCAATCATATCACATTTTATGATATCGTTCATATTATCTTATCAATTTTTATATTTTGATAGTAAGGCCTGGCGTCCACCTACTACGATAGAAATTTAGACCTACCGATATGGCACCGATACAAAAGGAAAATATCGGAGACATATTGGGAAGATGCAAAATCGTAGACATATGTCTAGACATGCCAATTTACCATGCATCGTCAGGGGTAGACCCCCATTTTCTATCGGTGCCTAATCGCAGAGACGTGGTCCACCGTAGACCATATCGGAGCCGTATCGTAGTAGCTGGACGCCGGGCTTAACATGTACACTCAACTATCAAAAATATTCTCATAGAATTTTATTACCACGTACAGTAATAAGATTTTATTTTCCCAACTTACTCTTATTCAGCTTTTCGGGCTGCGGTATATTATACAATCGGTAAACTTATCGCAGGGCGAAAGAAAATCGCTCAATATGCCTTATCCTCAACGTATGGTCACAGGGGTGTGGTATAAGTATCTTCCGTGAAAGCCCTCAGGATGATAGAAATATGAAAATGCCCGTCAAGAACAGACATGGGTTCTCTGCCCCATAAACCATCACAAGGCGTAGTGGTGGATCAAAAAGCCAAGGTCTGCAGGGTCAGGAGCCCTCCTCCCGCGGTGTGCCCTTCACAGGGCGGGCCGCTTTGATGGGGCGTGGTCGAGCAGATCACGAGAGACCTGCTCGGGCTGGTTAGTCTGAGCCGTTCAGGTCGCGTGAGCAACTCAGGCTCAGCTCACACAGTGTGCAGCGGGGTGCGCAGCCAACGCAGCTGTGGTAGCAACGTTGTGTAGGGGACAGAGCCATTGTTAGTTCCTAAGGCAGTCACTAGGTGGCCAGTAGTATGGTGGTTCCCTTGGGGGGACAGAACCTGTATTCTGGCTCTTTGCTCTTACAAAATTCAACTGCCTTTCAATATTTTACCATGGTTCCCTTGCCTCTCTACACCCATCCCAGAGCAGGATGACATAATGATTAAATCCAAGACATGATTTTTTTTTCACATGGAACACTTTATATACATATGTGAGCAAGGCTAGAGTTGAGACACTTCCCAATTGTCACTCACTTCTTTTTAACCTCCATTACTGAAGAACACCTACTTTTTCACCCCCATTAGTGAAGAACACCTACTTGGGGGGCGTCATGGCGGCACCCATGGATCATAGGCTATATGCCGTGTACGACGGCGGCACATATTAGTAGGGGGTCATTTGATAGATTCTGTCAAGCATTAGTTCTCTTAGAGACGGTCATTTTAAGGTGTCACATGTCTATATTTGTAGGAAAGAACTAATTTTATGTGTTTTTGTTCTATTTTAGCCGCCATTTTGGATTTTGGCTTATAATTAGAAATTCCCACATTTCCCAGAGGCTGGACCCAGATGGAATGAAAGAGCAGAGAAAGCTGTCCTAGAAACAGTTCTCAAAATTCGGGGCTGATGAAATGACCCCCTACTATATATAGAACGACCTGACCATGCTGTACAAGCTACACAACTAGATGATAATTTAGGGTCGTACGGACTGACGAATTTATGCCGAGTTCCCTACGAACCGTTAATCACCAGCAAGTTTTGTGGCTTGTACAAGCATGGTGGGTTGTTTTATATTTACTATATACCGGAAATTATTAACTTAAGTTGCCCTAACTAATATTTAAGTGTTCCGTATTTTGCCGTACGGAACACTGTTCCGTAAGCTATTTTCACGTAATATGGTGAAACGCTGCGTATTTAAATATATATAGCATGGGTATATAGTAATATAGAGGAAACCTATGAAAGTTTATTATCCTAGCTTGGTATAAACGTCCATAGGCTTAGCATTAGGAACTCGTTTGTTTGTTTCTTTGTGTGGGTAGTTTAACGTCCAGTATGTTCTATTAGACTTCCTTTGGGATTGACCGAGTCTATAAGATAAATGTAGGTAAAAATCTCACCCTACACATTTACCGAAGCGAGAGTTTGTTTACTTCCCATGCCACATAGACATGGTATGAGAAGTATTGGTCTTTGATATAGCAGTAAATCTACCACTGTTTGGGGTGAAAGAGAAAAAGTGGCTGCAGTGGGACTCAAACCCACAAAGTTCGACAACCTGGGAATAGGCTTGCAAGTACGGTAACACATACTCAATTGGCAATAAACAGATGAATATATATTCGCAGGCTATGATAAAATCAAAAACATATTCGCGTTTGGTCCCTGTTCACCATCTTGTTTGGAGCGCTTTGAAATATTCATTCGTCTATCGCCTCATTCATATTACTGCACGCCCCAGTTTCGATGGCCAATTGGGACACAGACCAAACACTCATCTATTTCTTTCTTAGTATCCCATTGAGTTTTAATAGTGTAGTGATTCATAGGGGTCAGCCGCGTGAATTATGTAGCAATTCAAACGAGATTCGATCGAGCTCTAACCGTAAACTTTAATAGGTTACTGAATTTATCTCACCCCTCACATTAACTTATTGGCTCAAATTCGTGGCTATATCCCGCATGGATTAATTTTTTCTAAATTCCCCATGGGTATTGAGTACGAGATACCAATGTTAAGTCTACGGGGGAAAATACCAACATTATGAGCTGTATTAGTTATGCCCTTTTAAGAAATTTATGTATTGTATTTGTTCTCAACTAATGGAAATTCAGTTGTAGCATCGAAGCCCTGTTTGTAAATAGATTACAGTTATAGATGTTATTATATGGTAACATATTGGGGGGGGGGGGAACTGATTTTAATCAACTTCCCAACACATCTCAAATTACTATTCTCTGAATTTCTTGTTGAAATTATTCCCTTTTACATTTATGTTACTTTTACGACTTTTGCGACATTGCCTGTACACAGCGAACCTATTAACAGATAGATAAACCAATTTCCGGTAGCAGTTGCATCGCCATGCTCGGACGGATAAGAATACACACTCATTGGTGGCTGTTGTGTTGTAAATCATAACCTAATATTTCAATATGTCTCTCTATCTCTATCTCTTTCTCAATAGTCAGTGGACAAAGACCTACAGAAAGACACATACTATTCCTAACAAATTACCATTCCTTATAGTTACAAGTTGCTCACTACATGCGTTGCCATTCCACGCACATTGCAGTGTATTGTTCAGTTAAAACCATCGCTCGGTCAAAAACTACTCAGGCTGGCCTCACACCTATGTGATACAATGCTATCACACTTACAGTGTAAACATTGGGTGTGATAGCAAGGCTGAGTGTTTGCAAGATATGACTGCTAAGACACAGTAGGGTTTAGTGATATTGAGTATGGGCTGTCTAGCTGATAATTGTCTTGGTTTTCACATGCATAAAGATAGGTACATGATGACCAGGCCTGCAAATGTGTTATTCTATAGCCGGGAGCGGTATTCCTGTGTTATCTAAAGCATATCTGAAGTATCACTGAGGTGATATACATGTTTAACCCAGGAACTTGGATCTGGAATGCCATACGATAATACAATTACTGCCTTTTCACTGGAGATAATGTAAATGTATATAATTGACATAATACGCTTACACACTCAGTCTTGCAGTGTTAGAGAATACGTTGACATGTAGGTGTTTGGCCGAAGGCTTTGCGAAACCAAGGCTGTAAGGCGAATGGTAAAAGGTCATGTATCCTACCCTCATATAAATCTTCATAGACTTAACATGGTGTAACTGTATGCCACGGCTATGCCACAACATATTTATATGCCACCCATGAAATATGAAGTAAAAAAAAAACATGTGATAAGGTAGGATAAATTCTAAACGTTACTCAATTTCATATCATTGTTAACATGGCGTTCGTTATATTCTGCTGCAAATATCTCTCCGCTCTCCTTCGTGATATAATTCTGCGAAGACAACTCATGCCATATAAAAATCATATGGAATTTCGTGATGTTTCTTGATAATATTTGTTTTAAAAAGAAATTTTCTCGCATATTTCCATCCCGTTGGGGGTCGGAAAAGCAGAGTTTTAGATTTCTCTTCTTGGTGTAGAAGGGGGAATCTATTTTTTCTCTCAGATTTTTTGTTTTTTTCTTGATAATATTATATTCTGAAACGCTTTGAATCCTTGCGTTCAACGTGAAAACTAAGATGAATTGATGGAGAAAATAATGGCCGATGTCAAGACCTCAATCAAAATCGATATATGATTTGTAACCCAAACTTACAGCCGGGCCTTCCTTCGTGATTTATTCTAGTATTCATAAAGGATTCTAATTCCCAAATTCCCTTTAACGGTTGCCGTGAATGTATCAAATGGAAGTACAACCTTGAGCATAGAAACGAATATTTAATACATATGTAAGGGTTATACAAACGTTCACTTCTCTAATATAGAAACAATATTGATACTTAAAAATCTTATTAGGTTTCCCCCCTCAATATTTCCCTTATTGAAACATGGGGTATTATATGATATTATTTTCATAGGTTTGATTCATATCACCGTATTTAAGGCAATATAGGCGGGCCAGATATTAGGTTTATATGAGCCGCTTTTCTTGGCCTGACCCCTACATCTGTTTTAGGTGCATCTATATAAATGATATATACTTTCATGTAGCAATATCATATACAATCAATTAGGTGCCACTCTTATTTCATGATTGGATATTGTTTTCCATGTTTTTAAGTTTCATGAGATCAATTTGAAATTATGAATCCATTGCCGCTAGACCGGTCTTTTTTTTCGTGCAGGCATCATTTAAATCACTCTCTAAACCTGATTTGTAAATTTGATACAAGGAGGTCATTGCCCCTAAATTCCGCACAAGGTGTACTCTACTTTTATATAAGGTTGATTGATGTAGAAAATGATATTATTATACACTGAAAGTCTATGAAACAAACAGCCTGCGTAAGCGGCACCCCACGTTAACGGACACCTTTATTAGATGTTTATCTGTGTAAGCAGATACCACGCGTAAGCGGACACTTTGGCCCAGAGCGGAGGGCACCCGCTTAAGCGTGTTCTACTGTATATAATAAGAGAAAACGTCGTTCGCGAACACATGGCTATTCCGTTCTCAGCCTTTTGTCTCATAAAATCCGTCCCTTCACCTCTGGCCTCGGGACGTAATTTATGGGACAAAACACTTCGAACGGCAGTTGCTATAGGCTCAGTAATTACGCTTTCTCTTATTACAGTATACACACAGTAGAACCTCACCTAACAGACACCCTGCATAAGTGAACACCCCGTACTAACGGCACGTTTGCTCGGAATGGTTCCCTCTATTAGATGTTCGTTTTAACCCTGTGAAAGCGAGCACACTGAGTAAGCTGGCAACCCGTGTAAAGGCCTGTTTCCATTGATTTTATATATAGATTTATGTATAGATTTTTCGAGTTACACAGAAAATCTGTTGGCGGTGCCATTGACTGTGCTAGGTAAAGAAAATTTGTTGAGGGTAGTAGATTTCATTCAGTAACCAAGCTTTCACTCAGTGGTTGGGTGGTGCCACATTGCATAATCTAAGCAGAAAAAGTCGTTGGTCATTTCACGAATTGGGTCGTTTCCATTGACAAACGACTTTGGGTCAGCAGTACCAAAGGTCCGTCGGTGGTTCCTGAGTGTAGATCGGTGAAATCGGCCAATGGAAACGGGCCTTATGCGGTAACTTTGGCCCGGAATGGAGGGTCTCCGCTAATGTGGGGTTCTGCTGTATGTGAGAATATCTCACACTTAGGCCTGGAGTCCACCTACTACGATAGAAATTTATACCTTACGATATGGCACAGATACAAAAAGCAAATATCGGAGACATATCGGGAAGGTGCAAAATCGTAGACATAAGTCTAGACATGCCAATCCACCATGCATCATAATGCCCCGATATTTGCTGACCTTCCGACGCGATTTTGATTTTTTTTATCAGGAGGTGCATCTTAGACCCAATCGGAGCCATATCATAGTAGGTGGACGCCCGGCCTAAGACTGTGGCACTAACACCGACTATGAAGATAATGCTCCCGGGACTGGACTATTGACCAATATCCTGTTGGAGATCTTAAAAGCAATATGAAACGATGTGCGTCTCCACAAGGCTGTCTGTCATCCATCTCCCTGCCCATTCAATCAAAGTGAAACTCAATTTCTTACGAAACCAGTCCGGCGAAAAGCTGAAAAATGTCTCCTCTGACAAAATGTAATTCTCTAAAGGCCTGCGCCCAGACAAAGAGCTATCTGGAGTCAAATGCCTGCTCCTTTTTGTCAGTAAGACTGTGCCCTTCAGTGTCCCTCCATATTCCTCCTGTGGGGGAGCCACCGTTGACCCTGTGGTGAAAGTGATGTGGAGACGTGTATGAACCATTTTCCATTGGCCGACTATTCGCTACCGATCTGCAGACAGATCGGTCAATGGGAAGAGACATGCAGAGAAGTGTTAACCGATAAAGTGTGCATAGATTGTGCAATAAGGCCGATGACAGACTTAGGCCCGGCGTCCACCTACTACGATAGAAATTTAGACCGATATGGCACCGATACAAAAAGGAAATATCGGAGACATATCGGGAAGGTGCAAAATCGTATACATATGTCTAGACATGCCAATCCACCACGCATTGTATGGGGTTTTTATCGGTGTCTAATCGCAGAAACGTGGTCAACTGCCCCGATATTAGGGGACCTTCCGACGCGATATTGAATTTTTTATCGGGAGGTGCATCGTAGACCATATCGTTGCGATATCGTGCGATATCGTAGTAGGTGGACGCTGGGCCTTAGGCAATGCCATGATCAACGGGGGTTGAAATCGTTGGTGATGGTCATTATGACTTGTTAAATGCAGCAGAAACGAGGCATATATACAGTACTCTCACCTATTTTTAGATACGATATTCAGTATTTAACCACCACCAACCGACTTTTAGGAGAACTCAAGTAATCGGGGCTGTTTTTGTCAGCCAGTCGAGAATGTCTCAGTCTTCTGTCCCTTAAGCCCCAGTCGCACTGACATCAAATCGTGTGGTTTTCTGCTTAAGCACGTTTATCTTTATCTACATTTTGAAAAACATAAAAATGCATGGCAATGCGTGGCAAAACATAAATGCAATATGGAACGCGTAATAGAACCTCGACAGACATGTGAAAAAACACGGTGACAGAATTAGTATAGAACACATTCCAGACTGTTAACCTTTCTCTACGTATTTTCTCTGTATAAATGAACGTGGCAATAAGTCAAAATACGTAAGAAAAGAAGAAAAAAAAACATATTTCGGGAAACATATTTCAAATGATTAAGGAGAAGTTGAACACCAATATATTTACATGCAGAAAATATGTATATAAAAAAAAAGGTTTAACATTTCTAAAACTAATTCTGACATTGCGTTTGTTTTCACGTTTCCGTTAACGTGATACTATTACGTTCACCTTACCGAACGTGTTGCGGCGTGTTGCTGCGCACTTTTACGTTGCTGAAAACGTAAATAAAGTAACCATGCGTAAACGAAGTAAAACGCGGGATTTTAAACCAGTGTGAGTGAGGCTTTAGCTCCCATAATATATCTGCGACCTTCATGCAAACGCCAACCTTTGCAAATGCGTATACATGCCCGTTGGTCCCTTGCAAAGTAAAACATCCATCTTCTTCTGTGTGAAGCGGCTGGCAGAGGGACCAGGTAGATCCCTCCGCGCTCCAGCCTCGGTTCGGGTACCTGTCGGGACTACTTTCTCACCGGATATGACGCCAGGGTCCGGATATATAGCGATGATGGATGAGGATCCAACGTGCCGACTGCCTGCTGTACTGCATGTAAGTGTCTCTAAATGCAACGCGTGTTCGAGTATTTATAGCACGAGGTGCGGCATGATGACGGAGGGAAGACAGCTCACCAAAAAATAAAGGAAAAATAAGAGAAAGAAATCCAACACCCCGAGTCTACATCCAGGTGAACGAAAATATTTGAACCAAATCACCTCACAAAACCACAACAGATATATAACATATACATGCAATGCCTCCCGCGACAATTTTTATTTGGGCGGGGATGGTGGCAAAGTTTGTAATCTTATCCGTGGTATTTATGTCCCATAGGCTTAACATTGGAAATACGTCCTCAATGCCCCTGTGAGTATTGCAGTCGGTTCTCCACGGTCTATATCCTGTGTGCAGTCCGTTCTATTAGTGTGTACCGGGGTGAGATAAATACAGAAAGCAACTCGTTTTGGTCAAAGAAGTCATTCTCCAAATCGTTTGAATGCTTCCTGATATTCACTCGGCATCAAACTTTTGGAGACTTTGACCAAATATTGTTGGTTTCTTCTTTAATATCTTATTATTAATGTTTCTATCAGTTTCTCCATGAATATATCCCTTGTGAGCCTGTCCCGTTTCCTAGCCTATATGAAGCCATTTGGGTTTTCAGCAATGATTTGTATCCATAATAATGAGGGAAAAGATCATTAAGTTAATGAGGGTGGTAACAACAACACATCGGTCATTTGTATGCGGAAGCTTATGTATGAGGTGATATGGCATAGCGCTGGCGTATTACTAATATATGTGAGTTACTCTATGATAAGAATGAGAATAATGAGGACTAGAAAGATACCTGACATGAACATATACGAACGTAAGAGATAAGGGGGTGCACAGAATCGTAATGGGCATACACTACCCTTCTTCTTAAAATCTTCACATATTCATATATAAACCCCATCTAAAATATGCATTTATGGCAACTTACATAAAGCTACAGGAATTCAGACAAATAGGCATTGTTGTTTGCTATCAGTGAGGCTTCAGGGCGCCCAATTCATCCCCATTGCAGTGGTATTGCTATCAAATGTAAGATACATCCTTTTTGTAAACAAAGCTCTCGGGTTTGATGTCACCTCATGTAAAGCAATTGATGCTGACCTGATTGTATGCAAATTATTGTTCATTTAGGACCCACAAATGCAAAAGAAATCACACTAGCTTTTTTATTATGTGCATTATGAATTTTCCATGCAATGTGAGTAAATGTTTGTAGAATAATTGTACCCATTACTGACGGGTAATGCCATCAGGCAGACCCAGCTCAGGACAGATGATGCCTTCAGACAAACCGTGCAAGGGATGGGAAATGCCTTGAGACACAATTTAAGAATTTCCTTCTTTTTTTTTTATCAAGAACTAATGGATTCATAAAAATGAAACTTTTACATATTAAGTATTTTACTCTGTGCCTTCCCTTACAAACATTCTTAGCTATTGCCAGTGTTCTGTGATCTCAAAATGCAGGTATGTAACTAATTCAAAAACTATAATTCTTATTTAGCATCTTCGACAGCCTAAAATATATAGTTTCTATGCCTTTGGAAGCAAATTATGCCTAAACTTTCTTTCAAAGATATTCCTAATGGTATTCTCATGAGCTATGCTCAGGGGGAGTCATTGCCACCTCCGGTGTCCCCCTCTACCGCGCCTCCCGGGCGCCCCTCCTGCCCCCTCGCGGCTCTCTCACCCACCACGAGGTCACGTGGTACAGCCCGGTCCGGACCCCGGCCTCACTTCTCCTTCAACCTCCCTGCAGTACACACGTACTACAGTACTTTTTCGTTATTCTTGGCCACGTGCTCGCAGCCTCATACTCCACGAGTATAGGCCAGCACACCATACACACGTGAAAGTACTTCTACGACTATAGGAGAATGGGTCCCACGACAAGGAATACTCCCGTGGCCAGCACCTCGAGGGCACCGGAGGTTTCTGATCAGGTACAGTCGGATGGAACGCAGGCGGCAAACGATCAGATCGAATCCGTCTCGGAACGAGGATCAACGGTCAAGACGTCTCGTATGACCGCACTGGAAGCGAAGATGGACACCATGATGGCCACCCTAGCAGCGATGTCCAGACAACGGTCGCCCAGCCGGGTCTCTCATCACCCGCCGACCGTGCGCGAGGCACGCACCCCGGCTGAGGATCGGACGCGGGAATGGGCAGAGGACCAGGCCTCGCGCCTCCCCGCCCCACGGGCCCTCCGTGACCGTTACCTACCGGAACACCACCTGCAGCGAGAGATAGACCGAGAGGCCATGCCCCACGACCGTACGGCCGGTAAGAGTACTACTGACTTTCATTCTAAGAGTATTTCGAAGCCGTATATGTATGTTGAGCGCGAGGGTCTGTACACCCTCGCGCAGAAACTCGAGGTCAGGGGCACCCTCGGACCTATGGAATACGTCAGTGCCTTCCTCGTGATGATGGAGGACCACAGAGCGGTCCCCGAGGAACATAGGAGGGATATGTACAGGCATCTCTCACAAGTATCGGTGGATGCGCAGTCTCGACCGTGGGCCGGGGTCCGCCGTTGGTCCGACTTTGTATTCGACCAAGTCGAGGCTGGGCGGATTTACTGGTCGGATCACGTGCGGATCCAGGATGAACGTGTGCGCCTGGCTATGACGGCTACGACCACCACGACCAACGGCCACGACGGCGGCAAGACCGGGGGGCGGGAGCTCCCCTGCCGAGCCTACAACTCAGAGCGGGGGTGTCGGCAACGGAACGGGCATCAGGACGGAAACATCAAGTGGGTTCACATATGCTCCTTCTGTGATTCCGTTGGCCGGATGTGCACGCACTCCATACACGCGTGCAACAGGAAGCTGATGTACGGTGGCGGGTATGAGAGTGCTGCCCAAACATCCGCACCCCCGACACACCGGATGCCGCACGCCGGACACTCGCTCCGCACCAGTGATCCTCAACCGCTGAAACAACAGGGGTCAAAAAACGGCCCGGACGCGTCCCGCGAGTGAGCGTGGCGCGTCGTACACCCCCTACCCTCAGGACGCCTGCACTCGGGGAGGGGGTACCAGGGAGCGAGTGCACGCAGGATGACGCAACACCCCACGTGACAACAACAACACGTGCCGCCCACGTGGGGGATCGTAGCAAACACAGGACCCCGCCCACCAACGACTCCACTCCCGTGGTTATGCGTGTTGGCGGGGAGCAAGAGCAATTGGCTCGGCAATTGCCCCGGGAGGAGGTGGACACTGGAATGGATATTGACTTCGCCGCTGTGAGGGAGGTATGCGAGACCGGGGTTCCCTCGCCCGGAGTCCGGACGGACCCCGAGAGGTTCGCCGGACATCGGCGGACTCACTGGCCCTCCTTCTCGGCCCCCGGGCCCCCGGGCCACGCCTACATCTACGAGGAGGTGCGGCGTACGGGCTTACCCAACGCGCTCGCGGCGCGCATCGACCTCCCCACAGACTTGTGTATCCCGGCGTGGGAGCGGTACCTCACGGGTCTCCCCGGGAGGGAGGAGCTCCTGGGCTTCATCAGATACGGTTTTCCCCTGGGATACACCGGCCCGGTTAGCGATACGAGGGGCGTGCCCAATCACCCCAGTGCCACGGGATACCCTGATCAGCTGGACAGTTTCATCAACAAGGAGCGAGGGTTCAGCAACCTCCTAGGGCCGTACGAGGCTCCCCCCTTTGAACCCTGGTGTCACGTGTCGCCGTTGATGACACGCGAGAAAAGGGGGACCGACGACCGTCGTGTCATTACCGACATGACGTACCCTAAAAACGACAGCGTCAACAGCTTTGTGGTGAAGAATTCGGTGTACGGCGAGGAGAGAGAGCATGGCCTCCCGACCGTCGACAGCTTCGTCGGCCGCCTGGTGGCCTCGGGGACCGGAAGTTATATGTGCTCGATCGACATCGCGAGGGCGTATAAAAACTTCCGGTGCGACCCCCTGGACTGGCCCCTTCTGTGTTTCGCGTGGAGGGACGGGTACTTCTGTGATACGGCGATGCCCTTTGGTGCCCGTGCCTCCTCGTACCATATGCAGTGTGTGGCGGAGGCAGTCGTCGCGATACTCGCACAGAAGGGGGTCGAGGCCTGCATGTACCTCGACGACGTCATAATCCTCTCACCCAACAGAGAGAAATCCGAGGCCGACTTCCGGACGGCCCGAGAACTGCTGACGGAACTCGGGCTCCCCGAGGCCCGTAGTAAAGCCCAGCCCCCGAGCCAGGTCGTGACGTGGCTGGGCATAGTGATCAACGCCGCCGAGATGTCACTTACCGTGCCCGAGGACAAGCTTCACGAGGTCCGAGAACACGTGAGGGCCGTGTCCATGAAGCGGTCCCTGACGAAACGCCAGCTTCAATCCGTCCTCGGGCGGGTACTACACGTGTCAAAGTGCATCAGGGCGGCACGCCCATTCGTCAGTAAACTCCTCGAGGCCCTCCGAGGCATGAGTGGGTATTACCTGAACATTAACTCCGATATGAGACAGGACCTCGGTTGGTTCCTTCGCTTTGCCGAGGGATGGAATGGCCACGCCATTATCCCGCGAGGACCCCCGACCAAGTGCCTCATCGTCGACGCGTGTCTCTCGGGCATCGGAGGTACGGACGGCACGTACTGCTACTCCGGACAGGTCTGTCCGGTCAACGACCCGGTCGGCTGCATCGCTGAGTTGGAGGCCCTAAACACGGTGTTCGCGATGTGCACGTTCATCACAGACCGGGACAGGGGATCTCGCGTGGAAGTCTACTGCGACAATATGGGAACCGTCCAGGCACTCACATCGGGGCGTGCCAGGAACCCCGTTCTGGCCGAGTGTGCCCGCCAGGCCTGGATGGTTCAGGCCAAAATGCAGGTAGACTTCATCTACACGCACGTCCCGGGAAAACTTAACACCGTCGCGGATGCTCTCAGTCGGGCACACCTGACCTCGAGGGACTTCGATACGGCTTCGATGTTCAGAAATTTCCATTCCCTCCTCGAGGTCTTTCCCTGCACCCACGTGTGTTTTAACCCTGTCTTCCGTCTCGTCTGCAGATCCGGAGCTGCTCTTACTCCAGACGAGGGCATCTGCGCGGCAATGCGAGGCGCGTGCCCCCGGAACGGTCGCGAACCAGCGGAGTGCCGTCGCGACATACCTCGCATTCTGCCGGCGGATGGGTGCCGACGCCCAGAAACCCACTACCAGCTTCATCACGGCGTACCTCGAATACGTCTCGGACCACGCCCCCTCCCCGGCGACGGTCGCGAATCAACTATCCCATGTGCGGTCGCATTCCCGACCTCAAGAAAGCACAAATTATAAAAATGTGATGTGTGGGATGTGAAACAACATACCTTTGTTCAAAGCTTTCCCTCTAAATCATATAACATAATTCACTAAAGAAATGTTGCTTTTCAAAGGGAAGAAAGGGGCTTTTGTTCTGATAAGAACAAATATCGCAGCTGTAGAAGCTACCTGACTCCCCTAGGAGATGACTGATCTATATACGTTGCCTAAAGGTTAGAGTGTTCAGATTTAGGCTTCCAGCGTACTGCAAAAAAAACCTGTCCCTTCACTCTCCGTGTGCTACTCACTGTAATATTGAGAAAGGAGCAGGGTGCCAGTGTCTCACGGTCTAAGAGGAATGCCAAGGTGACCATGACCAATCATTCAAGAACGACATACCTCACTGCCCTTTTGGTGCTTGATATATTTGGATCCTAGACTCAGGCAGTTGAGGAAATGACAAGTTGACTGGGTGCAAGTGGGTTACAGAGAACGATCCATATAATGAATGTAACCCAAACGTTTCAATTGTTATTCATTTATAATTGCACGCTCATTCAGCAATAATGAACATGCTATTTGCTCCTAGTTCATGAATTCCTCACAGAACTGATTCCCCTTGGAGATGAGTTTCAGGTTTCAGATAAACCGAGCTTACTATATGAGGAGTTGGCGTTTGTTCGGGTTGCAGTTTGACGTCCGATTTGTTCAATTAGACTAACTTTGGGTTTGATCGAATCTATGAGATGAATGTAAGTAGAAATCTCACACCTACACATTTACCAAGGTGAGTGTTCTTTTACTTCCCACACCACATAGACATGGTATGAGAATGGTTTGGCGGGAAGAGACTTGAAATGTTACTAATCAATGTTGAAACATTCAACATGATGTTAGCTCACTTGATATCATATACAAGAAGCAAAAGCCTATTGTTTGTTCCACAACCAACATATATCATATATATACATATCATATATTTAGTATCATTTAGTATATAGTATTGCCTTTGAGGTCTCATATTGTTTGAACATTCTGAATAAGATGTCAAAATATAAATTGTTTCAATGCCAGAGATTAGTTCAGTAGGATATCCTGACACTCAAAAGAACACGGAACTAATCGATAATTTCCAGATTTAAGATTTATCGGCGTCCAGGCACTTTGAGTGTTGGCCTCTTGGCCAGCTGTTTTATGGTAATCTGATAACTTGCCAGGAGGGGCGGGCAGGTCAAGAATGGTCTCTTTATCTCGTCACATTTCTATCACATCATTACGAACAAGTTAGTCAATTTATCTGATATATCACTATACTATATGGAGACATAGTTATGGTGGTTTAATGAAATCTGTCCTGCGTTGTATTGTTTTTGTCAGAAATACAAACCGAGTTCGAACATCATATTATTATATACCAAGAAATAATAATGAAAAAAAGCTTTTCATCGTCTCAATAAGTCATGTGGTACGGAGGGTAGCATTATCTTTAGTTCTCACACTGTGACGAACGGAATTTGTCCAGCTGGCCAGCAAGTGTGAGACTAAATAGAACACGTGAAATAGAACTGGATCGAGAATCGTATAAATAAACAATACTCCATGAGTTTGGATGAACTGTAATCGTCATAGAAGCTGAGTGACGATTACAGCGCATCCAAAGGAGGAGAGTATTGTTTATTTTATTATTCGAATACAGCTCTAGGTTTATATCACTCCTTTCACGAACATTATAATAACATCACAAATCTAGTTAGGAACGTTTGATTCTCCATGTGTCTTGCCTACCTTCTCAAATCCTGGCCGCTGATTGGCCGTCATATCACATCACTGCCACGACCATGGCGTAGTATTTTCACTTTATGTAGGTGATCATTGCTTATAATTATTAGTGTTATTCCTATGGCTAAACTTGTACCAGGGGTGAGATAAATCATATGACATGATGAAGGCAATAGTTATCTGATTACTGTATTAAGTGTTACCAGAGTTCCATAGGACGAACTGTCTCTACAACAATTACAGTATAACCCAATAAATGAAAAATGATAAATCAACACGAAACTGCTCGTTGCACTCTTATATCTTATGGTCCTGATAAATACATAAAACCGATGGAAACTTCCTAAGTGAGTGTATTATAGTAGATGCTCGACTGGTTCGCTCTCTCTCTCTCTCTCTCTCTCTCTCTCTCTCTCTCTCTCTCTCTCTCTCTCTCTCTCTCTCTCTCTCTCTCTCTCTCCCTCTTTCCCTCTCCCTCTCCCTCACCCTCTCCCTCTCTCTCTCTCTTTCTCTCTCTCTCTCTCTCTCTCTCTATCTCTCTCTCAGCCGTGAAAGCTGCCCATCAAATAACAATCTGTACAGATCTTCCTCCTGCTTATGGTGCAGAGTGCAGCTATCGGCCACAACAAAGGGCGTCGGTGCGGGAACGTACAGACTCTCAGCAGGTAACCGAGCTCAGCCCATCTATATACAACGCCAGCCTCGGTTTGGCTTTGAGAGAAAAAACTCGGCGAGATTCGTCGAGATTCGCCGAGAAGATCGCAGCGTTCGTAGCGTTCGCCAGCCACTAATCAAATTAAGGATGCACACTGCGCCGCTCCGGTTTATCGTGCCGCAAAACGAGTTTCCCTTAGGTTGCTCTAGCGGTGCAGTGTGATTAAGGATGTTGTGAATCAACAGCTGGCATGGGAATGCGCATGGTCGGAACAGGCGGAAGTACTGGTGTCCTTCCTTCCTCACTGAACACTCCCCCCGGCACAAGAGCAGCTCTCAGTCGCTAAGCAATCATCATTATCCGGTACTCGAGGCTCGTCCAGCGCCTCTTTCAGTGAGCAACTCGTCTGCACCACTATAGGCACCTGAGGGTCTTACTCCTTCCTTAACAATGAGCACTTCTAAAAGTATCCAGTTAAAAACAGGTGGAAAATACTCAAAACTTAACAATTCTATTGGATTTTTGGATACAATAAGATTGTAACGTAAATGTGACAAGCTCGATCTTGGAAGAGATGGTTTTGATATTCTCTATGAATTATAAGATATTTCTTGTTTTATTTGTTCTCTGTCTCTTACTGTATATTTTTGTTTTGTCTTTTGTTAAATTTTCCTTTATTGACCTCTTAAGGATGATATCAAATCTTGAGAGTTTACTTAGTCTTCTGATGCAATTGTAGACATTTCCAATAATTTTTGTTTATATCTAGTAGTTTTAAATGTCAATAAAGGAGTAGTCTGGCGTCAATCCTATACTGGATTGGTTTTCTTGCCGACTTGTGGTTGTGTCTTCTTGCTCTTACAATATACACCAAACTCACTAATATAATGATTATGATTACATTGTTTTCAGTCTGGAATAGATGTCAGATCACATCTCGTTACTATAAAACTTTATATGTTTTAGGCATCATTTCTTGATAAAACTACAAATTCAGTACACTCAACTATTTTAATGACACATGGGTCACATCTCGAGTCAACAGTATGTATTTTTAAGGATCTGTTCCTCCGCTTATCTTAAATTCATAAAAAAAACCCACACACATTTCACGAAGAAATTGTTATCATCAAGGATTATCTTACATTCTGTCATAAGGCCTGCTTCTACGGTTAGCTTTCACAAGACTCCCCAGCCTACAATCTGGCCAATGAACTGGTAAATTTCTATTTATCTATGTCTATATTTATATGATTGCAGAAGACCACATTACTGAACAAGTGACTGAATATGTAGTTAAACATCTTTTTCGTAGCTGTTCCACCATAAAGACATTTTCCGATTGACTATCCACAAGTCAGACAGTTCTTTGCTCTGTGATGACCTCTCCATTTTTAGGCCCGGCACCCATCAACGCCGATACACGCCGATACAAAAAGACCAAATCGTAGCCAATCGGAAGGTCCATATCGTAGCGTATCGGTATGTATCGGTGTGCGTCGTAACGTGATCATGGTCCCGATAAACCCCACGATGCAGACAGTGCATTAATACAGGGCTTGATTTGTCATGTGTATAATCCTATATAATTCGGGAAATAATGCATCTTTATAATTGATATTTGACATGTAGATACCAAACAATATCATTTATTTTTTCAGACACTAAAAACTTAGTTCCAAATTAGAGTATAAAACGATCAAATTTCACCATATTTGCATATGGCAGAATTATCCTTATATATATTCCAGGTATTTTGAAAATACACACCGATATGCACCCACAAGGCTACGACAATCGACACATCATGTTCAATTGTCGTAGACACCTACGATACATGTTTTTTTTAACATTAGTTGTTAGGCAAAATTATGTTAATCATTTGATTAATTTCGGGTATACAGGATATATAGAACAACCCACCATGCATGTAAGAGCCACAAACTCGATTATGAATTACAGTTCTTACGGAACTCAAAGTAAACGGTAAATCAGCATCCCGTTTTGTAGCGTGTACAGCAGGGTCAGGTCATTCTATATAAGTATCCGTGTGTATCGGGAGCCCGGTGGGCATCCCTGCCTCCCTTGCTCGGAATTGTGTTCGACAAACCGAAAATGCAATCGCTAATCTCAATGAGAAACAGGGAAACACTTAGGGAATATTTGGACCTTCAGGCCTCCAAGCAACGCTCATTATCCAGATAAACTGTTTTCCATTGTAAGGCTATTCAACGTCGTGGGGCTCTTCATGGAAAATTGTTGTGTGTGCCTTGGGGATAGGCGACTGGTGATAGTACAATAGGAGTCTCCCCCTTGCCCGGACAGATTTCAGAAGATTTTTATTTTATTAATTTAGTACTGTAAAAGGGTACTATGGAGAAACCAAACAAGAGTTAGTTGTGTTGTTGTTTATCGCACAACGGCAAGATCGCGTATTACTGTGCAAGGTGAAGCCGAGAGCAGTATTATGCGATCTTGCCGGAGTGCGATGAACAATAACACGACTAACTCGAGTTTGGTTTAGAATTTATCCTACCCCGCCCGTCTAAATTACTTCTACATTAACAAGTTACGTTATTTGTTAAGTGTATCCCACTAGAGCGATATTTTTCATTTTTCTGAACTCCAGACCGAATGCAGTGACCCAATGTTAAGCCTATCGAGTTTTTTATTAGATGTAGGATAAATAAGGAGGACCTCTGCATCACAGATTTTCAGGTCACCTATTCTCGTGATATAGAACATATTTTGTTGACATCGAACACTTCCTTCACTAAGGTAATGTGTACAAGGTGATGATGAATTAATGAGGAAGATGGAAAGAATGAGTAATATACAACCCACCGATTTGATCTGTAGATTTTCCGCAATATATCGAAACCGAATACTAGTACACAAGGCTAAAACTAAGTATGGTGGTAGATCACTTACTGCTGCAAACCTTATCCAATAAAAACCTTTAATAAAAATTGTTGTGTTGTGTCTGATTGTCTATAGACACCAGTCTACCCGCCTCACTCATACACTATAAACAAGGAATCAAGATAATCTGGAGTCTTGTCTCTACTCTGTCCCGTCAAATCTGATAAGGTGTCCCTCCAAAGTGCCCCCTTAAGCGGGGCTAGGAAGCATTTTATACCGAAATAACTAACCCCTTAAGCAGGGTGGCCTCTTAAGCGGGGTGCCCCCTTAAGCGAGTTGTACCCTTAAGCGAGGTGTGGCCTTAAGCGAGGCGACTCCCCTCAATCGGGGTTAAAATAAACTCTTATTAGAGGGAAGAATTTCCGTTCCGAGCAAATTGTTCCCTTAGGCGAGGTAGTCCCTTAAGCGAGGTGTCCCAGAAGCGGGGATTTACTGTATGTCAGACGTTAAAGGAGACCTTGAACTAACGTAATGATAACAGCATGAATCTAGCACCACATGCCCCTTCATTCAGACCCAAAACATATTTACAAACAATAGGATTACATATGTGTAAATACATTCCCCTTTCAATATGCACACATGGCCTAACGGAGAATTGGTCCAATTCAAAGATTTTCCAAAGAAATAAGAATGGAAACTCTTATATATCATGGTACGTACAGCCTATTATTATATACCTGTGTCCAAATGTCTATTAAATACTCCCTGCTGCTAGGGATACAGTAATAATAATGTTCGTGCCCGCTGTGACTGTAACTTTATAAGTAATTAAAATGAAGTTTTTGATTTTCTTAAGGTATATGTTAATAAGCAAACATCCTGACTGTGGGCAACTTTTATTGTTCGTGGTCATTTTTGGTTTTTTGTACGGCCACAGTAAGGACGTTTCCTAATATTACGGAGGCGTAATATGTAAGGCATCTTACCCTTTATGATAAGGACCCCTCCTACTCCCCCGCACTACACATTAGCATCAATAGACTGCCGGGCATACACTTCAGATATTGCCTACTTGTGCACTTTGTTCACCACCTCCCATATGTATCCCTTTGTTCCCTTAGGCTGCCTCTTTTGGATGTAGGAAGTCAGTTGCTTGGTCTCCCTACGCCCCTACTTGCCCTACTTTCCCCTTTAGACTCAATATAAATGTTCATAGCATAGAAGAAATATTGCCAGACATTCTTTTGTAAACTAAATTGTAAGGTTTGATATTGCAGAACAAAAGTCTATATAAACATCACTTTAAGCGTTGTTTGAAACCTATCAAAGTAAAATTTTTGTTTAAGGTTTTAATTCTCCCTAGAGGATAGGTTAAAAGCAGCAGGTATATGGCTATCTTAGAGCTAATCAGCTATTCAGACTCAGTATTGTAGGTGACAGAGTGTCGCTGATTTCAGTACATTAGGCTGGGTTTCGAGGTCCTAAATAACTTTGATAATCTTTTAAAAATAAGAAGCATACAAAATTATATCACGATGAGTTAATTCATCTATAAAGAAATCTCATTAACCGAATTGCGCAGGGTGGATGTTCCTTTCACGTTTGCAAAACATCTTGGTAGAGTAGTTTTTATTAGAGCGTGCTTGCACGGATATATATGCGTTGCCTATTAAAGGTTAAAGTGGCCTATGCAGGTCGTACACATAGAGTGTTAAGAATGGACCCTATGAAAAAGGAGGAGGGTGCACCTCTTTTCTTCTTATAATACATATACCAGAAGGGACTTATTAGACCCCCCAAAAAAGTCTAAGCAGCTGTCAATGACAACGAAATGACTATTCAAGTTCTCAAAGACGTTACTTTTTGAAACACATGTGAATTAATCTCGACGGTTTTCATGAGGGTATCTAGATGTATCCCGCCTGAGCTTATTGATAATTTTTCTGGAAATAAAGGTTGTTTTAATAAAAAAAAAAGATTTAAAAAAAGGTTAAAGTGGTCACATACACTTTCAACATGCGGAGAAAAATCTATCCCTTCACTATCTGCGTGCTATTCACTGTGATAGTGGGAAAGGGTCAGGGTGCCAGTGTCCGAGGGTCTCAAAGGCATGCCCAACGGACCATGACCAATTATTACTGGTCCTGAGTATGGTAAGTTCCTTGTCTGAGAAAAAAAATTATTTTCAAAATTATATCACAATAGTCTCATCCTTTATGAAGATGGGATCGCTCTGTTAGTAAGTGTCAGGATGGCCGAGTGGTCTAAGGCGCCACACTCAAGGTTACCCTTGCCTACCATGGAGGTTACGAGTGTTTTGGTCCACGTATGTGGGCGTGGGTTCAAATCCCACTTCTGACAGAGTTTTTATACATTCATGCCATTTCTGGTCTCGGGTTTTGATTGGAGCGTTAGAATTTGTAAATGACATTTACATTAAGGTCTTTCTGAGGGATATTGCCAAAGAGAGTGAATATGTTCTATAATGAGACAATAAATAATTAGGAGGAAAATACTAATTTGCCTTATCTTCTTTAGGCATATAAATCCTTTGATTTAGATGTATCGTCATGATGTTCATCTAGTTTATTTCGAGAGAACACATTATATGAGAGATACTTTACTCTAAATAAGAAAAAAAACCCAAAAAAAACCAGTGTAACTGAGTAGAAATTAGGTAAAGTAGTAAAGGAGCAGATCTAAAAATTTAGGATTTTTCTTGACGGCTCACCACAATGGTTATCGGAGTTGATTTTGATTCTAGAGATTCCCTATTTTTAGTGTGAGTGCTCATGCCTTGCAGACCTTTCCCCATCACTTTACTATCCGAGGTCAAAGCTCAAGGTCACTAAGATTGAAGAGATCTCACTCTGTTCCGACATATGTGATCCCTTCTCTGACCCTTTATGATGTAGGGGGTTTATATAGTAAATAAGCATATACCCCACCAATGTCTCTGGGTATGCAAATGTATATGACCTTGAGTCAAGGTCAAGGTTACTGTATTCAAGGTCAGATATCATATTTTTGTCTAATTTTTGGATAGTGTATGTTTCAGTTGCTATGGCAACCACAGAAAGTTGATAAAGAAACAATTCGGTATTATTCCCTGAACCAATACCTTCAATTTGGTATTCTATTCGCCCATATAGACCGCATAAAACACATACCTAATCCACTTAAGAAAGAATTGGATATTCACCAATTGATGATAACTGTGCAGAAATCCTTAGCGAAATAGTGAAACTCACATACAATTAGATTGTGAATATTTCGTTAGCTATTACAAGTACGGGTTTCATATTGGACACGATGAAGGGTGCATAGCAAAAGTTCCAAAAGTGGCCTAGACATTAACTGCGTAGCTTTTGTAACTTCAGCTATGCACTCTTCACCAAGAATAAGAATCTGCTAGCGTACAGTGGGCCTACAATATTGCTGCAAAGCTGGCATGCTGGGTCCCTCCTCCTTTTGCCACAGGGGTTGGCACGGTAAGGGTTTAGCGACGAATAGCAAAGAAACCCAGCTTACGAAGCAAGCCGCGAACCTCTACCCTAATCCTATTAATTTACTATTGCAATGTATCCCAGCATGGAACCGCACTCAATAATGATTCTCGGCTTCACCTTACGACAGAGTGCGATCAATTTTCATGAACCTCGTTCATGATATCGCATATAAATCTCAAGTCGTCACGTTGATATCTTCTTGCCAGGAATCTTGATTACTAATGTGCCGCAGGTGGCGTGACGGTCCCGGCATCCCTATGAGCCTCATCATGATGGCCACAACTCTGAGATATGAATAACAATTGTGCAAAGTCCATATGTCAGTGTCATATGCGGTAGAGGAAATATGTAGGCCATTAGGAAAAAAAGACATGAATATCATATATAGGAGAGACTAATTTTTAAGGAGACTCACTCAGTTCCTAGCTAATGTGTCCACTTAAAGCAGGGTGTCCCTTTACAAGTAGTGTCTCTTAAGCAGAAGTGTACTGTAGATGACATTAAATGACTAAATTTCCCTTTAAAGCCCAATGCCCATCTACCGATTTCGGAACATTCATGTACCTTTGTCGACGACAACAAACGGTAATTTGTCTCATCAAAGGCATCCTAACGGAGTCGGCCGTAGTCGGTAGATGTAGGACAGCTTGGCAAGTGTGAGCCACCGATTAGTAGACCGATTTGCTTAGGACTAATATCCACCACCCCATCTTCTCAATGTCTGCCGGTCGAGCGAAGAATTACGTAATTTGCCTGCAACAAGTCGACCAACTCCTATACGATTTGGGAACTAACCGCTCGACCCTGAATCGGTAGATGGGCATCAGGCTTAATACAACCTCGCTTTTAATTTGAATGATCAGAACCAGGGATATATATCTTTCACAAATCCATATAATATGCCTGGAATTCATACTACACCCACAAACATGTAGATGCTACTCAAAGCCGTGCAATTTCCAACATAAAGATCAATGACAAATAAAGATGATGAACACGAAAATCCTCAAATTTCATTGCATCAGCAATGCTCAAAAAGAACTATCCACGTAATCATCGTTTAGGATCTTACAAAGAGCTGAAATAGATATCTATGCAATACGACTTACCATAAAACCTATACAATGTGCTAACAGAGCAACAAAGTCCCTCTGAAATATACTGCCGTGGGTTTTAAGAAAAGAGGAAACTTTGAAGGGGATGAGGAAGAATAGTGCAAGAATCTATTATGTTATGGTGGAAAGCATCTTAGCCCCGATGCAATGAAAATAACTGGGGAAAAAACAGTTTTCCAGAGCCTGGGAAATAACTGGGGGAAAAAACAGTTTTCGAGAGCCTGTTCTCCACACAACTTTTATTTGTTGTATTCATTATCCATCTTCTCAAGCGAATTAAAACCATGAATTGCCATATTATAAGGCATATCAGTAGGGACTGTTTCTTTGCTCTCCAGAACATAAGGACTACAAATTTGTTTGGGAGTCTTTTTTCCCGTAATCAGTTTTTTTCCAATGTGTCTTTATTGAGCGGTTACTTGTTACAGACTTCTGTACATCATAATTTTACTGTTCGTTTGCGATCATTCAGATATCTCCCACCGACACGAATCAGATCTTGTCAAAGTGATGCTATGGATAGAACAGCGACCCACGTTCTCCCTTTCACCGCCCAGCTCGGAAATCCAGGTCGTCAATATTTGCCATGCTCTCTTTGACCATCACGGACCTATGTCTTTACTCTGTGCCATATGAACTGGAGTGTTGTAAGCTGAGCTGTGATTGGTTCCGACGAATACGCACTAGACAGTGGTGTTATATAAAGCGGGTCTTTGCATATCGCCAGTTAGAATACAATGCATTCTTCAGAATCAAACATTACAGTTCATTCGAGGTTCTTCAATCGTCTCAGAACAAGATTATATTGAGCTTCCTTCCAAGATCAGCTTTGTACATTGCTAGTCTGAGTATAATGCAATCTACCCTGTTATCATAAGGCCTAGCGTCCACCTACTAGGATATAAATTTAGACCTACCGATATGGCACCGATACAAAAAGCAAACATCGCAGACATATCGGGAAGGTGCAAAATCGTAGACATATGTCTAGACATACCAATCCACCACTCATCGTAGGTTTTTTTTTCTGTACCTTATCACAGAAACGTGGTCAACTGCCCCGATATTAGGTGACCTACCAACGCGATTTCGATTTTTCTATCGGGAGGTGCATCACAGACCATATCGGAGCCATATCGTAGTAGGTGGACGCTGGTCGCAGTCCATTTGAGATAATCTAGTTATTTCACATTAGAATTATATTCTGTAGATCTTTGATGCAAACTTTGTACCTCTTTCATTTTCTTAAAGACATTTATTTACCGTGGAGAGCACTCAGTCGGGATGACTGGTCTTAACGTGTCTCGTTGGAGTATAATGCATTTTTGCATGATTCATGATTAATAATTCATCATGGTCCTTTCAATCAACTTAAAAATAATATTACGTTGGATGTACATCTAGATAATATAGGTAGTAGTTACAGTTAACCGACAATAAAGTGGTGTTGGTCTCAGTCACGAGGACTGATTTTCTTGATCTTGCCAATGTCATTGTCTTTGAGGCCTGCCGCCGATGGGTTTCAAATCCATATTCAATGGTTATGGTTTCTAATAATATAGAAACAATGGGTAGTGGTTTACTGTGACCCCATACATTTTCAATTGGGACTTTGTCATTGACATATAATAAACCAGCATATAAAACCATCAGGAAGAACTTTATAGTATTTATATAGAACGTCCTGACCATGCTGTACAATTGACAGAACGAGATGGTAATTTACAGTTTGTTCGGACCGAGGCATTTATGCCAAGTTCCATACAAACCTTAAATTATCATCAAGTTATGTGACTTGTACAAGCATGGTTGGACGTTATATATATACCCAAAATTAAAAAATAAATCATTAATTTAATTTTTAACAACCGATATGTTAATAAACGTGTATGGCAAGGTATGTTCGTGTACGGACCAGTGGTCCGTATAGTATTTTTACGTCATATGCCGAAACAGTGCATATTTACAGTATATATGGCATGGGTATATAGTAATTTATATTAGGCCCGGCGTCCACCTACTACGATAGAATCGTAGACCTCCCGATATGGCACCAATACAAAATGTCAAAATCAGTGCCATATCGGGAAGGTGCAAAATCGTAGACATATGTCTAGACAAGCCTATCCACCACGCATTGTATGGGGTTTTATCGGTGTCTAATCGCAGAAACGTGGTCAACTGCCCCGATATTAGGTAACTTTCCGACGCGATTTTGATTTATTATCGGAAGGTGCGTCGTAAACCATATCGGAGCCATATCGTAGTAGGTGGACGCCGGACCTTACTCTACTTCTTGTCTAGATTCTAAGTCCTCATGGCAGTTAACTTCTGTTGATGTATCATGAAAGTATCTTCATTCGACGTTCCTTATTTCCGTATATGCTCAGCTATCTTAGCTGCATACTCCTTTTGTAATTGATTGCCCTTATCAACTTTTTACGGTGTAAAGACAGAGGACTTACGCGTATTTATATCGGCTTGCAATCTATTTTACAATGGTCCAATGATCAGGTATTTTTCTATTGGCTTATTGATGAATCCGTGGCTTCAGAAAAAGAGGTGTAATGCCCCGTCGCCCTTTCATTATGGGCTGATGCATAATATCATATGATGTTTTAGGCAAAATCCGTATACACTTTAGAATCTTATCTTAGTTAAAGCGTTTTTTATTACGATTTTATCACGTTTTATTATCTCATTCTCACTACCAATAGCATTGAACACAACATCAGCTCATAAATACGTTGCATTTTTTTCAGGGTTATTTAGTTATGATTAGATAGACAATCATGTATATGCAATTGTACATAATAAGGGGATGTAAGATGTGCAAAGAAAATAATGGCATTTTAGGCTCAGGAAAAACATTGTCTATTTCCAGCCCTTTATGAAGGCAACGAAACTGAAATTGTATAAAAGCTGAGAATATGCCTGGTTCCTCTTCAGTTTTCTACTACTTTTTTAAGTTCATAATTTATATATGCTCCTCTATGGCTGGAGTGAGGCCTACTGTTAGGTTTTCTTGGATAATCCGGAGAAGAGGGCTCTTGCAAATTCATAGATATTTTCAGAACAGAAAATAATGCTTAGATATATTACTTTTCCCCATTCCACCAACCCCGCTAAATAAGAAGCAATGCTCACAAAAGACCAATACTCAAAAGGGAGGAAGGAAAATGACAGAAGGTATTTCCTCATGCATAATCTGTGCCCCGGGGGAACTGGATGAATGGAGACGTTCACATAAACGGCGATCGTTTCTATATTATACATGTATGTATCCAATACGGCAAGCCTATAGAATAAGCATTTCTGACCAGAGTCCATTGTTGAGGCGTGCGTATGTTTAGCTAATAGCATATAAGTAATCACGCCGGCGTCATGGTGGGCAAGCAGAGAACTACATTCTTTATTTCCGCTTCCGCCATGAGGGCGAGTAACAATTGCTCGCCGACAGCGTCTGCCGATCACGTCCAAGTCGAGGCGTCCCATCCTACTTCCGGTGCCGCCATTACTCAGTGATAAGGAAGACTATTTTACTATGTTCTTGCAGAAAGCTTCCAGACCCTTAGTTTGGCAACCAACCCCTATGCGCTGAGCTACGATATAGGAGTTAGGCCTGGCGTCCACCTATACTACGATATAAATTTAGACCTTCCGATATGGCACCGATACAGAAAGCAAATATCAGAGACATATCGGGAAGGTGCAAAATCGTAGACATCTGTCTAGACATGCCAATCCACCACGCATTGTATGGTTTTTTTTTATGGGTGTCTAATCGCAGAAACGTGGTCAACTGCCTCGATATTTGATAACCTCCCGACGCTATTTTTATTTTTTATCGGGAGGTGCATCTTAGACCATATCGGAGTCATATCGTAGTAGGTGGACGCCGGGCCTAAGTCAGGTTAAATCCCATACGAGATCACTCGGGGTGCACCTCAAACAAGGTACTTTTGTCCTATGTATTTAAAAAAAGCAGACATACCTTAGATATGAAATATTCATAGCGGACAAATTGATAAAAACACCAAGATTTACGTTCATTATGATTTGAAAAAATAATATAAAGGAAAGGCAATGAGAAAATTATAATTTGGCTTCGAGGTTATGACATAACACACTCTCCAAGCAATACGAAAGATCTGGTAGGAGATTTACAAGCAGGTCCCACTACTAGGTCAAGGCGGCCGCTTATTTAACCCGACCAGAGCTAACTTTGTATAGCTCTGGTGGCCAGTGTACCAGACCCTCTGTGAGCAATTGAGTTTGGTGGCACTGAGCACCACACGTTCTATGGGTGTGTGGAGGTAATGGTTCTCGCCTCAGTGCAAGTAGCAGAGTGAATACTTTACAGAGGAGGTCAGGGGTCATGTGGCTTGTCAGAAGGGAGATATTGCTATGGCGGAGACCTATCCATCAAAGACATGCCCTCTCAATGTGTTACCTCCGCGAACCAGCGAGCACCGCAGGACAGAAGGCCAACACGCACTCTCCATGCATAGGTCCTGCGCTTTATTATCCATCGTATACAAAGTCCCCATTGAAAATGTATGGGGACTCAGTAAACCACGACCCATTGTATAAAACCGGTCAGATACCATAACTGTGGTATACGGAATCTAACTTGTGGTATACGGCCTCAAAACCATGGTATACGGGAAAAAGTAGTCCCTTTTGCTATAGAGCAAAGAAATAGTTCCTGTTGTTATACCCATCAATATGGCAATTAATGGGTTTAATTTATTCGAAACAATGGATAATAAATACAACAAACGATGGTTTTGTGGACAGGCGGCTCTGTAAACCAGTCGCGGATGACCTCGTAATACACTCGCTAGCGCTCGTGTATTACTACGCATCAACCTCTCGTGGTTTACAGCCGCCTGTCCACAAAACTATTGATTATTGTCTATTTATCCTACCCCTAATAAAAAACTCTTAACATTAGGTCACTGTATTCGGTCTGGAGTTCAGAAAAATGAAAAATATCGCTCTAGTGGGATACACTTGACAAATGACGTCATTTGTTAATGTAGATGCAATTTAGACAGGCGGGGTAGGAAAAATTCTAAACCAAACTCGAGTTAGTCATGTTATTGTTCATCGCACTCCGGCAAGATCGTGTATTACTGCAAGAGGCGAAGCCAAGAGGCAGTAATACGTGATCTTGCCGTTGTGCGATAAACAACAACACGACTAACTCTTGTTTGGTTTCTCCATATTATGTACTTGCCAGTGTCGCGAAAGATCTGCTGGGAGAGTGGCTAACACACTGAGGTCAGATAATCTGAATGACACACTTTAGCAACACGTTCATCTTGTTTTAAAAAAAACATAACAACACCAACAGCCACAGATATCATATCCGCAAATGATGGCTGGCAATAAGTGGTGGTTTGCCCGATGGCACTTCCTGCACCCAACACAGGTCTTTCCCCGCATCAGCTCATGTCCTCATCCATTCGTCACTGCCAACTGCTGAAGAGCAGCCTGAGAGAGGAGCATTGAATGAGATGTTACAGTTAGCTGCTAACTCACCTCAACGACGTCCTTGTTTACGGTAATGTATTGAAATTCATCACAAATTGATTCAACAACCAGGCCCATTATTACACGAATTAATCACTTTGGAAAGATGATTGTGGAAAATCAACATGGGATGGAAAGATCTCGTTATCATGTCGTCTACCATTAATCAATAGAGGACTAAAAGAAAGCAGATTCAGGATTTATCAATAATGGTCTTGTAAGAAACCAGACACCCGGTTGTGTCCTCGCTGGTGATGTTTAGAATAGCTTTCTAATAGAAGCATAAGATACAGCCTGTCTTTAGTACGTGTAACTCAAGCCTTATATCTTTAAGTATTTGCTGACACAATACATGCTCACCGCATTCACCGAAAACCGTGTCTTCTAGGTTTAAGCAACGTCATACTACTGTGCGACAATTAATTACGATTTCCATGAAGTTAACCCCGCAAACGAATATATATATATATATATATATATATATATATATATATATATATATGTATATATATATATATATATATATATATATATATATATATATATATATATATATATATATATGTATATATATATATATATGTATATATATATATATATATATATATATATATATATATATATATATATATATATATGTATATATATATATATATATATAGAGAGAGAGAGAGAGAGAGAGAATCGTATAGATACACAATACTCTATGAGTGTTTGTTTGTTTGTTTGTTTGTTTGTTTGGGTAGTTTAATGTCCAATATGTTCTATTAGACTTACTTTGGGTGTGACCGAATCTATGAGATGAATGTAGGTAGAAATCTCACCCCTGTCTATTTACCGAGGTGCGAGTTCTTTTACTTCCCACACCACATGGACATGGTATGCGAAGGATTTGCCTTTGATATAGCAAATCTACCACTGCTAGGGGTGAAGCAGAAAAGAAGCTCGTCTTCGACTCGTGAAATTATGGAGCCAACAAAATGTGTGGCATAAACAAACTCAGACTCAAACTCGTGACGTCTCTTGATACTATTTATCCTACCCCTTTTTAACGACTCATCAATATTAGCAAATACACAAACACTCGTCGATATGCAGAAAAGATTATGTAATTATCCATGTTAGTAGCGTGTTGACATTCATCGGAGGATGGCTGCGTTTATCAATGCTGCCGGATCTACTTTCGTTATCTCGTCCCTGATTGGTCCGTTCTTTTATTCACCTCGGTGCATAGATAACACTTTCCTCAACGTTCAGTCAAATACACTGAGTCAATGTTAAACCTATGACGTTATTTATTAGGGGTAGGATAAATGGTACCTCTTGCATCCCTACTCGGACGTTTATTGAAACCAGTTCAGTTCTCCCAAGATTTTAGCGTACAGCTTCCCAGAGGCTTGGTCATTGGTACTGGATACGACAGGTTTACTACACGCGTGGATACAGCCCAGACATTAACCAGTTCACATTATAGAAGGCCTTCTGCAATGTTTAACTCAGTTTATAGTGAAGCACCACAGGGCTGATATTGCATATCAACGATAAAGTGCACGCCTGTACTTTATCCCTTTAGCTGGGGAACAGTGAATAGCGATGCCACCAAGGGCTATGCTTATAATAACCACAGCATGTAAATCAACATGTATACGACTTCTCGTTATATTTTATGGACGTGTATTTTTATTTATATCAGGAATGTCAGTTGGGGTCAGAAATAGAAGCGGGTGTCAGCAACTGGTGTGTGGCTTGAGGGTGTGTGGGTAACTTCAAACCACTGTTTCATTGGCGAGATAAGGGGTTAATCATGGTACCATTAAGGTATAAATTTCATATTATTACAGAAAACGAAAAAGTGTATTCCAAGGGAATAACAGAATATATAAACTTGGTCGGTAATTCTAATCTTACTAATTAATATGTTTACTTCTTGGTTTAGATACTTGGTTTAAATAATAACATCCCAAAGAAAGTCAATGTGTCTAATTTTTGTGTGTAATCTTCTACTCTGAATTCTAATATAAGAAAATATGATTTTAAAAGAATCATCGTTTTTTATCATCAATTTCCCCATATTTTGATATTTTCACCCAACCCCAATGCATTGCAACCATCCCGGGAAATACAGCATAAGAAATATGGTCATTTATGTTGTATTATATATCAGCCAGTGCAAAGGTGTCACTTTATTACCGGATACTTTTAGCGCCATAGGTTTATTTTCCCACCTCAAAAGGCAATTACTTAAGCCTGGACCTCCTGTGGGAAATCCTCCCAGTGGTTGCAGGATCCGGTCAGGCAATGGGTGCCAGTGTTTCTGGACTGTTTAAGGGCGGCTTGTCGACATGTATTCTGATCTAAGCGCAATAAACAATATTCGGTGGCGGAGGTTGTGACGTACACCTATAGTCGTCTATTACACGGGAGGCACAATGGACATGCACCGATACATCATGGCGGGTGTGTGTGAGCGAGCACGCTGCATTATTCACAGTTGTGTTGTCGGAATATTGAAGGCTCGGGGCCCACAAGGCTTGTTTCCACCATCACCCGGCGTTTACATTGGCCGACTAAAAACGTGACGACTGTAGATAGTCGTCAGGTGGTGGAAGGTCCACCGCAAAGAGGGTGGTTGTGGCCCATTAGATTGTAGGTCAACTCTCGACCGAAGAGCCGTCCCAAGGCGTGAGAAAATATCATGTAAGGAGGTCAGGGTGAAGGTCGGGGTTTACTGCGAATGCAGTCATTGGCTACTCGGTCTACTTTATTCCTTATATGGAATTAGTGTAATGGGACAACTCCATGGTGCAAAAGCCATCGACCTCACCCTGCGTTTACACTAGATGATTCTGGCCGGCGATTCTTGCATTTTTCCTGACGACTTTCAGCAGTAAAATCGTCTAATGTAAACCCCAAGCGTGTGGCGACTATAGATTACGTCAGATTACTCCATTTGGCACCACCTCACGACTATTGAAAACGCTCTGACTATTTCAAGCCGGTTTGAAATAGTCGTCTACATGGGCGGCGATTCTGTGAAAACTCATTGTCGTCAGTGTAAACACTCAAGGAAATTCTGAGCTCGACGACTTTTGCGGTGGACATAGCCACCGCCTGACGACTATTGGCTGGCGATCTACAGTCGTCACATATTTAATCGTCTAGTGCAAACGCCGGGTTACAATGTACCCGAGCGTTTACACGGACGACTATAAGCTTTCACAAAATCGCCACCTATCTGGATGACGAATTCAAGCCCGCTTGAAATAGTCGCGGCCGTCAGAGCGTGACCAGTAATCGTCAGGTGGTGCCAAATTGTATAATCTAATGTAACCAGACGATCTGCAGTCGCCAGGTGCTTGGCGTTTGCCAGGGAGCTGTTTCAAAAGTCGAGTGAAGTCTATGGTTTAGAAAAAACTCCCTGGTCGACGAAAACGGCACCGATTTATTGAGTTTTCCTTTTAGTCGGTGGGTGGTCGCTTTTGATTGCACGTTGGTGTCTAAAAATAGTTGAGGATGCAGTGTATGCCTTATTTTTGCTGCATTTGACAGGTCCATACCGACAGAAGCCGTTCGGTGGTGGCTTCATTGAATAATCTGTGCACAATTAATCAGTGAGCACTTCTCTGCATGTCTGTTTCCGTTTCTCTGGTGTTGGTGGTTCCCGATTGTAGATCGGTGGTGAATAGTCTGCCAGTGGAAAATGGGTTTATGAGATTTTCCACTCCAGATAAATTTGATGGCCACCACCGACTGATCTTAACATTTTTTCCCAGAAATTTGTAAGTGGAAAAAAGATCAGTCAATCGATTTAGGATAAGGCCTGTTTCCATTGGCCGATTTCCCATAACCGGTCTGCAGTCAGGAACCACCGACATACTTTTGGCACTGCTGGTCCAGAATCGGTCAATGGAAATGACCCAGCTCTTGAAATGACCCACAACTTTTTCTGCTTAGATTATGCAATGTGGCACCACCCACCACTGAGTGAAAGCTAGGTCACTGAGTGAGATCTACTACCCTCATAGATATTTCGTTACCGACGCACAATCAGTGGCACCACGGACAGACTTTCTGGGTAACTGAGAAAATCTACACTCTTTTGTCGGCCAATGAAAACAGGCCTTTACTATTATTTTTGTTTTTAGCGGCACTGCCTTACAAATGTTTTGCTGATGAATTCAACACGGCTCGATTTTGTTGTGGATGAGTTTGGTCAAGGGTCCTTTAAGGTATTTTCTTCTTTTGCAGGAACCTATCCTTGAAATTTGCAAATAGTTGGAGGGTGGTGCAATCGCTAAAAGCGCACAAAAGATCTGAATCATTATTTTAAATATTGGTTGTCTGTTTCTACTTGCCGACTGAATTTCTGTAACACCTCTGGGATTTGTTGCTCCCAGAAATGTGGGGAAAGCATTTCCCCAGTAATATTATCGTGTTATATCGTTATTTTCGCGTTATATCTCTACATTTTACAACACCACATTTTCAGTGACTTATGTGAACGGTTGATTAGAATTTAAATAAATATTGAACATAGATGGGAACATTGTTATGATGTGATCCGCAAAGAATCTGGAGCAACTGTTTTGACCATGGGTTGCTATTCTGTGATCCACAAAATGTGGAGCAACACCCCCTGTCCCAGTTCATCCCCGACAAAATCTATGTTGAATTAATCGCCGATGAAGTTATCAGGAAGTGGTGCCAAAAGATTTGAAAAAAATCGAAACATAAATCTGTGGCCGACTTTTTTAATTTTCTGTTTCCACTTTTCCGAGAAAACAGTTTCAGAAATGGTCGGGGATGGCTGGACAATTTATTGTTACCTACCATATCTAAAAAAACTATGATTTTGGTCGGATCTGATTGGAGTTGTTCCCGCACATAGTGACAGAGTGAACCAAACTTAGGCTTTTTTTTTATTTTTTTTTTTTATTTGCAAGAATAGTACATAGACATTCTGCATAGGTGGCAGGTTTTGTGTGTCTGCAGTTTTCACGTCTGTACATATGATATAAGAGAACAACTTCAGTCTGCAGTTTTACACAGTAGTACAAATTCATGTCAACAAAGGAATATGTCTGGGTAGAGTAACGAATTATTAATGAGAGTAATGGTATGAGATGGGATAACCGCTGAACCTAATTACAGTTCATTCAGAGTCCTCAGCCTGCTCCGTTTTTACATACTTTTTATAAATGGACAAACTCGTACAATCTTGCACCTCTCTAGACAGGTCATTCCAGAGAAACATACCCTCATATAAGGGGTTTCTCTTCTTACAATAACGTTTCATAAACATGTACTTAAGATAGGTTCGTCTAACTGCGAGGGTATCTACCTTGCATATTTCATGTAGTCTGTCAGTTCTCATATCACCAATACTAGACCGTGTGCAAATTCTTAAAGCACGATTTTGGAGTTTCTGAAGCTTATTTAACAAGGCATGTGAGGCGCCACTTATAAAGTAGCCTGAATAATAAAAAATCGGGGCAATTAGCGCTTTATAAATCCTTGTGCTCACTGCCTTGCTTATCATTTTGCGTATCCTAGCAAGCTGAAATATACGTTGATTCACCTTGCGTATCACATCGTTTATCATATTTGTCCAGGACAGAGTTTAATCTAGTTATATACCGAGATGTCCTTGTCACTATTGTATAAAACAAGATCATCCGCAAAAGCAATATCCTTAATATCATTTATAAAACAATTAAAAAGAAGAGGTCCAAGGATGCTACCCTGGGGAACACCTGCTCGAGTAGGTTCACGTTTCAGGTTCAGGCTTGGAGACTGAAGACCCATGAGAGTGAGAATCTCGTGGAGGGTGAAACTTGAACCTACTCCTCATTTTTGTACTTTTCTACTCAGATGTGCTTATTCTATCATGATATCATTCTAGCCTTACCAAAAAGAGAGTTTGATGGTGTGGTTTTCTGATCTCCTCACCTTGAGAGAAGCCTCTGAGATCAGAATTCCCCTGGTAGTCGGCAAAATCTGTGTCACATGAAATAATAGGTTAGAAGTAAATGATAGTTCCAGGTATTAATAGTAGGGGGTGCCACAAAGCCCCCCCCCCCCCCCCCAATTCTTACAACCAGGAGATTTACACTAGCAGGGAACGGGGGGGGGGGGGGGCAGCCAATTACGACGAGACGAAGTCGCTAGTCAGTATCCAAAAATCTGTATGTGGAAACGTGTTTAAAGGGAGATCCGCCCTTTTTGAAAGGTGGTGGCAAAGGCTTGAGTCGCGGTCAGAAAAGCCCAACTCGGGAGCGGCAAAAGGGCGACCAGGTGAAAGGCAAGCCTGGGGCAGGACATTGTGAGGTAGGAGACAATCAAGAAAGTGATGGTCGCATCGATGCTCCAATATAAACGAAAATTGCAAGTCCCATGGTAATATTATCTATATCGATATCAGAAGCCACCATGTGAAGTCTAGATTATCAATGAAAAAGAAAAATTTATGGCGTGTTACGGAATAGAAGCTATCATAAAAAGCAGACTTGCCTCTAGAACCTGTTTCCTCATTAGAAGTACAGTATTTGTGGTTAATGTGTCGTATGTATACTGGGAATAAGACCTTAAAGTTATTGAAAGACGGCGATTTCGGGAAGTGATTTATTTCTATTCCTCAACAAACAAAACGACAAACAATTCGCCGATAATACAGCGATCTTCCATCATTAGGCGAACAGAAAAAAAAACAGACTTAAAGGACATACAGGACAGGTATAGTAGGTAATAACAAAAGAAACCCTGAAAAAGTGAGATAACCTTAGATCTCATGCTCCACAAGGCTTTATCACCATAACTGTTCGCCTGCATTGTCAAAAATGAAATACAACTACCACTATAGCTATCTAATTTCAAAAAAACTGATTTGATATTTAAAGCAAGATCTCATGATCTAAACTACACCAATTAACCATCCTTTGACAAATGTTTTAGATAAACCTCCACAAGGTTGAGTGATGCCAAAAAGAAAAATGAATTAAGTGCATGTTCCACCGGATTGACCGTGATTTCGACGCCGCTCTTTTGTGGATATACTGTCGGGTCGGTGGGGCAGGTTCGTTAGGGCATATACGGTACACGAGGCATATTATACGCGGTAAACGGAGCAACTTATCTATTAGGTACGTGCATGGATCGGTGATAGTGAGGGAAAATAATAATTGAAAGATGTCATACAGAAGTTGAATTCTGTTGGTAGTTAAGAGTAGTGTTAAGGCAGTAGAAAGGCCGACCTAAATGTTACATTCTTGGATGATGAGTGTTATATTCTCAGTTTTGCTGATATAAACTCAAGTTATGATTAGAAGGAAACTGATTGATGAAAATGAAAATAGTTTGGTCTGTACTCTGCCGCGGAGTAGTTCACAAAGCGAAGCTGAGTGAATTACACAGCAGTGAAACGAGTGCAGACCAAGTTATTTTTATCGAATGGTTTTCTTATTTGACCTCACCCTGTATACATGATCAGGAAATTATTAATCAATAAAATAACTCACCTAATTAACCATTGAGTATTGGGTATTATCTCACCCCTGATGTTTTCCCCATAGTCTTCACATTGGAAACTCTTCCCCAATGACCATGGAGTATTTAAAATAATTATTTTTTAAATACTCTATGTCGGGGTGATGGTGTAAACCTAGCATTAGCTAATTAGTTAATATGAGGGGTGAGATAAATTCAGAAACTTATCTAATTTTACAGTCAGAGCTCGGTCCGATCTTGTTTGAATTGCTACGTAATTCACGCGGCTTCGCCTTGTGAATTACTACACTAGTCAAACTCGATGGGATACGAGCTCTGACCGTAAACTTTTATCTGTAGGTTTCTTCTATGCAATACCTTCATGTCTGTGGGGTATATAATCCGTAACGTTAAGCATATTGGGAAAAATACCGGGATGAGATAAAAGAACATCAGCGTTGGAAGATAAAATTTCAAATTAAAGAGTCAAAATGAAGAGATCTAAGCTCATATTGAAGAAAAATGCACCGGAGTATAATAGAGCATGATATTTATAAAAGATACGTTGCTATCATAACGACACTGTCCCTATGGCGTGTTTTCTTTTTCAAAATAGGTAAATCATTCATGATCTGTGGACGGTATATATGGAGCAAACCCTATACTATAGGAATAACCATCTCCAGTCAGTGATGAAGCAGATGGGTTATTTTTGCGGACAGGCAGCGGTGGTCTGGTTTCAATGGGCAAGGGGTTTGGCACGCTTGGAGAATGTATACATGTATGCAGCAGGGAGCAGGATCAGGCTGGAGAGTGTGGGAGGATGAAATGGAGAAAAGATGCAGAGACAACCTTGGGGCATGTTCGGCAATGCACTTGAAGGGCACAGAAAGGGGCAGCGGTAAAATAGGATGTTGTCGTGATGGTGGTGGTGGTGGTGGTGGTGGGGTTTGGGGAAAAGGATGGGAGAATTGAAGGGGATGGTGTGAAAAGAGATATGGGGTCAACCTTGAGGTGATAAATGACTGTCTAGTGGTAAGGTGTGCATTACTCAGTGCTGTGTACAAATAAATACATGATGGCTGAGAACGGTTGAGAAAATATATGTACCTGTCTGTGGAACTGTACACCATTTTTTCATATGGGAGTTAATGCGAAATTTAGGACATTGCATAATGAAAATGCTTCTCCTGGGCATGGACATGCGGGTTTAATTTTGGTGTATATTCATTTATATAAAGTACCTCCAATAGGGTGTGACATATGCGAGATATATTATATGTGGGGTAGAATACATGTTCAGGTTTAAGCAGGGTTTCAATACTGTTTGTTTGTGGTTTAGCATCCCAGGAGACCCATGTGTAGGTATACATGTATGAAGGGACCATTCAATATTTCAAAATTCTCACTTTTGTAGACTTATTTCAGTTGATCTTTGATCAATGCTTTCAACTATTTCATAAACAATCAAAGAGATTTGTCTCTTTCAAGACCTGATTATATCCGTCCTTGAAATAGCCTCAGACAAACTTTTCATATTGTTACTATTTTTCGAGTACTTTATTCTGTTTTCTTGTACCCTTTGATAGCTCAGCAGGAATTATTGTGTGTAATGTACAAAAATAGAAACAACTTAGAATGGGTAGATACCAGAAAGAGAAGAACAAGAACACAGGACAAGACATTGTTTAAACTAGACACAACAAAGTGTGCTACGGTATCAGAGAGGTGCCCGAATTTCGAATGCCCTGGACAGTGAAATACAAAATGCACCAGATAAGGAATCCTTCAGGAAAAGACTAAAAGCCACATATGGAAAATAGACAGTAAAGAAATACAAAACCAGATATGGACTAATATATTAATTGATACAATGGACTGATATAATAATCATCTCATTATTATTACCCTATTCTCTAATTCATTACAATGTACTAGTGACCAATATATATATATATATATATATATATATATATATATATATATATATATATGTGTGTGTGTGTGTGTGTGTGTGTGTGTGTGTGTGTGTAGGTGTGTGTGTGTGTGTGTGTGTGTGTGTGTGTGTGTGTGTGTGTGTGTGTGTGTGTGTGTGTGTGTGTGTGTGTGAGTACCACGCAACTTATGTTCATGTATCTTCTAGAGTTGCCTGAAAAACTCAACTCAGTTGAGAGGCATTGACAATGTTTAAAGAAAAGAAAAAAAGAGGATATGCTGAACAATTATGGGCACATTGCCTGCTTGGTATAATGGGGGACGTCCTCAACTCAGGAAGTTCCTATATCGTATATAGACCAATAAAACTATGACAAATAAGAGACCAATGACAGACCAATAAATGTTCGATAATAGGTAGACATATAGAGATAGGAGGATGTATTAGCGGGTAATAAGATGGCGAGTTATGCAAGGTGGGTGGAGTATGCCACTACGTACACATCTACATCACACGACCATATACACTGATCAATCAATACAGGTGATGATCCGATGTTACCAAACCATACCAAACCCCACAACAATCCAAACATGGCTTCCCAATGGCCTCCTTTGCATAAAGCACACTGGTTGTATTGATAAGCTTAACATGTATTACTCCTTCAAGGACGGGTGCCTGCGGCCGACCTACCACCTTAAGGATTGGTGCTATTGGCAGTTTGTCCCGCAAGGGGACGGGCACATATTTGTCAAAACCCATAATTTGAGTGTTTAATCACACGACACGATACATAATCCTAAATATTTTATTCTTTTCTGAATAGAAATACCAATTCTGGTGTTAGACCTACCTTCTGTGAAAATTTGATTATTATTGCTCCATTACTTCCATGTTAAAAACGAATCTGTATATTTTTGAGAAATGATGCCTCAAGGCATCATTCGCCCTGGGCTGGTTGATGTCTCAAGGCATCATTCACCCTTAAAGGGTTAAGATAAGTAGTTCGTAGTCTATGACACAGCCAAGTGTCACACTCTCAACAGATCATTTACGGCACTAGTGCTTGCTAATCTCTGCCTCAACCCAGTGACGTCATATATTGCTGGTTCCCCGGGTACCTGCTAGCGACAGGGGCAACCAGCCAACATTTCAGATTCAAAAGAAGGCAACTCTCAAAGGTTATGAATCTCAAACAACTCATGTATTATGAGCTGGGAAATATAGGAATTGTCAAATGAGCTTCACAGACAATCCAGCTATTTCTTTTTCAGCTTTAAACCTCTTTATAATGTGAATCCACATTTGATTCTAAAGACTGTCCTCTCAAGTGAGGACATGTGACAAGTTGACAAACAAAACCCTGCAACACATGAGGTGCTTTCCACTGTAGAAAGTAATCCCTATGACTATGCCTGATTTGACTTAACAAAAACCAGAAATGAGTGTGTATTTCTTACGATATAAATATGTGCATCTCCATTCACAAGTAAACCACAAAATACTCCCCAAAGCGCTAAGTATGTTTAGGATATTTTATAAACTGGCATTTGGGACAGATTTTGTCGCAAGAACGCAGGTCGGGACAGAGATATATAAGCAGCAACTGGAAGTAGATCGCAGGATCTGTGTTAGGAGAGTGAGTCAAGGGTATAATTCGGAGATCTATGATGCAATGAGGTGTAGAGGATAGTGCAGGTGTGGGCAGAGGGCTATGGCTATGTTCAGATGTACTGTGGCTACCGGTGGGATAGGCTGCAGGTGATGATGTATAGAATACATGAATACAGGACACTATGCTTTGCAGCAACCACGCAACAGACTCCACGATATGAAAATCGGAACCTCTGAATGGGTTTTCAAGATCTTTCAGTGACAATATAGGACACTTTGTTTAATGGTTTTTGAGATTTTTACTATCTGAACAATAGGGGAACATTAAAAAAATGGATGCATGGTATATCTGGAAGGTTGGCATTAGTTAAATTCTTATTTCCACCCATTTTAAACCAATGAAAAGAAGTGATTTTGGGGTTTAGCGTAATGTCCACTACGTGAAAAAAGTAACATATTGGCGACAGAGATAGGTGAACAGCTACCGAATACATATGTGTATATTTTTGTGCCAACGCTTATGTAGGCCTATACACGTTTATCATGCCCACTGGTCCAGACAATATGGCTGGGTATTAGTCAGTCGTTCAGCAAGCATTGTTATCGTCTATACACCAACCTAACCTTACTGACCAAAGCCCATCCAGACTGACCAGGGGGTGGATTGGAGAATGTGCTGTGCCGTGGAGAGGAAATGAAGGCAGAGAGACCGGGTATCTCTGTTTAGCAAACTCCAACTTCGGGTGTTTGCAATTTACATTAGCAGTCGTGACCCGGTGTCAATTACCAGGGACCTGTTTCACTAGTTTCGTGACGGCGATGGCGTCTAGATGGTGTGTCAGGTTTCATAAGAACTAGACATTAGACTTCGTTTTGTCTGTTCTTGCTTGCACTGTTGGTGCCTCTTTTCATGTCTGCTTTTCATGTCTTTTCATGTCTGTCATGTCTTTTCACTGTTGTCACGAAACTAGTGAAACAGGTCCCATGTACATACAGGCCAGGAGGCCGTTGCTCCACGTCTACGATACCTTTGCGGATCGTAGAATAGCGATCTGAGGGCCTTACCGTTGCTCCTGGATTTTAGCGGATCGCATCGCATTCGTGATGCATCGCAGCGTAAAATACGGCTTTTAGCGATACTTTATACGTGGACCTTCACACCAAGGCAGATCGTCTGCAGATCACATCACTTCAGGCTCTTTGCTTAACAAATGCCCAAATCTGAGAATCTCAATAACGATGGGAGGTGGCACTATGACCTCCCCCCTTGTTCCTATAGGAAATAGCGATCCACACCACAAGTATCAGACCAGTTTAAATCATTGTACCATCTGTATTTGAACTATTAAATCTTCCCCTGTCTCATTCAACATGTGCCACTGAAGATTAGCGATGCCGCGTAAATATAGGGGTACGATCTGATATTACGGGAGGGAGGGCCGTCCGGACGAGGTAATCGGTACACTGGCAACAAGAGCTACACAAAGTTAGCTCTCGTCGGGTTCAACAAGCGGCCGCCTTGTCTCAGTAACGGGACCTGTTTGTTACTCTCCTACCAGGTCTTTCATATTGCTAGGAGAGTGTTTTATGTATTTTGTTTTAGAATAAAACCACCATAAACATAGACTCAATTATCAATTTGCTAAGCCATGAATTCTTTGTTTGTTTGGGTAGTTTAACGTTTGGGTAGTTTAAAGAAACAGATACATTTCTAAATAATATAGGGTTGTCATGCACTGGTAAATTAATCTACCCTGTTTCTACAGATTTTCGAAATACATGTGTCACATCTCACCCATGGAATATTATTTCTTCTCCCGATTTTTTTATTTTTTTATTTTCATACAGGACAAAACACAACAAGACAATATGACAGACACATCAAAACAGTATTTGCAGTTAGTACTGCCCACCCCCCAAAGGTCCACACTCCCCCCTATTGGATTGTCTCCCACAGTTGAGCTAAATACTTAAATTTATGCATGCGACCTTCCTTCATATATACATATTTCTCTGTCTCTAATTTCCTCTTCAGTTCCACCATGAAAGCCATAATATCCAAGTCATTTGCATAAAATAATTTCTGCCGATGCACAAAGGATTTAGCTTGTAAAATTACATAATTGACCATCCTGGTTGAGGAGGCAACACCCTATCTTCCAAATATAACCTCTTTTTTAGTAATCTTTAAGAAGTTGTCACTAAGGACATTTTCAATAAATCACCTCTCCTCAGATTTTGTAATTCCTTAAGAATTTGTTCCGAAATTAAACTTCCTTGGAAAAGGGCACCCAATCTATAATTTTCCGTGTTTGGCTATTTTGTTTTAAGCACCACTTTCTCAGACATTCTAGTCACATGTACATTCATTTTAAATACATTTTCAGACCTTGACGACCACCATTTTACCATATTCAAGAGATGATATAAGCTTCATCATTCTAAGAGCAGTGTAACCCTGTATACAGTAATCTGAAGGTGAAAATCCATCTCGGTATTCTGCACAATTGTTGTAACCCTACTAGAGGCATGAATCTCTATGCTTTTAAGTCACGATCATATGACAGAGAGATAAAGCCTATGGGATGCGGATTACTAACAGGCCGTGTATAAGAGAGCTTCACTAAATGTAACGGCCCCAGCACACCACCCCCCGATCTCCAATCTATCTCACTCCCCACTGTGTCCCCAGCTGAGGGCTCCGTTTCGTGGCTGGGGGTCTACGCCATTAGTGTGAGGTACCGGATCCTTAAAAATGAAGGTGACGAAGAAGAATATAGTCCAGTCACGAATATCCTTCCCGACGTGAGAACCTAGAGTCCTTAAAACCAGTTGAAAAGCACCCCACCCCAAGGACATTTTGAGGGTATAGGATAACGGTATTTAAGAGAATATTTAGGCATAGAGGTTAACTGCAGCTTTATGAGAAATACAATAGTTGGCCATGAGGGAGCCAAAATGAACCCACTGAAATTGTAGATACCCGTTCTCAACACAGCAATTCCGGATACAGGCGCCCAGGCCATTGGCTATAGGTGGTTTAAGATTACATATCCCATTCTTAAATGTTTTAAATACATAATATTGATATACTCAACATCTATCCTCGTAATTTATTTACAAACTTATTCAGAGACAGTTGCAGTCAAACACATGTCAATAGTAACAATTGAGACTAAAAACCAAATTGTAGTCTCAAACCCACATAGAGTCGTTCGTAGTAGTATCTGGAAATGTTGGTTTGAGCATGGATATGCCGTTTCAGTGGGATCGCTTTGGCTCTAAACTGACCATTATCTCACCCCGGTATTTTTCTCCATAGGCTTAACATTATGAACTTGTACTCCACGGCCGTGAAGTTCGTGTACCCAATACTCAATGGCTATTTGGGTGATTCATTTTATCACGGGGTGAGATAAAATCAGAACTCACTCGATGATAATAACTTCGTCCGCACTCCACCTCGTTTGACCTCAGAGGAATTCATTCAGCTTCGCTTCGTGAATTACTCTGCAGTCAAACTCGGTGGAATACGGACCAAGCTATTTTCATCTCGCAGGTTTCCTTCTAAGAATCATAGTTACTTATATAGTGCTGATATTTATAAGTACACGTACGGAGTGAGGGGGGAGGGGAGGGCAAATTTCTTTTTGGAAATTTCGCTTAGGGGCCATCCACAAAGTATGTACGCAGAATTTCTGAAATTTTGGACACCCCACCCCCCCCTACCCCGTCTCAATCTTACACGCAATAGAACAAAGAAGGAGTATACGTAAATCCCCATCCCCTCTCTCTATCTTCCTCAGTGCGTACATACTTTATGGATGGCCCCTTATATCCCTCTATTCCATTGCATACACTGTCCTGGAGCCTACTGAAAATAGGGAAGTTACTCATATCCTTGTAGCTTACTCCAGAATAAACAATAACATGAAAAAATTCAGAAATTTTGCATATGTACTTTATGGATGGTCCCCTCCTCAGGCTACCTAAATAGTGACCACTAACTATGGGCAGACGAGCGAGAGGTCTTTAGTATCTGAATCTCATTGTATTAATAACCGTCAATGTCTATATCGTCAGGGACCACACTACCGGACAGGTAGTGACATGACAAGAAACCTCTACGTGTGCAAGTATGGAAAGGGAGACGTAATAAATATAAATATATATGCTACACGAGATGCAACCAATATCGGTTGCCTATCGCTTCGTGTATGGCACAAGAATAACCAATAAATTACTGTTATGTAATATATGTAACACACTTCATATTCATTTGCTTAGGCCTACTTTTTCAATCAGGTAGTTTTGTTATATGCCTATGTTCCATTGCACCGATTAACTGGAGATTGGGGGGGGGGGGGGGGATTCTGTGGTCGCCTATGTCATAGCCTATGTTCCATTGCACCGATTCACTGGAGATAGACTAACTAATAGTAGGGTGAGATAATATAGAGAAAACCCATAAGATTGTTGACAAACTATTCTAGACTTCCTCAAGGTTCAGCTTTTCATACGGCTTCCCTTCGGTGATCTAGTCTATGATATGAATGTAGGTAGAACTCTCACCCCTACACATTTACCGAGGTGAGAGTTCTTTTACTTCCCACACCACATAGACATGGTATGAGAAGGATTGGTCTTTGATATAGCAGTAAATCTAACACAGCTGCGGGTGAAAGAGAAAGGTGGCTGTACACCACACAACACAGACATGGTATGAGAAGGACTTGCCTTTAATATAGAAATAAATCTACTACTGCTGGTGATGAAGGAAAAGGGTGGCTCTTGTGGGACTCGAACCCACCACCTTGCCTCCTGAAGGTGAACCAGTGAGGCGCTTCACTGTATCAATCTCAAGTCACACCAAGCGAGTCAAGGCAGCTATCTCCGGAATCGCCAACACAAAAAGGCACATATGTGAAATGTGATTTCATAGTAATATCTCCCACCGATAATTTAGCGTATCAGAAGCAATAACTGGGGGAAATAGCTTACAGACAAGCCATTCTGTCTCGGTAATTAAAAAAACGCTGCCCTTTTCGCTTGCTGTATCTCCGGCTTAACAACGTAGAACCCTGCTGGGATTGGTTTCAATGACATTGCCATGTTATTGGTCATGATACTCCATGGAGTCAGAACATTTTGATATTGTAGTCATTGTTATCTAGAGCAATGACCATCAAAAACATTGCTATACATACAGTTATGACTGTATGCAGACACAATAGGGAATAATTCCTTTACTCCAGTCTGCAAAGCTAATATCTGAGTCAACAGTTTTCTATGTTAGACCATCCTCTGTTGCTATTTTTTAATCGCATTGTGGAGCGTAGAGCTGAGGTATAACTAGATGTATATGAAGAGACACACTGGAGATTGTATTTTCAATACAGGGTTTTCCGTTCAGGGCCGCCTAACGGCCCACTGTCTCGTTACGCGGCCGCTCGGACAAACACCGCGAGTCCGGCGGTATTCATATAGAGACATATAGCAATAACACCTAAAGTGTGAACGGTGGGTGTGATTGCAGGAGTGTTGGTTTTGTATAGTTTGGACTGCTAGAACAATTCAAGGCATAGTATCAACGAGTCTGGGAGCTGTTTCAGAACCATAGACTTAACCCACGTTTTGAAACAGCTCCCTGGACTATTAAAACTTTATAGTTGATAATGGTTTTGGTTTTAAACTTGGAGAAGGATAAGCATATGATAGCTAGGCCTGCCAATGTATTAAGGTGTATTCACTTTCGGTGAACCCATGTTATCTATGCTATATCTAAAGTATTATTGAGGCAATATGCATGTATGACATACCAGATTTGAGCTGGAATACCATAGAATACGATGCAATACTTTCATACACTCAGTGATCCAATGCTAAAGCATACGTTGCCAGGGGGTTGTTTGGCTGCAAGTATTGCGTAACCACGTAGATAACGTGCGACACCGGCCTATGGAAAAAGGCCTATTGATTATGGAGTCAACATAGACAATTTCTCAAAAGAAAAACCTCACACTTCTGTGTGCAGACCCTATACCTAATGAGTCAACATACTTGTATTTCAGATCCATCCCATACCCACGAAATGTACATGGGGGGGGGGGGGGGTCGAAAATGCCTACAGGCATTATGTACATGGGGGGCGAAAATGCCTACAGGCATTATGTACATGGGGGGGGCGAAAATGCCTACAGGCATTATGTACACAGGGGGCGAGAATGCCTACAGGCATTCATGATATATTCAGGCATTTTCCAATAAATTAAAAACAAATTTAAAGAGTTTGTGTAAAATATGGAAAGATATGTGTGGAAATCAATATATTTTGTATACTGGTCCAACAAAAATTGAACTATGACAAAAAAGAAGCTCTCTAGGTCACATGACAAGTGAAACTTTCCTGAATGCCTCAAGGCATTCTCGCCCCCCGCGACATCCAGCCCAGGGGCTTCCTGGCCCCTGTAGCCACTGGTACCTACCAACCTGCTCGCCTGGAAAGGGTTAAGAAACAAATAATATTCCATATTAACCCTTCGCTAATTAGGAAATGCGTCGGAAATCAGTAATAGCGACTGAGAGCAAATCTAGCTTCAACTCATCTATGGCTTTAGTCTATTGATGAGTTGGCCTCGAATGTGATGTCTTCTGAACGGATATCTCTCCGTATGTTTGCTTTGACACTATATTCAGAAGATCTTATCAGCTGTTCCGTCAATGGTCAGGTCTTGAATAAGATGATCTAATCTTTATCAGCGTTCGTACATAGACAGCCCAATAAAATTCCAGGCTTTTTCCAGGCTTTTCCAGGCTCTAATATTTCTTTTCCAGGCACATAACAATGTGAATCAATACAATCTTGCTAGTGAAACAAATATGAAGACAAATAATCAAAACAGCTATATTATTAGCAAAAAGCATTTTGGAAGTATCTAATCCAAGTCACTGAAATTTCATATGCAGTCAGGTACAGTAGCTAAGGAAAGCTAATAATGTCTAGAATTTCATGGACTGAAAAAATATTTTTATGCAAAACTAATTTGTCCATGCTCTTCCAGGTTTTTCCAGGCTCTCTGTAAGAATTCCAGGCTTTTCCAGGCCTGGAAATCCCAAAAGCATAATTCCAGGCTTTTCCAGGGTCTGTACGAACCCTGCTTTATACATGTGTACATGTGTATTTTAAGTCTGCAAGATTCCTGAATAGGTAGTTCGACCTTTTTGTTCAGTATATTAGAAGGTAGATTCTGTTCTGAAATAAAGAAATTCGAGTATTCCAGTTGAACTATGATCTCATCGCGAGGCCTAGTTGTAAGTATATCATATGGGTACAACACTTATTTTCTATGACAATATTCAGCTTTCCTTTCAAGAAACATCCTACTCATATTAAAATCTAAACGGTCACTAGGAGATTCTTGCCCCAGAGACTGGTGCCTGGCAAAGTCGCTGGGAAACGCCAGTCGCACAGTGGGTGAGTGGGCGTAGTCAGTGACTAGCGGCCCGGAAATTTTAAACATGCTTGAAATTAGATCGCAAGAGACCAGTGCCTTTTTGGCATAGGTTTAAATCGGCGACTTATACACCCATCACAGGGTGCGGGGCAAGAGTGTCCGACGATTTTGCATTTTTGCGTTCCCATTAGCAACATGGAAGATTCCTAGAAATTGTGCTCATAGTCGCCGACTGAAGCCCCGCATATGTCCCTAGTGGGAATTAGGTAGTAACCCTTTAATGTTGGATGCCTGCGGCTAACCTACCGGATGCTTCAGGACGGGTGCTGGTGGCATTTTATACCACTAGAGGATGAGCACATAGTCGTCAAAACCCATAATTCAAGTGTTTGATCACGCGATGTGATACATAATCCTAAAAATTTAATTTCTTTTGAATAGAAACACTAATTATGGTGTTATATCTACATTTTCTGTTTTCAATGTTGTATATTTTTGAGAAATGATGCCTCAAGACATCATTCGCCCTGGGCTGGTTGATGCCTCAAGTCATCATTCGCTCTGGGCTGGTTGATGCCTCAAGGCATCATTCGCCCTGGGCTGGTTGATGCCTCAAGGCATCATTCGCCCTTAACCATTTAAGGACGGGTGCCTGCGGCCGAGCTACTCCTGTCAGGACGGGTGCTGGTGGCAGTTTGTCCCCCTAGAAGACGGGCAAATAATGGTTAAAACTCAAGATTGTAACCTCAAAATACGATATATAATCATATATATTATAAATCACGAAATTAAATCTTTGTTAAAACCTTTTTTGTAAATTCAACAATGTATTTAAGCAATGATGCCTCAGGGCATCATGCGTCTTTAGTGCGGTGATGCCTCCATGCATCATGCGTCTTTAGTTCGGGGATGCCTCCAGGCATCACGCCTCCTTAAAAGGATTAAACAACACACTGTAAAACTACACCGACCAATGCAGTGATAAAGGAGAATGTCTGGTACTCACAACACAGGAGCAGAACAAGTCGTATCCACTGAGGGCTCACCGGCCCCGCCGTACGCCTCCTGCCGTAGCCCCCATGGGCGATATGGGCGCGGGACGTCCCTAGCTGTGGGGGCCCTAGTCCCGGCATGGTGGGGCCTCGGCTCCCGGCGCTTGCTGCCTGTCGGCCCGCCCGCCCGCCCTCAGCCACACGCCCCGGTGTCCGGCTAGCGCTGGGAGAAATGCGCGTAGAGAAGTGCTCAGTAATCGCTAGGTGTTCACTGTGACTCCGCCGGTCAGTGGTGAGTTGCTCTTCAGGTGTGTGTTTTTTTAATGCGGTGATACAGGCCCACTGTTGTTTGGTAATGAAGAACTGTGCTGTGTGTGTGTACTGAGTATGTGCTGGAGAGTAGCGCGAACGCGAGACGTGGCGCCGTGCAGGCGAGACGCGCTCTATGATGCCACGGAGAGGAACGCTGGAATGGAACTAGTGGCGCCACCAGTAAAACTCTCCAGAGGTAAGCCTAGGTTAAAGGCAATGGCCCGAAAACGTCCTTCCTACTTCGCAGACATATTCTGTAGGACCATAGCGAGCAGTGGCTTCGGTATACAGTGGCGCCACTGACGGGACGCGCTGGAAGCTCTGGGTCTTGGTCACGTGAACACCAGAGGTCGTAATTGCCCGTATGAGTGGGAGTGTATTGGAGCGAAAACGCATCAATCTCCCCATAGAGGTTCACGTATGTATAGAGCCATATAGGTTCTGGGTGGGTAAGCCTCAACGTACGATGGTATAATTTAACACTTGGGCTATTACCTGAATCACGGGCAATATAAATGGTTTAATTCACCTAAATTGCATTAAAAATATTCCATTACTTATATTTTCTATTTCCCTTGTCGTATTATATCCATTCTAATTGGTGATGTTAGCTTCCCTTTTATGTAATTGCTAAAAAAATTCATGAAAACTCTGTTTTGCAAGAGTTACAATAAGACTCCCTTTTTCTTTTAAACACGGATTAAATGGGATATTGAAACTATCACAAGAATTATAAAACTCTAAGCAAATTCCTGTTTCATGAAGTGTAACAGTATAAATCTTAAAGAAAGAACAACTTAATGCTTTGTAATATGAGTATGTGGCAGTTTATTCAACAACTAATTCCTCTTTATTATACAAATTCCAGAATAAAACATTTTCCGTTAGGAAACTTCATACCATCTACACTATAAAGGCTACAGAATAGCGTGGACTATTGACATTGACAAATAAAAAAAGTGTATAAATGTATATGAAAATACACCGTTGTCCACGATACTGTATATATATCATTCAATATTCTTAATCTAGTCTATGCCGAGATTAGGATCATTTCTTTTTAGACTTGTGCACCACGGTCCATCCATCGTCCTCCTCCTCCATTGGGGTTTCTTCTGTAAAGAATAACACATATTGGAAACTGTTAGTTTTTTGTTTGCTTGTTTGGGTAGTTTAACATATATTTTGGTCTATCTTTTAGACTTACTTTGGGTTTGACGCATCTATGAGATGAGTTTAGGTAGAAATCACACACCTACACATTTACCGAGGTGAGTTCTTTTGCTTCCCACACCACATAGACATGGTATGAGAAGGATTGACCTTTGATATAGCCGTAAATGTACCACTGCTGGGGGCGAAGGAGAAATACACAGTACACTTAGAATGGAGAATGTTAACATGAAAATGTTGAGATAAGTTTAGTATTACTTAATTTCCAGGGAGGTTTATGGATTTTCAACTGAACCCAGTTTCTAAAATGAATTCTAGGAAATGTGACACAGACATGACAGTGCTATCTGATGGTAAGCACTTGTTCTGGAGTTATTCTGAACTCACTATCTTATACTATTTGGATATCTGGAGTATCTTGTAACTCACCAGCACTTTTTGAAAGCCTACATACATTTTAATGAACAAAATCTATCATTCAATTATGCAATTTTCACCAAAATCGGATTTCTGTCATTTGTCGGAAAACTTGCATCCCTGTTGAATAAATTTATCCATATACCTACATCCTTTGATATTATCAGTATCATTATCAAATTAATTTTTAGTCGTCGTTCCTTGTACTCTAAAACCAGTGTCATGATTTAAATCTTTCTGAATTATTACCAATAAATACATAGCCCCATAAGATCGAGGTGTCCATATGAATAAATGTAATGAATCATAGTAGTCATTGAGACCTCCATTAAATTGTTGATAGATGAGAGATTGCATGGTTTATCAGATGATAAAGAAGAAACAAGCAAGTTTTGATGAAAGTAATCGTTCTCCACGAGTTTGATACAGAGTGATATGAACGAGGCAACAGGTGAGTGAATATCACATAGCATTCAAATGAGTTGGGGAACAACGACTTTGACCAAAACGAGTTGCTTTTTGTATTTGTCTCACCCCTGCACACACTAAAAGAATGGACAAATCATAGAATATTGAGAACATGGGGAACAGACTACAATACTCATAGGGGCATGGAAAATGAGTTACCAATTTTAAGCGTATGGGACAAAACATCCAGGGGTGAGATAGAGTGTGGTATTTATTGGATACTGACATTACGAATCAAGTTATGAATAACTAATTGTAAAGCAAACATTCTTGAAGATAAAGATAGAGATCTACATCGAAGGAGGTCTTTGAAATATGATACTTGTTGATGTTAAGGCTTACAAAAAAACATGTGGGAGTGGTCTAAGAAAGATCTGCACCTTCTCAAAGAGCAACAAAATTCTCTTTCTTATTTAAAGATTAATGAGAGGTGGAAATAACACCTCTATGGCAAGCCGATGGTGTTTGGATAATGGCAGAATCTTGTCACTTTTGAACCAAGTTGCTATGATATTTCCAGGTTATAATTGTTTGGTTTTTTTTGTCTTTTTTTGTATCGGCTTACAACAGAGGTGTCTCAGCCACGTTCAAATAATCAGGTTATAATTGTTACCTGTGTAACAACAAGCGCCACCACCATGGGAACCGGGTATTGTCCTGTTCTCACTCTCCAGCACAATACAAGAAAGAAATCTTTCTTATCAACAGATGTCACAATATCACAGAGATTCTGAGACTTCAGTTGGGATTAAAATAAAAAGTGGGGACATTTTCCAGGTAGAATTTTCAGCCTCGAAGATAAAAAAACAACCCAGGGGAATCATATCAGTGTTCACCATGGCATCGGGCTGAAGGGGTCTGGGGGTGAGGGGAGGTGTTAAAGCAACATGTAGTCGGGAAAGGGTTAAGGCCAGAACAAACTGAGGGACTCCTCAAACCATTCTGTTCCTCCGGTCCATATTTTACCTCTGATTTGCGTCCGATCTACTCATGGGTCATCATACAAATTTCCCCACAGGTTCATTCCTGTGTCTCAATGTGCGTTATTCGACAGCAAAATCTCTCCCTCACTGCAAAATCCTTGATGTTTCTTATCGGGAATAAGACATAGATAAGTGTATGTCCATAATTTCCCGCAGACCCCTTTAGTACACAGGGGAAGAAATCAGTGTAGTTATCAGTAGAGGGGGTAAGATATCGATAGCAACACTCATTGAATAGATTCTTACAATGTGCGTCGATAAAAGGTCCTGGCCACGCTACTAATCATTTCGCCCTTGCCGATAGGAGTTGCGATTTCTCTCCCCAACGGATGCACTTGTCAGTAAGGGTTTTATCGCTCAATAGGTTTGGGCTTTTAGGCAACGGTCCCCACCAGACTGAAATAAGCCATGGAGGGCTAGCGATACACAGAGCCATATTCTCGTCCATTAACCCTTTAAGGACGGGTGCCTGTGGCTGAGCTACCCCGTTAAGGAAGACTGCTGGTGGCAGTTTGTCCCGCTAGGGGACGGGCACATAATGATTAAAACTTATTAATTGAATATTTCATCACGTGATACGAAACATAATCCTAACAATTTTATTTCTTCTGAACAAATATAATAACTGTGGTGTTAGGCCTACATTCTGTGAAAATTCGATTGATATTGCTCCATTAATTCCTTGTTAAAAACGAATTTGTGTGTTTTTGAGAAATGATGCCTGAAAGCATCATTCGCCCTGGGCCGGTTGATGGCTCAAGGCACCATTCGCCCTTAAAGGGTTAAACACGCCCTTCTAGCAGAGGGCCATCCATAAATCAAGTCCGCACTGAGAAGGTGAGGGGAATTCTTTGGGAAATTTTACCTATGCTCCTTCTTTTTTCTATTGCGTTCAGAATTGGGATGGTGGGGGTCCAAAATTTCAGAAATTCTGGGTACATACTTCATGGATGGACCCCAGGCCTTCCTTTTTGATTGCAGCAGATTTTAAACGATTGTCTTCTTCCAACCAGGGGTTGGCTGCCAACTGGCGTTGCAATCTCCGGATAATAAAGCACCGCGCCATCAGGTGGCAGCAGAGGGCGAGCAGACGACATTTAGTGACGGGAGACGCGCGGGGTGAGGCCGATAAGAAATACCGGAGTGGAATAAAGCACCAGGCGGTGACCTACATGGCGCGGACGTCCTAATAAACACCCTTAATCATTGGTGTCACATTGATTCTGACCGACCTAGCCAAGTAAAAAACAATTCTCTAGTCTTAAGTATTCTCGGTAAGTACCTATGTGTTTGTTTGGTTTGATTTAACGTCAAGTCAACCATTATAGGTCCTTAACAGACCTTTTCAAGGTTCTTTGACACCATGAGAGTGGTCATGAATTCGGGTAGAAGTCTCACCCCTACACAGCTACCGAGGTGAGTTCTTTTACTTCCCACACCACATAGACATGGATGAGAAGGATTGGCCTTTGATATAGCTTAAGACCAACCTAGCCAAGCTTAAGTAAAATAATCAGACAAGGGACTGGGAAATTGCAATAGAAATCCAGGAAAATCAGCAGGAAGCTTGGAGGCCACTTAAGGGGTGATTCCACCAGGATATATGATATATCCCGATCATGGCCGATTTGTTGACTTGCTAGGTCGGGATGAATCATGTGCGAATATCCGGTTGAATCACAGCAGTGGAATAACTCCCTTTGAACGATAAAGTGGGCTACATACATAGGGGTAAGTGTACGACCAGATCTTACAAGATTCATCCTGATTTATCAAGATGCAGCAAGGTGCTACAAGACACAACCCGACCTTGTGAGACAAAACACATTGTGCTGGTGGAATCAACCCTTTAGGCTCCCCTAAGTGTCCAGGGATATGCTACTTGCTTTGGGGGCCCGAGCGACAAAGCATAAGTAGCTCCCTTATTTTGATCTATCGTATAAGAAATCCGGGTCCCAGCTGAGATGGCTAGAATTGCGCAAATTTTGTTGACCATTTTTCAACTTCCTTCCCCCCCCCCCCCCCCCCACCTCCTTTGGGCTGCAAAAAAAAGATAAGGAAATCCGGGGAAATTCCGTGCCTGTAAAATGATAACGATTGGGTTATTAATTACTTGCTGTCAATGGACGAAGCCGTTTATGTAGACTAACGTCTGATTATATTAGATATATACTGTATAATTGCTTAACTGTATTGTAACAATTATGATCTCGACATGATAGTCTGTCTACTCCGTGTAAAAACACATCTATGACAGCTGTAGCTTTGTACATATCTTTATCTCACCCCTGGTATTTTTTCTCCTCATACCTAACATTAGGAACTCATATCTAACGCCCATTAGATATTTAGGAAAAATATGCAATGGGAGATTATGTCACAAATGATAGCCCATTAGTCAATGTTAAGGGTGAGATAAATTCAGAAACCAATTCAAGTTTAGTGTCAGAGCTTGATCCCATCTCGTTTGAATTACGCAGTGTGCATTACTACGCGATTCAAACTCGATGGGATACGAGCTGAGACCTTAAACTCATAGGTTTCCTCCATAGTATTGGAGGACATCCAACGAAAACCAGCAAAGGTATATATATCCAGAGCTGAGAAGATGTCCATCAGCCTTTAATTGGCTGACATATATATATATTTTTTTTTATATAGTTTTTAATTTGCATACATTATATCATATATTATACACTAGTTAATACCAAAATGTACCATTTATCGCCAATAAAAGAAATTTAACCAAAAAAAAAAAAAAACTTAAGAGAAAGGCAATTCTCAGTACACCAGTCCCATCTACAGAAACAGTACCCTGTGTCCCATGCAAGCCATCGATATTTCCACCGTGAACGTTTGTTCACGAGAAAAAGCTCCTAAAACACCCTCTGTATGTCCGTCCAAAGGGCCGTTCTCTCACGGGGGCTGTTAACAGATGATAACTCGTGCTGGGGACACTGTCTCTCGCATACTGAGACCAGCAGAGTGTAACTCCCCATAATAAACACGCTCACTGCCCTACATGTGGTACAGACGCTTAGGCCACCTGGTGGTTAACGCGGAAACTAGGATTTTGAATACAGAGGGCGCTGGCGTCAAAGTGGACTATAGGAGCACTCTCCTAGCGGATCTTTCGTGACGGTTGCACTTACTTGTCTCTGCACCAAGCCATAGACCCTCCAGAGGTTACAAATCTCCCTATTATCGCCCCGGGTAAGTAAAAGTTCCGCTCCCGACTGACTGGCCACACTACGACCACATGAACCACAGGTTTCTTACTTATAATTGGAGAAACTGAATATAATTTCGCATTTAGATGTAGAAATAGCTGAAATTTCCATTTCTGGTATCAGAATTTCAATTTGAAGATTTCTGAAAACCATTAAACTGCAATAATTCTGGGTTACGGGTCAAGGGTCTATCACCATACAACGTCGGCAACCAGCGAACACCGGAACTTGTAAAACAGACTGATGTACAACCATACTTTGAATATGATTGGTTGAACTTAACATGGAAAAGCAGTTTAGATTTATTTTTATGAAAATCAAGTTGTGAACCTAGTGCCGAGTGACTTCGCCCAGCACACTTTGAAGAGCAGTTCCATCAAGTTTTGATAAATATCTAAGTAATTATTGATAATTATAGGTATTTGATGCAAGTGAAAGGTGTTAACCCTTTTTGGACGTCATCTCATACCTTGTTTATTTGGATAAAAATACTCCACTCACACTAAAATACCAGATACAAGGTAGAAATGATATGTCCATCTTCAATGAATGAGTGTGGAATTTCAAATGAGACCAATTAAAAGGTTTGAGTTTAATACGGTCAGGGGCGTTGCTCCAGGTTTTGTGGATCGCAGAATAGCGACCCAAGGTCAAAATCAATGCTCCAGATTTTTGCAGATCGCATCATAAATATGCCGCCATCTATATTCAATAAAAAAAATCTAATGAACCTTTCACCTACGTCACTGAAGATGTGATGTTGTAAAAAGTATCGACACAACATGAAAATAACAATACCGCATGACACAATCTGATATTACCGGAGCAACGCCTATCCCATATTTCAAGGAGCAACGAGACATTTGCTGTAACTAACTTGAAGCCCAGCTAATCAGTAGGTTCTATAGCTGCCTATATGGGGTCCAAATATGTCAAGTAGCAATGGGTCAGTGAGGTACTTTAACAGTGTGTAGTGATTGGTCATGGCACGGATTTTGATGGCACAGATTTGGATATTAGTCCGTTCTCACGGCAAGCAGATAGTGGAAGATTAGTGTGTGCAACATACTGAAAGCATCTATAACCTCTCCCTAATTTTTGCATGCCCTACGCTCAATAAAGCGAAACTGCTAATATCATGAGTTTTAAATGAGTTTCAGACATTCTTGGAGCTTGTTTACATAAAAAAACCTGCAACACATGATGTTCTCTACACATAAAAGTATCCCAAGAAAATATGCTAAATTTGTCACCTTAAAAAACAGGAAGAAGGTTATAATATGTACTAAATAATACATGTATCACACATTTTTTTTACACAAAAGTACCCGGAGCATTCAAAATTAGCATTTCAAAAGTGTGAAAAAAAACGAATTTGTTTTTAAAATACAAGATTGAAAAAAAACCGAGGCGAAAACACTTCTGTAACCAACCGATGCTACCTTGGGAAAAAAATAGAAAAAAAGTACCATGACACAGAGATACGACCAGTGGTATAGGTTCCCTGCTAGGAGAGTGTTATTTGTGCGGCGTATGAACACGTGGTTTGACAGATAGGCCGGGGACCAGACTAAGTGGAGGGCGGCCGGCGTTAACAGATGCAGGTCACGTATCAACCACTCTGGGCCGCCGACACACACAGAAATGTCGTCTGCTTCTGTGGTATCAACAGCAAGTACCCACTTCCAAGCTCTTATCCCACACTGATCAATCTCCCTAATGACCAGTTCATACTGTGCGTTTTGAGGTACATAGGTTTCCATAGTCTGAGACTGGGCGTGCCTATGAAAGTCTGGTGAGAACCAACCAACCTATGTACCTCAAAACGCACAGTGTGAACTGCACGATCCCATTAGTAGGTATCTGGAGGTATCTGGTACGCCCATTCATAAGTATTTTTTTAATATCAAACATGTCTGATATTTGGTACCACTAGTCTCAGACTGGGCATACTTAATTACCTCCAGTTAGAAGCTATCCAGTCGCAAGGGGGTTTGTTCACACCAATCTTTGAGCGTACCTTGCAACTGGGCATACCTCTAGTTTCAAGCGCAGTTCCTCCAGTTTCAAGCGCCAAACCCACTTACGGTGGTGCTCCATTGCATCGATCGTTGGTCTCTGAACAATCTTCACCCAATCTCCACCCGTTCTCCGATTGTTCTTGCCTCATGCGCGACCATGAGGAGAACATGGGGGCCAATTAGAGACCGCTAGGAGCTTGAGTGTCGACCGTAGCTCCACTATCAGTGTAGCAAGTGTAGCTTGCACAGGGATTCATAAAGGTCAGGACCAGCGCTCCTCATCAATCTCCCCGCACAGGTTTAGTTTCCTGGAGGTCCTGATATCTTCCGGACGTTTAACGGGCAGGCAGCGAGTTGTCCGGGAGATTCCTGGATGTTGTGGGCCATTAGGACACCGCTGGTCTACCACTGAGTGCTATTGGGTGCCTGCCACTGGTGCTACGCTTCATAGCCAGTATGCCAGAATTGGACACTGTGCTTTGTGAATTGGACGCTACGCTTCGTTTTTGCAAGACAGCGTGATGGTCGCCTTGGGTGAAAACTGGAGATTCCAGGAAAACTGCCATCCCTATGACTACGATATGAGCTTGTCTAGTCTTATTTGTTTTTAAATGTACCTTGAATAAATACAACAATTATGAAAAAAAGGAAGAAAACAGGACATACATACCTCTATCTTGACTAGCAGTATTACTTGAGGTTGACGCTTGACTAGATGATGTATTCGGTGGATGCTGAAGTAGAGAATAACAAATTTGAGATATAATATGTGTATATGTCACTTACATTGCATAATCAGATAGGGTCTAATATCGGCACATCTGTAAAATCTACATAGTTGTTGTAGAATACATCTCAACATACAAGGTCTTGTCTTTCTATTCACAAATATTGGATCAGGCAGTTATCAGTTGGAGAACATGTTGTTTGAGAGGTCTAGGGAATGGTAGAGACGGGTTCGATAAGCTGGGATTTATGTATGTACAGGCAGGTAGATAAAGTTGAGCATATCAGCAAGTAGGTATCCAAAATGTGCATATTTCAGGCATTGGATTTGGAAAAAAAAAATCGGAAATAGTGCCGGGAACTTCGGAGCCTGCATTTTCAGAGATTCTAAGTGAATCTCTGCCTTCAGTTGAGAGCTAAATTTGATTTATTTTCATTTTGTTAAGATATTTCCCTCTTGGATTTACATTGATCCCAAGAATGAACCTTGAGATGTAGAAATAGTCCTGAATTACAGAAACCCCCATGACTGATATCAGCGACTGCGTTTTGTCCATATTTATGTTTTTGCCGGCGAATCAAAGTAACTCGCAAGTAATCTAAACAAGGGTGTGAGGTTTACTTCGGATAAACATTCTGCATTTATTCTACACAAAGCACCAGCATATCCTTGCGGCATTAACAAGAACTGAATGTATTGCATGTTTAAAGGCTGAGCATTAGAATCAACACTTTTATTTTTGAATAGTCATTTAGTAGTCACAGAAGACAAGCTATGTATCCTAACATATCCAGTTATTCATTTTCAAGCTGCTACCGAGCACACATCACCAAGACTCTAGACTTAACCCTTTACGGAAAGGCGCCGGCGGCAGAGCGACATGTGTCCCCGTATACTAAGGGACGGGCATTTTGTTTGGGTAGTTAAACATCCAATATGTTCGTATAGACTTACTTTGGATTTGATGATGATCGAAACTATGAGATAAATTTAGGTAGAAATCTCACCCCCTATTTAGTTCCTACACCACTTAGACATGGCATGAGAATGATTATCCTTTGATAAAACAGTAAATTTAACTATGCTGGGGATGAAAGAGAAGAGTGGCTGCAGTGGCACTCGGGTTATGGAGGTAATGGCTAGTCTTATGGAAAATGTTTATGGAAAATGATAGTTCTGTTGTTTGTTTGTTTTTTAACATAGGCTTCTTTCGTTGCTCCAAAAGAGAAGCATTTTTGTGGATAACATAAATGATACATGTTGGAAATCTGTTTATAGATCGCACTTTTTCAGTACAATTTGGGATTTATGTAAGCACACGGCAGAGCCAAGAAAACCAATTGCTGAGACAATTTAGACGAATGCCCCTTTTGCGGGTTGTAAGACATCGCGATTTTTTTTATCACTTCTTGTACTGTACCGCCGAAAACCCAATAAAGAAGGTGTACCTAAAAGAAAGAATCCTAAGCGGGGCTCAGACAATGTGTCACGTATTTACCTGGTCCTCGTCCTCGTCGTCGCTGTCCTCACAGGGCTGGGCGCGGGAACCGCTCAGGTCGGGTTTCGGTAATCGCTGTATTTCTTCTTGTACCGCAGCCTCTTTCCCGGACGCACACAGACGCCAATAGCCACAGATGTTTCGTGAAATCTGAAATTAGGAAACCGCCACACCAAAGTTTATCAAAAAGTTTGACTTCTAAGGAGGGATAGAAATGATGAGGGCATTAACTGAGGTATGCTTGAGAGAACAAAGGCTCAATAGATCATGTGAATATGTCTCTTTTTACAGATTTAGGTTTGACGGCAAATGCCAAATATATTTGTTTCTTTATCATTTATTCAAACTAGCCGCCGAGACATGTCATATATCTCAGATATATACAAGGACACAATCTCCCAGATACAATTAGACTTCATAAATCACCAAAAGAACTATTGCCTATAGTGAAAGTACTTTTCCTTTTTTAAATCGATGAATTCGAATTAAAACATGAGATTTTCCTATATAGAATATAAAATCAAATCGTTAATCCGTATGTACTATCAATACTGTATTATTTTCAGAGATGACAGTGAAACCTGGATATAAACCCAGAAATTCTCTGAATCCTGCTATATCCCCTCTCATATGATGAAAATATAGTAAACCATAAAAAGGGAAATAATTAGAAAACTGGCATTTCTATTTGATCCAACAAAACAAAAAAATGATGGTACCTCTGGAAGACTACCATCATCAGCGACGGTATTGAACTCAGCATCCAAGATGTCTGCCACGAAATCCTCCAGTTCATCAGGTTCTATGCTTTCTGGAAGGATGTGAATACTATTTAGATGGTTATGCAATAACAAAGATGCCCCGTCCACCCATTAAATATCATTCAACAATCTTATCTACGTCCTTTTTCTATTCATGCACGCAAGGAATGGTGAAAAACATATACTAGATAAACTGGCACATACAAGGTAACTTAATGAGTATCAATTTTCTTTTAGTGGTAATTATCATTTTACTGATTATAATTTCACAAACAAATGCAATGAACTCTAAAATGAGTAATTATTGATACTAAACTAATAGATTATTATTAAAACTACATTCGTATCTCTACACCATGGCAACTACTGATACCCAGATACTAATCACAAACCGCTCTTAAAACCGCTCTGTAAATATATAACCACCTCTGATAAAGTAATAAAGCACACCCTGATGAAGGACTGAAATAGTCCGAAATATGTCGGTAAATAATGTCTAATAATCATTTTGTCACATAAGAATGGATCCTGCCCATCCCCTAGTTAGTGGGAATATTTTCTTCTCATCTTACTGATTATCAAATATTGTATTTTATATGAATTTTATTTTCTTCCTATAATTACAGGTATGAATCCAAGTGTATATGTATATTTGTCAAGTAGTTTGTTAAATAAACAGGTATTCGTAAGGTAATAGAAGAAACTTACCATTCTCAGAAAACCACTGTGAGATGGCCTCCGACATCCAATCTGCTTTGACCTGACTATCTCGACCACCGAAACCATGTTGAACCGCAAGCTTTAAAAGGCAAAACCAAGTCAATCAGATTTTATATAACTGACGAGTGTGTTACAAAAGTTAAGAAACAGTTCTCATATGTTCGGAGAAGCCTTGGGGAATAGAATGAAGTAAATTTGATTTTAATTATACATGGTTCTTCATCCACAAATTAATGTATTACTTAGCAACTATACAGTTGTATCAATGAGCACACACAAGGGAATTCAGTGGACGTTATATTGATGTTGTATTGTCCACCCACACAGTCTACTCCGTCGATCTCAGTACCCATGGATCGATGAGGTGTAATAGGCACCTAGTCGCCGATAGTGGAGCTGCAGTAGAGCTACGGTCGGCACTCAAACTCCTAGCAGTCTCTAATTGGCCCCCATGTTCTCCTCATGGTCATGCGTGAGTTTAGATTAGGTGAAGATTGTTCAGAGACCAACAATCGGAGCAATGGAGCACCACCTTAGTTAGGCTGTGAATCGGACAAACACAACCGAGACTGGCCACATGCCTATAGAGATATACAGCAATCACACCTAAAGTGTGAACGAGTATGGGCTGTTTAAGCTTCATAGTTGATGATTGTTTAGGCCATGGGAAGTCATATTATAGATTACCTGACGAAGCGCTAATGTGACGTTTACGGTTGAGTATGGAAAAATAATGAATAATGAAAAAAAGCCTCATCCCTTTCGAAGGCTCGGACGGTAATCTGTAATAGGACTTCCCATGGCCTTAGGTTTTAATTGGGGAAAAAAAGAAATGCATATGGTAGCTAGACCTGGCAATGTATTATTGTGTATCCAGCTTCAGTGTTTCTGTGTTCTATAAGGTATATCTAGTGAGTACTAGTGTATTATTGAGGTGGTATGACGTGCCAAATTGGAGCTGGAATACGATGCAATCGCTGCACTTTCTCTGGAAATTGTATACACTGACACTGGTATTACAAACGCATAACGCTCATACACTCACTCATTCAATGCTGCATAAGGCAGCATTTTCTTGTACTTGTTTGGCTGCTGGCATTGTGGAACAAAGTAGATAAGATGCGAATCCAGCCTGTAGTCCGAGAGACTTTGACTACCTAGCGGACAGTCAGAGAGCACAACTGCTTATTCCCATAGTACAAAATCTCAGGTCCTTGGTTCTCTGCAATACTGTCAATGTGAGTGCATGTTTATGCTCGCTTACCTTCAGAAATGTATAATAATTCCTTTCTTTTATAATAAAAGTCCTGTTTTGTTCCTTTGTGTTACTTTCGGGAGCCTTTTTGTACAACTCATTTAACCACATTTCAACACTCCCAATTCATGTCGCCATTGTCGGCCAAATTTGACAAGCTGGTTCCTGGCAATCCCCTGTGAAGGATTTCCTGCACTTTTGAAACCAGTTTTTTGTTATTTTTGGCGCCTGCTGAATGCATTGACATGGATTTTACGAACACTGGCTGTTCTATTACTTAAATCTAGAACTAATCATAGTCTAATGTAAAGGTAGGAAATTACTGTCATTTTACTGCATTTTGCCTCAGGAAATTCAACCTATATTTATAAGAAAAACCGCTGCTGAGCTGAGATGTACATTTTTGGTCGACCAGTTAGCCTAGGCCTCTATGGCACTGCTCTCTGACTGTCTGCACCGCTTGACAGTCGGAGCCTCTCGGACTACCAGCCTGTAGACAGACGATCGTCTAAGTCCAGACAGTCAGTGAGTCAGTGAGAGTGAGACGTGGACAACACTCTTGTCAGTGGCCAAAATATATTAAAGTTAGGGGAGGGGGTTAATAGTTGGATATATTATGTCTCCATGTATCTGATCTCAAATAATTAAAGCCAGTACCTGTAATACAGTCCAACTTCCTAAAACTCGGTGAACAGCAGCGTGGAAAACAGACATTGTGGGCGCCGCCATCTTTCTTGTGTATCCGGACTAGTTAGCCCCCGAACTTTTCTAATAATTTCATTTCAGCCTTTACGTTAAGTCTTTGTGTTTAGTTACATTTATTGTAATGTATCTGGGTATGTTCTAGGCTAAAGAAAGATAATACAAGTGACATCTGCTAATAAAGGGAATTCGCTGGTTCTAGGGGTAAATATTTGGGACGACGCAAAACCAGCTACGTCTCAGTAACCCTGGCGACCAGCGCACTGCTTCAAGATGGCGGCCCCCGAGCTCTGAGCACCACTTCTCACAACTGACATATCAAGCAAAGAATCAGTATATTTTATTTGAGAAAACTTTCAGAGAAAGTGACAGGGGAAAGGATATCGTCTATAGTCTGTCTTCTAATTTCTAGGCCTAGGGCCTTCTGCTGTATTGTCAGAAATGGCAGGCATGTTGCGGAATTCGGCCGTGGGGTCTGTAAACAAGGGTCCCCCAAGTTCGTTCTATTCGGCCGATAAACCGATCCAGTTTTTCAAGCGTTAGACCAGGAAATCAACTTGTATACGGCTTTTATGAGAAAGAGGACAGCTCCGGGATATACACGCCCTGGAGATGAGGCCGCATCTAGACCGTGAGTTTCCAGTCGTGATTGGCAAATTATAGATGTTCATCACTTCATGAATCATGTATCTGTTTTACAATTTTTCTATAAACACCAACTGACCAAGTACCGGTACTGGAATTAACCCATTGTCATTGGAAATATGTTCAAGATTCACATAGATTTGAAACATGAAGCGGGACGTCCAAAGGGTACTGCCTACCGAGCGGAGTATACAGTATTCTTTCAAATATACTCTCATTTATTTCTACTATTTTTCCTCCCCCCCCCCCCCCCCAAAAAAAAAAAAACCCCAAAAAACCTGATCATCCCCCTTAACAAAATATCAACACAAACCTCTCTCGTGAAATTATACCAATCAACAATTATATGATTACAATCTATCCTTAACTCATTCAATGTAAAGTCATTAGAATAATTGTAAACCTAACAATGGGTTACTTTGAAAATCACATCTATACTCAAATGAGACGGTTACTGGAGATTTAGGTACCAGAGAGAATTAGGTACCAGGATAATTATGGAGAACTAGGTACCATGGTGAAGTAGGTACCAGGAGATTTAGGTACCAAAGCACAGAGTGAGGTCTCTGTATATCTCTACTCTGTGACCAAAGTCAGAGTGACTTTAGAGCAAGAAGGAACTATATGACTATAGTTCCATTTTGCTCCTGATAAATAATGTAACAGAGAGTCATAAATTATACTTTGAGTCCCCTTATACACGGCTTATTTTATTTTTCTATAACAAACATATATTCATAGGTTACAAGATGCCTACTGTCATCTAGCACATCAAAGAGGTCGGGGGAGGGTAGGTGTTGTAGCGGCCGTAAACGTGACCTACGCGACTTTTCGATTTTGGGGCACTTATACTTTGAATAATTCAGTGATCCAGGTGTCAATTAGAAGCTGAAATATAGGGCTATCGGATGCAAAAGTCGGAATGAAAATATCTTTATGCTGTACAAAGTTACACCAGGTTGAATTAATGGTACCTAAATCTCCTGGTACCTAAGTCTCCATGGTACCTACTTCTCCTGGTTCCGAGTTCTCCATGGTACCTAGTTCTCTGGTATTCAATGAGACTTGTCAAACCACCTTTCCCTTCCTGACACTGGCTTTCTTATTACATCTAGATCTACCATTAGAACATCTCCAAATACAACGATCTTTCTTAAAACTAGAATCACTTCTTAAACATGTACATAATTCCCACCCCACATTTCGCACAACCCCCACCATAAGCACTTAACAAATCCCTTTCCCTTAAAAACCCATGTGATATTTCCAATGTCTGCATAAACCCAACTAAATCATCATAAACCAGAGGAACTGGCATATTCAAAAGGTAAAAATTACTGTCTAGAAACAATAGGAACTAGTGACACCGTATTTCATATGGGTGTTTTGAAGCTCTTTAAAACACTAAATGAAAAGCCATCCACCTTTCGATCTAAGCCTTATAGTCACGGCAATTGCCATGTGAATTGCTCTAGCTAATCAGAAGGGAAGGCCATCTGATAGGTCCTAATCCTTGGAATTTCAGTTGTTGCAAAAATTAACCATACTTTTCATCCTCTATTCTAAAATCAACATAGATAGTCTCCAAAAATCATCGGCGGCGATCTCTTATAAGGCACACTTTGTGACACCTTGACGTTCTATTTTTGCGGTACTTGTACCAACCTATATACAGCACTTATCCCACACATAGAACGTTGGATTGTACATGATTTCTGCCAAAGTTGATTGTTCATGTAATGTTGATGGTTATAGACATATCACACAGATATTAAAGACTCCGTATAGATAATAGAGAAATAGTATCTTGGGCAGTGAAGAATTAGGATCCATTTGGATTCATAATGATGATTTTAAAGGAAATATATCCTTACCATTGTACGCTCAATTCAATATTCTACTACAATGCTAACAAAGTGCCATATTTATGCAGGGCTGATACGTTATTCGAATTATGGAACAAGTACGAGCCACGCCTGCCGAAAATATTCTTTCAGAAGAAACTTCTGCACATGGCAGATTTCCTCGTCAACATCAAGGTAATTATTTATATAGACATATTAAACACTTGCTTTTTTTGTACAATAGGTAGATCCCAACTGTTATGCATGCTATATCTATAAACAATAAAATAACCGAAAACTTGGTAATCATTTCTCAGTTTATGGATTGTAATTAACCATTAAAGCAATTTCAACCAAACCTGGTGGACTAAAGGTTGTTTTGTGCCCAACCTATATATCACGATTATAATCAATGTGTTCTTTTTTAACAAAGGAATATAACCTGGCCCTTTGGCAGTGTTATGGGCGTTACTTGAAGCACTTTGGTGACGTAAATGTTGAAGAAATCACGGATGTTGATGCATTTAAGAAAACGTTCTTCCCCAGCGGGTTTGAAGGAGAGGTTGCTGGACTCACGGTGAGTACAAGAGGCACAAGGAAGCCGATACACACTCAAATATACATAACTTATAGATCAAATAATTGTTTATATCATTATGTTTATATTCTTAACAAGCATTAAACATCATCCTGTATTTCAACTTTATTTCTCTGTCTACGGTTGTACCTTCCACCAACATACCATTGTTTATATTTTATAAAATGCTTTCTGTTAGTTTGAAATATATAAACAACAATTAGGAATGGAAAAATTTTCTCTCTTTTTTTTTGGGGGGGGGGGGGGGGGGGGGGTAGGGGTAGTTCTAAAACTGCCGTTGGAGGTAGTATCAGCAAAGGGTAAAGACGTAGCCTCATCCTTCTCTTGGGATTGAAGATTTTGCTGTATTTGTGATACGGTTATAAAATAACAAGCATAGAGATGAATTTCTTTTTTTCAGTAGGTCTTTATGAGTTACCTTATATTGAACAACATCATGATGATTAAGCTTTTACTTTTCACATGTTCTCTTCTAGTTTCGGGCACTCATGGGGAAGTGTATCTGCACCTACGAAGTAGTTCGGCAAACAGACTCCAAACTCCAGAACGTGGAGTCTGTAGAAAAATGTCTCAGTCTTCTGGGATTTCTGCGACTTGTTACCCAAGTAATCCTTCCAAAAGAGTCCCTGTGCTGGCTCGTATACAATGGTAAGTTCTACATGTCAAGGGGATGCCTAATATGTAATGATAACATGTATTTGATAACAATTTCAATATTTGCTTCTATCGCAAAGCACCATGCCCTCTGGTGATCATTTGACAGGTGCAATTTTGTTGTTGTTGTTGTTGTTGTTGCACGGTATCATTAACATGAAAATCTTTAGTTATTTTGTTTCTGAAAATTTCATAGAAATTTTATTATACAAATTCCAAACAGCAGTGTTGAATTCGTCAAAAATTATATGGTTCTGTGGAAACTTTCTTCTCATAAAAACACTTTGCTTTTTATCAAGTATGCTGGTTTTCGTATCAATATATATATTTTTCTGAATTAAAGAACACGTTCTCGAAGAACATATCATTTTATACCTGTGACCGAATATCCTACGTATACTTCCTACTCTTACTCATGTCATATTTATGGCCATATGTCACACTGTGACGTACAGGGTTTGTGATTACCGACTAGTAAGTTATTGCCGTTTTAAGGTATAAAGTAATACGAAAACAGACTTCGTATATGGAAATACTTTTTTGAATCATGGATATGGTATATCCCTCCATTTTTTTGCTTTATTTATCCCTTTGGTTCTACCACTTGGACAGCTCTTATACCTTTGGTATCAGTATATATGTGATGAATAGTTTTACCGCATATTTTTTAAGTATAAAGACAGTTTGAGGCTTAGTCCTTTTGGGGAATTTATGTTAATGATGTCAACCTTTTAATATGATCACATTACTGTGTACATTGAAACAATCCGACAAAAATGTCACATCAAATCAATAGTTGTGTAAAAAGGGACTAAAGATCTGGGTTTTATCTCACCCCTGGTAATTTCCCCCTTAGACTTAACATTTGGAACTTGTATCCATGTGCATGTCTAAGTGGCAGACTTGGAGGCAGCTATATTCCACTGTGCATGTGCATGACTCTAAAATGCTAAGTAAAAACTGATATAAAACATGCACACCTCAACTAACACAGAGTCATATTATAAACGACCTTTTTGTTCTTTAGGGAATGTAGTACTAACAACATCATTAGAAGGAAACCCACAAGATGAAAATAGCTTGGTCCATATGTCCAGATGCGGACTAGATTATTTCCATTCAGTGGGTTTCTCATTTTATCTCACCCCGTAAAACATTATTAATTGATAAAATAAACCACCAAATTAGCCATTGAGTATTGGGGACACGAACTTCACAGCCATGGAGTAAGAGTTCCTCATGCTAAGCCTATGGAGAAAAATAGAAGAACGGACTCTGTCAGAATTTGATTTATTGAAATAAGGAAAATATGACAATAATAAGGAAAATATGGCGATAATTCCCCCGCTTGGTTTCAGGCACGGTGCACATGTACAGCATCGCCCGCCACCTGATGGCGCTGGGCCACGCGGCCGCCGTGCTGGAGTACGTGCTGTGGGCGTGCATGTGTCTCGAGTCCTCCGTGCCCCTGCTCGCCGTCCACTACCTGCCCTGGAGAGCCACACTCTACACGGCCGTCTGCCAGTGTTACTACGACTGTAAGGCCGGCCAGCATGCAGAGGTACGTGCACGTCTGTGGTAACTCTATGGAAAAATTAAAATAGCATTTCCATTTGAGTGTTATGGTACATGTAAACGTTAGGGCCCACCAGCCGAAAGTCGTGACGTTAGGGCCCAACGCCTCGTCCCCGAAATTCAATACAGGACGAGGCGACATAAATAAATCAAGTTGCTGTAGAAGACTGAAATCAGATTACAAAAAAATGCTTTAAAAACTTTCTAGTGGCATTTGTGAGTAAAATTTGGTATAAAAAAAAACGGCTGTCGGTGAGCTAAAAATATATTTCAATTTCTAATTTTTTTCCTGATTTGTGTTGCAGGCCTTTGCACGGCGTGCTCTGACAAAGATCAACGAGCTGAGTCAGTTAGAGGCCAAGAGCTGCTCGTCGGAGAGTCGCGAGGTGGAGGCCGTCTTCAGACAGGCCACCGTCAAGATGGCCATCATGGTCTTCCGCAGAACGGCGTTTGAAACACGCAGAAAACCAAAGGGCATCCTGCGACCGAAGACTAGGGCCAACTTGAAAGATGCCGCTACGGTGAGTGGGGTTTTGGGGTTTTTTTTTGTTTTTTTTTTATCATTTTCACAAAAAGCTAGTTTTTTGTTCTTTCACATTTTTTTGGAAAATTATCGCAGAATTATGAGGATCAATATTATGTTTGACTGAGTGCTGCCAGTAATTCTCTAAAATACAGAGATGGTAGTTTTCCTATTCTCCAAGGAAATCCTTGTTTTCATTTTTAGTTCAAGAAATTCTTTTTTCTTGTGTAGAACAAGAGAGAATAAATTGGGCCTCATTCACACCAATAAATAGTAGTTTGAACCTCCCCACACACCATAACCCCATTTCATAGCCAGTAGCGAATTGATTTCCATGTTTTCTCACTCGTTCTGGGACAGCAAATTCTACATGAAAAATCTTTCCTCTCTTTTTTTCACGACAGCAACTGACATCCCTGAAAATAACGGAAAGTTCAGATGAAGATTTATGAATTACCGGTAGTTTTTAGATTTGTAAATTCTCTAACAACATAGACCACAGAGGCCAGCTATACAAACACCACAATAGGTTCAGTAGTATATGTGCATGGTGAATGATGTGCAACTGTTAAAGGGTTTAGATTGTTAGGTAAAGCAAATAATGACATCAATGATGAGGTGTTATACCATGGGATCAAACAATCAAATATGGGGCCTGTTTAATAATTTAGGATCGTATATTTAGACCCTTTTCTGTATGCCAAGGAGACCCAGGGACGATGTATGTCAACTTAATTTAACACATACCTACAAATTCTTATCTATTTAAAAGAAAAATAGTCCCATCAGATACATGCTTTTTCTGTCCGGAAAAAGATACTTTGGGGCATTTTTTCTTAGATTGGCCCAAGGTAAAACCTTTTTTGTCCAAATCCATCTGTTGGGTATGTCAGGTGGCTGGTCTACATGGTGACTGGTCCAGGGCTAATATTCTACTGGGCTTTCCTGGCTCAGATAACATGGCTCAAAGGCTATTTGTATTCAACTTAAGATTTATATTTATAGGTAGAGGTTATTCCATGACAGCAATCTCTGTTTATTATTTCGGTTTGACCTGTAGGTCAAGACCGAAATATATTAGGGGAGACAGGGAACAGTTTTTGCGGCTTACATTATAATACATTACAGTAATGTATTCTGAATAATTACAGCTTCGATACCGCCGATACCGGGCGCGGGCAGCGACAGCAGTGTATTTTTATATATTGTATAGGCACCCGTTGCAGTTTAGTGTATTTATATATATATTGCAACAGGCTTCCACCTCCCTCCCTCCCTCCCTCCCTCCCTCCCTCCCTAGCGGGTGGGTCCCGCGGGTGCCGATACCAGACGCGTTGGATGGAATCAGGGCCCTGTTTCATAATTTTGCATAAAACCCCTAGGTAGTGAGGAAGACTAAATTTGGTGATGAATCAGACATGGTTTTAAAAACAGTGACCAGATGTGCCTGGAAAAAACAATATTAGAGCCTGGAAAAGCCTGGAAAAAGCCTGGAATTTTATTGAGCTGTCTATGTATGAACCCTGTACATTATTACAAGCGCTGCTTATGAAACAGGGCCTAGGTCAAATAGGTCACAAGCACACCCGTTGCGGTTCAATGAATCCCTCCCTCCCTCCCTCCCTCCCTCTCTCAATACCGGATCCGCACCCAGCGACTTTAGTGTATTTTTATATATTGTATAGGTACCTGTTGTGGTTCAGTGTATTTATATATATTGCAACAGGCTTCCACCTCCCTCCCTCACTCCCTACCTCTAGCTCAAGACATTGGTCAAGACTCTGCCTCCAAGCACGGTGGTGCATTCGTCTTGGATATTTATGTTACAGTAGTGTATTTTTATATATTGCAACAGGCTTCCACCTCCCTCCCTCCCCTCCCTCCCTCCCTCCCTCCCTCCCTTATTACCTGTTGAAACCGAAATCATGGCAATGCCATGCCAACTTTTAATCCTTGTATATACGCCTGGACAGTTTGGAGAGAAGTTGCACATTGGAGAGAAGTTGCACATGGAAAGATATTTGTGTTATGTAGAAAATTCTCATAAGTTCAGAAAATGGAAAAGTATAGCCCAAAGCATTGCCTAATACCTTTTTTTTATTGGTACGATTCGTAAGTACTTGACTTCGATCTGCCATCATACCCAGTGTGACTCTTGTGGTCTGTTACACTATTCACATTAGGTTGATTGCGTCATTGTATAAATATATTTTATGTCCTGTCTTTGTATGTCCTGGCCTTATACTATCTGTTCCCCATTAGATGATATGGTGTCCTTTTCGTAGCTATTGTTTAAAACAAAAAATAATCGTCACGTTTTTAGTCGTCCAATGTAAAGGCCAGGTAAGGTACTGTGGGAAGTCTGGAAAGGACCTGCAACGGTTGACTGGACGTAAAATCACCCAAACAAACAAAACTGTAGGAAAATTGTTAACGGTGATTGTATCTTTGTCAGCTGCCGTGGCCGAGGACTCAGTCGGAGCGCCTCCTGGCGGACATGTTTGAAGGCAGCTCGGCGCAGTTACTCTGCATCCTTGAGACGCTGAACGACACTAACCGGCGGACGCTGCTCACCGCGCCCCCTGCCGGCGAGAACGAGGTGGAGATCCTCGACGTCTTCGCCGAGCTCTTCATGGCCTCCACAGAGATCGTCGCCGGTAGGTGGTGCTCTTTTTTTATATTTCTTTTATATATATATTTTTTTAAGATACTTTATTTTTAAGGACTGGTGTACATACGTAAAAAGTAAAACTCCCTTCTCGCAGTCTCTCTATTCCAAGCTCACAGATGTCAGTTTTCCATTTTTTTCTGTTAGGAAACTCACTTTTTTTCAGTAAAGGATTTTTTTATGAAACTTTTTTTTTCTTTTTTTGGTGTGTGTGTGTGTGTGTGTGTGTGTGTGTGGGGGGATTCCGCTTTTTTTCCTTGTGAAATATATTTTTTTTAGGTGGGGGGGGGGGGGGGGCAGTTTTCCATTGTTTCTTTGCTGTATCCTTATTCTGTAACTGAATTCCTAAACCTGACAGGTACCTTTATCCTTCTATCAATAGCATGATAGTTTTCATATCATGATAGACCAATATACAAGATTTTTTTTCGATTTTTTTTCGATTTTTAAAGAAAGTTGTGGACATATCTGCCAAAGTGCAATTGTACTTCAGGAAGCCTCCATTTTCCATATCGGTTTTAGTTCTTACTAGTATTAAAATATGTCACGATCCCTGAATACGGATTTCCTTTACCTTTTGATGTTGACTTGTCCCGAATATCTCCTGGAGACACAGGGCCCTGGTAATGATTCAGATTTTGGCACGAGAACATGCATCCTTTTTCGTGCTTTGTTCAAAGTTTAAACAAAATTTCATTTCACATTGTTCGTGGAGTATTTCGGTATCTTAGCTGGTTTATTTGGATACTTATCACGGGTGGGTATGTATCTTTTACTGCATCCCATTACAATAAGGTGGACCGACGATAGTCGTGGAAGAAGAACAAGAAGAGGAAGAGATTCCCCAGAAAAAGACAGGCATGTTGTAAAAATACAACTTTAAGAAACACTTCTCTTCACATACATTAACTTATTCACATAAACTTACAAAAAAATATGACAAAGTTTTCAAGTCTAAATAATCACACTATCAGTAGGATGTTTTAAAGATTGTCTCTTGCGTGTTGATGTAATGGATACATCATTTCAATACCACAATATCACGGGGCTGTTGCATAGTTATCGCAGTTATACACCATACACTTTGCAGGCACTATTGTTGAAAGCTTATCAATATAGAACGGGACCGAGAATCGTATAAATACTCAATACTCCACAAGTTAGGCTGTGCTGCATTAGTCATCGAGGCAGAACTGGTTGACGATTATGACGCATCCAAATGAGTGGAATATTGTGTATTTTAGGAATCAAGTGCGGTTCTGGATTTATCTCACCCCTTTCAATGACAAATAGATAGCATCACAATATCAGAATTATTAAAATTACTTAGAAAATCCAGTTAGGCAGATTTAAATCTCCATGTTGATGTCTTGCCTTTTCTCTGAAGTTTTGGCCGTTGATTGGTCAATCACAATTGACATCATCTCACATTCACTCCGCCATGGCCGTGTCATAGTATTATCACTTTACCGGGGTGATCGTTGAGTATTTTCTTCTAAAGGTATTCATATGGCTAAACTTGTACCAGTGGTGAGATAAAGAGTGCACACATTTTGTTAGAACAAGCATGTATACTGCAAGATGATTTCACCAGAGTAACCAATTGCAGTCTGTGTAATGGATGTCATGGTTAGTGCGATATACTGGTATTTCTTTTCATCTCGGTATGATATTTCATTTCCCATTACAAATATTGTTTCCCATAAGAAACGAAAAGAAATATCACAAGAGATGAGATATAAAGTATTTTCAAATAGATGTGGTACGCACAGACTTACAACTGTCGAACAAGACTGATTACATTTAGATATTTGTGCACTTGTCAAGGTTCCTCCATAAATGTCTTCACATATTCTTCAGTTTTCTATTGTCAAAAAAGACTATGTTCTGCCAGGGACCTGTTTCACTAGTTTTGTGACATGTCTAGATCATAGATGGCGTCTAAATGGTGTGTCCGGTTTCATAAAAACTAGACATTAGACTTTGTTTTGTTCATTCTTGCTTGCTTGCACTGTTGGTGCCACTTTTCATGTCTATCTAACACTTTTGTCACGAAACTAGTGAAACAGGGGGCTGTTTCACTAGGAGCTATAAGTCTCGCTGTTGGGAACAGTGGCAGCAAAGCGGCAGATTGCGTTTCATTAGAAGGTGCAGTCAAGCGTGAACAGCACTTGGGACACAAGCGGCACCAACAGTGGCAGAACCCGTTTCATCAGTAAAGTGGCTCTCGCTGTTACTGCCACTGTGGAGCTACTGTAAGCGAGAGGGTCTACCCTCTCGTTGGTTACATATATAGTAGGTTTTCACACACTTCCAATAGGAATTAAGCAATGAAACTTTATCTCGGGTAAGGTATACATATAACCTATAATCGTATCAAATATGAAGAAAATCGGCCGAGCGGCTCCGAAGTTATCGGCATTTAAAATTTTTACTCCTTCCGTGCGTTTGCCATGGTCGCTGTTCTGTTTCAATCCCTCCGTAGTGCGGCGGCGGATTCGGCTATTCTTTTTGTCTCCCCCGAATGCCGGCGGGAGGTGCAGTGTTTGCTATAACAAAATTCAAACGCCGATATCTTCAGAACGGCTTGACCGATGTTCTTCATATTTGGTCCGATTATAGGTCATATATATACCTTACTCATGTAAAAATTTCATCGCTTAATTCTCATGGGAAGGGGTGAAATTCCACGTCATCCCGGCCCGTTGACGAATAAATTCGAACGTCAAATGCGTGTGCATAGCGAGAGCTGTGCAAACAGTGAGAGCTAGTCCCACTTCAACAGCGAGAGCACTGATGAAACACCAATTTGAGCTTGACACTGTTGCTACCACTGTTGGTACCACTGTTGCGGTCTCACCTCTCACTTTCACTCCACTACTAGTGAAACAGCTCCCAGGTCCATGACGTGTGAATTTGTCTAATTCTTATGTTTGGGGTCTGTCTTTACTTGAGGGCAGCTACTTGTGTTGTCACGAAACTAGACAACCTCAATGTCTGCATGGTGTCACAGACATGTCACGAACTATTGAAACAGGTCCCAGGTGATTTTGCCAAAAATATTAATTATACGGTAAATTTTTAATCTGATCTCATTACTCAACCAGATAACTAGCATCATATGATAATGAACGTATTTATTGTACAGCTCAGATTTACGTTAAAACTGGCAATACACACGTTTAAGATAAAAACACAATTTAATTAAAATAAAACATTTCCCATGGACATGATTCACACGAACTTTTATACAACGTTCAATATGCTTTCACCTCATGCATTTTTCAATTATGCACGAATTGAACTACAAAATGAATTTTTTAAAGAATATATCAGATTTATACATAACAATACTTAATTGCTTGGATATTTGTATAGCTATCTTGACTTAAACCTTTTTCTTCGGATCCACTGAGAAAAATAAGAAAACAGATTTATAGCTTCCTCATTTTTGGCAACGATTTTCATAAACTTACATATTTTTAACATTCCATATATCAATCCTAGAACATATATCATCTAATCTCACGACAAAAAACTAACAACCATATGCATCCTTCCCCGATAATTTTGAGAGTTTTTCACGGATTTTGGGTGAGATTTTGAGCCTGAATTTCTGCCCCGCATTTTGCTGCTGCCGTTGCTGCTGTGGACTCAGGGCGCGGCGGTCGGGGGCGCGGCGGCCGCGGGCCCAGCGCCATGCCGGGGTCGCGCCGGGGGCAGCGGGCCGCGGCCCTGCGGAGCGGCACCCAGCTACGTACCGCCAGCTCCTCCACCATAGTGCCCGAGGACCCCGAGGAAGGTGTGAGCCATTGCCCGCCTATTATTTCCTGATCCACGCACTTCTCTTGCTTTTTAAATCTTTTTAACTACTCTTGCTTTTTAATTTAAAGAAAAAAAAACCTCTTGTTTTTTGACGTCTCATTTTCCCATGACAATATGTCTATTGTTCGTAAATAATTGCACCTTCTTTTTTTTTTGAATTAAAAAATTTGCAAAGCATATTTCATATGAATTCAAAATATCTAGAACCAGGAGTGTCTCTGCTATCCTGACATGTTTATTTCTGGTCTTCTACAATATTTTTTTATACATTTTCATATGAAGTTAGCCAACGAAAATCATCAATGCTCATCGTATATACAATGGTATAATGATATCATGATACAATTTTGAATGTACAGTACTATTTCTTCTGTGCTTAAAAGTGTATTCTTGCCACGTCAGTATTTAACAATTTTGAATATATTTTAACACGACTGTCTCATATGTTAGAAGCCGACGACCATACTCACTACTCCCTTTAAAACCTCAGACAAATTCGTTATAACGACAGTAAATTAGATTTTGTAATCCCATTATTTATGATGGGAAATCATCACAGAATTTTGTGTACACCATTTATTTTATTGCATCCCGATTTATTATATGACAGACATTTCATTGCGACACCATTGTAAATTTAAAAAAAAAAGAAGAACATGCAGGTACTATTTTCTCACTAAATTCTGCATAAAATATCATAAGAATAAATGGGTCATATATATTCTGCCTAGCTAGAATTCAAATAATTAGCTAAAGACAGAGATACAGGAATTTTAGTTTAAACTTGATATACACATTTCCGTTCATATTCAAAAGTATTGTGCATGACATACACCACACAGCATAGCCTTCTCCTTGTGACAATGAAGGGCGAACTGTCTTCTTGTAGATAAGGCCGCTACGGATGGACAAGTACAAGACATGGTTGCGTCAGTTCAAAACCTGCCCAACGAGAACGGTTAACTCTTATGTATTTTAACAGGGTTGTATTTGTCCTCGGCAGCGAGGGTTGCCATTGATTCACACATGTTCACCCCAGTACGATTCATCCCATGAAATGCATGTGTTTGGGATGGGACATCGTTAAGCCTGTTCAAAATCACATTTTTATGCATGTTGCAAATACTTCTAGAACATCCATGCCATGGTCGGACATCACATACGACGAGATGGGGTTGAAGTTTATCTACGGAACGAGGTCATGAGGCCGAGTTAGATAAATATAAGCCCCATCAAGTCTTGTATTGTCCACAAGGACTATGGTATGTTGTTCTATATATCTATCATATACCCACAGTCAATGATATTTTATCATAGATTAGTGTAGAAACAGTATCAAAGTGAAGGTCCACGGTCTGCCAATGCTCAAATTGTTCCATACAACAGTTTATCCTACCCCTCATAAAAATCTCCATAGACTTAACATGGTGTGACTGTATGCCACGATTATGCCGTAAAATATTTATTTGTGACGGGTTACATGAAGTTAAAAACAGGTGATGTGGTACGATAAAATCTAAACGTCATTCAATTTCATATAATTGTTTACATGGCGTTCGTTGTCTTCTGTTACAGATATCACTCAGCTCACCTTCATGATATCATTTCACAAAGATAACTCATGCCATACAAACAATCATATGAAATTTTGTATTGTTTATATGATATTATGACACATGATCCTGTACACAATATACAGTATGGGAAGCAGAACGTAGCCATTAAAAGTATGTGGACGGATATCTAATAAAGCTGAGATTTACTATGAGAGTTTTTCCTTTCTGAGAGTGAAAATAAATTTTTGTGTCACTTCTAATATTTTTGTGTATTTACAAATGACCACTTTGAGATTTCCTGTATCAATAAAGAGTGAGATATTGCTCATTTAAAAACCTTTCAGAATGTATCACATCAAGCTGATATACTTTTGTGTTAGGATAAACTTTCATATTTTTGAATTAGCTCACTACACACTACTTGGTATTTCTGCAGAGCTGCATGCTTGCTGAAATATACTCAATTTTGGTGAATCCTGTATCACGAAAACGAATATGGAATAAACATAGGAACTCAGGCCAATGGGGGATGTTTCCACTTAAGTAATGCACTACTTCTAGTAAGTGACGTCTACGGCCATAAAAAGATCGCCCATGTTTCACACAGTAGATTTAACATGGGAAGTGTGAAAATTGCTACAACTAATGATATAAAACACCCTGAACACTTCATGCCCGAGTGGCTATGGCATAAAATGAACATCACTTACCAGAAACAGCTAAAATTGTATGATTTTTTATAGTGGAAATAGAGCCATTGTCCTTCACATTATTCATGTAGGGAACTAAAGGTGGTAACCCACTGAGGGATAAATCTCCCTGCGATATCTACCTTCCCCTAAATCACTGGGAGGGGAAGTTTGTGGTAAGGACCGTCAACCCCAACAGTGGTGTATGCACAGCGGGGGTTGGTACAGGGATTACATGTGTTTTTTGGTCCACTTTGCTCTCTGTGCTGCCCATTTTCTGTAATAAATCTCCTTCTCCCAAGTCGCCGAGAAATGTTCCCTATAGTCAATTACACCACTGGGACCCATAATTACAGCAAAACCTACCTGTCTTGCTGGCCAGCCTTCGATTTCAGGAGAGGTGGCCGGCAACCCTCTCCACGGGGGTACAGAGCTCTAGGACTGGAATCACAGGGAAAATTTGAAACATGTTTGAAATAGATCGCATATGATTTTGGCACCCGCGAAGGTACAATTTGTCGGCGATAAACTTTACGCTCCACATGGGGTGGTACCAGAATCTCAGGGGCAGGACTCATGAGCTTTGATCTACTGGGCAATTTCGGATGGAAGGGCTATTAATCGCAGGGGAATGAATAGGAATTGAACTCTGGATCATGCCCTTTATACATGTATTTATGCTGGTCTACTTATGTTGAACATGATCCATGATCTATGTGGCAGCAAACTACCACAGTGTGCTGATTGTACTGAACTTAAATGGCATGAAGGAGCAACCTCTTATTATCCTAATTTTCAAACACCTGAGCTTTGTGAGGTTCAAACTTTCACATTGAAGTATTCTTTTTTTCTCATATTGTACACTGACTTGGATCTTCTGAGGAATTCTTTTTCAGGATAAACCTTCCTTCTGTTTTCCTTCACATATTTGCACATAATCTAAGTTCAGCGTGAATATATCGGTTCTTTTTCAGAAAGTTAAGTCATCAAAGCCAGTACTGAGACATAATTTTGCATGGATGGTGTTTTTGTTATGTATGTCATGAAATCTCGTGGAAGAAAATTAGAGAAGAACTACCTGTATAATTGTCCAAAGTGCCATATCACTAGAGTATGTAACGTAGCTTATTGCTACCTAACAATCACTGGAACGTTAATTAATTCTTTTACTAAGATTTACTAAGAGGTGTTTTTTCCACGTCTTGATAATCTGAAACGTTATTTAGACATTCTATGCATTGTAGCCGCCTAATTGTGCCATTGTTAACCCTTCCCGGTTGTTCGTTACTGTAGAACCATATCAACCAACACCTGGAACCCGTTTTTTTAGACGAGATAATCGTTAATAGCGATTATTAAACATGAAAGACGGTTTTCAAGATTAATACAACAACTGTTGGCCCCAAGGGTTCGATAATTATCGCCAAATGTATAATAATTAGACTAGGGCCTCAAAACGGTCGCTATTAACGATTATAGCGTCTGAAAAAAGAGTCCCTGTATTTTTTCACTGTATATATGTTTTCCCTGGATACATTTGCAAGATGCTGTTCCTGAATATGTATTTTTATAAGTTTGGGGACACATTTTTGGATTAAAACAATCATTTTTCAATGATCAGAATCAACAAGCAAAATGCGTTTCTTGGGGGGAGGACATATACAATCCTCAAATAAGAAAAAAAAAGCATAATGAATTAGGATGTTTCTTACCCATGCCTATTTATCATTGTAGGAGGCGGAGGACACCAGGGTAGCGCCCCTCCGCGTGGCGCTGACCTTAAAGTGACGGGCATGGCCGGCGTGCTGCCCGAGAGACCCCTCATCGAGCTGGCCACCAGAGGTAAGATCTAGGGACCCTTTTTTGAGATAATCGTGATAATCGTTAATAGCGATTATTAACCCTTTAAGGACGGGTGCCTGCGTGGCACTTTATACCGCTAGGGGACGGGCCCATAGATGTCAAAACCGATAATTTGAGTCTTTAATCATGCAATATGAAACATAATCCTAAATATTTAATTTTGTTCTGAAAAGAAATACTAATTATGGTGTTCTGTGAAAATTTGATTAATATTACTACATTATTTCCTTGATAAAAAACTAATTTGTATATTTTTGAGTAATCAAAGGCATCATTCGCCCTTAAACGGTTAAAGATATCTTGAGTTTTCAAAATAAATACAATGACCATTAAAAATACGGTCGCTATCAACGATTATCCCGTCTAAAAAATGGGTCCCATGAAATAATGTAGAATTTTTTTTTTTTTCAAAATGTATGTCATCCAGTGGGTTGTGTATCTCCGCTGGATATATTTGTTTTTTCTGAAATAATCGGTTATTATACAGTTATATTCATATAATTCAACTAATGCAATTACAGAACCCAATATGTGGGTGGAGAGTGTATGCCAAGACATGGAGAGTGACGCCTGCACACACGCACACATATACATAGATAACACCATCACTATTATGATATCTAGTAGTTTGCTTAAATCATCCATTTCCACTTGTTTCTCTCACAATTTCCCCCTAATTCATAGGGAACAGGTAGAAACAGATTTATATAATCTATTGCTATTCCACTTTCTCGCATAAAGATATTGGTTGAAACTGTAGAGCATCATAGCGTTAGAGCAATGCAAAAAATATATCCTACACATGGGATAATGTGCAAAGGAAAAAGAAAGTTCTACCCGGGCCCACCGCCGCCCCCTTTAAAGTAGAAAAATCAGTTGTATTTCACACAAGAAATAATCTGGATATTTGACTGAGAAAAAATACCAGATAAAAACATTGCTTGACCATGTGGATTCTAGACAATTTCAGAAATGATGCGTGTTTTTTCCCTCTTACAGCGGAGGACGGTGTCCCTCTGAGTTCCGTTGTTCGTCTTGTCAAGCACGCATATAACTACGAGCAGTGGGAGACCTTTGATCAACTCTACGAGAATACTGTTGCTGCTATCAGGGTAAGCTGGTTTTTTTAGTTTTTTAAAACAAATTTCTTTATTGATGTTCATAAGTTTACATTAATGTGTTTCTTTGTTTGTAAATATACATATTTCTTGTTATCAACAAAGAGGGATGGCTGTCAGTGCCATATTGCACTGGTTTCAATCAGCTCCCTACACTTTTTCTGTAACAATTTTAGCAGATCAATAAGCAATAAGGGCAAGTATCAGGTACTATAGAGGAAACCCATGAAAGTTTAGGGTCTGAGCCCGTATCCCATCGAGTTTGAATCACATAATAATTCACAAGGCGAAGCCGCATGAATTACTATGTGATTCAAATGAGATGGGATCGAGCTCTGACCCTAAACTTGAATGGGTTTCTGAATTTATCTCACCCTTATTATTGACTAATGGGCTAACATTTGTGACTTAATACCCCCATTGGATATTTTTCCTAAATATCTCATGGGCGTTAGATATGAGTTCCCAATGTTAAGTCTATGGAGAAAAAATATCTGGGATGAGATAACAGCCATTATCTCACCCCAGTATTTTTCTCCATAGGCTTACCATTAGGAACTCGTACTCCACGGCTGTGATGTTCGTGCACCTAATACTCAATGGCTAATTGGGTGATTCATTTTATCAATAAATAATGTTTTACGGGGTGAGATAAAATCAGAAACCCACTAGATGAAAATAACTTGGTCTGCACTCCACCGAGTTAGACCGCATAGTAATTCCCTCAGCTTCGCTTCGTGAATTACTCTGCATTCAAACTCGGTGGAATACGGACCAAGCTGTTTCCATCTCATGGCTTTCCTTCTATTTCTTGTCCATTTGGATGGCATCAGTGGTCTTTCCTGACTATTGAACACCCTGATGCATGGTTTGGTTGGGTTGCTTTATACTTTGTAAAATTCAAATTTATTAACCCCGCGCCCTGATAATATATTCAGTTGTATGTAATTATATCAATACGATAGCGGATGATACTTGCTTTTTAGTGTTAACAGACTTTTTGAAATTGTACCACTGCTACATGGTCAGCGTGTAGCAGGGAATAATGAAGCTGACAGGTATATCGATGGGGAATCACATTCATTCGAAGTAAAATATACACTACATTTTTTTCGATGAAATCGGGGCCCGATTTTTTCGAGGGAGTCTTCATAATTCTATGCATTGAGACGAAGCATAGCGAGGAAAGGCTTGCCCCACATCGGTTTATATTTACGACCGTTTCCCCCCAAAAAAAGAAGAAAATTAAAAAAAAATTCTCGAAACTATTTTATGCCTTTAGAATAATAGATGATAGAAATTACAACCACAAAATACATAATTCTATATAAGTAGATAAAATTCAAGCCTACGCAACCAAAATGTATTATTTTTAACATATTGGTGATTTGTAATATATTTGGTTCTCGGTGACCAGGAGCTGAATGATGAGCGGCACGGCTCGCTGCTCAAGGACCTGCAGGTGTTACGTGCCTATGACCGGGTCATGCCACGTACCCGCCACCGTAAACTGTACGCTGCTGATGACGAGTCAGAGCCCGGTCAGGACACGGCTACCCTGCCTCCTCCACCCAGTCACGGTGAGTATGTTAAAGTAGGAGGAGACTTCCTGACACGGCGTTCACACTTGACGATTAAAGGAGGCGATTCTTGAATTTAGCACCAGCTGAGGACTTTCAGAAGTAAAAGGCTAGGAGTAGCCTAATGTAAACGCCAAGCATGTGGCGACTGCAGATAATTCTGGCCGACGATTCTACACCCACTGACGACTTTCAACAGTAAAAAGCTAGAAATCATCTAGTGTAAACACCATCGTCTGGTTATATCACATTCCACAATTAGGCACCACTTCACGACTATTGGACATGCTCTGACGCCCACAACTATTTCAAGCGGGGTTGAATTAGTTGTCTACCCGGGCAGCGATTCTATGAAAACTCATAATCATCAGTGTAAATGCTTGGGTATATTCTGAGGTCCATGACTTTTGCGGAGGACATAACCAGTGGCTATGTGGTTATGTCCACCGCAAAAGTCATGGACCTTAGAATATACCCAAGCAAAATATATTTTGTATACCATTTAAAAAAAGATTGAAATATGGCACTAAAGAAGTTCTCTAGGTCACTTGACAAGTGAAACTTTCCTGAATGCCTCAAGGCATTCTCGCCCCCTGAGACATACAACCCAGAGGCATCCTACCCCCTGCAGCTACTGGTACCCACCAACCTGCTCGCCTGGAAAGGGTTAAGTGCTTTTCTTTTGAAAATCGTCTAATTTAAACACTTGAGGAAATCCTGGGGTCGACAATTTTTGTGGTGGAGATTGCATAATCAAGCACCACCTGACGACTATTAGGCTGACGATCTACAGTCGCCACATAGTTGCCACCTGCAGTTTTCTTTGACATTTGGGGCAAGATGGCAGCCTCCACAACACAGTAGCTATCATGGAATTACCATGAAAGTTAAGTATGAAAATTTGTGAATGATATAGGTGAGTGGTATATAAAGACATGAAAAGTATATAAAAATATATGAGTAGTATATAAAATGTATGAATAATATATGAATATGTACGAATAGTTTAAGTAGTATATGAAGGTATGATTATTATGTAAACATAATTGTCCACTGAAAGAGACATAACAAATTCCTATGAGAATGTGAGGCCGCCTAGCCAGGTGAGAAATCAGTTTTTCAAACAATTTTTTTTTTACAAAAACGTATGAGTAGTTTATCAGCGATGCCATTTTTCCATGGAAATCCACTTTTTCATATTCAATATACATATGTATGTAATTGATTTTCCTTGTGGCAAGTAAAGATTATATTGGTTCACCCTCATTTATTCCAATAAAACAATTGGTTGAACCTCCTCACAGACCCTGGTATATAAAAACAAGTGAATGGTGTGCTAGAAGTATATAAAAAATGTGTGAGTAGTGTACAGAAAAGGTATGAATAGTTTAGGGAAATGTGTAAACGTAAATTGAAAAAAATATATAAGTAGTATGTGAAAATGCTTGAGAAGTATATAGATCGTGTTTAATAGTATTCAGAATGTGGAGGAAGTGTGTCGAAAAATACTCGAGCAGAATAAGGTACTGAAAGATTAGTATATAAGAAGGTTTGAATATGATATGGAAATTTGTGAGTTGCAAAATAGTTCGAGAAGCATTTATATATACAAATTTATGAGTAGTACATAAAAACGCACAAGTAGTATATGAAGCTGTGGGAGAAATATATCAAAAGAATATGTTTTAGTAGTACATGAAACGTTTGAGTAGTACATGGAAATTTGTGAGTAGTATATATGTATACAAATGAGAGAAGTATATAAGAATGTATGGGTAGTATTTACAAAACGTATGAGTAGTATAAGGAAAGGTGTCAGACATCTAAAAAAAAGTATGAGCCGGATATAATAGTAGTATGACAAAACGTATGGGTAGCTTATAGATAGGCAAAAGTAGTATGTAAAAGTGTGAATAGTGCATATCAATCCAGACAAAATATTAACTAGTTTCAGATACAAGAGGCCGTCATCTCCTAGGACTAGACGCGTAGTGATATCCGAGCAAATGCGAGGATATTGCTTATAGTTTAGTCCGAGTATGAATGCGAATATGAAGGATTATATTATCTGTTGAGATTATTTCCAGGGAAAGGGCAGTGATTGCATTGTATTCTGTGGTATGCTGCATTCTGTATTCTGTGTATATTACCTCTGTAATACATCAGCTATGGTTCCGATAACACAAGATCACTGCACTTCACTATACAATAACACATTGGCAGGCCTGGCTATAATAAACTTATCTGTATCTATATGGAAACCGAGACACTTTTCAAATAAACAGTCCATACCTGGATCTTACAACACTTTACTTTGTCCAGGCAGTCATATCTTACAAAAGATACACCAGCCTTCCGATCAAACCTACCGTTTATACTCTAGGTGTGATAGCGTTCTCTCACACAGGCGTGAGGCTAGACTGAGGGCGATGGCTTTAACTGGACAATGCAGGGAGGTGTTTTTCAGTATAGGTACTCGAGATAAATAGAAATATTCTCCCAAAATATTTCGTAATTTCAATAAATTTTAGCATCTGAAAAAAATGAGTTACAACCACCCATTATACCCGTACCACATGTCCAACATTGTCGTTGGTTGCGACACTTTGGCCGACAAATTCACCTACGATACCCTACGATTGCCATGACTATAGCACACCTCAAACCGTGTCGTAGCCCAACAATCGTTGGATGATCCTCTGTGATCGTACATCTATAGGACATATAGTCCCTATATACCCTCAGGGTCCCCTGGGATGTTAAACCACAAACAAACAAACTATAGGACACTGACATTCGGAAAAGGTCGTTTTTAACGATTTTCGTGACTGAAAAACACCACCGAGCTCTCGCTGTGCTGAACGGTGATGAAGGTATCTCTTTTGTTGAGTTGTCAGTGGTAGCGTCATCACAGATGCTTGTGATTTCAGGTGGGCGCTGGGCGGGAGGTCTAGACGACTTGCTCCACTTGGCTGACGTCCTCCTCTCCGTTATTGAAGGCCCCTACAAGGTAAGTGGAACAGCTCTGTCTTCCTCACAATATTACTATCGTAAAACAGGATGAGTTTTAGTCTCAGCCACCGTATGCCACAACTGGAGTTTGGCATAGTGATTTCACGAGGCGATGCCGAGTGAAGTCTGGAGTCAAAACTCCAGGAGTGGAATGTGGTGGCCAAGATTAAAACGAATCAGGTTTTGATTTTATCCTACCCCATCTCCTCGATTTTGGAATATTACGTGATAACAATTCTGTATGCCACTAGTGGCATATAAAACTCTGTATGCCAGTCAGCGTGGCATACAGAAACTCAATGTTAAGCCTATGGGATTTTATATTAGGGGTAGGATAAAGAATAATATCTCTCCTTTTTGGAATTTTACTGGCGTTCTAACTTGTCTGTTCATTACTCCCTCGTTAGATACTTAAACACAACATGGTAATAAAGCAAAGGAGTACAAATTGATTTTTTTCATTCATGACATGTCACCAGACGACATTTGGACTGAGCACTTTGTTTTTTTTATTCACCCATGTATTTATCTCACTCATGGAATAAATATCTATAGACTTAAAATTGGGAACTCGTTCTTCATGCCCCTATAAGTATTGCAGTCCGTTTTCCACGGTTTATATCCTGTGTGTTGTCCATTCTTAGTGTGTACAGGGGTGAGATAAATACAGAAAACAACACAATTTGGTCAAAGAAGTTATTCTCCAAGTCGTTTGAATGCTATGTGATATTCACTCAGCTGTCGCCTTGTTCATATCACTCCGCATCAAACTCGTGAAGAACGACGCATTTGGCCAAAACTTGTTGGTTTCTTTTTTAATACCAGTCTTTGTATAGATATATATATCAAACTCGGTGGAGTATGGACCAAGCTGTTTTCATCTCGTGGGTTTCCTTCTAAATATGTCCTAAAGTTGTATGTGTCTTTCTTGCACAGCCGGAGGAGCTCGATCAGGACATGCTGGTGGATGCCACACTATGCCTGTGGAACAAGTGTAAAGTCATCTTCCAGAAATACCAGACAGGCTCCATGGATAATCCGAGGTATCTTCACAAGATGGACAGCCCTAATAAGGTAATACAGCTCCGTCATTGAACGAATGAGCACCTGCCAAGGTATAACAGAAACATTTAAGCAATAAAACCTATATGATAGCAGAGTGTGGTATTTACAGTATTGACCGCCTTATATAAAAGCAGCTAGCGATTGCCATATAAAATAAATGTGAAATTTACCTATTAGAGAATGAATGTGGGATATACAGTAACAAATACTGGGTTTTTTTTCCACAAACATTTCTTTATTGGGTCCAATTATCATTACATTAATCATGATATCGTCCACATATTTGGGCAAGGTATCATAGTATTTGTCGGCCCAACAAAGCTGTTGTGATACATACGTATAGGGGCCATAAAGTAAGTACGCACTGAGGGTGGTGGGTGGAAAAAATTTCGGAAATTTTGTGTAAGCTCCTTCTTTGTTCTATTGCCCATATGTTTGAGAGGGAATTGGGGGGGGGTCAAACAATTTTTAAATCCTGCGTTCATACTTTATGGATGGCCCCAGAGGGACCATCAAATCATCCTCAAGAAGAAATTTGCCAGAAATCCGAGGCAGCAAATTCCACATGAAAGATATTCCCACTTTTATTTCGCTGACCCCAACTGATGTCACTATGTGGTTGATTGTGATGTCGTGCAGTGGGTGTACATCCTCGACACGGTGCATCAGATGATCGGCTGGTCAGGGCTGAACACCGTCGACCCGGCACTCACCGCCGAGGTCGTGCTCCGGCTAGCCCTCGTGCTCGACGCCGCTGCCTCGCTCGAGTCCACCATGGACTCAAAATCCCACAAGTCTGGTGAGTTATTTGAGTAGCTCTGAGCTGCTCCCCTATTAACATTAATATATTGTTTTTTATTAATTTAAAAAAATTATACTAACATCTGTACTCTGTCCTCCAGTTTTATGTGTGCTCCAAGCTCCTCCTTCTTTTAATTTAAAAAAAATAATTTTACTAGCATCTGTGGCCTATCCTTTAGTTTCCTATATGTGTATAGATATATGTGTGTGTGACTGCTAATTTCCAGCCTCCTACCACAAAGTGTGGTCTTCACTTACGTGTGCACACACAGGCAGAATTTTAATGGGAATTATAGCGTAGGATGGCACATGTCACCAGTGTGATACTAATTTCATCTTTTGTACTATTTCTATCCTAGATTTTAAGTTCTCATGTGTTTATGAGTTGTATTTTGATCTATTTCTCTGCACTATCAACCATCTGAAATTTCTATTGACTTTCTTATTTCATCATAACATATCTTTACTTACTGAGTATATTACCTCAGGATTTCCATACTTATATTTTTTCTGATATGTAAAATTGTAATGATTTTTACGTTTCATATTTCAAGATAATTTTCTGCCTAGACTAAAATTGACTATTAATATGAGTATGTAAATGTATTCCTTGATACTTTGATTTCATAGTTTCAATACATTTTTGTAGAACATGACATAATCGTATTAGATTTACACAGAGCTTTGTATCTGTAGATTGATTTTACTTGTAACAACATTTTTTAATATCTACAAATTTTGCTCAGATCTTAAGCACTTACTTAATATACAATGTGCGCAGTAAAAGTTCCAATTATTTTCGCGCACATTTTTGGTATTTTTTATAATATAATTTCCTCATAGATGATTTTACTGAGTGTTGTCATTGATGTGGTGTTGTCACAGTGTGTGTGCCTGTATGTGGTACTATAGAGGAAACCTATGAAGGATTAAGGTCAGAGCTTGTATCCCATCGAGGTTTACTCATGTAGTAATTCACAAGGCGAAGCCACCTGAATTACGAGATGGAATTGAACTCTGACCCTAAACCTGAAAAGGTTTCTGAATTTATCTCATCCTTCACATTGACTAATGGGCTAACATTGGTGACATAATCCTCCATTGGATATTTTTCCTGAATACTCAATGGGCTTTGGATATGAGTTCCCAATGTTAAGTCTATGGGGAAAAGATACCAGGGGTGAGATAAATGTATAGATGTGCTGTCTTCTCTGCGTGAGTCCCCCTGAAGAGACTCCCCTCGTGTAACGCTGAGCACGCAGTCTGTCCGTCTTCCAGCTAAAAGCACCAGGTTAGACATGTCGGTGGTGGATGACGATGGCTCAGTGGTGTCCGGCGCATCCAAAGGTATGTGCACAGCAAGACACCTGCACTGGATACACTGAACAGGCATGGGATTTTCCCGGAATTTTTTTTCACATCCCAAGGGTCATTGTTCATATCAATATAAATCCGAGGAAAATATATGTTTTTTGGGGGTTAGGGTTCAAAATGAAAACTTGAAAATGGTATGCTCTATTTGCGCAATTCAGACCATTTTAACTGTCATTTGAGGCCAGGAATTCACTTGAAATAGCTCAAAATGCAGGAGCTTCGCCCCCATGGGCCTCCAACCCTGGCACTGTCCTTGAACTTCTTTGTGGACATAGGCAGCCCCCTAAAATCCCCTGCCTATTTTTCCGGATTTCTTTTTTGCAATTTTCCAGTCCCATGCCTGACAGAAGGAGCTTTATCATGTACACCTTTTCCCGAAACTCGTTATATCTATACTATATGGAGACAGGGTTAGGGTGCCTGAATAAAATCTGTCTCAAGTTGTTTTGGTGTGTTTAGATGTATTACATGTATACGGAAACAGGGTTACTGTGGCTGTACGAGATAAATATGCGGTAAAATTGACGATAAAACGAACCGATGCCGAAGTATTTATCACATACAGACACAGTATACCTGTTTCCGTATTATTATACTTACAATATCCAAATTTTAATTTTGCTTCTAAGCGAGTTTTGGATTTTGCCGCCGCACATGCCCCGTACGCCACATACATACCCCGTACGTCACCTCGTACAGACATAAATATGACATGGGTAGGAGCAGGCCGTATGTGTAGGACAGGTATGTAATAAAAAGTGCGAGGAATCAGGTACGTCAAACATACCAAAACAAAGAGCAATAGATTTCATTCAGGCACATTAACTCTGTCCTATTATTATTAGCATATACCTGAATATCATTAAAAATGTTATTATGGTTTTTAATGACAGCAAGTCACATGGGATTGAGGCACGAAATATATTCATAAAGTCATGAATGAACAATGACAATGGTTTTGTTTTGCCATGTTTAAATATATCTAATCATAACAAATATGAATGTAACCATGCATAAGCAAATATATCGGATTGTAGGCAGAGTATCCTCTGAATATCAGTACTTATTAATACGTCATTGAGTACAGTAGGATTTCTGCTGCAGGCATCTGTTGTGAAAAGGTTGATTATCTAATCTTCGTGATATATGTTGTGAGAATATTACAATATAATTGTCTGTGTTTTTTTCTAAAGTGATATTCATGTTTTTCTGTGTTATTAATCCTTAATATACAGCTCTACTCTCAGGCGTCATTTGCATATTCAGATTATGTGGGGATTTCTCATACCAGCACAGTATGCTGGGATGGAAAACACCAAAATCACAGCAGAGTTTGGTATCTGTGTGACTTATCAGCATAGGTATATAGCAAACCAGACAACCAGCTAATGTCCATGTAGTAATTATATAGAACTGGAGCGAGAATCGAATAAGTAGATAATACTCCATGAATTTGGATGCACCGCAAACGTCATCGAAGCAAAGCCGAGTCACGATTACGGTGCATCCAAACGAGTGGAGTATTGCATTAGTGACAACAATCGTTAGTACCAATGGTCTCAGATCTCCAAGTGATTGTACAACATTTTGGAAGACAAAAAATGGCCGGAGTTCTATAGACAGTGTCGTAGTGCGGCACGGAAAATCTGCGCTAAAACGGTCGTTCGGAACGATTGTCTTAGAAATCCATAGAAGTAGGCATGGTGTTTTATAGTCACATCAATGGTTATAAGTCACGAATCAAAATTCCGGAGCATTGCAGTAGGTAAATGCACAAGTCAACTGAGTGGTGCATGTCTGCAGTTGTCAAGCATAACATGGTGGTTTAGAAAAATATTTCTCACGATCAAAATACTGAAAGGATAATTATGAAATTTTGGGTATAGGTACACCAGATATATAGAAAAATATCCCAAAATATTTCCTAATTTCAATAAATTTTAGCATCTGAAAAAAAAGAATTACAAACACCCATTATACTTGTACGACATGTCCACAATTGTCTTGGGTTGCGACACTTTGGCTGACAAAGTCACCTACGATACCCTACAATTGTCACTACTATAGGACACCTCAAACCTCCCTACGTGTTGTAGTCCAACAATCGTTGACAGATCCTCTACGATTATACGTCTATAGGACACTGACGCCTGACGTGTCGTTATGAACAATTGTTGTGACTAAAAAACACACCCCAGGGACCTGCTTCACTAGTTTCGTGACATGTCTGTGACACCATACAGATATTGGGGTTGTCTAGTTTCGTGACAAAACAAGTAGCTGCCCTTAGGAAAAGACAGACCCCAAACCTAAGAATTAGACAAATCTACACATCATTGACCCGTTTCACTAGTTTCGTGACAAAAGTGTTAAGACAGACATGAAAAGTGGCACCAACAGTGCAAGCAAGAACGGACAAAATGAAGTCTAATGTCTAGTTCTTATTAAACCGGACACACCATCTAGACGCCATCTAGACATGTCACGAAACTAGTGAAACAGGTCCCTGGTCTATGATATACGTGTACTATGTAGCCTACATGCTAACCGACCCGTTGCGGGGTGCGCCACCTTCCCCTGACAGAGGCGCGTACACGGCGGGAGTCGCTGGGCACGGTGATGACGGAGGCCACGTACGACGTGAGAGCCAGCCGCGCCTCGGCCGTGTCGCACGTGCTGCTGGCGGGCGGCGGGGCCCGCGACCAGCTGCTCGCCGCGCGCGACGTGCTCGACCAGGGCCTGGAGCACGTGTCGGCCGCGCGCCGGGCCACGGCGCGTACAGACGGCAGCGCCATCGCCGACGTCTCCTGGGCCAAGGTCAGTATGGGTTATTCATTTTTTTGATTTATTTATTTACTTTTTTTTTTTTTTTTTCAATAATCAAGAAGTGTTTTCAGTGGTACAGGGGTCATCTCAAATTTATTTTACCATCGCCGATGTTTCCTGGGTCAATGTCAGTGCTTGATGGGTAGTTTTTTTATCCACCCGAGTTTTCATGTTTTTTTCTTGTGTGTGTGTGTGTGGGGGGGGGGGGGGGGGGGTCTCGTTCACCGTATTCTACCAAGGTGAGTGGTGTGTTCTTTTGGGGGGGTCTTGTTATCAAGAAGTGTTTTTTTAGTAATTATTCAGAAAAATAGAGTTGTTTTAATTCAAGTAAATCTATTGCGTACACGTCTCCTGGGCCAAGGTCAGTGAGTTTTTTTCATCCGCCCGGTTTTGCAGGAATCATGTTTTAGAGATGACCGAAAGTGAGTGGTTGGGTTTTTTATCTATTGATTCACTTATCCGCAAACAGAGAGTTAAAGGTGTCATCTAAATTACCATATATTATCTCCCAAGCCAAGGTGAGTGGTTGATGGGTATTTTTTTCATCCATCCGATTTGGGGGTGGGTGGGGGGGGGGGGGGGAGGGGGGGAGCCTCATTCACCGTATTCTACCAAGGTGAGTGGATTTTTTTTTTTAATGATTCAAAAAAATAGAGATTTGTTTTTTAATTCAAGTAAGTCACATACATTCACCCTACTGAGCATTATTACATGGTCGTCGGTTACAGCAGCAACATGACATTACATGGTAATACACACAATCACCAAAATCTATGGTGTTCTTCCCTGTATCACCATTCACCACTTGCACATAAGCGTGGCAGGTCAGTCGGCGTGAACACGGGTTGCGCTGGTGTTATGTAGTTGTGCCCCAAGCACCGAAAACCAGCAGTGGCCATCTAATCGAAAACGAGGCGTGCGACCTGGTGTGGCTTCACTGTGCAGTGAATGCCTATGTGTAAAGACTTAGATTCACATTTAAAGGCTTACATTTGTCAAAGTTTTAGATTTAGGTATAACAAAGATGTAGAATTATTAACTGCAAATCTCTTTTAATTGGAAAAAAAGTTTTACTTTATACAAAATGAAAAGGATTTTAGATTGGTGTTTGTGGGAATAGGTGTCGGAGGTGTGGTGCCACTGAATGGAGTTCATGTTCTTTTATCTAAATTATATACCTACATTAAACATCGTTTTAATTAACTTGAAACCCCTAGCAGCCTTGTAGACCATTTGTTTTCATCAACTATAACTATTAAGGTTTCATTCTTCTAATCATAGAAAGGGATCTAATATATCTGACATACATAATTCCATAATGTTCTGTTATTATCTAGTCCAAATGGTTATTTTGCCCCCATAAACTGGCAACACTCTATTTACAAGTTGAGGCCACTATGGCATGGTATGTACATAAATATGTTTTCACCTGCTATACCCTTTTGATTTAAGAAATATTCACAGAGACATTTGTTTCCTGAAGCGTAATAAGTTCATATTTCCTCGGAAAATCATGGGTTTTTTTCAGCTTTTCTGGACTATTTCTCATCTGCCATAATGCCTCATTACCTCAGGAAATATCTATCACAGCCTGGCAATATAGATATCGTTTTAATCATCTTGACATGCTTAAGAAGATAGGATGTTTAAATCTATAGGTCATCGCGATAGATTTTTCATAAAATCCCTGTAAATACAGGAAGGCAACATGTGTTAATATCTTTTAGCCAACAAATTCCGAAGTTCAAGCTTTTACGGGAATTCTTAGCCAATGCATAGGTATCTAATATGCATATTAACAAATAGACCAGAGTCGTAGCTTTCTAACAATGCTTTACTTATAAAGATCGGCCAGTTATACACAACACAAGAGTAATTTTCATTTTCCGACTTAAAAATAAATAATGTTCTCCCATACAAAATGCTCAGGAGTCAGGTCGCACGCCTCGTTTTCATGTGGCTTTCTTTGGCGGCCATTACAAGATGGCGCCAGTGTGAAGAGGGTCTATTAAATAATGTCAATTTTTTTTTTTTGGTCACGCATCGGCTTGTCATAGAGGTGTTCTAGCCACGTCTTCATAATATTAAATAAGGTCAAGGTGAGTGGTTGATGGGTATTTGAAAAAAAAAGAAAAAGATAAGTGTTATAGAGGCAATTGGGATGCGGAAATATTCCAGTTTTTTCCCATCTCTCACTAGCACCTCCAGACTATACACCAATAAGTACTCGAACTAAACGATGGCTAACTTGAACTTCCCAGGACCTGAACGTGGACTTGTTCGCACCACTGACGACAGAGGGCGTGGCGGTGGCCGAGGACGCGGCAGAGGGGGCTGCGGGGGGCGCGGCGGCCCCCCTTGGGGAGGGTGAGGCGACCGGAGTCTCCAGCACCATACGTGACCTGCACATGGACCTCATCTTCATGTATCACCGCATCGGCCTCCGACTCACCAATCTCGGCCCAGGTGAGTCAGAATTTTTTAAAATATTTTTATTGACTCCGGTTCTCACCGAGGTGAGATCTTCCACCGAGCTTAAGTTATACATGGAATAACATGATATTCATATACACATTTTAACCGACACGTGGTTACATAGTATGAATAAGGGATGTGATACAAATATGAAAGTGATGAAATTAGGTCCTTTCTAATGACATCGGCAAATAAATCATAAATATCATTGTCATTTCCAGTCAAACACAGAAAACATGTTTTTCATCTCATTTTTGAACTCCTTAGTAGTTGCTAAACTCTGCGTTGTAAATGGTAAATTATCCCATAAAACATTACCACGATATACTGGCGATCTGTAGTAAGTACTGCTAATAATTTAAATTAAATCCTGTAAGTGTTAAAACAGTTTTCATGGTTAGTTTAGCTGGGTGGCTTAATGGTAGGGTGTTCGCCTTGAGCGTGGGAGGTTGGGGTTTTAAATCCCGGTCGGGTCATACCAAAGACTTCCACGAAAATGGTACCCACTGCTCATTCGGCTTAACATCCCCCATTAGAATGAGGAGTGTGTGTGTGTGTGTGGGGGGGGGGGGGGGGGGCTAGGTTTTATGGAAGAACATCCAGTGATGAGCTATTTATGTATCGAGTAGAAGAACGGCTGTATCGCCGAACTCGCACACTCAATAATCCCTCAATAAAATTGACCAAAAAAAGTTTACACGCAACTTCAAACAAATTATTCATCACAGATGGCAGTTTGCCAGTTTTCCATCATGGAAAAATTTGTTTTCATTTCCAGTTATAAAATTTTGTTTTCTGTTTAAAACAAAGATCTCATTAATTGAGTCTCAGTTACGCCAATAAAACTTGTTTAAACTCCCCCCACACTCTTTAGTAGCCCTATTCCATAGCCTACATTGATGTATTGTCCATATTTTCTCAGTCCATCTTTGGAAGAGAATTCCACATGGAATATATTTCCACTTTTTTGCCTGAACCAACCTCTCTGAATCTAATGTTCAGGTTGTCTTAATAACATGATTTTCAAAATATTCCCCGTTCATTTGATATTGAAATCTATTTTGAGGAAATTTACCATAAAAATCGGTTTAATATGCAAGTAAACTGGGAGAAAGTGTTATTTGAGATAATACTGGTGAAGAAAAGGCAATGGTAATAATAGTTTTGGCTCTCAATGTTTCTCCATTTTATGTTTCTAAGGTGATATTCAAGCCAATGTCTATGATATCCCTTTACTCTTTTTGGCAATGGCTGTAACGCTTTCTAGACATTGCGGACAATACTAATTCTTCAGATGAATTATATGATCTTTATACCAAGTACAATGGAATATATTCACACATGAAAGATACAAGTTTTACCCTTCTCTAATCATTCATTTATGAATAAACTGATGATAATTAACACAGAATATCTGCGACTTTTCAGTGTGAAACTGGAATTCAAAATTGTAGAGGGTTCCAAATGAAAAAAATCCTGTTATGCCATCCAAGTGTTTAGCTCCATACTAACATTAGCCATGTGATTGTGTCCTAATATTCTAGCTTGCAAAAAGTGTGCCAAAGAGCAGAGTGAAAAGCCTAAAGTTAGCACTGCTCCTCCCAAGGACACGTTTGTGTACGGTAAGTAGCCGCACACCCTGTCTACGGCACAGCACGGTGGCTAAGGCGATGCTGTACATGTGGCTTGAAGTCTACACGGACAAGTGCTTATGTAGAACGACCTGACCATGCTGCAAAAGCTACAAAACAAGGTGATGATTTACGGTTCGTACGGAACGAGGCGTTTATCCCAAGTTCCGTACGAACCGTAAATTATTATCAAGTTTTGTGGTTTGCACAAGCATGGTCAGTGGTTCTTTATTTACTATATACCCGAAATTGACAAAAATTATTAATTTTATCTGGCATAGCGACTAATATTCTAGTCAACGCATACGTAACAGAATTTCGTATTTTGCCATACGGAACACTGTTCCGTGCAGTTCTTTTATGTTATATAGCGAAACAGTGCGTATTTACAGTATATATGGCATGGGTATATAGTAATTATATAGAACAACCACGCCATGGCTGTACATCATACAAAATAAGATGGGTTTGACTTTAATTCCGGAACGGGGCTGTAAGGCAAAGCTTCTGTAAAAAAGAAATCCAACTTATTGAGTCTTGTATAATGATGTATGACCATGGCATGTTGTTCTATATCTATCATATACCCGAAATTTATGATATTGTACCATAAATTGGCAGAGAAACCATGTCGAAGTGAAAGTCTACAAACTGTCTTACAGAATATACATACGAAATGAAGCAGCAGTACTGAATTTTTAGAAATACTGCATAGGTATATGATAAACTACGTTATCATGTACCCGTGCATGTACTTTTAATAGTTACTTACCACTGCTCCCTTGAACATAATGTACAAAACTCTGTGCCGTACACTGTTATACGGCACACGTTTATACATCGGCCGAATGTGGAAATTCACGTCCCTATGGTTTCTGAACCAATTTTTTTTTTTCTTTTTTAATGTATTGGTACGATTCGTAAGTACATGACTTCGATCTGCCATCATACCCATGATATGTATGGTAAAATAGCATTAATTCCGGGTATATAATAAACCGTTTACGACCATGGCAAGGTTGTTCTATATATACACTGAGTAGCATACCTAGGAGCACATACAAGTACACAGCTATCATACACTGAATAGCACATATATCCGACACATACACTCATAAGGCTAATCCCCTACCTACACAAAATCTATATACACCGTATTGTTATCAATTATTTCTAAACAGCCTAGGCCTTTGGTAGACAAATCCAGGGGCAGCATACTAGTATGCGAGGAAGAACACAATGTTATCATTTCAAAGTATTTTCGAAAAATTATCATTAACCTATAATACCATCAAAATTATCAAAAGTCCTGCTTCAGGTAGTAAAACTTTGTAAGTCGTGTCTAGATTCACAAAGCTGTCCTTTAGGGCTAACAAATTCAACATCGAAAAGCGGTCCCTGAAAGGGATTGCATGTAGGAATAATCTAAGGTAGATAGACCTGGGATTATTGTCAATGCATGGAGAAGTACTAAAGCGGTAAGCTGCATCATGTCAAGATATAAATAGATATTCATTGAAAAACTGTAACCTCTTTGAATAGCATCTTGGACAACCGGAATCACACCCTTGTCATACTCAGAGTATGTACACTGTCGCAAATGAATTTTTGGAGGGGGATAAAAGTGAGAAAAGGTATTCAGACTCATATCCTCACACACGGATTTAAAAAAATCTTTATTTTGATCACAAGGTCATCGGTGGCAAACCGGTTTGGATTGACCTTACAGTGTCAACGGTCAAATCCAGAACACATAAGATCAATAAAAGCAACAATAGATTGTAAGATGTACAGAAACCATGTACAATATTGAAGAAAGAAATTTATGTTTTACAATAGAAATAACTCTGTGTTGGAACTGATATGGTCCTCAAGCTTGACAAATCCTAATTGTCAATTAGGAAATCTTAGATTCTCTTTTAACAATATCTGGCTATATCGCCTCTATACATTAACTAAAAGAAAGTAGTTACAACGGTATTACAACGGAGGCTAAGATACATGCTCAAGTATGTCATCCTGCCTTTATAGCTATTCCACATTGTGTATACAAGTCTGCAGCTTTATCAAATTGTCACCACTCAATGCACATACTCTTCACGCATCACCGCCTTAGGTCACTTTATATCATGTAGTAAGGTATCTCGGTTTTAATCATAATAGAAGTGGCACGGCTGGTGGTAGCATAGTCAAGGTAGATATAGATACCCCAGCACACACTCAATGACTCAGATCATGCACAAGACCTGTTTCCTATTGGTAAACAGTTTGTAGATAAGCAAAGTAGTAAAGTGAAAAGTCATGTACCATTTGAGATGAAAACTATAGCTGATATACAAGCTCGTGGTACATTATTACAAGCTACAAAAATGATGAATTTTTTAATATTTTTTTTAAATGATTAAGTAACAAACATTATTTGTAAATGTTTATTTGTTGATGTGATGCTCTGTTTAAAGCGCCCATCTTCTTTATAAATAGAGCTTCGTATCTTTCTATTGCAAGAATCTCTTTTTCAATGATTCAGTATCGATGTCATGAATGTGACTTAGCTACTGTCTATGCCCCCTTCTTATCAATCAATCTACACTTTTGACCATGACAGATCCAACAGGGAAAGCTCCAAAACCCTTCAAGAGGCGCACCTGTTCTCATATGCAGAGAGTAAGTTCAGACATCTGTGAATAAATCAATCATCCAGGGAACATTTTCAGGAGTTAATTTGAGGTCATGTCAGACTGATTTAAAAAAAAATCAAATCGTTCAAAAACATGTAAGTAGTATATGAAAAGTATTAGTAAATTTGCAAGTAGTATATATAAATGAGACATTTGTACAGGCAAGGCCAATGTTATAAAATATGGAAGATTAGACACCCGTGCAAATTTACTGAATTCAAATTTAGTGCGATATTCTATTCAATCATTTCCAGGGGAATGAATTAAAGCTGGTAGACATAATTAAATGACCCAGCTCAACCGATAAACGTGATACAAACATGGATATGTTATCCTTAGGCTCCTATTCAGAAACCATAGGGGCCATCCATAAAATATGTACGCAGTACAGGGATGTGGGGGGGGGGGGGTTATACAATATAGAACATTTTGTTTACGATCCTTCTTTTTTTTTTCTTGTTTTATCTCTCAATCTAATAATACTTTAATCTCTTTAATCTAATATGTACAAGGAGGGGAAGAGGATGGGGGTCAACATTTACAAAAATTTTGCATGCATACTAAATGGATGGCCCCATACTGAAATATGGTATAGAAAACCTTTCGTTGCTAATTCTATTCGGTTTCTTGTCACAGGGGAGTTTTGCTTCCTCCACATCCGGGCACTACGCCTACGTGGAGACGGCGTCCGAGCTGCGCGCCGCCTGTCGGCACAACCACGTATCATCAGCCCTGCTCTGTCTCCAGAGGGCGCTGACAACAAGCGCCACCTCAGCATCCCAGCAGAGGGAGGCACTGGAGGTAAGTACAATGAAGCTTAGAATCCATTGAGGTTTTTTTTTGGCTGAGATTGATAAAGATCAGAGAGCCAGTGTGAGATCGTTTGGGAGATTCATGGTGGGAAGTGTTTTTCAGATGCGGTTGCACAGCACCTGAGGTGATCAACGCTAAAACGGTCGCTCTCTGATATAAATAGTGATCATTACCTGCCTGCTGCAAGAATCTGCAGTCACAAATGATTGATTTGAGACACTTATTACTCATACGCTGTTTTCAAGAGGCAGTGTATCTGGCTTTATCGCCTCTATACATTAACTGAAAAAAGCGGTTGATTACAATGGAGGATAAGATACATGCTCAAGTATGTCATGATACCTTTATCGTAGTAGGGTATCTCGGCTTTAAACTCGTCTGGTGCTGGTTTCAGGAGGCAGTGTCGCTAGTGCAGAAAGCCCAGCTGGACGAGAGACGGCTATACGTAAACAACACCTGCACGTCAGGTGAGGATGACGAGTCGGTGTCTGGACCCGCACCCTCCGACGTGCCCCCTGCCCCTCTGCTGCTCGCCCGCACCGACACCACCATGGTCTTCAAACCCGCGCCTTTTGTGCCCAACACTGGCGAAAAGGTTAGTGTGATTAAGTTATTGTGTTTATATTTTTTTTCCTTTCACTCTTCTGGTGAAAATATAACTGTTTTTCTTACTTTGGTGACGGTTGTCTCCGATGGAAAACTTTTTTTTTAAATTGGCGGTAGCTGCCTCGTACACTACATTTTACTGAGTTATCATTTGAACTTTCTAAGGAAATAACTATGGTACGTGAATGTGTCACAAAATCACATGCGTTTCAAAAACCAAATTTACAGATGCCTGATGAGTTCAAATCGGATGAAACCGTGTCATCCTAACTCCCCCTGTAAACAATTATAAAGGCTACACGCGAGAAATATGCTTGGTTTCATTTCCCCAAACCACACCCATGTTTGAAGAGTGCATTGTTAATTTTTCTGAAACTCAAATCATATTCAGTTTTCATAGACGACGAATACGTAGAATATTTTCCATTTTCTCGCTGCTGTTATTATTCTGACAAAAAATCTTAGATGACTGGTTTTTTTTGTTTCTTATTCTTTTTATCAAATAAATTGTTTTGATCTGTGCTTTAGGTTATCATTATATTTGAGTTTAAAAAAAAAGATAGAGATCAAGAATAGGAATGAACAAGAGTAAAAAGATTTCCTGAGTCTTTTTTTCTAGACGCTAATCATATCTCAGGTGTGACTTGGGATTAGGTGCTATGACAGAGGCTTAACAGATATGTATGGTGAGATATCGTTACATTTATCCCACTCTTCGAGTCAAAATGCGCTGCTACTTTTTGTTACTGCAATCTTTTTCCATGAAGCAAAGAATATATGACTGTTCGTTTATCATATAATTCTCGCATTTCTATCAAAAGTTTCATATACAAGTATATTTGATACACTAGTAATACACTGTGTTGTATTATTTTAGGTTGCCTGGTACAGACTTTTTGGACGCATCGCTTCGGGAAGCAATGTTAAAGTTCGGCTGAATGATTATTACATCTACGGCTGCGGCGATGAGGTAAGCGTGTTTTGACGTTGCTTAAGATGGTAGATCATATTGTACTAGATAAGAAGAGAATATTTCAAAATTAGTGACCTAGTCACAGGTAGATTTAAAAAAAAATTAAAGCTTTAATTCACTTCTTTAGAAAAAAGATCTTGCAGTGAATATGATTGGTCAACGACGATTGAACATTTAGCAATTGGAACAAGAAGATGAGATGAAAAAATATTTATGGCTTCCTAAGTACCATGACATAGACGTCACCTTTCAACAGCCGCACATTATTCCTTGTGCAGAAAGCATACGACAGGCAGGGCCATGAATTGTGACTTCGGTATGGAGGGCTTCTGTGGTCTGAGTCGTTAACAAATATAAAATTCTAAAATTCTATAATTCCATAATTCCATGATAGTTTCCAGAAAATTGCAAAGGTATAAAAAAGACCCAGTGAAATGGAAGTAACCACCAAAAACCAAAAATGTCATATGGCATTGTCCTACCATTCTTAAGAATGCCATATGGCATTCTTCCGCCCCAAAGGAAACAGATAGCAATGATAACCTGAGGTACATGTGGCATTCAGTCTTCCAATTGTTCGTGGGAGTAGCCTTCTCCTTGTGTATTCATTGAGTCACCCTGGAAGTAGGGGGCGCTACAAATCCCCTTCTAGCCATGGGGGCGGCCATCTTGGAGAATCGCCCACGTAATGCTTAGCCTATGTCGAATTCGGACGTCCATTTCTGATGTGTCCCTTTACACGGGGTTAAAATACACACTTAATAGAGGGACAATTCTCCATTTCGAGCTGTCCCCTTACATGGGGTGTTCCATAAGCTAGATTGTTTTCTGTTTACATATAGAATCAGAAGTATCTTTTTTTTTTTTATATATTTGCAACCCTACTCTGGCCAGTGCGAGACGTGACCATTTTGAATAGTTTTTTTCTGACTTGATTATGAGTCAAAACCGACACTATATCTGATGAATGAAAACAACCACAGGTCAGGAACAACAACAACAACAACAAGGAAACAACAACAACAAAAAGATTTTTTCAAAAAGTGATTAAAAAAAAAAAAAAAAATGAAGGACCTTGAGGTGAATTTTAGATAAAGGGCTGATCTCATTCCCAGTTTTAGACAGAAAGATGTTAAATACTGTGGCTGTGCTAAGGTACACTGGCCACCCGAGCTACTACGTAAGCTCTGGTCACGTTTAATTGACAGGGGCCTTGACCTGGTGTGGTAGCGGGTATCTCATGCCATTGCAGTGGGTAAAGGTACTCCACTTTAACTATTTTTCGATTGGGAGGTTTGTTAGGGGTTGGTATCTATTTTTACTCTGTGTATCTATTTTTACTCTGTGGTCCGACCACTCTCTAGCCATGTCCCCTTGACCCTGCCATGACCCACATGCTTACCCAGGAAGTCATTTTTCCATGTTCTCTTCTTCTTTTAATGTGTATTTTTGATAAAATGGCCACAGGGATAAGATTCTTTATCAATTTATTAACATGTGGAGAATTCTTTGCAGGTATTTTGGATCCCAGAATCTATGTAGGACAGAATTGTTTGGTCTGAGAGTGAGAATCCGTGGACACGTCCATGGGTTAACGTTACCAACCTTTTAGTTGAAACGTAGTGTAGACAGAGGTGGCGGCCAATCTAGTGCTAAGGCTGATGTTCACCTTCTGTCCGCTAGGTGCCAGCGTTCCGCTGTGAGCTGCGTGTGGCGGGGCTGGTTCCCGGTGAGAGATACGTCTTCTCCGTCGGGGCCTACACGGCAGAGGGCGTGCTGATCGGCGGAAGTGTGGGCAACACGTCGCGTCCCATACTCGCCTCACATCCACTTCCCATTCTCCTCGCGTGGGCCTACATTGCACAGGTACCCAGTTTATTCCCTTTCTAGATTATCATTTTAGGTTTAAACCCACTGAGAAAAATATTCTTAAATTAGGACATGGCGACGTCCTTCTCCCTAAGTGATGCTACCTTGAATGACAGTTATTAGAACTGCCCCTAACCTTTTTAACATTTTTTTTTTTTTTTAACAAAAAAGTACCAGACTATTCTCTCTGTGAAGAAATTGAAACATTGTTATTTATGATATTTTGACATAACTGTTACCTAACAATGCCTTATGAGATTATGAGTATGGAAACCAGTTTGATATTGTACTGACCAGCTAAAACAGATGGTCTAAAAAAAAGCTTACACAGGTAGTGTATTGTTCACGGATGATTGGTTTCGCCAGGTGTCCTACCAGGTTGGTCACACTTCAGTGGCGGAGAAGGCCTGCTCCGTGCTGTGGGATCACTTCGTAGCCACTCCTCCACCACCGCAGACCGTAACCTACGTGACTACGGCCCAGAACGACTTCCGACTCACCCTCCACAGGTGAGCACTCCCTTGATGCGGTTTTTAAATATCCATTTGTTATTGTTTCTAAGAATTCATTTTCTAATCTAGTATTTTTTTCTCAATTTTGCAAAATTTCGTTTTTGTGGAATAGAATTGGAAATATTGGATATATAATCATGAATTTTTCACAGAATATAGATGCAACACCCAGCTAATGATTCTGGGTGAAATGGAAAATAAGATTAATGATTGCATATTTTATCACGTCCTAAACTATAGGGAACAGAGCCATTGATAGTTCATGAAACAGTCACTAGCTGGCCAGCAGTATGGCAGGTCCCTTGGGGGGACAGAACTTTATTCTGGCTCTTTGTTCTTATGAAATTCAGCTGCCTTTCAATATTTTACCATGGTTCCCTTGATTCTCTACACCCATCCCAGAGCAGGATGAGATAATGATTATACCTAGGACATGATGTTTTTCACATGGAACTTTTTAAATACATATGTGAGCAAGGTTAGAGTTGTGACACTTCCCAATTATCACTCACTTCTTTTGCACCTCCTGTAGTGAAAAATATCTACTTTTTCACCTCCATTAGTGAAGAACACCTACTCGGGGGGCGTCATGGCAGCCCCTATGGCTCATAGGCTATATGCCCTATAGAACTATCACAACAGGCCTGAGACCTCCCGCCCTCTGGCGGTATACATTAGCACTAGTACTCGCCCTTTGCCACTTACTATTGCCACAGGTACCCGGCCTTAAAGGGTTAACCTATTCTCCAGTCCCATTTTAAAAAGCTGCTCATCGTATGTCTTTTCAGGCTGAACCCCCGCGTCGTGAGCCTCACCTCCCCCGTCCTTCTGCGTATGTTCCTCGTGAGCATCTTCATCCACGTGGACGTGGTCGTCAAGAACGGCGCACTCTTCTGTGACGTGCTCTGCGACCAGGGTCCCCTAAGTATGGGACAGGTGAGGAATTTGTACAAATTATTTTATTTCTTTATTTAAGCATAACAAGTGTTTTTGTATTTTTTGTTCATTTATCCTGCAGGTGTATCTGTAAAATACCGGTTTGACTTGCCCCCAGAGCTGATAACATATATTTTACATTAGTAAGAATTCATCATATTATTACATAAAGTGAAGCCCGCTTGGGGCACAGTTTAACTTTGAAAAATGTTTTGGTCAAGTCTCTGCTTGCGATTAGACCATGTTTCTTAGAAACTGATTGTTGTAAACTACCATGATCTATTTCAAGATCCCCTCCGTCCCTGCCCAGGTAATTGGGTAATTAAATCACTGATGTTAATCAATTACTGACATTAACTATTTCCTTGGTCTTACAATGCTCTGTCACATAGAAGTCCTGGCTCAGTTAAAGTGAGTGCACTCTCGTGGTTCTCGAGGTGGCCGGCTGGCTGAATGAGGCCAAAATGGCGCTGCAGGCAGTCGTTCGGTGCTATGGTCTGCTGGCACCCATGATCTACTTCAAGATTTCCTCCATCCCTGCTAAACCCATGTAAAACTATATTATGATTAATATTATTAAGGAATTGGGGTAAAATTATTTGAGTGTATGCATTTTTCACTCGGCAGCGTATCGATAGGGTAAATTTAGCCTATTGGGTAATTAAATCACTGATATTAATTTATTACTGACATTAACTATGTCCTTGGTCTTACAATGCTTCCTCATGCAGAAGTCCCGGCTCGGTCAGTGTGAGCGCGCTTTGGTGGCTCTCGAGGTGGCCGGCTGGCTGAATGAGGCCAACATGGCGCTGCAGGCAGTCGTTCAGTGCTACGGTCTGCTGGCACCCATGATCTACTTCAAGATCCCCTCCATCCCGGCCATCCAGGTGAGTCTCCATACTACTCCAGATGAAGGTCTTGGGAAGGATTGATAACCCTACCTATCCAAAAACTCAATTTTAACCCTTTAAGGGCGAATGATGCCTTGAGGCATCATCCAGCCCAAGGCAAATGATGCCTTGAGGCATCATCCAGCCCAGGGCGAATGATGCCTTGAGGCATCATTTCTCAAAAATCTACAAAATCGTTTTTAATAAAAAAAATAATGGAAGAATATTAATGAAATTTTCACATAATGTATGTATAATACCATTATTAGTATTTCTATTTAAAAGAAATAAAATATTTAAGATTACATATCATATCACATGATTAAACAATTGGATAGTGGCGGTAGCTTGGCCACAGGCACCCGTCCTTAGAGGGCTAACAACAAGAAGCACTTCAGGTCGTTCCTAATATCATCAAAGTGCCGACTCTGTCCTGATCGTAATCCCAATATCGCTTTTTATCTCACCTCAGTATTTTTCTCTATAGGCTTAATGCTAGGAACTCATACTCCATGGCCATGAAGATATTGCACACAACACTCAATGGCTAATTTGGCGAGTTATTTCATTATTAAATGATGTTATATGGGGTCAGATAAAATCGGAAACCCACTCGATGAAAATAACTTGGTCAGCTATATAATTCACTCAGCTTCGCTTTGTGAATTACTCTGCAGTCAACCTCGGTGGAGTACGGACCAAATTTTGTACATCTCATGAGTTTCCTTCGAATTATGTATTAAACAGCCCCCTGATTTATTATCTACATACAGGTTTTGGAACGCTGCCACGCCATCCTGCAGGAAACTCCCGTTAACGTCAGGCAGAGACGCCAAGCGGCGAGTTCCGAAAGTTTACACCACATGTCGGCCTGCCTCACCTACCACATGGCAAAGGTAGAAAAATGTCTACACAATTCTCTATACTCAACCTATAACATCCTTGAGAAACAATGTGTCTTTTTTCAAATAGACACCTTTCAGCAGCTGTATCCCCCCTTTCATCATGATATATTACTTGCTCCAAACGAGATTTTAGTTTTTTCACTTGAGCAAATTTTTTTATTTCACACCTGATCATATAATTTAACATGTGAACATCCCTCGACCTTCATGCATAAATTTTCTAGCTTAGAACTGTATTCAATGCACATAAAAAGCCTATTGTATCATCGAAATAAAGACTGATTGAAGTATTCTGAGAATCGGTTATTATAGGATGGAAGCTTGGTAACAATTATAATAGATAATTCTATTTTTATCCCAGGCTTATCCGATGCTTTATGAAATGCCACCTTTTCATGATTGTTGTCAATTGAAAAAAAGTTATTTCGAATATTCACGAATATTGTGTTGTACACTTTAGGTGCTGCGAACTTGGGGTCAGCGCAGCTTGGCTGGCTGCATCAATGACTCCGGAAGGAAGTTATTGGCACTGGAGGGAGAAAAAGAGGACCGGAAGGGAGAGCCAAAGCCCGCCCCGCCACTAGGGGTCCCTCGTAAGTCATTTCAGCGCCCCCCCCCCCCCCCCCCCACCCTCCAGCCCTCCTGCCTTGTCATTTCAAGCCGAAAAATGTGGTTCCAGCCTTCCACAGTGCAACAAAATCTGTTGAAAAAAGTTGTGTTTCTTATATAGACAATATATATTTGTATTATTATGCTGTAATATCTCTAATACAACATTAAAATTATATACAGTGTGTATAGGGAGCCAAAGTGAACCTGTTGCAACCACAGATAGCCGGTCACAAAATACTATTTCCGGGTATAGGCGCTCAGTACTTTGACTATGTAGGTTCAAGATTTTATGTCTCATTCACCAATCTTTTAGATCCAAATTTTTAATAAACTTAACAACTGTCATCATAGTTTTGAAACAAAGTTATTCAGAGACGATAGTTATAAACTCCACCTCAAAAGTAACAAACGAGACCAAAAACATAAGTCTAGCCTCAAACCCCCATAGCTTTAGCACTAAGCCTCGTTTTTACTGGCCAGCGGAAATGGTGTTTTGTAGGTGGGTATCTGTGGTTTCAGCGGGTTCACTTTGGCTCCCTATATGCTTTGATCTTAAGGCATTTCTAATGATACCCCTCGAAATTCTCAATTGCCCTCATGAAAAACCCAGGTACATGTATAAGACGTACCTGGAGTTTGGGGGAATCCTATAAGATGCACCAGTGGTTTGGTTCGCGCATATAATACGCAGAAATTTACGGTAGTACTCCGGGGGCGGGTGGGCAGTCAATTTGACACCTTTCGGGTGGGGGTTTTCACACCTGCCAGAGGATGTATAATAGATATATAATGATAGTGAAACGCAATGAGCTTGTAAGGATAGTACGCCATACTTTTTTTTTTTTTTTTTTTTTTTTTCAAATTTGCATGCTCGTTGAGGACAGTTGTGAACACAAAACGCGGTATGGTATACTGTCCCAATACACTCAATACGTGTTACAGAGATGCCATGGAAATCCACTTCTTACGTTTTCAGTGTATGATTATTTTTCTTAACATAGAGCCAAGATACTATTATTATGTACCTGTGTGCAAATGTTATTCGTCAGGCCGAATGAAATCGATGACTGACCTCGGACGGGAATTGTTTCATCCACAGTAACGCAGTTTCCTGATATCAATTGAGGCCGATTCACGCCGAAAAAACAGTGATTTGATCCTGTCCCCATTCTCTGTCCCAACAGCACAGACCCTATTGAGGTATCCCATAATTCAGTCTGTTTACAAGTTCCGGTCCTCGCTGGTTGCCGACATTGTATGGTGATAGACCCTTGAACCGTAACCCACAATTATCCATTTTAATGGTTTTTATAAATATTCAAATTGGAAATCCGATGTGATAAATCGAAATTTCAGCCAATTCTACATATTAATCTGAAATTATATTCAGGTTCTCCAAATATAAATAGGAAAACTATAGTTCATGTGGTCGTGGTCTGCCAGGTCCGTCGCGAGCGGAACTTGTATTTACCCTGGGCGATAATGGGGAGTTTAGTAACCTCTGGAGGGCGTATGGCAAATATCAACATGTTTTCAGTTCTCTGAGGTAGCAAATTCCACATGAAAACTATTTCCCCAACTGACATCCCTGTCATTACTCAGGGATGTCAAAGTAAAGTGAAATCCCTGAAATCAGGGATTTTTATGAAACACAGAAATATTGTCCTTACTATTCAAAAACCTCATTAAAATCTGTGCTTGTCAGCCCTATATTATTTCTAGGACCGCATATTCCTGACTACCCTGTAAATGTGGCCATTATCACTTCCCTGTTTATTCAGGGGTTTCCCTGACAAGCTGCCCATAAAAAATACATGGATGAAAATCCCTGAAACTATTGGATTGTTTCCATACAAACCATTCTGAATGCTCATCTAACATCGGGAACTAGCCTTATACTACACTCTCCCATGCAGATATTCAGTATAACTTCAATAGGACATAAAAGATAGGAATCTGCTTGGAGAACACATAATGTAGTGCCAGTCCAGTTTTGGTTTTTTTCTAGTAAGATTATTTATTGTAGTATGGATGAGTGAATTCCTCCCCTCAAATGACTTCAGGAATATTTATTGAGGGCTGCTGACATGCCTGACATTATCCTACCCCTAATAAAAAACTGTCATTGATTTAACATAGGCAAATTTTTTGTGGCATGCCATGACATAAAGTAGAATTTATGTACCTAGAGAAATAAAAAAAATTGGCCAATCAGCAATCAGGAATTATTCACCTGTGTCAATAGTTTCGGATTCAGAGCAGAAATTCTGACAGCTGTCAAACATGGACGGAATCGAGTCAGACTTTCCTATGGGGGTAGTATAAATAAGAAACCGAACTCTAGTCAGGTCTGTTCCTCACTACGCTCAGCTAACGCTTTGCGTAGTAATACACGACCTTCCCATTGTGGCATAATATCGTAAAACTGGATGAGGTTTAATCTTGGCCACCGTATTCCACGACTGGAGTTTGGCAAAGTGACTTCATGAGGCGAAGCCGAGTGAAGTCCGGAGCCAAAACTTCAGGAGTGGAATGCGGTGGCCAAGATTAAAATGAATCAGGTTTTGATTTTATCCTACCCAGTCTCCTCGATTTTGGAATATTATGTGATAACAATGCTGTATGCCACTAGTGGCATATAAAACTCCGAATGCCAGTCAGCGTGGCATACGGAAACCCAATGTTAAGCCTATGGGATTTTATATTAGGGGTAGGATAAACACTGATAAATCTAACTTTCATTCGGTTTCTACTAATTCTTAAATCCCCAGCGGCTGACGAGGGAGAGGAGAGCGTGCTTGACGGAGGAGGTAACACAGAAACGGGCTCTCTCACTCTCGCCGCACTCAAGAAAAAGAAGATGAAGAAGGGAGCGGCGGCCCCAGGCAAGGAGGAGGGCGACGCCACTGGGAACGAGGAGCTCAAGGCGCTCGAAGCCCACATGCTCAGTCTGTCCCGCCAAGGTAAGCTTTATACCTTATTGGATGCTTACGTTAAAGTGATTAACCATATGTAATAAGTTCTGCATAGTCAGCTTTATGTTGTTCATTGTAAATACCATCATGTTATGTTGTATCATTGTCTAGTTTGCAAGGAAGAACGATTGTACAAATCGAATGCAATAAAGACTTCTTTCTTTTTTTAAACCAAAAAAACTGATACCTATTTGATTCAGTAAAGGAACCCACCAGTAACTTTTTCCAGGTTTAAAAAATCATCCATTTATTCTTATTTTGGAACTCGTTACCATTAGAGATGCAGAGGGAAGGATTAAAAGTGAAAAGGATTTTAAGAGAGTTATTCTTGCGAAGCTTGCGGCTGAATGACATCGGAGTAGATAGGAATAGCCTAATGATGGTATTATTATGTGTATCATAGTACGAAACCAATCATTGTATACACCATGAAGGTTATTGTTATGCATGTTTTAGTCGATATTGTATTGGAAGATCGGTCGTATGATCGAAATCAATAAAGAGGTCCTTGGAAAAAACATTATAGATGTTTAAGCTGTTTTAATTTTTTTTTTTTTTTTTTTATATTCACCATTATGACAACTGGTATATATCCACAATTGGACGTTCCTCCATGATAGAGTCAAAATGAATATTTGAAATAATATGCTTAGAATATGAATCATATCTAGCTTAAAGGTAACAGGTATGTTATGCATCGTACGGTAATAGTGGCACGATACAACAGTGGAAGATCTACTACGGTATATGTAGAATTGTTTTTACCAATCAAAAAATAATAATAACGTATCATCTCCTAACACATATCTGATTAAAATTTACAAATATTATATGAAAAATGTATACATTTCTGATGGATGGGAATGATGTGTATTTAAAACTAATTGAAATTAGGTGTTTTAATCGTACACTGCTCCAGATTCAACGACAATGGAAAGTTAAATAATTTCTTTGTATTTTTTTTTCTGCAGCCCAGGGAGAACATGAGTTGTCCGGCAATGAAGACCCGTCCATCCTCCACGCTTATATCGCCTACTTACCTGCTAAACTAGCTTACAAAGAAGGTAAAGATCTATTGCGCTGTTTTATCTCACCCCAGATATTTTTCTCCATAGACTTAACATTGGAAACTCGTATCTAACACCCATTAGATATTTAGGAAATATATCCAATGGGGATGATGTCACAAATGTTAGCCCATTAGTCAATATTAAGGGTGAGATAAATTCAGAAACCCATTCAAGTTTAGGGTCAGAGCTCGATCACATCTCATTTGAATCACATAGCAATTCACGCGGCTTCGCCTTGTGAATTACTATGTGATTCAAACTCGATGGGATACGAGCTCAGACCCTAAACTTTCATGGGTTTCCTCTATAGTATGCTATCTACAGAAATACCAGTTTTCCGGGTTTTTTTTTTTTCATGGTGTACTAGAAAAGAGCCAGTGTAGTTTGTACCTTTATTAGCCATCGTATAGAAACCCCCATTGAAAATGTATGGTGACTCATTAAACCACTACCCATTATTTAAAAAACACTATCTTATACCACAACTATTGTAAACTAACTATAAATCCATAGTATACGAATTCAAAGCCATTGTGTATGGAAAATAGTCTCTTTTGGTATTTACATTGTTATGCCTATGTTTGGAGAGCAAAAATCATAGTTCCAAATGTTATATCCGATTATATGTCATCACTTGAGTGTAATTCATTCAAGAATATGGAAAATAATGCAACAAACGATGGTTTAATAGACAGGCGGCTCTGTATACGACTCGTGTATTATTATGTGTCAAGCTAATAAATCAATAATGAAAGAAAAAATCTGGATTGAAAAAAGATGGCATAGAAACTTCTAATACTCTTGTTTATTTGATCAAACTTGTTATATTTGTAAGCGAAGATGTCACATTATTGAACTAAACTTAAATGTATGGTTAAAATACTAATCAATGTATAATAAATATGATTCAATAAAGAAACATTACCCCCCAAAAAAGACCATATTACCTCTCGTGGTTTACGGCCGTATGTCCACAAAACCAGCGATTAAAAGCGTCGGGGGAAAAATGTCAAAACGACATCGAGTTCCTGGTCCTTGCTCAGGGAATAAATTTCTTTATTTTTTGTGAGTAATAATCGTTACTCCATTGCAGTGGCCAAGTTCCGTCGCAGGGCGCGCTTCCTGGAGTTCTTCGTGCAGGTTGTGCAGAAGGCAATAGCCGAGGGCCAGTCAGAGCAGGCGCTAGAGTGGTGTGAAGAAACCATCAGTTGGCTCACAAAGTAAGTCATTTCAAAGAATTATAGCTTGAAATTATAACTGACGGTAGCCCTATGCTATTAGATGCCAATTACTAAAGACAAAACCAACAGGTTTGGGTCAAAGTCATCGTTCTCCACGAGTTTGATGCCGAGTGATATGAACGAGGTGACAGCCGAGTGAATATCACCTAGCATTCAAAGAAGTTGAAGAATGATTTCTTTGACTAAAACGAGTTGTTTTCTGTATTTATCTCACCCCTGTACACACTAAAAGAATTGACAACGTACAGGATATAGACCATGGAGAACGAACTGCAATACTCGTAGGGGCGTGAAGAATGAGTTCCCAATCTTAATCCTCTGGGACAAAAATACCAGGTGTGAGATAAAAGCACGAATAATTGCCATAAGGACTGGGATTGGATGGACATATCCTCAGCGCAGTGTAATAGCATTGCTCAGTGATGCCAAGTAGTATAGAAAAATGTCACTTTGTTTATGGCTACCCTGTCAGTCCCCATTGTTGTCCTCATAGCCTATGGTCAGTGGTGGGCATTGCACCCCCTGGTGTCTCACCCCTGCCAAACGCATCCCATGCGCTCTTTCACTTCACTAAACTCCCCTCACTCTCACTTCTGCTCTCACACGATAAACACATATATCCACTTTTTGCCCACCCACCGACACTTCAATAAGTTCACCTACTTTCGTAGGCCTTTCCTTTAATGTTTTATCATCTTATATAATCATGATAATTGACTCATTCCTCTATTAGCTAATTATATCATATTCCATTAATAATTCATATCAGTAACTCCATATCAATAACTCCTTATTAGTAAGCCTTTTTCATAATTCATAAAATTCTAACATTCTAATTGCCAAGTCCGGCCAAATTTCTATTTTATTCCGGTAGAAGGGGTAATGGCATGTTGTAATATCTGGTGAGTTCTACAGTCTTACAAAGAAAGAGTTCAGGTCCTTATTGAATGTTGAGATATAGACATGAAGTGAAGTGACTGTAGTTCATCTATTGTCTTGTAATGTGTCATACTTAAAGATGGCAGCTTTCAGCATTTTTTTTTTGATATCCAAAGGATATCCATGGAATGATGGCCACCTCCGTAATACAGTGGCCATGTACCCTATACCATATGATAAATACTTTTTTCTTTTTTTAAGAGTTCGCTATAGAGACTCGGGGGATACGGCTCTAGACAGTGTGATGTCATAGCTGACAGTGCACTATGGTTACAGTGGTTAGGGGCAGTTATAGTGAATGTCATTCAAGGTAGCATCGCTAGGGGAGAAGGACGTAGCCTCGTTTTGTTTTGATTATTCATATGATAAACAGAGATGTCAGTTTTCCATTTTTCCGTGGAAATCCACTTTTCCATATGTATATCCTTTTCCTTACTTCAAACAGTGATAATATTGATTCTGCCTCATTTACTCCAATAAAACAGTGTTTCTGACCTCCGCATAGACCCTCAGCCCCATGCCATGGCCGTCAAGGGCATATTATCCAAGTTTTTCCGGTCTCTCAGGCAGAAATCTTTCCACTTTTTTCCCTGACCCCATTTAACACCCCTGAATAAATACTGAGTGGTATATAAAATATCTCACAATTACAGACGGAATGAGCAGATTATGGGAGGCAAGACGACTGTGAGCAGACAGCCGGGCGCCTACACTGTCGTCGGCGACGATCCCAAGAAGTACGCTGCCGCCATGGTGGAGTACTCCAAAGACAAGGTGAGTAACAGCCAGCGCCTCTACACTCACTCTGCGAGGCCTTCAGCAGGCAATATGATTATATAGAACGACCTGACCATGCTGTAGATGCTACAAAACGAGATAGGGAATTGTTGTTTTTTATGGAGCGAGGCCATAGGGAGAGTTTCGTAAATAACATCAATTCCCATCGAGTTTTGTAGCATGTACAAACATGGCGGGTCTTTCTATATTTATCATATACCCAAAATTAATCAAATTTTACCATATATTGGCATAGAAGACATATCAGTATGAAAGCCCACCCACTGCTGATGTTTCAACGTGTTCAGTATAACAGTGTACTGCACAGGGTTCAGTATACAATTTATACTGCACAGGGAACAGCAGTACGTAATTATCAAATGCACTGCATGGGTATATAATGATACATAGAAGACATCGATATGTAGACTATTGTGGATCACACTCCCCCTATATATAACCTCGTTTGGTCCCTATATACCCTCAGGGTCCCCTGGGACGTTAAACCACAAACAAACAAACGACCAGATTGAAATCAAAGATAGCGGGCAGGAGCCGGACCCTGCTGGGCCCCAGGCTGGGTGGGAGGACGATGTAGACATAATGCAAACTTTGATAACTTCTGTTCTATTTCACCCGCCTGGGTGTGTACGTCCTTTATGGATGACCCCTATGCCGGTCACCCCGCAACACGGGACGCTTTTAGTCGGTACGCAGGGTGTACGTATAGCGGGTTTCCATTGGTCTTTTTTTTATTTTTTTATCATTATTATCATTTCAGAGTAAATATTACAGGAAGTCTACTAGTTGCAGGTTTTTCCATGCATCCTTAAGAGCAATTCTATTTTCAGTTCGCAGGAACTATACAAATCCAGTGTGTATTTACATAATTTGCAGGGTGAATTTCATCAGATAATGTGATGGGATGAGCTGGAAATACATGCGCAGTGTGTGCCAGTTGTTTCTGTGCCATTATGTGACTTCAAACGAAACCCTGCTCTTCACTTTAGCAAACATTCTGAGACAGCGAATGAGAAATAGATTGTATACTGTAAATATCTGCTGGGAGTGCATTGAAACCAGTCGTAAGACTGAGCACATCCCAGGATAAATAAATGTTAAAAAAAAAAAAACTTCTTGAAGGCGTACATCGAGATTGTATCCTGAATCTCTAAAGACAGATTATTCCAGTAAAGCATACCTTCATATAAAGGATTTTTTATAAAGAAAGTTGTCCTTGGTATTTTCAACTTAATATGTCTTTGTGAATTGCACTTAAAGACAAATGCGGGTAGGTATCGAAGGGGCCCTCTGTATCTATACTCAGAACTAAATTGTGGGTGCTGCCATCTGATTTCATGAAAATATTGCAATTTCCCATAGACCCCAATACTTAAGCACTTAACTTCTCCAGATGGCCTTCCCATAGAAGTGATCATGGTGACATGGTATTTTTTTTTAGCATTTCTCATGTGTATATATGTTCCTAACTATCAAAATCCAGAATTATTTGAAGATAACAATAGAACATCAGTGTCATCTAGCCACGATGTCAATATATTGCAGTTTCCCATAGCCACCAATAGTTAAGCACTTATCTTTCCAAATGGCCTTCCCATAGAATTTAGCATGGTGACATGCCTTTTTTTTTGCATTTTCTATTTGCTGATATATGAAGCTTATATTATCCAGAGTTATTTGCAAAAATCAATAGAATTTAGAAATCACCCAACTAGCAGCATGTGTCTTAAACGTATCCTGCCGTGTACTTTCACTATACCACGGTTGTTATAGGTGCACGGGTCGCGCAACCCCAGTGTGAAGGGCGGATCACGAGTAAGTTGACCTGGTGTTGGTGTGTGTGTGGTGGGGTCAACACCCCAACCCCTCCCCTCTCAGTTCTACTTCTGAGAGGTATTTTCTGAAATCCTCATATTTCCAAACTTTAAGGTCACTGTTCTCAGGGGAGGACCCGTTTGCAGTTTATCTGAAATTTTTAAAAATTTTTTTTTTTACTCGGTCTCTCAACACGCCTCGTTACTTGATTTCATATCTCTTCTGAAATCCTCATCAAAATGATGGATTCAGAAGTATCAATCGTAGACTGGCCTTGAAAATAGATTCTCATTAGATATGGTTGTCCTGGGGAATTCTAGATCGTTCAATGAATTTCATACATGACAATTTCGATATATTTGAAATATAGAATATAAAGAAATATACAAACTGAATTCAATGATGAGCTATTTTTGAACATCCAAATTGGTAATCCATATTTGATTGCTTTTTGTGGTACTCTATTTGCACAGAGGCTATAGAGTTTTTCACGAGAGGAATTGATATAATCAGAAATTATGAAAAATTTACTATTATTCGAGAAAAAAAGTTGGACGATCTAGTATTTGTTGAGGTAGCTTATAGGCAATACCGCTGAAACAAAATGAGCAACGGAAATGCCATCAGCAAAACAATTATGAAACCATCTCAAAGTATAGACCATAAAGGTTGTTTTGTGTGTGGCTTGGACGTGATATGTGTGGGATGGTCTACGTTTGAAATGCTCTTTCGCTATTTTGACTTACTTTCAGCGTACTTAGTTGCCCTGTTAAATATAGCCTGAGTTTTATTGCTTGCTCCTCCACAATTACCACAGATGCTGACATTGGGGTTTTGTGAATTCATATTGTTATCTGAAATATGAATGGTATTATTTACCTTTTATAAGGCGAATAACTTAGCATTTTACTTTTTGTTTAACGGCAGAGATAGTGAAAGAGGCGTACAGTTTTTCGTGAAGTAGACAACGGACAATGTTAGCATTTTGTTAATATTTTGAATCATAGAGGATGATTTAGTGAGGGAGGGAGAAGAAACTATGATACATTTGTACAATGTTTGAATCCCTGAATTCACTTCTTAGATAAATTCCAGTCCATTGTTCCATGTTACTTCATCAGTGACAGTGTTTAATTTACCGTCACAATAAAGCACCTTTTCCCATGGTACCTTTGATATTCAATGCTTATTTAAATACGAAATTTTGCATAAATCGAATTTTTCGCGACCCCACGTTTCCCACACCATGTTTTTAAAGGAAATGATTTCATTGTATATAAACTTTGAATTTTGACAAATTTTGTACATTTTCCCTTTTCCCTTAATCTTATTATTCTTTCAGCGTCCCCCTTCGGTATTGGAAGATGTGAGTTTTTAATCTAGTGAGAACATTGTAAATGTATTCACTGTTGTGATATACATTTCTCATACGGCTGTGGTCACGGCATTCTACGCAATGCAGGGACTGCCCAGACTCGTTACAGCAGAGAAAAGCCATCACAAATACATTGTACAGACGTTTATCTCACCCCTGGTATTTTTCCTCCATAGACTTAACATTGGAAACTCGTATCCAACGCCCATGAGATATTAAGGAAAAATATCTAATGGGGGATTATGTCACAAATGCTAGCCCATTAGTCAATGTGAAGGGTGAGATAAATTCAGGAACCCATTTAAGTGTGGGGTTAGAGCTTGATCCCATCTTGTTTGAATCAGAATATAATTCATGCGGCTTCACCTTGTGAATTACTAGGCGATTCAAACTCGATGGGATACGAGCTCAGACCCTAAACTTTCATAGGTTTCCTCTATATTATCCCACCCCTGATACTTTTTCTCCATATATTTAACCTAGGTAACTCGTACCCAACGCTCTTTCGAGTAGCGTAAAAAACACCCAACTGGTGTTGGATACAATGACGTCACAAAAGCTAGCCAATCAGCAGCCCGGATTTCGGAAACAACACTGTTTTCAAAATGCACAGTGCTTCGATAAGCTGTCATTGTTTGGTATGATCCAGCACAATAGATATAGGATTTGAAAACTACAAATTAATCAATTCTTTTGCTCGAATGCAGGGGTGAGATAAAATCAGAAACCAATTTGAGTGGTTTAATAGGTATGGCCAATATGTTGGTCATACCTAAGGGAGCGTTCATTATTTTTAGCAGGGGTGTGTGGGTTTTGCTCGGCGAAACCTCCAAAATTCAGCCCCCCCCCCCCCCCTCTAGCAAATAAATACCCCCCAAATTAAATCCACTACAGGCAAATACCCCAAAATGAAATCCCCCCCCCCCCCCCGCGCCTAGACGAATACCCTCATATGAACCGCCCCCTCCCCTCCAATAGCTCACCCCCATCCCCTACCGTAAATAATGAACGGTCCCTAAAACCACTCGTTGGTTTCCTTTATGAATCTAGTTCTCGTACTAAGTCTGAGGTGTGATTCTCGTGGTACTCTCACTCTATGGCTCGGGTAACAATGTCAAACTGCTTGTTCTTGTTGAGCACAGTCTGCAGGTCTCTTGATATCATAGTAAAACGTTGGGCTAAGGCACAAGTTCATAGACTTGGCTGTTCACACTTGTGTTTTGTTTAGACTGGCAATCCATAAGGGAGGCTGATGTTGTGGGCTGGTCCACCATGCAACCGACTCGGTGATAGGAGAATGCTCGTTGCTCTTTTGCCACTGCGAGCAATAGTTTCTTGGTCAAGTATAAGTATTGGTGCAGTAGAGCTCCACCACACAGTCAGGGGGGTGGGGAGTTAGCTCAGTGGTTAGAGCACTGGACTTGTAACCCCAAGATTGTAAGACTTTGTGGGTTCGAGTCGCACCCCCAGCAGTGGTAGATTTACTGCTATAACAAAGGCCATCCTTCTCATACCATGTCTATGTGGTGTGGGAAGTAAAAGAACTCTCACCTCGTTAAATGTGTAGGGGTGAGATTTCTACCTGAATTCATCACGTAGATTCGGTCACCACCCTAGTGGTGTAAAAGAACTTTGAGAAAGTCTGGAAAGGACCTATAATGGTTGACTGGATGTAAAATCAAACCAAAAACAAAACAACAAACACCACACAGTCAATGGCCGACATCATACAGCAATTGCCTGTTGTCATCCGAATATAAACAAAGGGACTAGAAATCTGTTCAGGGAATTTATTATCCATCGTATACAATGTCCCCATTGAAAATGTATGCGGACTCAGTAAACCAGGATACATTATATGAAACCTGTCAGATTCCATAACTGTGGTATACGGATTCAAATCTGTGGTATACGGATTTAAATCCATGGTATATGGGAAAAACAGTCCCTTTGTGCTGTAGAGCAAAGAAATAGTCCCTATTGTTATACTCTTTGATATGGCGTCAACCAGCCCAGGGCGAATGATGCCTCAAGGCATCAAATCTAAAAAGTTGCTTTTAACAAAGAAATAATTGATCAATAAAATTAAAATTGTCTCAAACGTAGGTATAACATTGTATTTAATATTTTAAACAGTCATATAATGATATCAAACACAGTGCATCATATCACCTGATTAAGCAGTCAACACTGGGAGTACGCTTATAACGGTTGTATAATCGATGTACCATCCCAGTCTAAATAAAATATTTAAAAAAAATAAAATTAAAAAAAAGTTATGAGCTCGAGCAACATTGTCCTCGTCCCCTAGCGGTATATATGGACACCAGTATCGGTCCTTATGGATGCTAGTCAGCCACAGGCGCCCGTCCTTAAAGGGTTAAAGTGGATGCCAGTATGAACAGAACATCAGTGATTACTAGCTCTAGGTGGCACGAGAGTTGTAGATATAAGTGGGGAACAGTCTCAGACGTTGGCCATGCAGAAGCATGTTCGCATGATCACACTCTGACTTTCTGCATGCTTTATTTTTGTGAATGGTGTTTTTACAATGGCTGACAATATATACATACCATTTTACAAGGAATGGCTATTTACAAGCAAGAGGGTCGACACAGTTTTGTTAGAATTAGGGCTTTTTACACAGCTCTACAATTGTCTGCTTTCCATGCTAGTTTGTTTTTTCTTGAAACCTCTTGAATAGGTGATGAGATGAAATGATATGTGTCGCTTTGGGTATTAGACTCAAATGGACCCAGAATTTGGGACTCTATATACCCATGATGTATTCATTCACATATTTCATCTTTATCTTTCATTATGATTCATATATCATACGATAATGGGTTAGTTTCCACCTAACCAATGTACTACTTCTTGTGACTGACGTCAACGGCAATGAAAATGTCTACAATACTGTGCACAGTAGATTTAACATTGGAAATGGGAAAAGTGCTACAAATAATGATAAAACACTTTGTACTATTCACATCCTACCTCCAAATGAATGTGGCACAAAATGAACATCATTTAGTGGGAAAAGTTAAAATAACACGATTTGGTCTGGTGGAAATTGAGCCATTTACGTATCAGATTTTGAGAAATTCAATAATTTGTACAAGCAGATGTCATCAAAGCATGATATGTATGTAGACTTCACGGGTATATTGAATCATGGAGAGTATGCTGATGAAAGGTTATACAGTGACCATAACTGGCCCGTCTAATGATGTACAGCAAATTTCAATGCAAACAACATTATGATTTATCTTAATATAATTCAATTTCATTACCTACTACTAGTAGTATAACATTCTTTTCATAGTGAATTATAATTGACAATTTGTATAAGTTAAATTAAATTTATTTTATGCTATGTAGAACCATGCCTTAGGCATTAGAGTTTCGTGAATCTGCAGATAAAAAATGTCTTTTATTACAGAATGCTTGGCCCAGTTATATTATGGACGCATTACAGAATCTCTACATCTTACTGTTCAAGTCTTTCACCGTGTTCTTATGAATCTTTTTTTTCTAGATTTTCTCAAAGTGTATTTTGCAGTCATTTCATTGTAGTAGAGGACGTTCAATATGCATCTGTTTAATGATGGTCTATTCTATCCCATAACATTTTCTGCAAGCTTTATAAGTTTCCTGTTCCTTCCATGGTGCATTCTCCATTGAACCCGTCTACAACCCACATTCCCCACTTTTTCCAACCACAGGTTTCAGTTGCGGGCAGTGACAAATTCTCGGTAATAACAAAAGTTCCTCTCCTAATTATGGAGTTCGTAAGATTAAGGCAGTAGGTATATATGTCTATGTGGCTATGTGACAAATGTTTTGAAACCATGGGCATATAATGTCAAATATTAGAGATGGCAGTGGTCCTCTTTTTCATGGAAATCTATGTTTCATTTTCAGTATATAATTTTTTTTCTGTGAAAATAAAAAAATTAATCGAGCCTCATTCACGCCAGTAATACAGTGGTTTGAATCCCAACAAACCCTCAGCCCAACACCGATGTGTTTTCTACGTTTTCTCTCTGGGGCAGCATATCCAGTATGATGAATATTTCCTTCTTTTTTTTAACGTCTTCTGACATCTCTCCTTAATTTATTAATGATTGTAAGATAGAAAGCCACCATTGTCAGATTAGACATGTATACCTACATGGTTGATCAAACACAGTTGATTCCGTTCATTTGTGTGTCCCCCTTCCATCTAACTGTAAAACCATGATCAGATTGAATATCCCCTCTCCACTCCGACCCTGATTCTTCATTCTGTTCATTTAATACATATCTATCTCTAATTTTCTCTGGTTTAAAAATTTGTGGTTTTTTTTCTTCAATTGAATTTGATTTCTCTTAATTAACAAAAAAATCCTGCATATTCTGAGGAAGGATAAATATGTCCAATCCACAGTCTTCGATGGCAGTTATAGTGCTTCTGCCGCACTAGATATACATGCACGTCATATATTGGTGATGATTTTGTACAGCCATGTTTTTTTTGTGGGTTATTTTTTCGATTGAATTGCACGTGTTGGACTAACAGATCTCAAGTGAGCTGTGAATCTAATGGCGTCAACTGGTTTTCTACATCTTCGTAATCATGAAAAGATAACCTTGACCTGTAGCTGATGGTGGTCCGTGTACATACAACGCACGAGTGGTCATGGTTTACGCTAAACAGAGTTGTACATATGTAAACAAGGGACATCCCTCTCATACGTTTTCTCACCCGTTCCCAAGTAGTGAGATTTACTATTCTTGACTTAGAGCCGGTGAGAAAACATAAACCAGGGTGGGGAATTATGGACTACCATGTTGCAAATTTTACCCACTGGGTGTTACTCTTTTCTCACTGTCTTAAGGCGGGTGAGAATACGAATAATAAAGAAAAACGACATAGAGCCTTGAGAGATTATGAAGGGTGCCAATGGAATGTCACATAATCATCTCTTACTGCGAATCATCTGTTGACTATGAACACAAGTAATGCATGCTGCCATTTTCTTTGCTGCATTAAATAGGCTGAAGAAGCAAAGCAATTAACAAGCAGAATGTCCGCAGAGCAACATATTAACATGTTTCCCAGTTATAATATTTTGTGTCATAGATAGCTGGTATCACAGTTAGTTCATTTGTAGTGTCATAGGTGATACATGGTCTGTGCATTGTGTTTATAAATACAGAATTCCTATCGCCATCCATTCCCAAATCTTTCATTACAATATTGCGTTCTTGACGTGATTCAATTGATGCAGAAGGACATGAGAATGGAAAGAACTACCCTCTAGCAAAAAATTATCACTTTCTTTCCTTTTTCTAAATGTGGAGAATATATTATAGTGTTCACGAAATATTTGCACCAATCATTTCACAGGCATGGGATTTCTCCGATTTTTTCCGGATTTCCAGATTATTTGACGCCCCAAGGTCCATTCTTGAAATCAATGTAAATCCGAGAAGAAAATAGGTTTACATAATGACAAAAAATAAAATGCCATCTCAGCTCTCAGGTCAGGGCAGAAATTCACTTAAATAAGTTTCAGATACGCGCCCCGAAACCCCGGAAACAAATTTTAACCAGATTTTTTCATATTTTCAAATCCCATGCTTTGTTTCATCGTTGGTCATTTCGGACACTACTGCCACATGTTGTGCTTTGCAATAAATTGCCATTTCATCAAATCAGCAGCACCTGCGTAGCGATAAGGGATCCAAGGCAACGGCCAGCAACGCGGGCGGCCAGAAACCAGGACGTCCGAAAAAGATCAAATACAAGGTACTGTGATAGGCTGATGAAATCTCGGTTAGATTTAGGATTACCACACGTAAGGCAAAAATCATGGAAATGTTTATTTTTTTCAAGGTCAGTGAATTGTCAGGGAATTTAGTAATGCGTCAGGGAAAACTAGAATTTCGTTTAAGAGTACGTGGCGTTGGCTATCGCGGGTACTGAGCAAATTTTACGATGAAAGACACGAAAGGGTACGAAGGAATTTTTATTCAGCTAAAACTAGGATTTTACAAATATCAGGAATATTGACAATTATTAGGGAGAACTGGCATTGCTGTGATCATGCGCTATCGCCTTGGGTAGAGAAATTGTTAAGAAAGTTGTTTTCGAAAGTATTTAATCAATATAGAACAGAAAATTTGTTTAAAAAATTGATGGGTGGAGAGGACAGTTGTAACGTTCCTTAATGTAAATAATTATTTCATTTTAATTGTCAGGGGAAAATGAAAGTTTTCAGAGACAAGTCACAGCCAAGATGTTGTTTAAATAAGTTTATTGAAAATGAGATGTGATCCTTGTAGAACATTTATCATCTTATATGTAAAACTGTCTATAATATCCAAATATTTTGAGAAAAAAAAAAAAAAAAAATCTATATCCAGGTCTGCTATAACTAACTGTTCAGACTTTACTGTATTAGAAATAAATTTACAATCCCACAACTGCAAATAGACCGAAGGACTGTCGACAATTGTTATTATATTATTGGTACTCATCGTAATGTAGAACTCCTGCTCCCAGCCTGCTACTGCCAAAGCTGGAGTTCCTTCAGCTTCCGATTTATTCATTGGTTTTGAATTATTCGGGGATAGTTTCTCAAACTTTAGATGAACATTATACTCTTTTATAGGCTACCTTGTCGGTAAGTTTGTTGTGATTCTCTGAATAGGTCTAGATATTCTAGCTTCATGCAACACATATCATGTCTAATTCTGAAAATTTGTAGGCAGTTTCGATCTGATCAGCTTTGGCTCTGCATCTTGAATCCAATGAAATGATTTCAAATGGTAGGATTGTACATCAATATTTGATTTCCCATAAATTGTATGCAGTGTTTGTCTCACAAACCATAGAGCCTCCAGAGGTTACTAAACTCCCTATTATTGCCCCGGGCAAGGCAAAGTTCCGCTCCCGATTGACTAGCCACACTACGACAACATGAACCACAGTTTTCTGATTTATAATTGGAGAAACTGAATATAATTTCGGATTTCCATGTAGAAATAGCTGAAATTTCCATTTCTGGCATCAGAATTTCAATTTGTAGATTTCTAAAAACCGATAAACTGCATTAATTCTGGGTTACGGGTAAAGGGTCTATCACCATACATCGTCGGTAACCAGCAAGACTGGAACTTGTGAATAGACTGAATTCTGGGATACCTCAATAAGGTCTATTGACTTTTTGATGAGATATCAGCAAGAAGTAATTGAAACTCTCGCGCTTAACATAACTGTTCCATTTAAGCAAATATTTCTGATATAAAGCCAAAGTGAAAATCTATGATCATTTATCTCATACACTGCAGATATTATCGCACAAAAGTTACGTCCTTTTCCCCCACAATTTATCTAATCTTTTAGATTGAACACAACAAATGACGTCCAGCGGAACCTATGCATATATCCAACAGGTTTTCTTTTAGTGATAAAACACTGGCATATATAAATATAGCATCTTTAATGTATAGTTCATGAGCAAAATACAGTTACACAATTTTAACCCTGACTACTAATCGCTTTTTGAAGACCATTTGCGTGTCTTATGAATTGTGTGTTAGTATAGTACCAGGGTTTCTCAGGAAGATCTCATTGTCATGTCAACAGTGAAAATAATTCAACTTTTAGAATTTTTTCAAGTTATCCCTAAGAATCAATAAAATTTTAATACTTTAAACTTTCATATTAAACAAACTCTAGTAAAATATGTAGGGGACGAGGCTACCTCTTGTATCTCTTAAAAAGAAAAATTAGTAGAATTTTTGTTTATAAAAATATTACTTCACTTACTGCAACTTTTCAGCAACGTCGCCATAACATATGCAATACAGCACTACTGCAATATTCCAGAAAGGACTCAGAACACTCTTATAGCACAGGAGCTTTCAGGACACTCTCCTAGCACATACTCCCTTTGTGCTCCACCAGCTTACACCCCACTGTGTAACAGAACCATTACATTGTCAACATGTATTACATGTACTTACCTATCTATCTTCAGGCTCTGCGTGTGGACGATACAATGACAGATGCTCAGAAAGCAGCACAGGAAGAGGCAGAACTAAAGGTAGGTTTCTCATAACCCCAAAACATCATTGGGTGGGAAGTGAGTTGGGTGGTTAAAGCACTGGATTAGTAATCCCAAGGTTGTGGGTCAGGGTCCCACTGCAGCCACCGTTTTTCTTCATTCCCAGCAGTGTTAGACTTACAGCTATATCAAAGGCTAGTCCTTCTCATACCATGTCTATGTGGTGTGGTGTACAGCCACCTTTCTCCTTCATGCGCAGTAGTGGTAGATTTACTGCTATATCAAAGGCTAGTCCTTCTTACACCATGCCTATTATGGTGTGGGAAGTACAGGAACTCTCACCTCAGTCAATGTGTACGGTTAGATTCCTACCTAAGTCCATCTCATATATTAAATCACCACCCTGTGGTGTAAAACCAGTGAGAAAAAGCTGAACCTTAAGAATATCAGGAAAGGATATTTCATGAGACGAAGCATTTGGCATGGGTATGCGACTACGAATGATCTCCTACCATATTTCAACCTTAGATTTCAGCTCTCTGGCCTTGTCCAATCCCCTCACAACATTGACTTATTCCCTATCAAATTGTTTTTCGATTAAATCGGGGCCCGATTTACGAAAAATCGGAGGCCAGATTTACGAAAATAGGAGGCCAGATTTTTTTCGAGGGAGTTCCCATATAAAATCTGGAAGGAACCTGCAATGGTCACTCAGGCATTAAATCAAACAAACAAACTCCCGATTGCTTCTGTCCCGCCTAATGCTGTACACTCTGCCCATGTTTGACAGGCACTGGCCACGCTGTCCATGTACTTGGTGGACCTCATTCACACCAGTCACAAGCGGAAGAGGGTGCGGAAGATTTCGGCGGAGGAGGCGCCGTGGAGGAGCCAGCTCAACATCCTCCAGGGCCTCAGTCAGTTCGGCGCCCTCCTCCACAAGATCGAGTTCCGCGAGAAGATCCTCGGCAACGCCTCCAACTTCACCTACAAGTTAGTCTTTCCTTTATCAATTCAAAACAAAAAAAGTTGGTCATTCCTTTATCAAGTAAAAAAAAAAAAAAATTGCAAGGATTCAGAGATGGCTGTATTCCACTGTTTCATGGTAATCCTTGTTTTAATTTCCAATTAAAGAAAAAAAATGTTTGAAGACCAAAACAAACAAGTCTTGACACAATGTCTAGACAGACTTGGTTATGAGAATTTGGAATTAATTTGATTTCATTTCCAATTAAAAAAGAAAAAAATGGGCAAACCCTCTCAGATACAATAGCAAAATGTTATTAACCCTTTAAGTACGGCTGCCTGGGTTCTAACTATTCCTATAAGGATGGGTGCTGGTGGCAGTTTGTCTGGCTAGAGGACAGGCATATGGTGTTTAAAACTGATAATTCAAGTTTGTAATCATGCAATACTGAATACTGAATATGATGTATCTACATTTTCTGAAGATTTCATGAACATTTCCCATTATTCTTTTGTTAAAACATTTTTGTTAATATTGGAACAATTATGCCTCAAGGCATCATGCATCTTTAGTGTGGTGATGCCTCCAGGCATTATGCGTCCTTAAAGGGTTAGCAAGGTTTCCACATTCTGTGGACAGGCTAGATATTACGAAGTTAGTAGAAACTGAACTCGAGTTAGCTTTGTTGGTTTTTATGTCACGATGGTTAGTCATGAATAACTACGCGAAGTGTTAGCCGAGTGGTATGAAAACTAACAATGCTAACCCTATTTCAGTTTAGTATATATGCTACCCATCTCCACGACTTTAGAATATTAGGAAATATGTGAACACTTACCAATATCCTGTACAAAGCTATTGTCATTCAGTATGGCCCGCCCTGCCTCACGTCACACTAATTCGGTCTATGAATTGTTGACGTCAGTTGGCCTTCCTTGGGAATGCGGGAGCGCGAGTGAAATTGTTGTTATCGATTGAATATAACTCAATATCATTGGGTATGTACTCACTGTTGATACCATAATGACATTTGAGGTGGGGATGGTTTCATAAATCACTCGTAATATGCTGTAGCATGTTAACAAACATTTGAATGGGCGCTTTGAGTGCAACCGGAATCTTTTTCATAGTATTTCACGTTCTGGTCGTTGATTGGTCAATTTCTCTATTACCCTAGTGGCATAAAACACTCTTTATGTCACGGCATACCGCATAAAATTAGCCCATGTTAAGTCTATGGCGTCTTTATAATTAGGGGTATGATAATAACCGCTTCACACCATCCGCCCTCACCCCTCAATGTGTATTTCTCATACTCATACGTTTACATTGTACAGGACGTCCTTCCTGGACCAGGAGTGGTTCACCTTTGAGACGGTGGGCACGCTGCTGGTCGGGTGGGACGGCGGGCCGAGCCGCGTCGTCACCCGGCAGGAGACGGCCCGCCCGCCGCCCGTCGTCGAGTCGCAGCCCGACAAGCTGGCCGGGCGCACCAGCGGCATCGAGATCGCCGCCGCCGCCGCCACAGGTCAGTCACTACACCTTTTTTTTTTTTTTTTTAAGTGTTTATTACAATTTCTCCCGCAAAAGGAGAGTTCTTCCAATTGTACATAGTGATAGTCGCAACTTGACGTGAGCCATTATATACCTTTCCCGGTGCATGAATAATTGATGAGGTGAGATGATTTTGAGAACATGATCATTTGTCATATGAGCTCACATGCTCGGGTCTCTTTTTTTTTTTTTCATTAGCAAAACAACTTCTGATTACAATCAGTTCTCCCTGCTTCCTGAGCTCTCTTACAAATTCAACAAATTCTCGTCATGCATAGAATTTCATCGGTTAAATGGAATTTATAAAAGGTTTGAAAAGGGATATAAAGAGAAATGAAATGGCACAGAGAGCCTGGAAGAGCCTGGGAAAAAGACTATTCTTTAGTGTATGAAATTTTGGTCATTAATAATAGTTTTCCTTAACTATGTTACCTGACTGCCTATGGAATTTCAGTGGTTTGGATTAGATAGTTCCAAAATTCCTTTATTTGACCATGTATAGCAAATTGCTAATAATAAAGCATGGGTTTGATTATATGTCTTCATATTTAAAAATGACAAAACATAAATTTTTTGAAGACATCTATTCCAAAGCACTGAAATTCCACAGGTTGTAAGGAAAATTTAACTGAATATAGTGATGAATCAGACATGGTTTTTAAAACAGCGACCAGATATAATATGCACCCTTCAGAAAACAAACAATGACTTTTCATTCACTAGCAAGATGGTATTGATTCACATTGTTATGTGCCTGGAAATAAGATATCAAAGCCTTGAAAAGGCCAGGAATTTTTATTGGGCTCTCTATGTACGAACCCTGTATAAAACTAAGATAGTATAAATTGAGCCTCATTCAAGCCAGGAATACAGTGATGTTAAACTCCCCACATACCCTCAGCCCTATTCAATGGCGGCCAACATTGATCAATGTATTTTCTATATTTTCTCAGTCTCTGTGAGGCAGTAAATTCCACTTAAAAAGATATTTCCACTTTTTTGCCGTGACCCAAACTGACATCCCTGGGAATAAAAAGAGTGACAGCTTTTAACCCTTTAAGGATGAATTATGCCTGGAGATATCACAAGGCTATTGAGGCATGATGACTCCAGGCACCATCGTATTATCGATGCTTGATTCCTCGAGGCATCCTTTTTATAATTTTACAAAAACATTTTCAAAGGAGAGTCTTGGGATTTTAACAAATCTGGATATTTTGGAACAAAGTAAAAAGCTATAAGTATTGTTGATAAATTGCAAATCTCAAGCCATTTAAAAAAAACGTTGTCCATGTAAAATTACTACCTATCATTTTTCCCTCAAGTGATAGAAATTTTATCATAATTCATCCATGAGGGGAATTAGGTGGTCAGTAATGGACCACAGACCACAGTTGTGTGTATACGCTCTGATTCTATTATCTCTCTGGAGATACAGAGCCCACCCAGGAGACCAGCACAGAGGTGGAGGCGCTCCCTCATTGTAAGAACGGTGTAAAAGCAGGTTCCAAGTCCACGCGCGCTGACCAGGCCCACCAAAGTAAGGCGCCGAGTGCTGCTTTGCGTACTGCCAGTGTTGCAGCCGAGTTTTGCAATTGCCTTTTGCCTCAGTGGATTTCTTGCTGCAGCAGCTCTTGGACCATAAAGCAGCTGGGACCTGTTTCACTAGTTTCATGACATGTCTGTGACACCATACAGACATTGGGGTTGTCTAGTTTCGTGACAACACAAGTAGCTGCCCTTAGGAAAAGACAGACCTCAGACATAAGAATTAGACAAAACTATACATCATGGACCTGCTTCACTAGTTTCGTGACAAAAGTGGCACCAACAGTGCAAGCAAGAACGGAAAAAAAACGAAGTCTAATTTCTAGTTCTTATGAAACCGGACAAACCGGACACGCCATCTAGACATGTTATGAAACTAGTGAAACAGGTCCCTGGTCTCGTTGAAATGTGTTGCTGCAATTTGTCGCACCATCGTGTGACAGTTATGTGTTGCAATTGTCCTTTGTGTCAGCAGGTTTTGCTGAAGTGTGTTACTGCAATCTCACCCCTCGCATAAGATCTCACACTCTTTAAGTGGTATTCTGTACAAGGTTCTCACTACACTCTATGTGAGAATAATTCTTAACAAGCTAGGCTTAGAGCCTTGAGAATCCATTGGCACACAGTATTCCCGCTAGATGGCATCATTGAGATTATAGGAATCTTTGGGTTTAATTGATGTACGTCTTTAGCACGGGAGGCAGGCTAGTGGATTCTCAAGGCTCTAAGCGTAGTTCGTTATGAATTCTTCTCCTATAGAACTTAGTGAGAGTACAGAATACAACTTAGAGAGTGTGAGATCTTGTGAGAGGGATGGCAATCTATCGCACCAGGGTGTTTCACCTTGGTGTTGCATTTGCTTTTGCCTCAGCAGATCTCTTGCCTCCGCAGCTCTATAACATTTTTAACCCTTTCAGGGCGAGTGATGCTTTTAGGCATTTCCCAGTGTGGGGCGAATGATACCTTGAGGCATTCCCTAGCATAGGGCGAATGATGCCTTGAGGTATTCCCCAGTGTGGGGCGAATGATACCTTGAGGCATTCCCTAGCATAGGGCGAATGATGCCTTGAGGCATTATTTACAGTATTTACAATATTATTGTTTTATCAAATAATGGGTTAATAAACATGAAACTGGCAGAGAATATACTAATGATTTCATATTTAACAATTTTAGGTAAAGAAAATGAGTATATCAAGATTGAAGTGTCATATCATGTAATGAAACAACCCAATCTTGGTTTATACAATAATAGCTCGCCCCTAGCATAGTACCTGTCCCTGCTACCCGTCTCCACTAACATGGGTCTGCCACAGACCCCGCCTGTAAAGGGTTAAATGCTTAAGCCATGTAGGCTTGTCATGTTCTGTCCTGGCCATACTTCTATAGTTCTATACTATTAAATACCTGTGTGTGAATGTCTATAAAATACTGCCCGCTGCTAGGGGTGCAGTAATAATAATGTTCGTGCCCGCTGTGAGAGTGACTTAATAAGTCATCAAAATGTTGTTTTTTCATCGATTTAAGGTATATAATAATAAGCAAACGTCCTCACTGTGGGGGAAACGTTTCTCGTTCTCAGCCAGTCTTTGATTTCATACTGCCTTCCGCCTATGGCGTCAGGCAGTATGAAATCAAAGACTGACCTCGAACAGGAACCGTTTCGTCCACAGTGAGGATGTTTCCTAATAGTACCACCTTTCTCAGGTTGTTTGATCTTGATAGCTATGGCGCCATTTAGAAACTACGAGTCTTCTGTGATAGTACACCCCTCTCGGGTATCTGGTACCGTGTTTTTTGGCTTGGTTTTTTTTTTTGGCTTGATGCGTTACGAGGAGCTTTTTGTGTAGCTGGGTATTATTGCAAGGATTCTCTTTGGTGACGGATTGTTTTCTGTGTGATATAATAGGCACTTCTAGCCAACGCAAGTAGTGGTAGATTTACCTAAGTTAACAATTTGTTTTCTCATGTGGTAGACCAATGAACGACAGTTGGTATACCAAAGAATGCCAATCTTCTATCTATAAATAGGACCATGGTTCTTCTATTTCTGCGTATATCATATACTTGTATTCACATATGATAGAAAGTACCGTTCATATCTGGTTCTGGAAACCATTCACTATATGCCAAAGACATTCCCTTCCACGGACTTGGAATGGTGTACAAGTCACTGTTCCACTCCAAGACCTTCATTTTCATTGGAACTGATTCACCTGTGTTAAGACATAGCGGTCTACCACCATACCTATTTTATGAAAAGAAAATAAGTCATTCACAAAAGATCCCAAGTCTCAAAGCATTAGTTCTACTGCTTGAAAGCCAACACAGTCATTTGTAAATTTCAGTAGAAATTAGATAGGAGAATAGATGAGTATCTATCTATGTATTGATGAGCAATCATTTATCAATTATGCGCGTAGGCCAATTAATAACTGTCATATGCGTGGGGCCTGTTGAATAATCTAGGGTCGAACATGAAGACCGTTTCCTGTACGCGAGGAGACCCAGGAGTGTGGGTAAGGTTTATTCAAAACTTCTGGACGACCTTATGGGCGATTAAGACTGTTTTAGTGAACAGACTTAAATATCATTAAACGATAAACCTTGTAAGAGTTACAAAAAGGGGTCCTCATGCACGTGTCTAGATTATTCAACAGGCCCCTGATTTAGTGATTTAGCATTAATTCGTTGTTTTCATACAAGCTAATGCGAAAGCATTGAATAACAGCAAAAGTACAAAGTTGTAGCCAAGATACTTGAATCTGGTTTTTTTGTTTGTCGTTTGAGATTTAAAAAAGAAACCAACAACTGTTGGTCAAAGTTGTCTTTCTCAACGAGCTTGATGTGGAGTGATATGAACGAGGTGACAGACCAGTGAATATCACGTAACATTCAAACGAGTTGGAGAACGACTTCTTTGACCAAAAAAGTAGCTTTCTGTATTTATCCCACCCCTGTACACACTAAAACAATAGATAACACACAGGATTTTGACCATGGAGAACGGGCTTAAATACTTGTATAGGCATGGAGAACGAGTTAATCCTCTGGGATAAAAATACCAGGTGTGAGATAAATGCATGAATAATCGCCATCTGGAGTGGGAATCGATGGACCTATCCTCAGTGCAGTACAAAAGTAATGCTCAGTGTTGCCTAGTAGTATAGTAAAATGTCACTTTCATAAGGGCTACCCTATCCGTCCCCATTGTTGGCCCATAGCCTATGGTCAGGGGTGGGCATTGCACCCCCGGTGTCTCACTCGCTCCTGCCATACGCCATGGAGAACGGACTGCAATACTCGTAGGAGCATGGAGAATGAGTTCCCAATGTTAAAGCCTATGGGACAAAAATACCAGGGATGAGATAAAGAAGTGAACTTCGCCTCGTTAAATCATGGACTCTGTTTTCTGTGTGTAATCAGGGCGCACGCCTGGAGCACTGGCGGCCATCCCGCAGGAGGAGGAGGACACCCCGCGCACCTACCGCTCCGAGGCTCCCGGGCCCCGGCGCCGCGGTCCGCCGGGCTCTAAGGCCGCGCCGCCCGCCGACCAGGGCGAGTCGGACTCGGCCCTGCTCACCTCCCTCGAGACGACCGACATGCTCGCCAAGACGTTCGGCTTCTTCAGACGGGCCATCGTACGTACCAGTCACACCTTTTAATTTTCTTTTTTTTTTTTTTTGGTACAAGAATCTCACTCTCGGGGCTCTTCAGCCTCCATGCCTAGGACTGGTTGACTTTGTCTCTATGTGCGGGAGACACTCCAAGCGGATTCTACCAGAATCATAGTTTTTTTAGATATAGTAGGTAACAAAGGAAAGTATGTTGGGACAGTCTGCAAAAATTCAACACGGATTATTGTGAAACAAATAGAAGGAAACTAACGAGATGAAAATAACTTAGTCCTTGATCCATCGAGTTTGACAGCGGAGTCATTCACGAAGCGAAGCTGAGTGAATTGCGTAGCGGTCAAATGAGGTTTATATTAAATTTTACTGGGTCTCTAGAAATTCGCTTGTATTTTCTCATGGGTTCTTGTCAAAAGATTTTCTATCTGGCTGGGTTAGCGGTGTTAGTGTCACATCCTCACAAATTATTTTCTTTTGTGTCCTCTCATTCTTTCCGCTTTTACGGCCATAACGTGGTGAAAACACAGCTAGCTCAGCCATATGCCTAAAGAAGATTACCTAAGATTTGTATTGATCTTACAATACAAAGATCAATACTAGCTCAGGGTTACTCAGGGTGTTGTTTTTAATAGTTAACCCATTCAGGGCAAATGATGCCTTGAGGCATTCCCCAGTTTAGGGCCAATGATGTCTTTAGGTATTCCCTAGGATAGGGTAAATGATGCCTCATAATTTACAATATTTACGATTCTGTTTTTTTATTACCCACCTGATACGGAGTCTCCATACTAAGTCTATGTAGCTTACAGATCGCTACTGAGTAGGATACGGAGCTGCGTACCCTCCTAGGAGGATACGGATTTTTTAGATGAAAGTAGTCCCATTGAGATGAAAGTAGTCCCTCCTTAACTATGTTGAAAAGTTTTCTAAAGATCATATTTATTGCTTAAATCTAAAAAATAAGTGAGTAATAAATACAACATTACCATGATTTCGATCTGTGTGGCCGTATTCTCCTTGTAGTTGACCCTACGCAATACTCCGCGTCAACTACGCGGAGAATACGGCCACTCAGATCCAAATCATGGTAATATTGTGTATGTATCAAGAAATAATGGATCAATAAACATGGAACTTCCAGAGAATACACTTTGAATATACTATTAAACATTTTCAGGTAAAAGAAATGAAAAAAAAATAAGGATTGAGTGCTAGACAACGAGATCAATCAATCGTTTTTAACGACACTAGGCCCGGCCCCTAGCATTATACTGCTCCCTGGTCCCCGTCCCAACCAACACAGTTCTGCTACAAAGCCCCGCCTGCAAAGGGTTAAAAATACGAGGCAGAAACACTTCTTTTATAGAGCGTCCTGACCATGGTGTACAAGCAACAAAACGAGATGATAATTCACGGTTCGCACGGAACGAGGCGTTTACACCGAGTTCCGTAGGAACCATGAATTATTATCATCGAGTTCTGTGACTTGTATAAGCATGGTAGGTCGTTCTATATTTACTATATACCCGAAATTAAAAAAAATCAATTTCATTTGGCTTATCAACCAATATTTCAATAAACGAGTATGGGTAGGTAGTCCAGTATTTTTATGTTATTTTTTTTTTTATATAATTGCAGTGTTTATTCAAATTACTTCCGACATATACATCAATTGGTGACAGCATCATCAAATAATCTTGGCATTATTTCAGTCATAATTTTCAAAATCTTTCGAAGTGACATTTTTACGTCTTAGATGCTTCTACTGGAACACCACTTTTTTTTTCTTTTTTTTTTACATGAAATATTTCACAATCAGAGACTAATCATGATAGGGATATTCTTTAACATTCTATAAGAAGAGATAGACCGTATATCAAATCTGTACCAAACAGTTACATGATATCAAGACCGTACCAAACAGCTACATGACAAATATATAACGATTACACACAATGGAGTACAGGTAACACAAGAACAGGACATACAAAGACAGGACCACAACACTTTGGTATGAGCCAACTGATCCCAATCGAAGGGAACTGAATTCCCTGCTAATAACATGGCAGACCTCCAAAATTAAAAAGAAAATTGATCACTTTTAATCTAAAAACACACTACTTGGTTCGTAGATGTTGGCGCACCGCGGCCACCACTGGACCCTGCTGCAGAACGCGTGCCGCTCGCTGTGGAACTGCACGCACACGGCGCTGCTGAGGACGTACGCCGAGGCCGACAGCCTGCTGAGTATAGAGACCCTGCGCTCCCTGGCCTGGCAGCCGTTCAGCCTGGCTGCCGACTGCCTGCTTGACATGCTCGTGCACCTCCAGCACGCCGAGCGGGACCGCTCCGAGAAGGTATAGGCACTAACTAAATCTGCCTTTTTTTCTTTTTTTTAAATTTCTCCTTGGTATCAATTTCATAGATTTATATTTAGAAGACCACTCACTAACAGGTCTGGGCAACAGAGTCTGGACACATGGTTCTATAAATTTGAAACTATCAATTTCAGAGATTGGCTTAAATATCTGCAAACCTTTGTTTTGCATAGACTTTTGTTTTTGCAAAAAGTTTTTATTTCTCCTTGAAGTTTCTCCTTGATTTACATCATATCAATTTCAGAGTTTGGTTTAAATATCTGCCAACCTTTGTTTTGCATAGACTCGTTTGTGTTGTTTTTTGTTTGTTTTTTCTGCAAACAGTTTTTATTTCTCCTTGGTATACATCATATATCAATTTCTGAAATTGGCTTTTACTATCCATCGTATACAAAGACCCCACTGAAAATGTATGGGGACTCAGTTAACCTCGACCCATTATTTAAAACCTGTCAGATACAGTAAAGTCACAAATCAGAGATGGCACTTTTCCTCTTGCTCATGAAAATCCCTTTCTTTTTTTTTCAGATGTGTTTTTAGCTATGTCTTTATAATCATAATTTTCAGTTTATAAAATTTTGTTTTCTTATGTTAAAAAGAGAGGAGAGAATATATTGAGCCTAATTCACACAATAAACAGCGGTTTGGACCTCCCCACTCCCCATTTCATGGCCAATTTCTCCTGGGTATACATCATATCAGTTTCAGTTATTTGTTATCAGTTATCTTTCCCTGGCAATTGGGGTGCCAGGGAAATACCGTAAATTTTACGGGTGACCGTGATATACTTCTGACCGTAAATTTTAACTGTCCTAAACTGTATTTTGCTAGCGGATTAAACCTGTAATGTATTTCAGACCACAAATTTTAACTGTAATCAACTGTATTTTGAAAACTGTTCAAATCTGTCAATACCAAGGTGCAAAGCTGTATGAAATATACTATGTGCATGGCCATTCAATAGGCATATACCAGAAATCTTGTTATTGAGGTTCCTGAGAACTGTTATATGTAGGGAATCTTCCATAAAGTATGTATGCAGAATTTCTGAAATTTTAGACCCTCCACCCCTCCTCCCAATCTTGTATACAGAATTTCCCAAAACCTTGACCTGCCCCCTCAGTGAATATGGACTTTATGGATGGCCCCTATGAGATATTCAAACTATGAATGCAATGGTGAATATTTTGTGATGGCTGCCATCATACATTCCATCAGCATAATGGCTAACAATATCATTCATAACTGTTATCAATGACATTTCAACATCTAAGTTTTTCAACTCTAATGTAACTAGTGCAGACTATTTCACAGGAATAATCATGGGAATCTGACAGGAAGCTACTGCATTTGATATGGTAGAATGAAGTAAATCCTACTTATGTTTTAGAAATGTCCTATGAAAGTGGTGTTTAATCCTCTGAATGATATAAATGTCATGAAAACTTGGGAATAAATGTGCTCTAAATGGCAAAAACCTCACAGGAGATAGATGAATATCTATTACACATTTTGATGAAGTTAACACCTGCATTTTATTCACTATTTTGATTTGTTGCTGATATTAGAGTTCATCTAAGTGTATCTAATACAACCATGTTTACAGTTTTATACCGTAAACTTACCGTAGATAGGGTGGATTACAGTCCTGAATATGTTTACAGTTGAAAACCGTTTTTTATATACCAAATATACGGTATAGAACTGTAGATAAGATTACGGTGATATACCGTCCACATTTACGGTAGTATCTTGTATATTTGACTGAAATTGTTTACAGTGTATCTGCCAGTCTTTGATTTGCATAGACTGCAATATTTATCCTTTAGTAAAGAAAAAGTGGTATGGAAAATAGTACATAAGAATTGATGAACACTAATTACTAATCATCAAACATCATCCATTATCCCTACCTCTCAGACTGGTATCACAAATTCACAAATTCACAAATTGAATCAACGTACTTTTGAATAAATCACACAATATTTACCACCATTATGACCTTATGACCTTACAGAAGCGGCGTGGGGAGAACCCGAAGCGCCCCCCAGCGTCGTGGATGGGTGACGTCACGGCGGAGAAGGGCGGCGCGAGTCTGCGCTTTGAGCCGCTGCTTGATGACGTCAGCAGAGTGGACGTGCGCTGGGTGCGCCGCCTGGTGTTACGTACGGTGGAGATGCTGTATTACGAGCACAAGTGGGAGCGGCTGGTGGACATCGCCCTGCGCTTCAACGCCATCTCAGAGTGAGCAGCTAAATTTTGATTGTGAATGACTAACGCGAGGGAAAATAAATTTTAATCAATTTTATTGAAGAAATAAAATTCGAGTCCGCCTCTGGCAATTGCCGAGGCAATTGAAGATTAAGTAGTATAAAACCCTATTCTGTGGGACAAAGAATTTGGAGAAATCAGTTCATAAGACGGCAGCTTTCCATTTTCAATGGAAATCTACTTTTATTATTTTCAGTATACATTTCGCCACTTACGTAAAACAAATATAATATTTATTGAGTCTCAACACAGACCCTCAGCCCTATGCCGTTATGGACAGTGATGTGTTTTCTACGTTTTCTTGGTCTCCCTGAGGCAGCAAATTCCACATAAAAAATATTTCCACTTTCTATTTTTGAGTAAAGGGTAATGGTGCCTGAATGAAATCTAGTCCGAGTTGTTTGGTTGTACACTTGCTCAGACGGACTAGTTTCGAAGAACGAGGTACGAGTGAACGCACCAAAATAACGAGAAACGTATTTCATTTAGGCAACCTAACTCTGTCTCATTATATATACATCATTCTGGTACTTCCCTTTTGAATGACAGCAAGTCATGTGGTACAGAGGAACAAATTGTGTTCACTCTATAATGACTGAAATTTGTACTTCTCCCCTCCAATAAGCAGAGCTTGGAGAAGGCATTATGTATGAAAGTCTCTCATCTCTCTCCAGTAACCTCCGCTTGGAGAATGATTTACATATGAAAGTCTTTCGTCTCTCTCCAGTAACCTCCGCTTGGAGTATGATTTACATAAGAAAGTCCCTCGTCTCTCTCCAGTTACCTCCGCTTGGAGAATGATTTACATAAGAAAGTCTCTCGTCTCTCTCCAGTTACCTCCGCTTGTAGAATGCATTACATACGAAAGTATCTTGTCCCCTCTCCAGTAACCTCAGCTTTGAGAATGAATTATGTATGAAAGTATCTCATCTCTCTCCAGTGACCTCAGCTTGGAGAATGAATTATGTATGAAAGTCTCTCATCTCTCTCCAGTAACCTCAGCTTGGAGAATACGTTATGTATGAAAGTCTCTCATCTCTCTCCAGTAACCTCAGCTTGGAGAATACGTTATGTATGAAAGTCTCTCATCTCTCTCCAGTAACCTCAGCTTGGAGAATACATTATGTATGAAAGTCTCTCATCTCTCTCCAGTAACCTCATCTTGGAGAATGAATTATGTATAAAAGTCTCTCTTCTCTCTCCAGTAACCTCAGCTTGGAGAATGAATTATGTATAAAAGTCCCTATCTTCTATGCAGTGACCTCGGCTTGGAGAATGCATCATGTACAAAAGTCTCACATCTCTCTCCAGTAATCTCAGCTTGGAGAATGAATTATGTATAAAAGTCTCTCATCTCTCTCCAGTAACCTCAGCTTGGAGAATACATTATGTACAAAAGTCTCACATCTCTCTCCAGTAACCTCAGCTTGGAGAATGAATTATGTATAAAAGTCTCTCATCTCTCTCCAGTAACCTCAGCTTGGTAAATGCATCCTCTTCAGTAACCTCTGCTTGGAGAATGGATTATGTATGAAAGTCTCTTGTCTCCTCTTTACTAACCTTAGTTTGAAGAATGCATTATGCATGAAAATCTCCCATCTCCTCTGCAGTAACCGTTACGTGGAGCAGGTGAACCCTCTACTCGTGCAGGCTCAGCGCAAGTTGCTCCAGCGTATCAACCAGTACCAGGGTCCGGCCGTGCCGCAGCCGCACTACGTTGCCGCCATGGAGGAGCACGGAGCCCCGATCACGGCCCACAAGTACGTCGACCTCCGCCTGCACCTCAACGTCGACCCGGCCACGCTGCCCACCGTCGACCCGGGCACCCACATCGATCCTATCGGCCACAGTGGTTACGGTAAGGGAAAAGGTTGAGGGATTAATGTAGAGTCGAAAACTGTATAAGGCTTATTCATTTTTTTTTTCTTCATTTGTGTTCGACAGGTTACATTGTCGCTCTTCTACACAAACGAGCGTATAAACGTGAGAATACGGAAAGTTGTATATGATGAAACGTACATTATCGAAGATAAGCAGTACATAAATAAATACACCAGTTTGTCCACCGGTTAAGGCACCAATCAGCATGTTCTCAGTCGTTGCACAAGAATTGTCTTATCTTTACCATAGTGAGTGCAACAATGTAGTTTCAAAACCGTTGGACTTGGTTCTTTCACCCCTATTGTTTCTAAAATTTCTTAACGTACGAATTCCTAATGTTAAGCCTTCGGACGTATTTACCAGACTAAGATAATATCAAGAAACATCACAATATTTCATATAATTGTAAAAATGATGTGAGTTGTCATTGTGGAATGATTTCACAAAGCGGTGCTGAGTGATATATGTAGCAGAAGGCAACAAACTCCATGTAAACAATTATATAAAATTGAGTGATGTTAGATCTTATCCTATCCTGTCACATGTTTTTAACTTCATATGTCACCCTTGCAATATAAATATTTCATGGCATAACCGTGGCATGCAGTCACACCATGTTAAGTCTATGGAGATTTATATAAGGGGTAAGATGATATAGAGGAAACCTATGAAAGTTTAGGGTCAAAGCTCGTATCCCATTGAGTGTAGTAATTCACAAGGCGAAGCCAGGCAATTACATAGACCCTATTGAGGTATCCCATAATTCAGTCTGTTTTCAAGTTCCGGTGTTCGCTGGTTGCCGACATTGAATGGTGATAGACCCTTGAACCGTAACCCACAATTATCCAGTTTAACAGTTTTTATAAATATTCAAATTGGAAATCCGATGTCAGAAATGAAAATTTCAGCTATTTCTACATATTAAACCAAAATTATACTCAGGTTCTCCAAATATAAATGGGAAAACTATAGGTCATGTAGTCGTGGTGTGCCCAGTCAGTCCCGAGCGGAAGTTGTATTTACCCTGTGCGATAATGGGGAGTTTAGTAACCTCTAGAGGCTCTTTAGCAATTCAAACGAGGTGGGATCGAGCTCTGACCATAATCCTGAATGTGTTTCTGAATTTACCTCACCCTTCACATTGACTAATGGGTTAACCTTTGTGATATAATCACCCATTGAGTATATATTTTTTGTAAATACGTAACGCAGTACGTATCTCACTCTGCAGGTATGGAGGACGGGATGCGGCTGTGCAGCGTGCCGCTCGACGTGAAGCACAGTCTGCAGACGTTACGTGAGGTGCTCGGCCAGTCTCAGTACACGGCCCGCGCCCTCCAACACTCCCGCCGCCTGCTCACCCTCTACCTCGCCGGCCAGCAGAATGGTAAGTTAACCCTTTAAGGACGGCCACCCATGGCAGAACTCCACACTTGGGGACGGCTACTAGAGACTATGTACAGTTCTAGGGGACGGGGGCATTGTCCTCTGAACTCAAAATTCGAAGGTTTATCACGTGATAAGATTTGTTATCCTTAATATTTCTATTTCTATTATTTAGAATTTTAAAATATTAAGTTATACCTACCTTCTGTGCAAATTTCAAGTTTATTGTTATAATATTTCCTTTTCAAAAGCAATTTCATTGATATCCAGCAAATTACGCTTTAAGGCATCTTCTGCCCCAGTTGATGCCTTAAGACATCATCCACCCCCAGCCGGGTGATGCTTTGAGGCATCAACCGGCCTTAAAGGGTTAAAGGCTGATTCCACCAACACAAAGGATTTGTAGTGATATATCTTGGTATATCTTGTAATATCTTAAAGTGTTGCGATATGTCGTACCTCCGTTGTCGCAAAATGTAGCCGCACGATGTCCTTTGTATGTTTTGGTGCTCCACCACCGCGACACCTCAAGATACATCACAACAAATAGGCACGCGATTATTCAAACCTAGCCCTATTCAGTAAGACAATCAAATCGTGACTAATCTCGCTATATCTTGTGTGTCGGTGGAAACAGCACTTTACGCTGTTTATTTTACCTATATATATTTTAACACACAGCATTGGCAGTGCCTAGAAGTTGTTTTTGTCCTAGTTCTGTTCAAAGAAAATTATTTATTTTATCATTGATACGTTCACAGCAGTAGAGAAGTAGTTTTCCAGGGACGTTATATTCCGTCGAACTTTCCAATATAGATTTTCAATGTATATAGTTTCTGGATAAATTCCATCTGTTCCTCTATATTTTGTTTCCGAAATACTCGCCTCGTTCTTTGAACTCAGTGAATATTTCCGACTAAAATATCTCTGAACAGATTCCATTCAGGCTCACTAACCATTTATTATCCATCGTATACAAAGCCCCCATTGAAAATGTATGGGGACTCAGTAAACCACGACCCATTGTATAACACCTGTCAGATACCATAACTGTGGTATACGGATTCAAACCTGTGGTATACGGCCTCAAAACCATGGTATACGGGAAAAATAGTCCCTTTTGCTATAGAGCAAAGAAATAGTCCGTAGTGTTATACCCATTAACATGGCAATTACTGGGTTTAATTTATTTGAAAAGATGGATAATAAATGCAACAAACGTCCACAAAACCATCGATCATTGTATACATTTTCAATGTATATAGTTTCTGGATAAATTCCATCTGTTCCTCTATATTTTGTTTCGGAAATACTCGCCTCATTCTTTGAACTCAGTGAATATTTCCGACTAAAATATCTCTGAACAGATTCCATTCAGGCTCACTAACCATTTATTATCCATCGTATACAAAGCCCCCATTGAAAATGTATGGGGACTCAGTAAACCACGACCCATTATATAAAACCTGTCAGATGCCATAAATGTCGTATACGGATTCAAACCTGTGGCATACGGCCTTAAAACCATGGTATACGAGAAAAATAGTCCCTTTTGCTATAGAGCAAAGAAATAGTTCGTAGTGTTATACCCATTAACATGGCAATTACTGGGTTTAATTGTAACAGAATGTGGAATAAAGCATTAAAAAAATATATATATATTCGAAAAGATGGATAATAAATGCAACAAACGTCCACAAAACCATCGATTATTGTCTATGTCTCCTACTACTATTTTGTTTTCTCAGCTCCCCGGGAGGGTCTGTGCACTCCGGGCCCTTCCCGCGTGGACTTTGTGCCCAACACGGCCCAGCCCCAACCCACCATGCCCGTGGACATGAGCAAGCAGGACTTCGTGTCGGTGGACGACGTGCAGACCTCGCCGCTGCCCAAGTCACAAGTCTCCATCGTGATCGCCTCCTACGATAAGACTATAGGTGAGTGTTAGATATTACTATATACCTGTAAGCAAATGTCTTTGAAATACTACCCGCTGCTAGGGGTGTAGTAGGAATAATGTTAGCGCCCACCTTGACAGCGGGCCGTAGTGAATGGCATAGGCTTTGTACAGTTAATAAAACAATGTTTTAAACGAGTAGGAGGTATATTGTAATAAGAAAACGTAGTGACTGAGCCCATATGGTGGTTGTTCTCGGTCATTTGATGAAAAAATACGGCCCTCCTGCCTGCTGCGTCAGGCCGTATTTTTTCATTAAATGACCTCAAATGGGCACCTGTACGGGCTCAGTAACCACGTTTTCTCATAGTATAATTATACTGTGATATGACTATCAAGTTATTCTACACAATCCTACGCATTCTCTTTTCAAATAGTTGAATATTCTGGCTAAATGTTCTGAATGTATACGTTGGCAATTTTCAGAAATGCTGTTAGCCAATAAGCAGAATGGGTTGGCAGCAGAAGCAATGCATGAGCTTGGCAACCTTCACTACCACATGGGAAACATGAAGTAAGTTTTTTTTAAATGGTCACAGACTCTGAAATATATTTGCACACAGAAGCGATATAGTTTGTTGCATGTATACATGTTTTAAGAATTTTTTAATTGAAAAGAAGATTATTATTTTTTCTCACTCTGAAAAGAAAATTATCAAGTAACGCAAAAATGTTTATTGTTAGTTACTCTGCTGATATGCATGTTATATATGTTTGATAATTTCAGAGGATTTTAAACCAGCTTATATCACGAAAAACCTTTTGATTGTACCCCGGTTGCTGAGTACTGTAAGAGGGAATTAAGTATTCGGATGATTTATGTATATATCCGGCATTTCTTTTAAAATGATCCACAACATCTACAAGTCAGTCACACCTGGCCATACCATATAACCAAACCCGGTTGCACCAGCACACTGTGATGTCGCAGGCAGGCCGCCAGAAAGTTTTGATTTTTAGAAAGTGCGCTTTGATCTATAGGGCTCAGAGTGATTGCTAGTTCCGCCATCATCCGGAAATTGTAAGATAGCACCACTGTAGTCGGGGTACAACCAATATTTTCTGCTGTCATAATCTATGAGATATTCGTGAGATGAGGCTAAAACTTTTTTATGGCAAACCCAAAAAAGTTTTGATAAAATCCATTGATAACTGGACCTGCCACCTGGTGTTTCGTTTAGCGTCGGGGGGCAAGATGGCCGCTCTATAACATAATAGCTATATGCCCTATGCACCCACACACAGACATACACTACAGCTCTGGGAATATTTTACTGCCACTCCCAACATACGGTCCATTCATTTGTTCTCTCTAGATTTTCTTCTTTCTTTTTACCCAAAAAATTATCAATTCCAAAACATTTGACGAAACTACTTGCGTTATATTTCATCATGTACATTTTGTATCGTAAAACCGAACATCTTGCAGACTAAAGTCTTGTCACCTAAAGTTTGTCATGCTTCCTTTTTTGGTCTTTTTTACTTTTATTTTCTATTGTTTGACTCATACTAAAGGCTGTATTCCACCAAACAACCACTTTTTCAATGTCAACAGACGTTCCAGCCGACCTTTCAGCCGACATTGGTTGAAACATCTGGAAAAATGGCGTCAAAATGCGTCGCTGCTCCACCGAAACCCCCAACAGACGCTCATGTGGTCGCCATACGAGCGTCTGGTGGGTTCAAAGTTCCAGCAGATCCTAGCCGACGCCCCTGCCATGGCGCCGACTGGTGGACGTTGGCCGCATTTTACGTAGTAATCGAGTTCTCCGATAGGCGGCGCGGCATGCGGCGATACACTACGACGCTCCGAACCCGCGAAAACGTGTATCGAGCGGAGCAGTGTGTCGGCGTGTTGGGATTTGTACGGGAACGGTCAGAAAACGTCAAATAACCGAGGAATTACACATTTAATCGAACAATGAAGGTAAATAAAGATAAGGATTAATGTTATGAATGTGTATGGCACGCTATGGTGCTAGGATTCTGCTGACAATACTGAAAGTGTCGGAATTTTCTATGTCCGTTCGCGGCTTCGGGTATCGCCGGTATCGCTCGCGCTATGTTGGCGGCTTCCCTCGCCGCAACTCCCGGCAAAACCCGCGGGCAGGTGTCATACTCTTCAAATGCATCGGTCAGATGCTCAATTCCAGCCGATAAAAACCTAATCAATCAGTTATTTCGGCCGACACTATATTTACATCTTGTGGAGGGTTGTTGGGGGTATCGGCTGGAACTTCTGGTAGGTGGAAGTGCATTTTAGCTGGGAAATGGCCAAACGCCCCAGCAGACACTCAGGCGATGCTGTAACAACCCCCCAATATCCCCCAACAGACATCATAACTTAGAGCCGACGCCTGCTGAAACGTATGGTGTGTGCTTCCACCAACCCGACAGATGATTTAAAATAGAGCAGATCTGCCAGCAACCGCAGCAACCGCCATACGGGCGCTGTACAACGATTTTGTCCTGTTGGTGGAATACAGCAGCTGGCTTATATCTATTCCCTCACTGATTGACTGTATGTTCTCTTTATATTTTATACCAGTCTTGCATCCCATATGTTTAGTATTTTTTCCTCCCGCACATTTTCCATTGACAGCAACTCTCTCTCTCTCGTCTCTAGGGGTACGTACAAGTGGTGGAGCAAGTCGCTGGACACTCTGCTCGGGAAGGAAGACGCCACGCGCAAATGGCGCCGACTGACGTCATCCTCCTCTGACGTCAGCAGTCACCTGCTCGACACGTGCGGTCTCTGGGGATGCATTCTCGGCGGTGTGCTCGCTTCTAACCTCGCTCAGTAAGTCAAAGAAGAGTTACGTCTTGATTTAACCCATTTTGAGTGGCTTAGGCCTCGAGGCATTCCACCAGCGTAGACAATATAATGCCTTGAGGCATTCCCCAGGGTAGGATAGATAATGCCTAGAGGAATTCCCCAGTGTAGAGTAGACAATGCCTTGAGGGATCCACCTGGAAAATGTCCTGACACATTCCCAGTGGAGAGTAGATAATGCCTTGAGGAATTCCCAGTGGAGACTAGAAAATGCCTTGAGGCATTCCCCGCACAGAGAGTAGATAATCCCTTGAGGAATTCCCCAGCGGAATGGAGAGTGGTGCCTTGAGGAATTCCCCAGCATAGACCAGATAATGACTTAGGACATTCCCTGTGGAAACCAGAAAATGCCTTGATTCATTCCTCCCCCCCCCCCCTCCCCCAAAAAAATCAATTCATTCCACAACGGAGACCTGATATTGCCTTGAGGTATTCCCCAGCATAGACCGGATAATACATTGAGGCATTTCCCAGTGAAAACCTGATCATGCCTGTATGGAAGGTAAATTTAAAAGGCTTTATCAAAAATTCTTCGTAAATATTTAAAATGCTATCACTGCTGCCCGCCCGTAGGTACGTGCTGACGGCCGACCTCGGACTGCGCGCCGAGTGCTGCTTCCTGGCCGGCTACTTCTTCAAGGCACTCTTCCGGTCGTCGCTGCCGCACCCGACGGCGGACCGCGACTACGCGCTCTACGAGGTGGGCGAGGGGTCGGAGGTGCCGCACCTCGTGCCCGGCGTCGACCTCCTGTCGGAGCGCTTCCGCTGTGACGGCCGCACCCTGGTGGCGGCACTGCGCTTCGTCATGGATGAGTTGGCACGTGGCCGCCACGACCTATTCGTGAGTAGTTTTACAGTTAAATTTTTTTTTTTTTTTTTTTATTAGGCATCAGTTAAAATATTTACAGTTGGTTTTCAACCGGCCTTTAGCATATCCGGGTGTGATTATATCTCAGTCATAGACAATATGAATTACGAATATATTTAATACAATACAATATTACTATCTATGTGGTATAATAATATATGATAGTATAATGTGGCTGGGTAACAATCAGCCTAAACAAATGGTATGAGATGGCGATTAATGAATAATGCTTTGACCTCACATGATTCAAATATCAGTATCGATAATTTGAGACTATGTAAGAATTACAGGTATATAAAAATACCAGTATTTTGAGCTTAGCCATGTAACTATATAGCTATATGACACCCAGGTGCCTACTGTTTAGCCCTTGAGCGTACTAGCTCAGTCAATTTAGTGTTTATTGGGTATTTACTTACTTTTTTATCATTCAATTTAGTATGAAATTTTTGTTTTCATATTGGTTCCTATTTTTGGTAATTTGGTGGATATTTCCCTTACATCTTATATACTGTATTCCTATAGGAAAAAATGTATTTTTTATGGCTTTCAGTTAAGTATTAACCCTTTAGGAGCTGCGCATCATTCACCGTACCCATATTCTACGGCATGTGTTTGTATGGCAAGCCTCTATAATCAATGTTATTAAAAAGTTTTATAAATTTAAAACTTCCAGTATTTTATAAATGTCCTTCTGAGTTCTCTGGTTTATATCCGAGTTTATCTCCACTACATTTTAGAAAAATACTGGCAGCATTCAGTCAAAAATGTCATGTAATTGTTATTAATCTGCGATATCACAAAAGAACAAAGAGCAGCAATGTCCTGCCATTCTCATGGGAATACCATTCGGCCATATCCTCGGGAATGCCATATGGCATTGTCCTGCCAGAAAGGTAGCAGAATTTTGTGACGGCTATCTTGGTGAGTTGACGTGAAATTAAGATTTCACTGAAGACTACACGACCATTGTAGTGGACCGATCTTTTATAAGAGCGCCCGAGTGCCCAAAGAAACCTTAGACAAAATTACGATCCCACGCACTACTCACACGTGGAGCCTTCCGCCTATGAGACATCAACATCGCAGATTCTCAACAGAGGAGGTGTGAAGCGCAGCGTCCCCTATCGTTTTGGCATGTACTCAAATGACAGCTCTATGTAGATTCCTATGCAAAAATAGGCTAACTAGTAACAGCTACTACATACAATCTATTAGAGCCCTATCAAAGATCTTTTCAGATATTGATAGAGTGACATCTAATGTACTCCAAACCACAATAGAGCTCAATAGAGCTCCACGTTTTATGGCTGTTTGGTGTTGTGGAATACAGCCTTATTTCTCATAGGCTAGGGCTTGCTGACCACACACAGTCCATTATCAAGAGCTCCTTCCCCAATGCTGGCAGGTTTGAAAGTGACGCCTTGAACCCTGCCACGATCGCATATATGAGTCGGGTCACTATAGGGGGCGCTGCGCTTCACACCTCCTCTGGATTCTCAACAAACTTATTTTGCCCGACTTTTTTTGCCGGATCTGCCACAATCGGGCCGATGCACACTCTCTACTTCCCTTATCTTATGATCCCTGACGATAATCTGGCATTACGTTTTGTTGTTTTTTTGTTTCTAAAAATCGACGAATATTCCATCTACATATTGGATGGTTTGATTAGAATTAACAATTGTACTCATGCCTCATGATCAGATTTGGCGCGTATCCTCCAGCATAACATACCTGCATTATATACCAAATTGAAGGGGACACATCATAGATGTCAGGCTTTACTATTAACCCTATCGCGCCGGGTGCCTACGGCAATAGCACAGGTATGAAGCCGGGTAATATTGCCAGTGAATACCGCTAGAGGCCGGGCATATAGGCCTATTGTGATGATTTCAACTTTGCATCACGTGACATGACACGTGATCCTTAATACTATTCTTTATTTTGCATAAAAATATTAAATATGATGTTATGCCTACATACTGTGAAAACTTCATGTTTATTGGGCAATTAATTCCAATTTTATTCACAAAAACGAGTATTTTTTAAATGATGCATCAAGGCATCACCCGGCTAGCCCTGGTTGATGCCTCGATCACCCGGCTAGCCCTGGTTTATGCCTCAAGGCATCACCCGGCGTGAATGGGTTAATGCTAGTTGCCATACACAAATAAGCAATCCTATACTACTTACACACACCACTGGGAGGTATTTTTCAGTAATCGCCACCAAAATGGTCGCTATCTGAGATCAATAGTGATAATTACCTACCTGGTACAAGATTCTGCAATCGCAAATGATTGTTTTGATACACTTATCCTTATTTGAATGAAACATGTCATATCAACAACACTCTTCTTTGTGTCTATCCCAGGTGCTACCCCTGCTGATGCTGCACCAGTACCCAGGGATTTAACCATTTAAGGGCGGATGATGCCTTAAGGCATCAACCGGCAGGGGGCAGATGATGCCTTAAGGCATCATTTGCTGGATATTTATGAAATTGTTTTTGAAAAGGAAATATTTCAACAATAAACTTGAAATTTGCACATAAAGTAGGTCTAACATATTTTTGAATGATAAATAATAGAAATAAAGCTATCAAGGATAACAAATTATATAACGTGATAAACCTTCGAATTTTCAGTTCAGAGGACAATGCCCCCGTCCCTTAGAACTGTACATAGTCACTAGTAGCTGCACCAGTACCCAGGGATTTAACCCGTCATATCAATAATGCTCTTCTATTTGTCTATCACAGGTGCTGCCCCTGCTGAAGCTGCACCAGTATCCAGGAATTTAACCCGTCATATCAATTAGATTCATCTTTGCATCTATCCCAGGTGCTGCCCCTGATGATGCTGCACCAGTACCTGAGGATTTAACCTGTCATATCAATAATGCTCTTCTTTGCCTCTATCCCAGGTGCTGCCCCTGCTGATGCTGCACCAGTAGCCGGGGATTTAACCCGTCATATCCATGTCAATAACGCTCTACTTTGTGCTTATCCCAGTTGCTGCCCCTGCTGAAGCTGCACCAGTACCTGAGGGATTTAACCCGTCATATCAAAAACGCTCTACTTTGTGCCTATCCCAGGTTCTACCCCTGCTGACGCTGCACCAGTACCCGGGGATTTAGCCCGTCATATCAATAACGCTCTTCTTGCTCCTATCCCAGGTGCTGCCCCTGCTGACGCTGCACCAGTACCCGGGGATTTAGCCCGTCATATCAATAACGCTCTTCTTGCTCCTATCACAGGTGCTGCCCCTGCTGACGCTGCACCAGTACCTGGCGACGTTCGTGTGCCGCGACCTGCAGCGCGCTGTTGGTGGTCGCATCCTGCGCGTGACTGTGCTGACCGACGCGGGGCTCTTCAGCGAGGCTCTCATCACCCTCCAGCGGCTCCTCCATGGCGAGCGGCTCCCACACACAGCGGACATTAATTTCCGCCAGATGGAGTCCCGGCCCAATAACGCCAGGTTCGACACGTCCAAGCCGCTGCTCGACCCCGCCAATCTCAAGGTGAGACCTGCTACTTGCCCATCTCTCCGTATGGGATTTCTACAAATTTTCAAAGTTTTTTATTCATCCTGGAGGTTTTTTAACAATTATTTTATTCGTTATGATTCAACAATTTGTTTGGTTTGTTTTTTTTTATAATTTTTTTTTTTTTTAGCAAAAACTTAATTCAGTCATTTGACATCAAATTTCATGGGACTTTCCCTCGATCAACATTTGTTCCTTATCGAAGTCAATGATTCAAATATCTGAGATACACTTTTCTCTGTTAAAAACATAATATGAGTGTTTTGCTCCTTTTTTTTATTTTATGATGAAAACAAAAAATCAAAAACAACTAATCTTACCTTATGTCTGACTGATGTGGTTGGTTTTATTAGTTCATTTAGGTATGCACTATTTCTTCATACACAAAATCTCGACGTAAGCATCGTTTATATGAAGTAGTTCGTAAATTGCCCGTGAGGTGGCAGAAAAAGCCGTATTCCACATACTCTGGCCACCAGAGTTACCCTGACGTTAGCTATGGTGGAATCCGATCTGAACAACCTTGACTTTCACTCGCCTAGCTTATCTTCTCACTACCAGAGTCAGAATATATGCTGGAAGAGTGAATCATTATTCGAGCAGATCTTTTGTCTTGGTCGTCTCTGTCACAACAGGATAATGTGGTTGGAGATTGTAGTACTCTCGAAGCCCCTTATCCATATCATTATTTTCTTTTTGGTGTATTTTGATAGAAAGAACATGAAATTAGATTTTGTTATCAATTAGCTAAGTTGATAATGCTTTGTAGTAAGTATTCATAGTGTATATTCCACTATGTCTCAAAAGTCTACCCTGCTTCGAGATATTTGTCTCGAGCTCTCTGGCCAGAAAGTGATCAGACGAGACCAACCCCTAAGTCAGAGACAGGGGTTGGTTGCCAATCTTTATCCTACCCCTAATATAAAATCCCATAGGCTTAACATTGAGTTTCCGTATGCCACGCTAACTAGCATACAGAGTTTTATATGCCACTAGTGGCATACAGAATTGTTATCACGTAATATTCCAAAATCGAGGAGACAGGGTAGGATCAAATCAAAACCTGATTCATTTTAACCTTGGCCACCGCATGCCACTCCTGGAATTTTGACTCTGGACTTCACTCGGCTTTGCCTCATGAAGTCACTTTGCCAAACTCCAGTCGTGGCATACGGTGGTCAAGATTAAAACTCATCCAGTTTTACGATAATATTCCACACAGTAGCGATCTGTAGGTTTAGTATAGAGACTCAGTATTAGGTGGGTTTTAGATGGTAATTACAATGGTTTGTTCCAGGTACTGGAGTCGGTGCTGGATAAGCGGCTGTCCTCTAACCTGGGTAACCTGTACGGCCCACACCTCACCTGTCACCTGTCGGTCGCCCAAGCCCACCTGCTCGTCACACTCGCCGACACCATCCCCGTCCTGCCGCAGTTCGATGATGTCGTCGGGTAAGTCTCTCTGGACCTTGCCAAATGTCGTCTGCTTCTTTCAAACTATGTCAGTGTCATCTGCTTTATTTCAAAACATAGGGAAAACCACGGAAATCCGATATTTTTAGATTATCCAAATATTGTCATTTACCAAATTTTGAGATATTCGTTTTGTATTTTTTCACGATTTTTTAAAAATTCAGCAATATTTGCACAACAACATCACCCACTGACCAAGTAATCATCGGCCTCCAGCAGTGTTGCAAAATGCTCCAAGGGCGGGTGCAGCTTCCGACTGCTAAATGCTTAAAGTAGTAATGAAGTGAAAATTAATTGATCATTCCTTATACTACTCACATAACATCATTCCTTATACTACTCACACAACATCATTTCTTATACTACTCACATAACATCAATTCTTATACTACTCACATAACATAATTTCTTAAACTACTCACATAACATCATTCCTTAAACTACTCACACAACATCATTTCTTATACTACTCACATAACATCATTCCTTATACTACTCACACAACATCATTCCTTATACTACTCACACAACATCATTTCTTATACTACTCACACAACATCATTTCTTATACTACTCACACAACATCATTTCTTATACTACTCACATAACATCATTTCTTATACTACTCACACAACATCATTTCTTATACCACTTATTATTACTATTACTATTGTCATTTGTACTGTACAGTGATTTGTTTCCTGAAAGTTCATCTCCTAGATTCGATCCCCATCAAACCCAAATTAAGTCTTATAGAACATATTGGATGCTAAACTACCCAAACAACAACAACAACAGTGAGTTGTTTCCTGAAGCTTCCATTCATAGCGTGTCGTATATGTTGTTACCACAGGGCGCCGGGTAGTCAGGTATTTGTACCGCCGCAGACGATAAGCACCATTTCGCAGGGCGGAGCTAAAGGAGCGCGCGTCTCTCTGCCCTCATCTTCCCGCCAAGCGCCGTCTCCCGCCGCCAGTTACAAGCATGCCCGGCTCGACGATACCCCGACCGTCAAAGGCAAGTACCACATATAACCGTCTCCATATAGCATGTCTCTTATTGGATATCCCTATGAGAAAATATTATAGAGGCAACCTATGAAAGGTTAGGGTCAGAGCTCATATCCTATAGAGTTTGAATCGCGTAGTAATTCACAAGGCAATTTTCGATGAAGATATACAGAAACAAAGGAATATTGATAAGTTTTTCGATTTTTAAACTTTCCCTATCAGAATACATATGTACACACATATATGCATACATATATTGAAGTGTGTGTGTTTTTGGCGTTAGCTTTAAAATTCATGATGTCATAGATCAAAAAGAGTTTTATCATTCGATTCATTTGTCTGCTAGGTATTGAGTAACATAATATTTGAGCATCTTGCAGTGAAGTTATCAATATCATAGCCTTTTACATTACCAAACAATCTAATGAGTATGTCCAATGTTAAATGAGATATTTAACATTTTGAAGTCTAGTTTGTATACTTATCTAGTTAAACCCGACACGGAATTTCCCTATTGTTCATTCTATATCATATGAAACAATACTTTTTCCTTGATAATTATTGTTATTGTATATCTCAAGTGTTTATTGATCTATTTCTATGTTAGAGCAGGGTCAATTATTTTCATAATACACGAAGTTCACACCAGCGGTATAGAACTAACATAGTCAGACCAGTGTACGTTGTAGTTCATAGTATTGACTCATACCTTGTGTTTTACGAATCAGTAGAGGTAGGGGAATCTATCGCAGACAATGGTCAAACTCAAGATGCAGAACAACAAGGAGAAACCAATGGTATGCAGGGACACCAACAACATAATTACAGATGTTGGTTCTTTCTCTTAACACCAAAACCTACTGTTGTGACTAGTGTGATTTTCCCCCATTGCACAGTCTCATCCAAAGATGTTCCTTTGTCCAGTGCGAATTCTATTGGACACAATTTGGTGGTATTTGTTTTATTTTCTATTGGTCATTTGAACTGAGATTGAACCTGTTTCTGCACAGTTTATGAATAGCGTCCCAACAAATATTGCACCTAGTACTCGCCCCCATCCACTGGTGCTACCGAGCTCTGCAATACCTATATTAAATTGTAGAAATAGAACCAGTATTGTTTTTATATCCTACTCACCCCTGATGGACTTTCTGCATTTTCCAAATTGCACAGGGATAGTAAAGTATGGCGGCAGGATAGTCTGAGGTTCTGAATTTTATAAAATAACTAATTTATGGGTAATTGATTGTCAAGAACATTCTATATACTTTATCCTAAATATCTGAATCAAATATTTCTGTTCGGATACTAATAAAATAGCCGGATTCATTTGGAGCGTGTTTTATTCATTTGTTTTGGTATGAGGTGTATTTAATGTGGCAATAAAGGATTTTAGTTTCTCTATACGATTGATATCTGCAGTTATTGGTTTCATTTCTAAATGGCATTCTATATCATACATAAGAAACACTTATATAGATTATCCTGTATTCTCATGGGATAAAAGCATATATACCAATGTTGATAGAAAATTCTTCATTTACATCATTTACTGGAATAGCTTCAAGGGGGGCCATCCATAATGTACGTACGCTAAATTTCTGAAAATGTTCACCCTCAAAGGTTCAGCTATAGATGGCATAACTACCATAAGTATAAGTACAGACCTGGATTACAATATCTATTACCATATCTATAATGAAGTTCATGAATGTTATCTAGATGTTTTCTGAATATATATGTGCTTACATTGATTGAGTACTTCATAGCAATAAAAGCTTATAATAAAAAAACACATTACCCCTTTGCCATCTTATACACATTACATTAAAAGGTGGTGCTCCATTGTGCCGATTTTTGGTCTCTGAACAATCTTCACCCAATCTCCACCTGTCTCTGATTGTTCCTGCCTCATGTGCGACCATGAGGAGAACATGGGGGCCAATTAGAGACCGGTAGGAGTTGGAGTGCCGACCGTAGCTCTACTGCAGCTCTACTATCGGCAACTAGGTGCAGAGTGGCCAGCGACCAAATGATCGCCACCCAACCTTAACAGGATCAGCTGCAGTGAAGCACAGCATTAATGAAGGGATGTCCTAAATTATCCCGCCCCCCTCCCATCCGTCTGCATACGTACCTTAAGGATGGCCCCCAGTGTTGACCCGTCGCTGGGGGTAGCCCCCACACGTTAGCACTGGGCGGTTGCTGAGGGTAGCGCCCACACGTTTATCATTGGACCGTTGCTGAGGGTAGCGCCCGCTCCTGTTTCAGGGGAGACGGCGGAGAAGGACCGGGCGAGCCTGACACCCGGCGGGCGACGACTGAGCGGCGCCGGCCGAGCTGTCACCCTGGAGGAGGTCAAGGGCACCCTGCTGGCCGTCTCCGACCAGATGCTGTCCACCATGTCGGAGATCATCCTGGAGAATGCGCAGAATGAGAAAGGTGAGTACTGGTGATAATGGTAATCTGAGATGCAAGTGTATTTGAATTATCAATCCTATTCAATGTACTGATTCTGGCATTCCAAGATGTTTTAAAAACTCCCAGTTGCAGCAAAGAGTATGTACCAATTAAGTATGGAGGTATTGTATTTTGGACATTAATGAAAAAGAGTTTGAATAGTAGGAATAATTGTTAAGGTGCCAATCGCCACAATTTCGAATCCTGCAAAATGTAAAAATACTACATCGATGCGGCTATGACGTGGTCGTGATGTTGTCGCATAGCAACCTGTATTGTTGCCATGAAAAGAGCAAGAATGCAATCATAGTGGTTGCAGTTAATCGCTAAGAGTGAGCATTGCTTCTTGGACTATCGGAGGTAATGAAATATCTGGGTTTTATTATCGATATTTGAAGATATATAGGAATGAGGAAGCCAAGTACCGGTGAAAGAAAGTCAAAGGTACCAGGTTAGGCTAAAGAAAAATTACTGCCCGGGCCGATGGCACTAATTTTTCCAAGCCTTGGTGAAACATAGTATCCCTCTATTATCTTACTACTGTTAAATGGGATCTTTTTACTGAAATTTATTGAAATTTTCTCCGCAGCCAGAACTATTTTTACAGGTGAATAATTCCTGATCACTGATTGGTCAATTTTTTTTATTTCTCTAGGTAAATAAAAAACGCTTTTTGTCACTGCATGCCACATAAAATTGTCCTTTGTTAAGTCTATGGTGGTTTTTTTTATTAGGGGTAGGATAAAGAGCTGAATGTGTGAGCACTGATACCAAGCTGAACATTGATGGTCGTTTGCTAGGTGTGAGCACTGATACTTAGTAGAAACTCAACGAGAGGCCAGGTCTGCTACTCACTACGCTCGGCTATTGCTTCGCGCAGTAATATGTGACCTGTCCATCATGGCATAAACCTTGACCGGGCTAACTGGGGTTGGGTTTAGAATTTATCCTACCTGGTCTCCACAACTTTATGATATTAGGAAATATGCAAACACTCACCGAAATCCATTTAAGAATACGTAAATTGCCACGTTTGACACCTGTCTGAAATTTTCTCTGCAGCCGGGACTATTTTCACAGGTGAATATTTCCTGATCGCTGATTGGTCAATTTTTTTTATTTCTCTAGGTACATAAAATTTTCCTATGTTAAGTCTATTTGGGGTAGGATAAAGAGCTGAATGTTGATTGTCATCTACTAGGTGTGAGCACTGATACAGAGCTGAATATTGATTGTCGTCTCCTAGTTGTGAGCGCTGATACAGAGCTGAATGTTGATTGTTGTCTCCTAGTTGTGAGCGATGATACAGAGCTGAATTTTGATTGTCGTCTCCTAGGTGTGAGCGCTGATACAGAGCTGAATGTTGATTGTTGTCTGCTAGGTGTGAGCACAGATACAGAGCTGAATATTGATTGTCATGTTCCTAGTTGTGAGCGCTGATACAGAGCTGAATTTTGATTGTCGTCTGCTAGGTGTGAGCGCGCTCTCGGCGGCCGAGTTGGAGATCGTTCTTCAGGCTCGTCTTGAGCAGGCAGCCATTGCCCGTCAGCGCCACCACGCGGCGTTGGCGGCACGCATCGTCGTGTCGGCGATGACCCTGCTGCAGGACGCCGACATCTTCCGCGAGCGACGCTCAGCCGCCATCAGCCGAAGGTACGTAACTGTTTTTCTTCAATTGCTAAATGTAATTGGTTTGTCATATACATGGTTTGTAAAAAAGTTTTTCCATTTTCCCTCCATTTTGGGAAGGAAAAAATTGAACTGAGACTCCACCTCTTGTTGAAGATGAGGTCTTCTTTTCTTTTTGGTGGAAAAATTTTCAGTCAATGAAATGCAAGAAAATTGATCACATGATCGTCTGGACCAATCATGGTCAAGTTCTGTGGAGGAATAATGAATTAATTAACGCTCAGTGCCTGGGTAGCCTAATACATACAGTCATTTACTCGTTGGTCGCGAAGCCGCCTTGTCTCTACACCGGTTTGTCATATACATGTAGATATATTTATCATGTATTTATATCACCCCTCGTACAAGTTTAGCCATAGGAATAACATCAGAAAAAATACTCAACGATCACCCCGGTGAAATGACAATACTACGCCACGGTCGTGGCATAGTGAATGTGAGATGGCGTCATATGGATTTGCTATGGATATTTTAATTATTCTGATATTGTGATGCTATTTCATGTCATAGAAAGGGGCGAGATAAATCCAGGACCACACTCAAATCTCATTCTAGGGCTTGTCATAATGGGAGTTTTGATAGTCTCGTCTTACAATTATCTATATAACAGCAGATCATAGTGGCTGTCCCGACTACAGTGGCGCTATCTTAAGCCTATACGATACCGAAATTTGTTCCCGATTCATCCCGGCTCGGTGAGAGTCGGGAATAAAATTTCGATGTCTTATACCTATAAGACACCGACATGATGACTGTCCCCGATCACACTTTCCTCTTTTACAACCTCGTAAATTACCCGGGATTAGATCAAAGAGAGCCGCCGGGAGCCGAGCCGGGGTGAGCCACGGGCAGCTGGTGTGGGATCATAGAAATTAATTCAAAGATTAATAACTTCGGATCCAATTAAGATATCGGAAAACGGTTTTCAGATTTATAATCGCTCCTGTCTCCCCTACAAATCGATATAAGGAACTTCTAAATCAGACCAGGGGATAGGTGGCATCGCTATTCAAATGGCCAACACAGAATCGGTAACGATCGGTGAAAGTGCGTACACCGAAATCTTAAGGTCGGGGAGAGTCGGTCATATCTGACATGGTAGTAATGCCCGACACGTCGGGAAAAGCAATAAAATCGGGTCGGTGAAGTGCGTATATCGACCCGATTGACGCAGATTGTCACAGACCCGACGGATCCGTCGGGGAAAGGTAGAATCGGGCACAGCCGTCGGGTCGGTGTCTTATAGGCTTTACATTTTTCCCGGCGAATGATGATCAGAACTAACAATCACTCTGTGCCCTACAGGTTATCGGCGTTTAGGAGCGGCGAGCAGCGCAGTGCCCCTCGCGCGTCGCCCGTGAAGCTGGTCGAGCCGGACAACAGTCAGTACCAGTACCAGAACTTCGCGTCGCGCTCCCGCCTCGACGCCCGCACGTGGATCAACGCCCGGCGCGCGCTCGTCGCCAGCCTGCTGCTCGAGCTGCGCGGCATGGGCGCCGTCAAGGGTGAGCAGACAACATTTTTTTTTTTTTGTAAAAAAAAAATCTTTGTTTTCCTTTTTTGTACATTTCCACCTATTTGACATCCAGTATCAGTTCCTTCTTATTTCTTTATCATTACCCCTTTACCCGCAACACAAAAGTATAAAGCAGAAGTTGGGCAAATAAAATTTATTTTAATTTTATGAGCGAAGATAGAAGATATTAATACATGATAGTAATATCTTAAAGATAACAAGGTACATATGGAAGATATGTTATGTTATATGATAACATATTGGTAGATATGATACATATATGGTAATATGGTATATGTTATACGTGATAAGGTATAATGTATTACATATGTTGATATGTAATAGTATAATACATATGGATATACATGTATAAAGTATAATGGTATATATGAATATACAGTGTGTATAAAAACGCCCTACGAGAGTAGGAAGATATAGGAGAGGGTGGGTGGGAGAAAATTGGAGAGCGTCTGAACGTAGTGAAGCGCGTGAAGAGAGTGAGAGAGAGTGTGAGAGCGTGCTTCACCACGTGACCTAATAGTTCACGTGATTCGCACGAGGGGGCGCGCAGGGAGCGCGAGTACAGAGGGAGTGCGCTAGGTGGAGCAATGACCGCCCCTGACCCTACGGCCATGGGCTACCCATTACCCCTTTACCCGCAACACAAAAGTATAAAGCAGAAGTTGGGCAAATAAAATTTATTTTAATTTTATGAGCGAAGATAGAAGATATTAATACGTGATAGTAATATCTTAAAGATAACAAGGTACATATGGAAGATATGTTATGTTATATGATAACATATTGGTAGATATGATACATATATGGTAATATGGTATATGTTATACGTGATAAGGTATAATGTATTACATATGTTGATATGTAATAGTATAATACATATGGATATACATGTATAAAGTATAATGGTATATATGAATATACAGTGTGTATAAAAACGCCAAAAAACCATGAAAAAAGTGGCGTGGAGGGTGGGAAAAGGTTCGAGTCACTTGTTAATTGACTTTATCAGAGAGTCGTTAACCTGAGTGGCACTCGACACTCGGATGTAGCTCCTGTGAGCGTTCGAGCGCCACCCCCCGTATCTCTGGATGGAGAGTTCGGGGACCCCGGCCTGGAAGGCCTGAGTGGCCGCGGCCTTTCTCAGGCTGTGCAACGTGTACGTTTTTGCCGGGATCCCCGCCAGAGCCGTAAGTCTGTCCCATTCCCTCGTCAGCGACCTGGTCGTTATCGGTGACCGATCAGCGTTCATCAGGAACGGGTCTCGGTCGCTAGACGTGGGAACGGCCGCGATCATCTCTCGCACGGCTTGCATAGGGCACGACCTCCGGTCGGGAGAGGGCTGGAGAGCCACGTGCTTCTCCTCTCCAACACACTGGAGGTTCTTTGCCGCTTTTACCCTGACGGTGACGTGAGTTGACGTGACTTTCACGTCCCCGCGAGTTAAGTGCCTGTCCGGATCGAATCCTCGGACGGATGGTGGGGCGACCTCGCTCTGCCTCAGGGCCGCGAAGAACATCAGCAGGCAGGCCGCCCTGGTGGCCCGGTCGAGGGGCGTGGCCGTTAGTCCACCGAGGACGCTCCTGAGGGCCTGCATCGGGATGGGCGGTTTGATGTTCGGCGTGTAGGACTTGTCCCTCTTCATTGCGTCGATGGCCCTCTTTACTCGCGCGTCCTCGGTCGCCGCGACGTTGCCCCCGGACAGGCGCAGGTGCGACCGTAGGTGCGACAAGTGGTTGGCCACGGTCGCGGGCGAGGGGGCGTGGTCCCGGACGTACTCCAGATACGACGTGACGAGGCTGACCGACGGCTGCTGCGGGTCCGTACCCGTCCTCCGGCAGAATGCGATGTAGGTCGATACGGCGCTTCGCGACCGTGCCGGGGGCACGCGCCGCGGCTTGCCGCACAGATGCCCTCTGCTGGAGACAACGTAGCGCCGGATCTGCAGGAGAGCCGGAGGACAGGCACAAATGAGGCGTGGTTACAAGGCACAACAGTCATGAGATTATGAAATGACAGGTAACGTTCAGCTCTAGCATTGTCTCTGGAGGTGAGGTGCGACCGGCTGAGGGCGTCCGCGACCGAGTTGAGGACCCCCGGGATGTGGGTGTACAGGAGGTCCACCTGTAATTTCGCCTGTACCATCCAGGCCTGGCGCGCGCACTCGGCGAGGACCCGGTTGCGTGCCCGCCCCGACGTGAGTGCCTGGACAGTCCCCATATTGTCGCAGAACACCTCCACCCTCGTGCCTCGGTCACGGTCCGTGAGGAACGTGTTGAGGGCGTAGATGGTATTGAGGGCCTCGAGCTCCGAGATACACTCCACCGGGTCCCCGACCGGGCAGACCTGACCGGAGTACGCCAGGCGGCCGTCCGTGCCCCCCACGCCGGTGAGGCAGGCGTCCACGGTGATACATTTCGTCGGGGGGCCCCTGGGGATCAAGGCACGCCCATTCCACCCGTCAGCGAATCTGGAGAACCAGTCGAGGTCCTGCCGCATGTCCGACGAGATGTTGATGTAGAAACCGGACATGCCTCGCAGGGCCTCGAGGAGCTTGCTGACGAATGCCCTTGCCGGCCGGATGCACTTTGCGACGTGTAGTATTTTTCCCAGTATCGACTGGAGCTGCCGCTTCGTGAGTGACCGCTTCCGGGAGACGGCCGCGACGTGTTGCCGCACGTCCTGCAGTTTGTCCTCCGGGATCGATAGCGTCATCTTCGCGGCATCGATGTCGATCCCTAGCCAGCGGACCACCTGCGACGGTTCCTGAGCTTTATCCCGGGCCTCGGGGAGACCCAGCTCGCGGAAGAGCTCCCGGGCGGTCGCGAAGTCCGCCGCGGCTTTCTCCTTCGACGGCGATATGATGATCAGGTCGTCGAGATACATCGCTCCCTCGACCCCCTTGCCGGCCAGAATCTCTACTATCGTATCCGCTACGCACTGCATGTGGTACGAGGACGCGCGGGCACCAAACGGCATGGCCGTATCACAATAGTACCCGCCGTCCCACATGAAGCATAGGAGGGGCCAGTCCAGGGGGTCGCAGCGAAAGTTCTTGTATGCCCTCGCGATGTCGATCGAGGCCATATAGGCCCCGGGGCCCGATCTCAGGAGGCGGGAGACGAACCCGTCGATGGTAGGGAGGCTGTGCTCCCTCTCCTCCCCGTAGACCGAGTTCTTCATCACGAAGGCATTGACGCTCTGTTGCCGCGGGAACGTCATGTCCGTTATTACTCTCCGGGCCTCGGAGTCCCGCTTCTCCCGCGACATCAGGGGAGACACGTGGCACCACGGGCTGAACGGGGCGTCGGAGAACGGGCCGAGCAGATTGGAGAACGACAGCTCCTTTTTCACAAACTGCCCTACCTCGGTCGGATACCCGGTGGCACTAGGGTGGTTAGGCACCCCTCTGGTATCCGTCGTGGGACCGAGGTATCCCAGGGGGAAGCCGTAGCGTATGAAGCCCAGCAGCTCCTGCTTCCCCCGCATGCCCGTGAGGTATTTCTCCCACGCCCGCAACCGTAGGTCCGTGGGGAGAGTAATCTTGCTGCACATCGCGTTGGGCAGGCCCGAGGCCCGCACTGCCTCGTAGATGTGGCCGTGCGCCGGCGGGGCGCCGTCCCGCATCCGGGGCCATTCCGCGCGCCGATGTGCCCTGAACGCCTCCGGGTCCGTACGAGTCCCGGCGGCAATAATCCCGGTCCGACACACTTCCTCGAGCTTAGCGAAGTCCGGGGGCGCGCACGGAGGGGCTCCGTCCTCGGTCCCGTGGCTGGTCGAGCCCGGGTGGGGGACGCCCACCGGCACGGCCACGTGGTCCTGCGGAGTCGTGTTGTTATTGTTGTTGTGTATTGCCCGCCCGTCACGTGGGGTAATCCCAACTCCCTGTGTGACGTCACGTGTCGGGCCGGCGTCACGTGGGGGGCCGACCGGGAGTCGGCCACTGACCACCTGTGCCCACGTGGCCGTTGGCGGTTTCCTGTCCCGTGTTGTTTCTGCACTGGACATCTCTGTGATCTCACGTGCCGCGTACCCTATGACCCCGGGAGCCCGGGTGGGGGGTGCACGTGAACATCCTGTAGTCGGGTGCGCTCCGGTTACTCTCGGGGCGCACCGTGCCCGTTTTTTGCCGGCTGCGGAAGTCCATGTTGGTAGAGGGCATCCGGTCCAGGGTCGGCCGCCCTCATCGTGTATCCGGCCTGCGGGGGGTATCCGCCTTGCTGTCCCCGGCGTGTTGTTTGGGGGGCTACCGGCTGGGACTCGTAACCCATGGTGTACCCCAGTTTGCGGTTACAGGCATGGAGCGAGTGCCCGCACTGTTTCCCCACCGAATCGCAGAACGAGCAAATGTGGACCCATTTCACGGGCCCGTCCTCGTGCCCGCTCCGATGCCTGCACCCTCTCTCCGAATTAAACTGCCGGCAGGGCAGCTCCCTCGCTTTGTCCTTCCCTGCGTTATCTGGTCCGGCCGACCGGCTCGAGGTCGTCATGGCGAGCCGGACTCGCTCCTCCTGTATTAGACCGTAGTCGGACCAGCTAAGCCTGCCGGCCTCGATTTGGTCGAACACAAATTGGCTCCATCGCCTCACCCCGGCCCACGGTCGAGATTGGGCATCGATGGATACCTGGTGGAGGTGCTTAAACATGTGGTCCCGGTCGGCGGGCTCCACGGCTCGGTCGTCCCCCAGCAGACCGAGGAACGCGCTAACGTATTCCATCGGCCCTAGGGACCCCCGCACCTCCAGCTTCTGAGACAGTGTAAATACGCCCTCGCGGTCCACAAACATAAATGGCTTCGAGGTCAACCGAGAGATGTTTAAGTCCGAATGGAGCTTACCCGTAGTCCTGTCGTGTCTGATGGCCTCACGGTCCAGCTCGCGTTGGATGTAGGAGTCGGCCGCATACCGCTCCCTCAACTGGCGTGGCGGAGGCAGGACCCGTGCGGCCTGGTCCTCGGCCCACTCGTTGGTGCGGCGATCCACGGCCGACTGGACGGAAGGTGGCCGTGAGGCCCGGTCGTTGGTCCGTTGCTCCGACAGGCGGTTAATAGCGGCCAGGACTCCCCCGATCTGATCTTTCATATCGTTTTTGAAGTCGGCGAGGCCTTTCTCCACGGCCACGAGCCTGACCGTCTTTACACTGCCTACCTCGGAGGCCGACTCCACGTGCTCCTCCGACGGCCGTTGGGTAGATTCCGACGTTACCTCAGCCTCCGCATCGGCGTGCGATGTGCTGGGGCCTGCTCGTGTCTTCGGCATCCTCACGTTGTTCTGGCGGACAATTACTCGTACTTTTAAACCTTAACGACCTCGGGCCGATACTCGTGGAGTATCCGGTGCCGCGAGCGATGTAGGCCAAAAATAGCGGAGAAAATTGGAGAGCGTCTGAACGTAGTGAAGCGCGTGAAGAGAGTGAGAGAGAGTGTGAGAGCGTGCTTCACCACGTGACCTAATAGTTCACGTGATTCGCACGAGGGGGCGCGCAGGGAGCGCGAGTACAGAGGGAGTGCGCTAGGTGGAGCAATGACCGCCCCTGACCCTACGGCCATGGGCTACCAATAATATGATGATCAATACCCTGTGGTCAGTCTTGGTGCTCCCGTTTTTTTTTGGTTTTTTTTTATTTATTTGCAGACGACATTTTACTCCTTTTTCTTTTTTTTTGTAAAAAGATATCTATATTTTCCAATTGATACCAGCCTTGAATTACAAGTTTCTAGATCTGTTTATTGATACTTTAGTTTACATAGAGTTGTAATTTTAAAACGACCCAACGTTTCGGCCTTTAGGGGTGTGGCCTTCTTCAGGTGTGCTTATGAGTCTAAAATCTGGTATAATGTACTCAAATACTTTTCTTAAACCACTCGAGGTTGACGCGCAGTAATACACGAGCACTAGCGAGTGTATTACGATGTCAACCTCGAGTGGTTTTCAGAGCTGCTACCATCGTTTGTTGTCTTTACTATTCATCTTTTCGAATAAATTAAACCAATTAATTGCTATATTAAAGGGCTATAACAATTGAGTCTATTTCTTTGCTCTATAGACCATTTTTCCCATATATCATAGCTTTGAGGCCATATACAGCAGATTTAAATCTGTATACCACAGTTATGGTATCTTATATAATGGGTAGTGGTTTACTGAGTCCCCATACCTTTTTCATTGGGTCTTTGTATAGGATTGAAAATAGACTCGTTTCATTAAAAAATAGGAATTATTTACTTTTCGGAAATGATGCCTCGAGGCGTCATAGCGTACTACGCCCGGGAATTCCTCCAGGCATCATAGCGTACTGTACCCCGGGATTTCCTCCAGGCATCATAGCGTACTAATCCCGGGAATTCCCTCAGGCATCATAGCGCATTACGCCCGGGAATTCCTCCAGGCATCATAGCGTACTAATCCCGGGAATTCCCCCAGGCATCATAGCGTACTACACCCTGGAATTCCCCCAGGCATCATAGCGTACTACGCCCTGGAATTCCTCCAGGCATCATAGCGTACTACACAAGACACAGACAAGTAATTGACATTAATTGTCCACCCACACGCAGGCTCTGAGCGGAAGGTGAAGGCGGAGTTGTCGGACGTGCGCCTGTACTGTGCGGAGGGCGTGGCTGAGGCCGAGGCGTGCGGGGATATCGAGGCGCACGCCGAGTTCCTGCTGCTCGGAGTGGCGCTCGACATGCAGGACGGCACGCACGTGGACGCCACTAAGGAGCTGCTCACAGTGAGTCACTCCGTACTTCATTACATCCACCATAAACCGTATTTCCTATAGTATACCTCTACTGCGTAGGTTTATCATGAAACATCACGAAATTTCATATGATGGTTTATATGGCATGAGTTGTCTTCACGGAATGATATCATGAAGCGGAGCTGAGTGATATCTCTGGCATAAGATAACGAATGGCATGTAAGCAATTATATGAAATTGAGTGATGTTTAGATTTTATCCTATCCTGTCCCATGTTTCTAAAATCATATGTCACCAGTGGCATATAAATATTTTATGGCATAACCGTGGCATACAGGCCCATCATGTTAATGATTCCCGTTCTCGCTCAATCGTCGATTTCTTGCTACTATCCGCCTTTGGCGTCAGGAAGTATGAAATCGACGATTGATCTAGAACGAGAATCGTTTCTCCTAGAGTATGGACGTTTCCTGATATTACCCTTTGATACAGGTGTATTACCCTCTCATGCATATGCCACTGCAGTTTGACGGAACGAGAACACCACTCCAATCCTCGCTAAAAGAATGTTGAATTACAAGAAAACAAATTTATATGTTCTCAGGATAAATATGGCCATATTGAATATGTATAGATGAGATTAAGATATTTTGAATATGAATTAAGAATACGAGGCACATACACTTCTTAACACAGCCGATATTTTGAATATGCAAAAGAACAGGAAAGTAAAGGTTTCTTGCTGTGTATGTATTTTAGATATAAGATATGTAACCTGTTTCTCAGTACAGTCATGATGTATGGTAAGAGCACCGCCAAAGAAGTATTATTATATACCTATGTCCGAATGTCTATTAAATACTGCCCGCTGCTAGGGGTGCAGTAATAATAATGTTCGTGCTCGCTGTGACTGCTACTTTGTATGTCACTAAAATGGCGTTTTTTCACTTCCAATTAAAGGTATATAATAAGCAAACGTCCTCACTGTAGACGAAATGGTTCTCGTTCTCGGTCAGTCTTCATTTTCATACTGCCTTCCGCCTATGGCGTCAGGCAGTATGAAATCGACGACTGACCTCGAACAGGAACCGTTTCGTCCACAGTAAGGACGTTTCCTAATATTACTGTCCATGCCAATATTGCTACAAAGCCATGCACAATTAAAGGTAGAACAATTTCTCTCATGACTTTACAAATCGAGTTCATACCAGACAAATTACACAATTTAAAAATTTAATTATTTGATTTCTCGCTACAGGAAGTGCTGCGGCGCTTGTCGAACGTACGGCAGCTGTCGATGCGCGCGCAGCTGCTGCGGGTGGTGGCCTTGACCCACATCACTGACCTTGACGTGGCGGTGCCGGCCAATGTCAAGGACGCCGACCTGGTGACGGAGCTCACCATGCCGCGCTACAGCCAGGCGCACGGGCTGCTGCTTGACCAGGTACGCTACACACTCAGATGGCAGCTTTTTAACCCTTTAAGGGCGGGTAACTGTGGCAGTAGTATGTGGTAACGGGCGGGTACTAGTGCTAATGTATACTCCCAGAGGGCGTGGGAGGTCTCAGGCCTGTTGTGATAGTTCTATACTTTAAGATGTGATAAAATATGTAATCATTAATCTTATCATTCATATCGACCGGAATCATATGCTGGGTTCTGCATCTATATTCTGTGAAAATTTCATGATTATATATCCAATATTTCCGAATTTTTTCAACAAAAACGAAATTTTTCAAATTTGAGAAAATTATGCCTTTTGGCATCACCCGCCCCAGCACAGTTGATGCTATATGGCATCACCCGCCGTGAATGGTTTAAGAGTATTCAACTTTGACCCAAAACTTGTTGGTTTCTTCTTTAGTATCAGAATAGGCATTTTCCCACAAAGAAACCCTGCAACTTAACCAATATGAAAGTTAGCCTATCACAAGGAGATATCTAGATTCTCATCCCTGGTATTTTTCTGTAGACTTGATATTGGGAACTCGTATCCAACGCCCATGAGATATTCATGAAAAATGTCCAATAGCGGATTATGTCACACATTTTTGCCCATTAGCCAATGTAAAGGGTGAGATAAATTCAAAAACCCATTCAAGCCGAAAATTTTTACGCCCCCACCCGACCTCAGTGCGTACGTACTTTATGGATGGCCCCTGAGCGTTGTGTCATTGCCGTTGACAGCTGCAGATCCTCGGGGAGAGCATAGAACACCACTACCCGGAGGGTGGCCGGCCCGAGCTGTCCACTCCGCTCGGCCCGCTCAAGAACCTCTACCTGCCGCAACTCCTGCCGCTCGTCCAGCTCAAACTGCGCATCGGCCACGCCATGGCCCGCAACGCCGCCAAGTCCATCCGCGACGGGTAAGTCTCCCCGCGGGATCCTTCGTTTGTTATCCACCTAATACAAAGTGTCCATAGAAAACACATGGAGAGTTTATTATCTACCTATTAAAAGTTGTCCATAAAAAACACATGTCCATGGAAAGTTTGATATCTACCTAATACAAAGTGTCCATAGAAAAAACATAGGGAGTTTATTATCTACCTAATACAAGGTGTCCATAGAAAACACATAGGGAGTTTATTATCTACCTAATACAAGGTGTCCATAGAAAACACATAGGGAGTTTATTATCTACCTAATACAAGGTGTCCATAGAAAACACATGGGGAGTTTGTTATCCACCTAATACAAAGTGTCCATAGAAAACACATAGGAAGTTCATTATCTACCTAATACAAGGTGTCCATAGAAAACACATAGGGAGTGTGCATCACTATACCCGGAGCATGCGGATATATACACAATATTACCGGGATTTTCGGTCGCCATATTCATTCACTAGTTGACGCGTAGTAATACTCCAAGCAATAGGGAGGAGTATTGCGTATTGTCAACTACAAGGAGAATACGGAAACATGAACGAAATCATGGTAATGTTGTATTTATCACTCACTTTTCGACTAATTGTTAGGAAAATCCTTGTAAATGATTAGAAGTTTGACGCAAGCGCCGTGTATTATTTATATAAAAACAGTTCCTATAATGCCCATCAGGTGGCCAAAAAAGCTGTATTCTCCTAGGATAATACGACTTTCCGTAGGCTTAGTATGGAGATTGTATTAGATGGTAATGAGTTTCATTATCCACCTAATACAAAGTGTTGAGAGAAAACACATGAGGAGTGTATATCACCATATGGAGCATGTGGACATGTTTTATTATCCACCTAATACAAAGTGTTCATAGAAAACACAAAGGGAAAGAGTACCACAAAATCCAGAGGGTATGTAGACGTTAGGGCCCACCATTCCAAAGTCGGGACGTTAGGGCCCTCTCATCTGGATGTTAGGGCCCACCTATAATATCAGTGACATATATCATTGAAATATGCATACATGTCAAATTATTACTTACATTTCATGAAATTTGCGAAAACCATGTCATTTCCATTTTTAGTGCTAATAATCTAACGAGCATCAACCAATTCTGCAAAATTAGGTGGGCCCTAGGGTCTATTTATGCTATTTCTCGCTCCCAGCGCCACAGGTATGTACGTGGCGTCGCGGTGCAGCCCTGGCGGGACTGGATTTCACACCCACGGTCTCGGCTGGGCCCTAACGTCCCGACTTTTGCGTGGTGGGCCCTAACGCCCTGCAATCACCCAGAGCATACAGATATGTTTTAATATTTGGTAAATAATGTCTCATGATTATTTTCTTACTTAAGAATGGATCCTGCCCATCCCCGAGTTAGTAGGAATATTTTCCTCTCATCTTGATATTTATATATTATGTATCCCCCTGCTGCACACAGCCACCCGGCGGACCAGACGGCGCTGTGGCAGGACGCGCTGGCCCTAACGTCCTGCAATCACCCAGAGCATGCAGATATGTTTATTTATTATGTATCCCCCTGCTGCACACAGCCAACCGGCGGACCAGACGGCGCTGTGGCAGGGCGCGCTGGCCCTAACGTCCTGCAATCACCCAGAGCATACAGATATGTTTAAATATTTGGTAAATAATGTCTCATGATTATTTTCTTACTTAAGAATGGATCCTGCCCATCCCCGAGTTAGTAGGAATATTTTCCTCTCATCTTAATATTTATATATTATGTATCCCCCTGCTGCACACAGCCACCCGGCGGACCAGACGGCGCTGTGGCAGGGCGCGCTGGCCCTAACGTCCTGCAATCACCCAGAGCATACAGATATGTTTTGATATTTATATATTATGTATCCCCCTGCTGCACACAGCCACCCGGCGGACCAGACGGCGCTGTGGCAGGGCGCGCTGGCCCTAACGTCCTGCAATCACCCAGAGCATACAGATATGTTTTAATATTTATATATTATGTATCCCCCTGCTGCACACAGCCACCCGGCGGACCAGACGGCGCTGTGGCAGGGCGCGCTGGCCCTAACGTCCTGCAATCACCCAGAGCATACAGATATGTTTTGATATTTATATATTTATCCCCCTGCTGCACACAGCCACCCGGCGGACCAGACGGCGCTGTGGCAGGGCGCGCTGGGCGTGCTCATGACGGCCCTGGAGATGTCTCAGGTGATGACGACGCGTGTGGCCAGCCTGGAGGCCGAGGTGCTGCTCACTATGGGCAAGGTGCAGCGCCAGCTCTACCACCAGGGGGCCTTCCCGGAGCGCGCCGCCGCCAACACGCTGCTCGCCGCCATCACCACCTCCCACGTCAACGACCACGATCTGGGGTGAGTTGCTGCCCTTCTTTTTATTACCCACCTAATACAGAGTCTCCATGCTAAGACTATGGAGCTTACAGATCGCTACTAAGTAGAATACGGACCTCCGGAATCTCCTAGGAGAATACGGCTTTTTCGGCCACCTGACGGGCGTTATAGGAACTAATTCAATTTTTTTCCCCTAATAATTCCTCGGAAGGTGAGTAATAGATACAACATTACCATGATTTGGATCTGTGTGGCCGTATTCTCCTTGTAGTTGGCACTGCGTAATACTCCTCGCTATCGCTCGGAGTTCTACTTCGCGTCAACTACGCAGAGAATACAGCCACTCAGATCGAAATCATGGTAATATTGTGTATTTATCTCACCGCTTGTATAAATACCGATAGACTTAACCCTTTAAGGACGGCTGCCTAGGGCCCAGCTACTCCCATAAATTTCCCACTGTCATGGCCTCAATGACTGATGGCACTATGCCCACGTGTTTCCAATGATTACTATCAAAATACTATCGTCAGGCCTAGAGTACAAACAGTTTTTTAATCGATTAGTTTTTTTTTAATAAATCCTACTTTCTTCATGACTCCAACTGACATGCCAGGGTACTATCTTGTGTTGACAGGCTGATGTGTTTTCTGTTTCTCTGAGGCAGTAAATTCCCCATGAATGAAAAATCCTACTTTCTTCTTGATTCCAACTGACATCCCTGGGCACTGTCTTGAGTTGGCAGGCTGATGTGTTTTCTAAATTTCTCTGAGGTAGTAAAAACACACTTAAAAACAGTTTTAGATGCCCACTTTAGCTTCTGTAATGCACAAGATTAGCCAACGTTTCGGAGGGTTAGTCCTTCGTCAGGGCAGGCATACAGCAACGATGAGAAAGTATACAAAAACCGAGCCTTTTATACTCAGTTGTTTCAATGAACGCTTCGTCGAAAGATGTAACAAAAGCTACGCTGTAAGGTTATCATCTCTACTTTTGTGTTGGACGGCTGATGTGTTTTCCATGTTTTCTAAGTTTCTCTGAGGCAGTAAATTCTTATGAATAAAGTGTCCTACTTTCTTCATGACTGCAACTGACATCCCTGGGTACTGTCTTGTGTTGGCAGGCTGATGCGTTTTCCATGTTTTCTAAGTTTCTCTGAGGCAGTAAATTCTTATGAATAAAATGTCCAACTTTCTTCTTGATTCCAACTGACATCCCTGGGCACTGTCTTGTGTTGGCAGGCTGATGTGTTTTCCATGTTTTCTAAGTTTCTCTGAGGCAGTAAATTCCCCGTGATTAGAATGTCCTACTTTCTTCATGACACCAACTGACATCCCTGGGCACTGTCTTGTGTTGGCAGACTGATGCGGCAGGCCTACCTGGAGCTGGCCCTCGTCTACCTGGCCAGCAGTGACTCCATCAACCTGCGAGAGGCCACCGTGGACCGCTCCACGGTGGCCTCCACCATGGACATGCTGGAGGACGACGCCAGCAGCATCGCCTCGGCCAAGAGCAAGCGCAAGCCAAAGGTACGCCACCTTCTCCGTATACTATACGCACCTGTCGCCGTACTGGGGTTGCTACAGAGGAAACCTATGAGAGTTTAAGGTCAGAGCTCGTATCCCATCGAGTTTAAATCGCGTAGTAGTTCACAAGGCAAAGCGGCATGAATTATGTAGCGATTCAAACAATACGTCAGAGCTCGTATATCATGGAGTTTGAATCGCGCAGACATTCATAAGGTGAAGCCGCGTGAATTACATAGATAGCAATTTAAATGAGATGAGATCGAGCTCTGATCCTAAACTTGAATGGGTTTCTGAATTTATCTCACCCTTCACATTGACTAATGGGCTAACTTTTGTGACATAATCCCCCCATTGAGTATTTTTTCTAAATATGCAATGGATGTTGGATACAACTTCCCAATTTCTAAGTCTATTGGGAAAAATACCAGGGGTGGGAAAACATTGGAGTGCTAACTGAGCTGCACCATAATGTACCATAGAGGAAATATATATTGATGTACATGTATGTATATACACATTGACTAAGTCTATCTTTTACTACTGAAGGATTGGGGCATAATGGCTGTGATATTTAACTAAGAGATGTTATATTGAGTTTGATCCAATCTTAATTGCTGAAGGATGTGGACATAATGTGATATTTAAGTAGTAATTATCATATCTGATGGATATAGTGGATAAGTGGATGTCTCATTGGGGAATATTTGCGAATAAGCAGACATTTCAAATGACAGAGAAGGTCAAATGCTCATTGGGATGAGAAAAATGGCTGCCATGCGAAGTAACGATGGCCAATTTTTCAAATATTTATTTCAGTAATTATCATTTCTTCTTTTTTCCCCCTTTTCTTTTTGAGTGTTGGCAAACATTAATTGGGTTCGCAACTGATGAACCTGGCAATATAAATCTATAAATGTGTACATGTATTCTTACCCTCACTTTACTGCCAAGGGAGCTTTCCTACGTTCTGACTCTAAGACCCCATGAATATTTACTGATTATATCAATGGATACACAAGTCAAATACCCGCTTTGTATATAAGTTTTTTGTTTTATTCATCCGAACACAAATTCGCCGTAAATCAGCCGTACTTATAATCTGTATAATATCGTCCTAGTTAGTTGCCCTCAAGGCTGTCTTTGTGTCCATCCATAAAGTACATATGCACCAATAGGGATGGGGATCAAAATTTGGGGAAATTTCGCATATATATATGCGCCTTTTTTGTTTTATTGCGTACAAGCTTGAGAGTTGGAGGGAGGGGATCAAAATCTTCGACATTTTTGCATACATACTTTATGGATGGCCCCTATGTGAGCTGTCTACTTGCTACCTTACTACTTGCTACCTGACACTCAAACAGGTTGCAAAGCCTATGTCTTCGCAGGATAATCCAATTAAATATATCAGAATAAAAAAAAAAGTTGGCAGGGATGACCACGTTGTACTGTTTGTATTTGTTATCAGGAAGGAGACCAGGTTGAAAATGAGGTAAATATTGAGTGTAAAATTCTTTTCCCGTTAGGTGGTGTGTGTGGTGGACCCGCGGGGTCCCTCACACTCCACCTGAGGGTCCTGGTGGGGACCTTCATTGGACCTTCATTGGACCTTCATTGGTTAGAATTTTTTTTTTTTTAACTGAGGTAAACTTCTGACTGCTGTACACGTGACACCCCTTCTCCAACATACTCACTGTCTTAACTCGGCCCTGAAACTCGGCCCAGACTTACCGACTGAGTCCTGTTCCTCCCCAGAAACTTTCGTTATTTGTGATTAGGTTGCTGGGGCTTGTTTGATAATCTTAGACTCGTACATGAAGACCCTTTTCTGTATGCCAAGGAGACCCAGGGACGATGTGCGTCAACTTGATTTAACACTTATGGGCAACCATATGGAGAGCTAAGACTGTCTTAGGGAACAAATTTAAAATTGATTAAACGATAACCCTTGTACGAGGTATTGAAAAGGATCTTCATGTACGATCCTAGATTATTCAACAGGCCCCACTGTTGTCCAGAGTGTATACCTCGCTTTGGCTTCATGCCATGTCTTTTTGTTGATTTTTTTTTTTCTTCTAATTATTTGCAGTTAAAAGATAGAATAAAGAAATAAATTCAAAAGATGAATGTGAAAAAAATATATTGTGGTTTAATTCTAGAAATACCTGAATCAAATAATGTTTTACATATCTACGATCTATCCTCGTGTTACGAATTCTTGTGAGGTGACCTACTTAGAATAAACAGTTAGGGCATAAAGTTTATGTACCGGGTAGTATGTAGAAATTGGTTAACAACGGATTTTGAAGCAGATTTTATAATCAGAATATTCTGGATCATTTCAAGGATCTTTGAAAAGCATTGTTTGGACGTCGAAGCGAGGTTCACTTCAAAACTGGGTTTGGCCACCAGACTAGATGCAAATTTATCCTACCCCTTATAAAAAAAACTGTCAGTGATTTAACATCGGCAAATTTTATGTGGCGTGCCATGACATAAAATAAAATATATTTAACTAGAGAAATAAAAAAATTGACCAATCAGCGATCAGGAATTATTCACCTGTGTAAATAGTTCCGGCTGCAGAGCAGAAATTCTGACAGCTGTCAAACATGGACGGAATCGAGTCAGACTTTCCTAATATCATAAAATCGTGGTAGGATAAATACGAAACCAAACTCGAGTTAGACTCGTCAGTGGTCAGGCGTGTTCCTCACTACGCTCAGCTAATGCTTCGCGTAGTAATACATGACCTTCCCATTGTGGCATAAACACTGAGTCTGACTCTCATTTGGTTTCTACTAATTATGGCATCAACAAGAAGCGTGCTACTAAAAAAAATTAACGATTTTGGAGAAATTGATAAGAGTTGAATTTATTTGTGTAAACGTCCAGGAGGTCGGTCAGTCTGAGCCAGACAACAGATTAACCCTGTCACTGACTGTATGGAGACATGCTTAGTGTGCCTCAATGAAATCTGTTCAGAGATATTTTGGTAAGAAATATTCACCGAGTTCGAAGAACAATTAGGTGAATATATCCCACCAAAATATCGAGGAAAAGATAGAATTCAGTCACACCCACTGTCTCCTTATTATTATATACCTAAAAATCATGAAAAATGCCATTTTACAACTCAATTTTCAAGATTGAAAGTGACCATGTGGTACAGAGGGACGTATGAATATTCTTTCGTCACTCAGTGACAAACGGAGTCTGTACTCTTGGTCAGTAAAAGTGAGACATTCGCACACGGGCATATAATAATATACCGTCTAAGGCATGCTGTGGTCAACTATACGTCTATTAAGCATCGTTCATAAATGAATATTAAACCGATATCAAAAGTTGTTTGTGGAATGTGTTATCAGTGGATACCTTGTTGCATTTCTCTTCCCCCAAACTGCACTACTTGAGTGTGTTACGCACCGTTACACTAGAGGGGGTTGTTTTTTAATCAACGTTTTACAAACCGTGAATCCCCTTTTGGATCTAAGATATTTTCTACTGCGTTTTCATACCAGTTTTTCATTATTACTGACATCATGTCGGGGTATTAGAATTATCATGTTGGAGAAAGAAAATCCAGAAAATTATAAAAGTATTTGTTTTGATTTTCTGGTGAGTATTCATGTCAAATCGCTGTTCTCTAAAAATCTCGTCAATTTATAAAAAAAATAATATGTATATTCCCCAGTGATGATAGAAGAATAAAAAAAAACCTGTGATATCCCTGATAAACCACCGGAAGTAAGAATATCCTCTCAATTACACGAGAAGAAACCCTACCTATATAACAAAATTAATATATGAAAAGGCTATTTGTTTATTTATTTTTTATCTTTATTTTTTTAATAAGAGTTTTGTTCATTTTTATTAATCGTAGTTCTGAGATGAATGCATGTGTTCATTCCACCACCGAACAATTGTATATCCATGTGGCAACATGTGACTTTCCAACGATGATAACGATAGTTATCTCTCCAAATTATATGTACACTTTTTTTTTTTTAAACACCAAAATATCCAGAAAGCCAGGACCATGTATAATACAGGGTCCCTTCTAAACATAACAAATGTTTATTGCTATTTCAATTGAAAATTTCACATAACCAACAGACACCAGCTTGAAGTTTCAAGTTTGTAACTCTATTTTATTCTACTTAGTTATACATTAAGTTGTAAAATATAAACGACACAACGTTTCGGCCCAAAGGTTTGTGGCCTTCATCAGGTGTACTTTAGAGTCTTAAATCTGTTATACCGTACTAAATCTGAGGTAAATTTGAGAGAGTTGCTATGGCAACTTGGATTTCTTCTCTTCTTGTCATCAGCTGCTCCTCTAGGCTAATAACTTTTGCGTATAATTCTGTATGTTTGAGAGATAGAACCTTCTTTTTTCTCCTTCTTTTTTTAAATTTCTATTAGTATCATCTAAATTGTTGAAACATGGTCCTCAGTGGCGTCAGAATAGGGGGGCAGGGAGCGGCCTCCCACGTTTTTGCTTGCCCCAAAAAAGTCAGCACCGTTAAATTTTACTCAATCGATTGTAAAACACTGTCTTGATTTTTCAACATCGAAAAATGTCTAAATCTTACTTCTTAGCATGCAACTATGGCTAAGCCTTGACTTTTCACTGTGGAAAAGTGTCAAAGTTTGACTTTTTAGTGTGTATCAATGGCTAGGCCTTGACTTTCCAACACAGAAAAATCTCAAAGTCTGATATTTTAGCATGCAATGATAGCGAAGCCCTGACTTTTCACTGTGGAAAAATCTCGCTATATCTTGTGTGTTGGTGGAATCAGCACTTTACCACCATGTCAAATCCCCGTTTTCTCCACACAGAGTAAGAAGGAAGTTCGGGTCCGGTCCCGCGCCGCGGCGTCTGAGGCGGCAGACGACAAGGACGCTGAGCGTCGCGCCGCCGCCATTGCCGTGCGCTGCGCAGCCGCAGTGGGCGTGGCCATGCGCGCGCGCCTCCTGCTGGCGGGCGACGCGAGCGTGACGAGCCAGACGCTGGCGGGCGGCGCTCAGAGCGACCTGCCGGAGTTCGCCGTGCTCGACCTGGTGGGCAGCTACGTGCTGGGCACCAAGAAGCGCATCTACAACAGTGAGAACACGGCTTTTATTATCTACCTAAATATGGAGTCTCCATACTAAACCTAGGGAGTCTACAGATCGCTACTGAGTAGATTAAAAAAAGCCGGAATCTACTTAGTAGAATACGGCTGAGAACACAGCTTTTATTATGTACTATAAATACGGAGTGTCCATACTAAACCTAGGGAGTCTACAGATCGCTACTGATGGGCATTATAGGAGCTATTCTATTTCAACAATGAACGGTGCTTATTCAAATTTCTAATTAATTACCCCCCCCCCCCCCCCCCCCCCCAGATTTTGATCTGTGTGGCAGTATCTCTTTGTAGTTGACACTATGCAATACTCCACGCTATAGCCCTGATTTGGGGGGGGGGAGGGTAAAAAATTCAGAAATTTTGCATATATGCTCCTTCTTTGTTCTACTGCGTACATGATCGGGAGGGGGTAAGAGTGGGGTAAAAAAAAATCGGAAATTCTGCGTACATACTTAATGGATAGTCCCATATGACTTTATGGAGATGAAAATTATTCATTAATCTTTGTCCTGTAAGAGTGCAGGTGATATATTTTTTCAATTTCCTAGCCCCTGGGATATTCATGCATAACATAGTAAAACTTTATAAAAGAGTTGTTTAAAAACTTGTTTCTATCTACTGTGGAAGAATGAAGTTATTCCCAGTGCTCATGGAGTGTTGGTTTTTTTTCCTGATCGTGGGTCGCGAACACGATACATTATGATCATGTGTGTCTCATTGTTCTATTTGACTACATCTAACTAGCTTTGTCCCTGTGCGAAGGAGGTTTTTTCTGCGTATATTATATGTTTTTCATGATTTATCAACTGTACGTTTATGAGACTGAAGACAACCATATATATAAAACCAAACATTGAAATCATCTAAACTTACCCTGTTAGGCAGGACCATGAAAAGCAGCCCCTAATTGGGCTGAGGTCCAAGCCTCTTTATCATATTGCAACCAAAGAAGTTACTTTTGTAAACAAAATTGTACGTTTATTCTACATGCAATAAAGAAATGAACCCCCCCCCCCCCCCCCAAAAAAAAAAAAATAAATAAATAAATAAAAGAAAGATAAGAGTAGGATCCGTCCCTTCATTCGTTGGTAATTGAGTATAAATGTGTTGCAGACGACATTGAGGAGGAGCTGGCGCCGCTGGTTGAGGAGCTGGAGCCGCCGCCAGTAGAGACCTACGAGGACCAGCTCAACAAGGCCCGCGCAGCCGCACTGGGCCTCAGCTGGGTCCAGGTTCTCGGTAAGTCAAACTCTTTCCTTCACTTCATGCCTGGGCATTTTCCTGCCTTTGTAAAGAGAATCTATAATACTCTGCATCTCCTATAGTGGTGTTTATTTTGATATTATTTTTCCAACCATATCCGTAAAACTATATCGTAATTAATATCATTACTATAATATAATATCATAGTTGTTTCGGATTACCATTGAGGTGTAATATAAAGACGTCACTGTGGACATTAATATTGAGAAAAGCGCCAGTGTACTATAGGGGTGAAAATGGTATTGCAGCTGTGTATTTCAGGGTATGTATTTGGTGCTATGCAGCGTAGTTAAAGGGTTAGAAAAAATATAATTATCTACCACATATAAAACGTTACAAGTTTGTCGGATCCGCTCGGAGTTTCTCCCATACATAGAGACATAGTGAACCAGACCTAGGCCTGGAGAATGGAGGGCCACGAGTGTGAAATTCTCGTGTAGTAATAAGTTCAAACCTGCTATTCTTTTTTGAATGTCTCTACTTAGATGTATTTCTATCCTTAGGACTCATTTCTTGCCATACTTAAAACATAATTTAGAACTGTAGTTTTCCGATCCCATTGCCCTGAGAGAAGGCAATGGGATTTTAGATATTTTCCTGGTGTCCGGTGCTACAACACTGAACGCAGATAATCAGCTTATAAATGCACCCACGGCAAAATTCTACAAGATGTGAGACGAGGCTAAGTCTGCCGCAAGCTTGATGCTACCTTGAATAACAGTTTTAGAACTTTATCTCACCCCAGATATTTTTTCTCCATAGACTTAACATTGGAAACTCGTATGTAACACCTATTAGATATTTAGGAAAAATATCCAATGGGGGATAATGTCACAAATGTTAACCCATTATTCAATATTAAGGGTGAGATAAATTCAGAAACTTGGGGCATTCTGGGAAGGTCGATAACGACCAAACAGATCCACAAACGTAGACTTGTAAAAGGCTACAGACGCCCAAAAAACCTGAAGGAACATCTGGTACGGGCGAAACTCAATGTAGGCAACAACTTGGGCATCAAAACGAAACCTACACAAAATGGTCACACCAAAAATGAATGCCGAAAAAATGATTGCAAATACTGCAATAAAATTGACAAGGGAGGTGAGATCACGTCCAAGTCAACCGGCAAAGTACACAAAACAAAGTACAATGTTACCTGTAACAGCTCAAATGTAATCTATTGCATAGAATGCTAAAGATGCAAAATGCAATACGTGGGCCAGACCAAAAGAAAGATCAAGGAAAGGCTCTACGAATAGGAACATCTCCAAGGGTAGTACCCAAAACGATGTTCCGACACACTTCAACGAGTGTGATCATGACGGGGAAAACGATGTAAAGATCCACGTCCTGGACTTTATATTCAGACATCCGAACAGCAAAAGAGCGGGTTCCTTGAGGAACAAAATCGAATTCAATTGGATTCACCACCTGAAAGGCCAGTCCCCCTGGGGGCTGAACACAATGGACAACCGGTATGGTTAGGGATATTGAAATGCCACGTCAAAATTTTTTTTCCGAATTAACCACGAACGGCCCGACGGGCGGAAGTGGTGGAGAATCTTTTTTAAGAACATGTTCAAACCGCACAATAGACCTCTAACCCTACCAACAACTGTCGGTGATAAGCCCCAACCCACCGCCTCGCAAGTTACGAGACAACTCTCAAATGTTCCACCACGAAAACGGCAAAAAATATCCACACAAGATATTTAATAACCGCTCCCGTAGTACCATACGACACCTGAAGAGAATTCAGTATAGATTCGAAACCACAAGCCATGTGCCGCAGCGAGGGGACGGCAAAACAATGCCATATAAACTGCCCCCCACCGCCCCCTTTAATGACCAGTCTGTTTTCCCACGTCTGCCGAAGCGCTTCGCTGCACTCGAGTTGCAAGGGCAGCCGCGTCTAGCGTCATTAGCAACCAATGGGAACGCAGATCGACGCAAGCCGTCGACCAATCAGAATACGGCACCAGGAACAAAGCCCGAGCGGGTTGGAAGTTGAATCCGACCCTTGTGGTAGTGTTACCGTAAGGTATACTTCTTTGTCTCACCCACATAAATTCAGAAACCCATTCAAGTTTAGGGTCAGAGCTCGATCCCATCTCATTTGAATCACATAGCAATTCACGCGGCTTCGCCTTGTCAATTACTATGTGATTCAAACTCGATGGGATCCGAGCTCAGACCCTAAACTCTCATAGGTTTCCTCTACAGTACCTAACCACCGTAACCATGTACACTGGTGGGTGTGACCTCATCGGATGATGTCACACCTGTACCCCTGCGGTTGCCTGGTAAGAAGCGCAGCAACCCTGTGTCCTAACAACAAATATTTGGTTTTAAAAAAATTTTAAAAAATTAATTCTACAAGATTGTGTGCTATAAATGCGGTGGTGGGCTGCGGTGGAGGGGGGGGGGGGGCATCAACTATGACGCAACGAAGTCGCTAGTAAAATACAAATCTCTCATTCTCGTGTAGGTACTTGATGAATTTGCTGTAAAATTATGTAAACTCCATACTGTATGAAACAGTCTGAGTTAAATACCTTGAATTTAATAAATCCCCCTTTCTCGTGTAGGCTACCAGGACATCCTGAACCGGCTGGCGTCGACACAGACGCTGACGGCGACGCGCGAGGCGGGCCCGGGCCCGGACGCCGATGCCGGCGAGCTGGGTCCGGAGTTTGACCTGGGCTTCATCAGCCACGCCAAGTTTGACACGAGTCTCAACCACGACGTGGTGCGCTCAGTCGTCTTCTCACCCGGCTACAGCATGCGCCTCAACTACCTGCACAAGTTCCTCGTCAAGGTAAGCATGGCCAGAGGGCCATCTAGTATAAAGCCTATAAGACACCGACCCGACCGCTATGCCCGATTCTACTTTTGCCCAACGGATCCGTCGGGACTGTGACAATCTGCATCCATCGGGTTGATGTAAGCACTTCACCGACCTGATTTTATTGCTTTTCCCGACGCGTCGGGCATTACTACCATGTCAGATATGACCAACTCTGCCCGACCTTAAAATTCCGGTGTACGCACTTCACAGATCGTTACTGATTCTGAGTATGCCATTTAAAAAGCGCTGCTATCTATCCATCAGTTTGATTCACAAGTGCTTTATATCGATTTGTAGGGGAGGCATAAGCGATTATAGATATGAAAACAGTTTTTTTATATCTTAAATAGAACAGAAGTTATTAAATGTTGCATTGTTGCCTATATAGACCTATCACCCAGCCCGGGGCTAAGTAGGGCCTGGCTCCCTGCGGCTCTCTTTGATCTCAATCAGGGCAGATTTATGAGGTTATAAAAGGAGGAGGTGTAATCGGGAATAGTGGATGTCGATGTCTTATAGGTATAAGACACCGAAATTTTATTCCCGACTTTCACCGAATCGATGGTCGGGATGAATCGGGAACAAATTTCGGTGTCTTATAGGCTTTAAAATATGTCGCAATCCCCGTATAGCTCTTTAACCCCTGTATAGCCCCTGGAATAAATGTCCATAGGCTTATCATTGGGAACTCATTCTCCATGCCCGTGCAAGTGTTGTAGTCCGTTCTCCATGGTTTATATCCTGTGAGTCGTCCATTCTTTAGGTGTGTACAGGGGTGAGATAAATACAAAAAGCAACTTGTTTGGTCAAAGTCATGGTAAGCATGGCCAGAGGGGCCTCCCCAGCTGCATGGAGTTGTCCCTATGCCTTCACTGCCATATAAGGAATACAGAATTTGGACCCAGCAGCAAATGACTGCATTCAGAGCAAACCACGACCTTCACCCTGACCTCCTTACATAGTGTTAATAGTCCCCTTCAACAGTCTGTAGTTGACCTGAATTTCTTGGACCAACACCACCCTCCCAGGATTGCCAGACGTCTGGGGAAAACCATGGAAAAGTTGGATTTAAATCTTCTATTTATCTTTTTTTTTAATCAAGGTAGCATCAGCTTAGGGAACAGACGTCGCCTAGTATTCTCATTTCTAAAGTGTATCATTCAAAGGTCCGTGAATTGGCCAGGAATTTGTGAATTTGTAAAGGAAAACCTTTTCATTTTATTTCTTTTCGTCAAGGATAATATATCAATAGATGCAGCGCAGCCTAGGTGGATTTTTTGCATTGATATGCTTCCTTTATCAGTTTGTTTACGCTCCCTAAAATGAAACCCTGTTTTGGTGCATGTCATAGCTCAGCACAGACAGGGGTTATCTAAGTTTAGCTCTGCAGTGTACATACATGTGTACTTTCCTCAATAAGTTTGCCATTTTCACAACAGAGGGCAACACCGTCGACCTGATGGGAGCATTTCTTTCTCTTTGTTCATGTGTTGCTAGGCTATAGCTTTTATAATGACAATGATAAGAGGATATGGATAAGAGTTTTGCTATTTTCGCACCAGAGGGCAGTGCCATCGACCTGCTGGAAACCTGGGGGTCCTTGTCGTCTCTCACATATTATCTCACCCCAGTAGTTTTCTCCACATGCTTAACATTAGGAACTCGCACTCCACTGCTGTGAAGTTTGTGTATCCAATACTCAATGGCTATATATTAAATTGGATGATTCATTATATCAATAAATAATGTCATATGGGGTGAGATAAAATCAGAAACCTACTCGATGAACATAACTTTGCCCGCACTCCACCTCGTTTGACCGCAGAGTAATTCACTCAGCTTCGCCTTGTGAATTACTCTGCAGTCAAACTCAGTGGAGTATCAACCAAGCTATTTTTCTCTCGTGGGTTTCCTTCTAAATTCCGTATGGAATGATGAAAAGTTGAAATTGAATTTATAACTAAAGCATCATAAATAAGTTTTCTAATCTGTTGTCTCCCTTCTGTCCCTTTCAATTAGGTATACATAATGCATGCAGATTACACAGGATATTATTTGATAAACATTGAATATCACTGTTGAGACAATTCCGGTAGTTTGAAGGAACCCTGAATGTAGTTGTTTTTGCACCTCCTCTTTGTACTGATGGTAACGCCATCTAGTGTTAAAATATGTGACAATCACCGTATAGCTCTAAGTACTACCGAATGAGGGAATTGAAATTTTGATTTTTCTTTTCAATATGGCAGCAGATGGATGTCCTCATACCTTCAATACTTATTTGTTAACCCTTTAAGGACGGGTGATGTGGTCGAACTATATGATATAAAGACGGGTGCTGGTGACAGTTTGTCCTGCTAGAGGACGGGCACATAATGGTCAAAACTCAAGTTTATTATCACGTAATACTATACATAATCCTAAATCCTGAATAGAAATACTAAATATGTCATATCTACATTTTGTGAACATTATATGATAATTGCTCTAATTATTACCCCCCCCCCCCTCCCCCCATCTGTGTGGCAGTATCTTTATGGAGATGATCATTTCTTTATTCAAACATTTTTGTGAATATTTGGATATTTTTGCGTCTTTATTGCGGTGATGCCTCCAGGCATCATGCATATTTAGTGCAGTGATGCCTCCAGTCATCATGCGTCCTTAAAACCTTTATGATAATAATAATAAAGGAAACACAATATAGAATAGTGGTCTTTTTGTGGAGAAGATCTACACAACGGCTCAAAGGCTACTTGTTTATTGAGGAAATTGGCGGTTATCACGCAAGGTGTGCTTTGTAAGTAGGAGAAGCTGCGTAAAAAGCGGTAATGATGTGGCAGAGAGTGGTAATAGCTGTCAGGCACGGTGTGTTGAGTGGACAGTGTTCACTGATCCGTGACCTCGTTAGTCTTACCTGGAAACAGACACACTTAAGGTGGCATGTCTGAATGAATAGACTTCCTTTTGGGGTAAGGATTACGTTCAGTTACGCTGAATAAAGTGCGAATTTTTTTTGTGATTTTTATCAGGGTCCGATTGGTCCCTCTTGATTCTTACATAGAACATGTTATAGATTGATAGTGTTGATTCCACCAACACACAGGATATAATGAGGTTAGTCATCATTTGGTTGTCTTGTTAAATCTTACTAGGTCTTGAATAATCGCATGCATATTTTCCGCGATGTGTTTTGAGGTATCGCATAGGTGGAGCACCAAAACATACACTCGACATCGCACGCTCTGTTTTGAGACAATGGCGGTGTGACATATCGGGATACTCTAAGATATTACAAGATATACCAAGATATATCACGGCAAATACATCGTATTTGTGGAATCAGCCCTTTAAGGTGGCATGCCTGAATGAATAGACTTCCTTTTGGGGCATGGATCATGCTCAGATACGCTGAATAAAGTTTCGGGTTTTTCTAATGATTTTTATTCGGGTCTGCTTGGTCCCCCTTGATTCTTAGATTGGAATTCACTTGTAGAGACCCAACTACCTGAGACTGGTGTACTTCACACCTTTCCCCTAGTCTCAGACAATTCTCGGTTGGTACCAAATTCTCATGGCAAAGTGCCTTTATCAGTCTCAAGGAAAAATGGCGAATTTGATTCACATGGGAGGACACACCTGGTACATAATCTCAAACATAGTAACATTGAACAATCACCCTTTTATGATTTTTGCAATTTCCTCGTCAAAGGCAAAGTCATCCTTTAATTCAATCATCCCACAAGAAAACTGGACTTCATATATTTTTTGGGGGGGAAATCGTACTTGTTAGCATTAGCAAGTGAAAAGTGAATTATCACTTGTATCGCCTTTGACAGGGTTGATTGATGAGTAAGGCCCTGGGGTCCTGTCATGGGTTGAAGGGACTACATGCGACGGTGAACCAGAATTTATCGGTTTGGGGTTTTGGGTGGGTTTTTTTCTAATATTGGTCGGGGAACAAAACATGAGTTTTCAATGGACTAAAAGATTCCAGATTTTTTTCTGTTCTAATTCCATTTTTGGATTTTTCTTGTGCCTACCCCATCTTCCGACCATGCTAACCCTGATAGAATAAGTTTACTAGTCAGTGGTAATTAAGCTTGATTAGTGTCTTTCTCGGTCAAACGTAACTACCACCTGTTGACATACAAAGGGACTGAGTTATTGTCCCTTACGGATAGAAAACTAAGAGACGCATGGGACCCCCCACCCCCCTCGCCTTCTTCATACTGTAGAAGGGTAGCCAGGGGGCAAAGGTTATGGAGGTTCACAACTCCCCCCCCCCCCCCTCCCTCCAAAAAAAAAAAAGAGGTAAAGGAATAATTCTTTTAAATTTACTTTTTTTTGTAACTATCTACGAGTTTGATAGGATCTAGATCTAGATCTAATCCATGTTAGTGTATTATTTCAGGCTTCAAGGTACTAGAACCACAAGGCCAGATTTTCTAAACGTTTATCACTGCCACATTGATAGCTATGTGTTGTGGACAACTCGCTCTAGAGCTAGTTGATCTCCGTTCACAGTGTTTTTTTATATTTTCTTTTGTTTTTGTCTGTTTTGTATTTATTTTTCTATAAATAATTTGAACTGTATATGGGGTGGTATATTGTTAAAACATCTGCGAGAACATTCACCAAGGTTACCCTATACCCTATCCAACCATCCCCCTCATAAGATGGTATTGTGTACAAGGTTCTCACTACGCTCTATTGGAGAAGAATTCTTAACGAATTAGGCTTAGAGCCTAAAAATCCACTGGCACATAATATTCCCGCTAGGTGGCATCATTGAGATTTAGGTTGTTTGGGTTGCATTGATGTACGTCTTTAGCACGGGAGGCAGGTCAGTGGATTCTCAAGGCTCCAAGCCAAGTTCGTTAAGAATTCTCCATCTATTGAGCGTAGTGAGAGTACAGAATACCACTTAGAGAGTGAGATCTTATGAGAGGGGTTCTCCAACTAGCCTGGAAATATTTATCTGTTAATTGCCCATTGAGTATGAGTTACCATACTCGTATGCCTGTTGAGAACGAGTTCCCAATGTTAACCCTATGGACGTTTATACCAGGCTAAGATCAAGTTTGATTCCTGGGCCTATCAGGCCTTTCGTGGAGTTCTAAAGAAGAGACCAACAAGTTTTGGTCAAAGTCGTCATTTTCCACGAGTTTGATGCGGTGTGATATGAACGAGGCAACAGCCGAGTGAATATCTTGTAATGATCAAACCAGTTGGAGAACAATGACTTTGACCATAACGAGTTGCTTTCAGTATTCATATCACCCTAAAACACTACACACTATAAGGATGGACATTACACAGTATTAGATCATGGAGAACGGACTACAATACTCGTAGGGGTATGGAGAACGAGTTCCCAATGTTAAGCCTATGAGATTAAAAAAAATATCAGGTGTGAGATAGGAAAAAAAAAAAGTAGTTTCATTGCTGTTCGAAAATATACTTCAGTTGTAAGAAATCCTACGAATAAACATTTCTTGCATTAATAAATAAATAAATTAACGATGATAAATACAAGATTGAGCAAGTCTACGGGTTTCCCTGCAGCACCTGCCGCTGTACTCGACCGACTGCTGCGCCGTGTTCCCGCCGGCGGCGCTGGACCTGGCGGCCGCCCGCAGCCCGCCGCCCTGCCCCGGGCTCGTCTACACGGCGTACCGGGAGAGGCCGGCGGTGAGCGCCGACACGGAGGTGACGGTGGTCGAGCCGGTCAGCATGCCGCCCGGCTCCGGTCTGCCCCCGCCCACCGACAAGCAGCACGCCGCCCCAGTGGACAACGAGCTCTGTCTCCAATGGTGGGTGATTTCAGCTGTTACTGTTTATTATTATTTTTTTTTTTTTTTTTTTTTTTTTTTTACAATAAATTCGCTTATTCTGGTGGTCTTACAATTTGCTAGTGACATCTCAGTGTCAGATTCTGGTTTACATTCAACTTTAGAACAGGTGGAACGGTGGTAAATAAAGTTGAATACAGCGATACGATGATAAGATAGACTATCCACGAGGTTCATGGAAAATGTAATAATATACTGTCTCATTGATATATACTTAATCATCATGTACATGGTGCTTCGTGTTGGATGTTGACGAAATGTATACGTGTATCTTTTTCCCGAATGAAGAGATATGTTACCCCAAAAGCATTGGGTCCAATGAAATAAGAATACAATCGATATTGACAACCAATGTTTGGAGGGTTATTTATTATACTTAAACTCAATGATAGTCTTTCGTTATGTAATATAGAACTATGATAGCGATATCTCGTAAGTACGTTATGTATTAATGTTATACAAAAATGTATATTTTTTAATAATTTTCCTTGACCATGGATAAATCTGTGTGGATAATGAGAAGGATATAATGATGATATAATTTAGTGTGCGCACAATCATGCAGGCGCCTACAGTTATGAAATATGTACCCGAGTGCCCAGTCTCAAGGTATAGGCTTACATACATGTATTACATACATTTCCTTATTATGTTTGTGCATATATATTGCTGAGAAAATATAGAAAGCCAAGAATGATTATTTGCAATATCTGGAACCTTGAAAAGTGATGTAACAGATTTATGGCCGCGTGACAAAGGGGCATGGTGGCGGGAATAGCGAGGCGGACTAGAGCCCGAAGCTATTAAACCTTGGAGGGATATTTCATATTCCTCTAGCGCCCGACCCACACATTCCCCACAGTTGAGGTTCCATCTAGAGCCTCCCCATGACCCATTACCTAATTCGGGTAAAAATTCACAGGGATTAAGTATTCTGATATCAGATTTCTGATATCCATAATCTCAATTTTGTTTCTCACTTCTTATAATATTAAAATATCCGTTATCTCTGTCGGTCGATCGCACACAGCCATACCCTGACCTATCCCCGGCTGAACCCCAGCCGCATCCAGCCGTACCTCGACTTAGTAGTGACTAACCTTTTTTCGGAAAGTGAGCAAGCCTCCTGATATTATGTCCGATGTATTTTCTTAGCATTCATGTTTAGAGATTTATCTTTACTCTGGAGGTAATGTAGGCTTAAGTAGTGCCTATTTCCACAGTGCTCCAGACTGGAAATGTACATGCACTACTCTTACCTATAGGGCACAGAGTGATTACTAGTTCTGTCATTATCCGCCAGGAAATTGTAAGATAGCGCCACTGTATTCTGGAGACGGCCATTATTATCGGTTGTTATAATCTATAGGTAATTGTGAGATGAGACTCAAACACCCATATGGCAAGCCCCCAAAAAAGTTTTTGATAAAATCTATTCGATTATTGGACCCGCCACCTGCTGTCTTGTTTGGCATTGGGTTATGAAGACGTGGCTATGACACCTCTATAAAAAAAAATTGTTTGGCATTGGGGACAAGATGGCCACCTCCATAACACAATGGTTATGTGCCCTGTACGTTTTCCACGTTTCCTCAGTCTCTCTGAAGCAGTAAATTCCACAGACATTTTCCATTTTTTCTGACCTCGACTGATACCCGTACCAGTTTTTGTGTTTTTTCTATAATTTATTAAGGTATTTATAGGATATATTCTGATGCTCATTGGTGTGAATTCACATGGTGTTACAGGTACCAGCCGTCACTGGAGGAGTACGAGGCTAGCGGCGGTTCGGTGACCGGGAAACTGGACCGGCAGATCCTCGCTCTCTACACCATGTCCAAGAAGGGAGCAGATAAGACACAGGCCAGCATCATGTGGGTCTCGTTGTCCCAGCTCATGGACCTCCACGACAGGTAATACTTACAGAGATGTCAGTTTTCCACTTTTCCGTGGAAATCCACTTTTCCATATTCACTACATGTAATTTCTTTCCTTACGTCAAACAAAGATGATATGGATTTAGCCTCAGTAACACCAATAAAACAGTGGTTTGAAACTCCCAACAGACCCTCAGCCCCATGCCATGACTGACAGGGACATTTTATCCATGTTTTCCCAGTCTTTCTGTGGCAGAAAAATCCACATGAAAAATATTTCCACTTTTTTCCCTGACCCCAACTGACATCCCTGTACTTATATAAAACATCCTAACCATGCTGTACAAGTCACAGAACGAGATGCTTATTTACCGTTTGTACGGACCGAGGCGTTTACGCCGAGTTCCGTACAAACGGTAAATTAGCATCGAGTTCTGTGACTTGTACAAGCATGGTTGGACGTTATATATTTACTATATACCCGAAATATAAAAAAAAATCAATTTCATTTTTCTTAACGACCAAAATTTTAATAAATGTATATGGCTAGGTGGTCCGTATTTTAGTGTACGGACCAGTGGTCCGTACAGTATTTTTACGTCAAATGAACGGTGCATATTTACAGTATATATACGGCATGGGTATATATTAATAGCTTATCAAACCAAAGATTATGGGCTTTATTTTCACATATATTTTTTAATTTATTTAGTTCATTTATGTTTTCATTTTAGACGTATTTCCTCAGAAAATCAAAATGGACTGTTTTGTTGTCAAAATAGAATAGTAGCAAAAACCCCCATTTTTCTTATATCTGCCATATATCAAAGCAACGTCATATTTGATGAAAAATGGATAAAAAAAGGCTTTGTTGGAAATGATGAAATATTTTTATGTTGTAGTTTCAGTGAATGTTTTTCCTCTAGTTGCTATGTACAAAACAAATGCTTACTAATTAGATATGCAGCACAAGTCAAATTTTTAGGGAAACACTATTTGAATCCGGTCCCCACCATAGTCCCTAATATGCCTTCCTGACCAATAGTTATGCAGGATTTCTCGTCTTGAATGTCGTGCCTTGCCCGTGTGATCACTGCTACTGTCGTCGGTCACGAACAAGGTTCATTAGACCCGCCCCTGGTTTCCCTCTGTAAATTCTATGACTGTATCAACTGCATATACTGCCCGCTCCTACCCATGGCGTATTCATACCCGTACGTCACACTGAGACGTATGGGGTATGGAATCACATGACTGGGTCAAATTTCCCCATTTTTAGGTATATGATAATACGAAAACAGACTGTCTTCGTACGTCAAAATACTTGGTAAAATTATTGATCACATACATCCTTCTGCATTTGGCATCGGGATGTATGTGATCAATAATTTCACCACATATTTTTGACGTACGAAGACAGTAAGCCAGTTTCTGTATAACACTTATAGTATATCGAACAGACAGATACATGCGAGTCATGAAGCGGCACAGAGAGTCGAGAACACTTGAGGAAAGTGCGTACATCGACTCTACAATGACCTCTCCCAAAGTAGACATAACAATCAGATAATCATAAGACATTTAATTATTCACATTATCTCTGACACCTAGGTGCCATCAGAATATTTCTTACATGTTTAAAGGTAACATTATTATAATTTCTGGTACCACTACAGAATAGATTCCCACGCTACTGAAAGTGAAATCGCAAAAACGGTGTATAATTTATAACAATTAAAAACTATGAATTATGCTCTACAGATAAAAGACACCAGAATTAGCATAATTATAATGTTACCAGAGGTACCTTTCGTAGTGATGAAGTTGTCATCTTTATCAAATACTAAATATTAAAATGCTACTCCATTATAGTATTCATCACAGAAAAGTAGTCCCTTTGTAATCCTGAGGTATATTTTCTCTGCTGAAGGTTTGCAAACGAGTAGGTGCAAAGCGTGAGGCATATACCAGAGTTTTAATTGGATCAATTTAGACTTCCATACTAGGAGTTAGTGTCAGATTCCTTTCAGAACCTGTTTTTCCTTCAAGTTCTTGTATTTTCATTGTCTAAACCATGAGACCTCCTACAATTGGCTAGTCCCTATATACCCTCAGGGTCCCCTGGGACGTTAAACCACAAACAAACAAACAATCCTACAATTGGTGGTGTTGCCTGTCTTTGTGCAGAGACATCTCCTTTACTAAGATGTGGAAGATCTGTATCTAGATAGATACCGGGATTTCGATAAGATGGTTTGTGAGTTTTATCCTACCCCTAATATAAAATCCCATAGGCTTAACATCGAGTTTCCGTAGGCCATGCTAGCTGGCATACAGAGTTTTATATGCCACAAGTGGCATACAGAATTGATATCATGTAATATTCCAAAATCGAGGAGACGGGGTAGGATAAAATCAAAACCTGATTCATTTTAATCTTGGCCACTGGATGCCACTCCTGGAGCTTTGGCTCCGGACTTCATTCGGCTTCGCCTCATGAAGTCACTTTGCCAAACTCCAGTCATGGCATACGGTGGCCAAGATTAAAACTCATCCAGTTTTACGATAATACCTTCGACCTGCCTGAAGTCATCCATCAAGTACGTACACACTGGGAGTGGGGGGGTCAAAAATTTTGATTTGCATATGCCCCTATTATGTTCTAATGCGTACAAGATTGAGAGGGGTTGGGGGTGTCAATATTTTCTGAAATTTTGCTTACATACTGCATAGATGCCCCTCTGGAGCTTGTCTATACTAATTTTTCAACAACAAAAATGTTAAGTTCAATCGCTCTTGGTATATCTAAGAAATATATTAAGAAATGTTTAAAAAAGAATTGATGAGTGTTTGGTCTGTGTCCTCGTTCCCCATCGAGTTGGGAGTGCGCAATAATATGAACGAGGCGATAGCCGAGTGAATATTCCGAAGCACTCCAAATGCAATGGTGAACAGGGACTCAGACCAAGCACGAACATGTTTCTGATTTTATCATAGCCTGGAAATATTTATCTCTTTATCACACGTTGAGAACGAGTTACCATACTCGCAAGCCTGTTGAGAACTAGTTCCTAATGCTAAGCCTATGGACGTTTAAACCAGGCTAAGATAATCCCCAATGTCCCATCCAATTCAGTGTATAATGTGTTATCAGATTACACAGGAGTTAATATAGTAATCATTGGTAAATATTAGCATAGACCCTATTGAGGTATCCCAGAATTCAGTCTGTTTACAGGTCCCGGTGTGCATTTGTTACCAACGTTGTATGGTGATGAACCTTGAACCGTAACCCGAAATTAATGCAGTTTATCGGTTTTTATAAATCTTTAAATGGGAAACCCGATGTCAGAAATGGAAATTTCAGATATTTCTACTTATAGATCTGAAGTTACATTCAGGTTCTTCAAATATTAATGGGAGAACTGTGGTTCATGTGGTCGTGGTGTGCCAACCCAGTCGCGAGCGGAACTTGTATTTACCCTGGGCGATGATAGGGAAACTAGTAACCTCTGGAGGGTGTATAGCTACTGCTATGTGGAGCTGTGGGGCTATTGCGGGCTGGATTCATAAAACAAAATACCGTTTGTCCCCACATCAGTCATAGTGTGTTTTCGTTGGTCCTTTATACATTATATATTTATAATGTGGCAGGAAAACAATAAAGAAATATCAGCAAACAGTATTTTTACGTCTTTCCACAACAGATTGAATTCAAGGTTTTACCTCATTTAATGCTCTGTCTTTTTAATCTGGTTGCAGTTGAGATATGATCGTGTTTCTCAGTTAGCTCAGTGGTATTTTTCCCCCACAGACTTAACATTGGAAACTCGTATCCAACGCCCAATGAGTATTTAGAAAAAAATATTCAATGGAGGATTAAGTCACAAAGGTTAGCCCATTAGTCAATGTGAAGGGTAAAATGAATTCAGAAACCTATTCAAGTTCAGGGTCAGAGCTCGATCCCATCTTGTTTGAATCGCTACATAGTTCATGCGGCTTTGCCTTGTGAATCACTATGCAATTCATACTTGATGGGATACGAGCTGTGACCCTAAACATTTGTAGGTTTCCTCTATATTATCCTAGTTTGCGGGTACATTATATCTATCTATCACTAAGTTAGCTTATGTACGCCATTTTTTATCATGGATAGGTTTAACACATACAAAACTCACTCTCCTCCAGACTCTCTGTACTGAAGCAGCGCGGGGAGATTTCACTGGTAGACGCTAAACCTAAACGGGAGCCGACGGCCGAGGGCAAGCCGACCAAGGGCAAGAAGCAGGCGCGCATCAAGGCTCTGTCCCCGAAGATGAAGAAGGACGAGCAGCTTGAGGTGAGACTTCTGTGCTGTTACAGATCTACACAATTTTTTTTTATTAAAAAAAAATCCGATCTTGATTTCATTCTTTTTTTTTTCTTTTTTTTCAAGTAAAGTAGGGATACAGGCAGTCTGCTAATAGCACGTTTTGTATGCCTTTTCGGGCAAGTACAATGATCGAATCCAGTAAACTTTCCAGGTGAGGAAGTATATAATATACAGGTTAAAGAAACAATACGTGTAAACAGTGTAAATTATAATGTGATGAAATGATATGACTTATAGGGTTACACGCTTTATCCTACCCCCCCATATAAATCTCCATAGACTTAACATGGAATGACTGTATGCCACGGTTATGCCATATAATATTTATATGCCACAGGTGACATATTAAGTGAAAAACATGTGACAGGGTCGGATAAAATCTAAACGTCACGAAATTTCATACAATTGTTTATATGGCATGAGTTGTTTTCGCGGAATGATATCACGAAGCGGAGCTGAGTGATATCTGTAGCAGAAGACAACGAAAGCCATATAAACAATTGTATGAAATTTTGTGACGTTTCTTGATAATGTTCTACAATGTTCTTCGATACAATTTCGTGTATGGCAGAACAATTCTTTCAGAGGGAGTTAGTGTGAGTCAAGTAGGAGTAGACTGTGGCAGAAGCATGAGCAACATACGGTGCTGTGATATCTAGTCTGTCCCTGTCCCTGTGTCCTGTACTTTATCTCACCCCAGATATTTTTTCTCCATAGACTTAACATTGGAAACTCGTATCTAACACCCATTAGATATTTAGGAAAAATATCCAATGGGGGATAATGTCACAAATGTTAGCCCATTAGTCAATATTAAGGGTGAGATAAATTCAGAAACCCATTCAAGTTTAGGGTCAGAGCTCGATCCCATCTCATTTGAATCACATAGCAATTCACGCGGCTTCGCCTTGTGAATTACTACGCGATTAAAACTCGATGGGATACGAGCTCAGACCCTAAACTTTCATGGGTTTCCTCTATAGTCCCTTATCTGTTATGTATATACGTTATAAGACGATCCAAGGAAGACCGCCCGACTGAGGGTGATTGTACAGTTTTGTGAATGAATAAAAAAAAAAATAATGATATGTCGACCAAACTACATGTGCAAAACACCTTTTCAGGTACACGGTTTACATGATTACTTCATTTCAGTTTAAGCCTTTAAGGATGGGTGCCTGTGGCTGAATTAAATAATATTTTACTGGATGGTTTATCTAATGAGAAAATAGATGGTGTGTGGAGTTTGGCCGGTCTTGAGATAATTGTTTTGACTGGATTTGGTAAGCGTGTGAATAACAACAAGTTCAGCACTATGATAAATACAGGTCATTCCAACAATGGAATTTATAAATAAGTGGAGAGGGTCTTCTTATGTTCGTTGCTGTAGTATTGGGATAACAACTATCGGGCCTCTGACTTGAATATGTTTTTAGAGTCCGTCGTTATGGCAGAGAAAAGATTGAGTTCATCTTTGATGAATGAGCGTGGAATCCCAAAAGTTAAGAATTAATGCCTCAGGTACACTGGCGTATAAAACTGTACATTCTTTTATGCATTTTGAATGCGTAAATGAAAGTGCTATAATGTTACAATACGTACAGAAGCGTAGATATACGTTGATGAACGTTGAGAAACGTACTAAAACGTAATGCCCCAGTCACACTGGCGTAAAAAACGGCGTTTTTCCATGTACGCACGTCTACGTTCTTTTATGCCCCAGTCACACTGGCGTAAAATTCGGCGTTTCTTCTACGTATTTGAATTGTTGGAGACCACGTATTAGCTACGGATTTGGAACGTATTTGTTTGCTTTTCTTTAACGTTTTAGTACGCTTCTCAACGTTCATCAACGCTTATCTACGCTTCTGTACGCATTGTGGCGTTTTTCGGCGCATTCCGACTTTCCTTTACGCATCTCCGCGTATTGCGGCGTTTTGTGGCGTATTTTGAGATTCCAAAATGCGTAGAAGAACGTAGACGTGCGTACACGGAAAAACGCCGTTTTTTACGCCAGTGTGACTGGGGCATTACGCATTTTGAAATCTACAAATACGCCTCAAAACACCACAAAACGCGACATACGTAATGCCCCAGTCACACTGGCGTAAAAATCGGCGTTTCTTCTACGTATTTGAAAGGGTGCGAGTTCCGCGTATCTAGTACGCAAATACAACGCTTTTATATTTTAGTACGCAATCCAGTCACACTGGCGTAAATTCTGGCGTATCTAGTACGTATTTTAGACGTATTGGGTACGGATTGTGAACGTTTCTATTTTCATAGCTTGTACGTTCTTTTACGTGTCTCAACGCTTCTCAACGCTGACCTACGCATCTGTACGCATTGTGGCGTTTTACCGCGTTCATTTACGCATTTAAAATGCGTAGAGATAAGTTTTAAAATTTTAAACTCATTCTGAAACCGCGTTTTTTCCGCGTTTTGTTTACGTTCGTTTACGCATTTCGGCTTGCGCCTACGCATCTCCGCGTCTTCCCGCGCATCGCCGCGCATTTGTAGATTTCAAAATGCGTTGAAGCACGTAGAAGTGCGTACACGGAAAAACGCCGTTTTTTACGCCAGTGTGACTGGGGCATTACGCATTTCGGCTTGCGTCTACGCACCTCCGCGTTTCCCCGCGCATCGCCGCGCATTTGTACATTTCAAAATGCGTAGAAGAACGTAGAGGTGCGTACACGGAAAAACGCTGTTTTTTACGCCAGTGTTATATAATGCCCCAGTCACACTGGCGTAAAAAATGGCGTTTTTCCGTGTACGCACGTCTACGTTCTTCTACGCATTTTGAAATCTACAAATGCGTTGTAAAACGCCGCAAAACGCGGAGATACGTAAAAGAAAGTCGGAATGCGCCGGAAAACGCCACAATGCGTACAGAAGCGTAAAGAAATGTTGATGAACGTTGAGAAGCGTACTAAAACGTTAAAGAAACGCAACAGATACGTTCCAAATCCGTAGCTAATACGTACCCCCACCAATTTAAATACGTAGAAGAAACGCCGAAATTTACGCCAGTGTACACTGGGGCATGATCTGGGGCATCAAGGAAAATCGGAATGCTTCGAAAAATGCCACAATATGTTGAGAAGCGTAAATAAGCTTTGATGAACGTTGAGAAGCGTACTAAAACGTTGAAGTAAAGCAAATAGATATGTTCCAAATCCGTAGCTAATATGTGGTCCCCACGAATTCAAATACGTAGAAGTAACGCCAAAATTTACGCCAGTGTGACTGGGGCATTAAAGCAAAGCAAACTGCTATGTTCTCAATCCGCAGCTATATGTGGTGCTAACTGTCTGAAATGCGTAGTAAAAGCGCCAGAATTGAAGCCAATGTGACTGGATTGTGTACTAAAATATAAAAGCGTTGTATTTGCATAGTAAATACGCGGAACTCATCTCCTTTCAAATACGTACAAGAAACGCCAAAATTTACTTGGGCATTAAGAAGAAACCAGGAAGTTTTGGTCAAAGTCATCATTCTATATGAGTTTGATGTAGAGTGATATGAATGAGGTGTCAGCCGAGTGAATATCACGTAGTCTTCAAACATGTTGGAGAATTACTTCTTTGACAAAAACCAGTTGCTTTCTGTATTTATTTCACCCCTGTAAACACTAAAAGAATGGAGGAAACACAGGATCACAGATCATGGAGAACGGACTGCAATATATACAGGGGAATGAAGAACGGGTTACCAATGCTGAGCCTATGTGACAAAAATATCAGGGATGAGATAATAATCCTATCCCTGTAGCTCCAAATTCCCTTGCAAAGCATTACACCACAGGCAGCTTCTGGAGTGATACAAATTCTACCACAGGCACTGTAAACCCAGAAATAGCAATGTCATGTGATTTTAGTATCTTTTCATGGTAAATGATGATATTTTGTTGGATCAAATCAAAGTCCCATATTCCCCTTGTACTTAGTCAAAGTTTCATAGAATCCGAACAATTATTTCTCTGTCTATCGAATTTTGTATATAAGTATTGATAATGATGCCTAGGTGGTGCATAGAGGCATCGTGCTGTAGAAGCAACGAGAATGCCGAACCATCATGCTACAGTTGACATAAAATGTTTTTCATTTAATCAATGAATCTTGAACAGACCGCTCTATAGTCGTTGGCTCTCTCCAGTTTGTGAGTCATTTGCTGTAACCTACTAGAAGGGTCCGATTGTACACCTCCCACCATGGAGTGGTCCCATTACACTAAGTCCATATAAGGAATAAACTAGACCGAGTAGCCAATGACTGCATTCGCAGCAAACCCTCCTTACATGATATTTTCTAGCACCTTGGGACGTAGACATCAGTCGAGAGTTGACCTACAATCTAATGGGCCACAACCACCCTCCGTATTTCTGTAATGTCATACCAAGACATCGGGAAGCGTTGAGGGTCGGGTGAGGCCAGGCGTGTTACTTCTCTTGTCTAGGTATTATCACATTCCCAGTTGTATGATTTGTAAACATGAATTCAGGAATCAGTTTATAGATTTAATCCCGATATTTACAGTCTAGCCAGGCCTCAATGTAATCTACCCAGCAGAGGTCACGTAGTTTCAATGGCCCAGTTTCCACTCCACCAAATTTAGACTGGTTCCTTGCCCAAATAAAACTAGGAGCAAATGGAATGTTCATCATAGATGAATGAGCATGCAATTATACATGAATAACAATTAAACGGTTTGAGTTACATTCAGTCTATGGATAGTTTTCTGGAAGCTAATGGAACCCAGTCAACCTGTTATTTCTAGGACCCAAAAATATCAAGGTCAAGCACTAATAGGTCATTGAGGTATTTCGGTCTCAAGTGATTGATCATGGTCAGCTGAGCATGCCTCTAAGACCCTGAGACACTGGCACCCTGCTCCTTTCACACTATCACAGTGAATAGCATGCAGATAGTGAAGGGATAGTTTTCTGGCAGCACGCTGAAAGTGTATAAATGTGACCACTCTAACCTGTTGGTCTATAGATGATGTATATAGGCGTGCAAGCACGCTCTAATAAGGGACTGGTTACTACTTCATATGTAATACCACAGTGTAGAGATAGATACTAGAGAAAGACCTTGAACTGACAGTCACGCCACCTCTCTTTACTCAACATAGACTTGCACAAGTCTTTTTTTTCTTCTATTCTCCTATTCTAATGATTTACTACTTTCAGTGCTTTATTCTGAAGAAATACTACTGCTGAATGTTTTACAGCAGTCCTGTTGTACTGGCTGTAAGGCCTGCAGGCTTAATACAAGTCCAGATAAAACAAATGAAATAAAAAAGCAAAGGATGCAGGGACTGAGGCCAGTCTAGGCTCTACAGTCTCACTCTCTCAGCAGATCTTTGGCGGAAGTAGAGTACAGGATCTCTGCTAGGAGAGTGCAAGAAATGGAGGCGTTATTCATAAAGCACAAAAATAATGGAACCCGTTACCTGGCATATAATGTGACTAGGCCAGGCTTCCAGGCTATACCAAATTATGCTACTGTAAAAGGTGTGCCGCCGGCGGGTAGCAGGCATAGTTTTTTTTTTAGCATTTTATGGCGTTCGGTCGCCACCGGTGAGCACGTGGCCTGCTCCACCGCACCTATTCCTGTATCTGCCTGAAAGGCGTTAAACACGGCACCCGTTCAGTGTGCCGGTAGGAATACTCCCTCAGCTGTTTCCAGTAATTTGATGGTCCCTATATACTCTCAGGGTCCCCTGGGACGTTGAACCACAAACAAACAAGTAAAAGGGTATAAGGAAATAGAAGAAAGTACTTGAAAAACAATAATAACATGAAACTGTTGTTTGAAACTATTCCAAAGAAATATATCATCAGGTTTCTGAAAGAGACAAATTTCTTTGATTGCTTATGAAATATTTGAAAACATTGAAAAAAATTGACTGAAATAAGTCTACAAAGGTGAAAAGGTAAATCATTGATGGTCCCTAAATACCCTCGGGCTCCCTGGGACGTTAAACCACAAACAAACAAACATTCCGGTAAGTGATGTACATTTTGTGCCGCAGTCACTTGGAGATAGGATGCGATGTGTACAGAGTGTCTTATCATTATTAAGAGGTGGCAGTTTTTCTATTCTCAAAGGAATCCTTGTTTTCATTATCAGTTTATAAGATCTCACGAAACAAGTAATTAGAACTAGGGTAAAAAAGATAGCAACGTTTTATGGAATTTCTTTCAATGGAGGGCCATCCATAACGTACAGTCAAAATCTTCGGAAATTTTGTGAAGGCTCCTTCTTTGTTCCTTTGCGTTCAAGATTGAGAGTAGGGTGGGGGGTAATTCGGAATTTCTGCGTACATACTTTATTGATGACCCCTAGTCTTAACTGACATTATTATCTTGCATAATAACATAGAACTGCTAGATTAATGACTTTTTTTAAGCTTTTATTATCCTGGAGTTACTGTTAGGATTTAAGAAATCCTATCGTCCACAGGCTCCAGCGCACCTATTCCTGTGGTCATCAGCTAACAAGTCATGCTTTAAGTGATTGTTCCAGCTATGTGTTTTGTATGTATGGAGTATGCTTGCTTTGTTTTGTCCTGTCTATGTACTGACCCCTCTGGGAAGAACGTCTTCGGATGACAGACTGTGTCAATGTTTGTTGTTACGTGAATAAAAAAAAGAATTTTAAATCTTATGCGTCATTTCATCCCCCACTGTTGAAGCAGTGAAATGGGATTATCGATCCTAGACTGACATGAACATTGTATTCCCCACAGTCGCTGTTGAAGCATTGAAATGGGATTTTCGATTCTAGACTGACATGAACATTGTATTCCCCACAGTCGCTGCTGAAGCAGTGAAATAGGATTTTTTATTCTAGACTGACATGAACATTGTATCCCCCACAGTCCCTGCTGAAGCATTGAAATGGGATTTTTGATTCTAGACTGACATGAACATTGTATTCCCCACAGTCGCTGCTGAAGCAGTGAAATGGGATTTTTGATTCTAGACTGACATGAACATTGTATTCCCCACAGTCGCTGCTGAAGCAGTGAAATGGGATTTTCGATTCTAAACTGACATGAACATTGTATCCCCCACAGTCCCTGCTGAAGCATTGAAATGGGATTTTTGATTCTAGACTGACATGAACATTGTATTCCCCACAGTCGCTGCTGAAGCAGTGAAATGGGATTTTTGATTCTAGACTGACATGAACATTGTATTCCCCACAGTCGCTGCTGAAGCAGTGCATGAAGGACGCTGTCAGTCTGTTCGGCGGACCTCAGGAGGACGAGTCAGTGGCGCCCCCACAGGACGACCAGGTGGGCGCCGAGGACGCCGGAGCCGCGCCGGAGAAAGTCGCGCCGGAGAAACCCGCGCCGGATGCCAAGTCACAGGCAGCCCGCTCCGACACAATCGTCCCTCCCGTCACTCCGACGCCAGACCAGGTAACCTGTTAAAATAATTCTTTTTTTTTCAGACAGCAACGTCTTTATATTAAGGCGGTGCTCCACTAGGCCGGATTCTCACCCGATCGATTTTAGCTGGGCCTTTAAGAGGAAGGTCACCTACCATAATGTATTTTATACTGATAATGATAGTTTAATAAATGTCCATCATCAAAGACTTTAGAGATTCAAAGGCATCCGGTAAGAATCGGCGAGTGTCTGTCTACCAAGTCGGCGACAGTATGTCCAGTGGAACACCCCCTTTAGGTGTGATTGAAAAAGAGTGACCGTTTGGGTGACATATCGCTGAATAATATAGCGATCATGACTGCAAAGTGTTCCACAGACCCAATCACTGTTGGGCTGTTATGATCACTGTTGGGCCAAGACACATTCAAAAACAAAAACATGTCTCACATGAATATTGCTGAAAAGATAATTATGAAATTTGGGAATTAGACATAACAGACATAGATAATTCATTGCAGTAAATATTGTTTCATTTGATACAGTGGAAATGTACAAAATTAAATATTCCAATTGGGAGTATGAGGCTATTACACCAATTTAGGGTTGAGCACTGCAGTAGGTTTTAGACAAGGCAGTCAAGCAGAGCAGTGTCAGCGGTTGTCACTGGCTTTGGTGAAATAATTCCTATGAATGAAATGATCATTACAAAATTATGTAATTTGGGATAAAGGTATGACATCTATATAGAATCCACTACTGCAAATATCTTTTAATTGTGATATGTTTTAGTATGAATATAATATATGTATGACATGTTCTTCCGGATAACCGTTCACTACCAGTAACATAGTTTTAGTACTGTCAAAAAAAATGTTCGGTATACCATTCCAGAGTTTCATTCCCTCATATGGGGCTTATCTTGAAATACGATGTCCGTGGTCTTTTTAATCAGGGATGTCAGTTTTCTTTGTTTCCGCGGAAATCCGTGTTTTTATTTTGAAATGTGCTTTTCCTTGTGTAAAATGAACATATAACAACACAGAGTAGCGAGATACAACCGATATATTACTCATATCAGTAACAAGCCTTGATTCCCAACTCTACCTACCCACAGACCCTTCTTAGAAACATTTGTTTAGTAGTAATAACTCTACTTGTATCTAATACATTTTCGGTGTTTTGGGTGTATATACGTCAGGTTTAATGCCTAAATTGTCAAGGGAAATATTTCCTTGTTTTTTCTGACCCCAACTGACATCCCTGTTTAATCGATTAACCTTTTTGTTTTGTGCACAGTAAAGTGTAAGGGCGATCTTTATTCTTCCCCTAATAAGAAGATTATTCTTTTGTTTATACGAGGAAAGAACATACTTTTGAGCATAAATGTAAAACCATAAACTTCAATATTAGGTGTAGAACAGACAGGGACAATAACATCTTTTTTACTTTGTTCCCCGATGACAGTATAATACCAAAGTGTTTGTTTCTCTGATTTCAGATACCGTTTGAAGTGAACAAAGTGAACGTGCAGAACTTCGAGAAACTCTTCGACCCAAGCTTTGGAGGAATAATTCGTGAATTGAAGATGTTCAATTGGTTCAAGTCACTTTTCCATTAGACACTTCCTTGTTACGCTATTTGTTATTTATAAACGCAGAATATATTTTTTCAGATACAATGCTGTTGAATTTAATAAGAATTGTTTATGTTGTTTAATTTCACAAATTTAAATTGATAATATTCCCCTCGTTACTGGTTCTGTCTTGTATTGCTTAAATAATGCATCTTTCCTATATTTATTATCCATCTGTAACAAAGTGTCCATAGATAACACATAGGGAGTGTGTATCGCCATACCCAGAGCATACAGATATGTTGTATGCCGCAGGTTCCAATAAAGCGCACATACGGAAAAATAGTGTGTATTGAAACATAGTGTGTACCTAGATGAACTGATATCACTTCTCTAATTGTCAGGAAAACTGCAACAGACCAATAATTCCGCCTCGAGTTTATATTTCCCGATTTTTCTGTCTTACATTGACACACATCCCTACATAATAGTCTGAAATCGAGAAAACATCATTGTTTTTTATTTGAGAAGACTGTGATACCTTCTGTGATATATTTCAATTTGATACCAAATTTGTTGTACTCAGATCTTTTTTTAAAGATTCTGTATGTTTTATTTGGATAAATATGTAACTTCTGGTAAATAAATATTACGCTGTTATATAATATGTTTGTTGGCTTATTTGATTTGTCCCAATTGAAGCTGATCATTTTATTCAAAGATACAATGAATTGACCTGTATACATGTCTATCTATGGACATACACTTGTAATGTTTTAATTTGATTCCAAGGCATATTGGACAATTTACCGTGAACATAAAAACCTATGTTATTTTCCTAGAAATAGAATATGACGGTCTCCAAGTGTTGTAGAATGTATATACCTAGCACAACCCTGCATCAGATGACACCCCTATTCCGAGCAGAGATGATCTTCTTAAGCGGGGTTCTACTGTGTTTTAAAGGCATATCGGATAATTTGGCTTGGGAATTAAAACCCATGTCATTTACCTGAAATGTTGTAGAACACATTTCTAGAAATGGGGGTCACCATGCTAGTTTTTGATAGTCTGATTCTAGAGAATACTATTATGATAGTTTTATGATAGAAAATATATAGATTCTAAGAAATTACTTTTGACATAATAAAACCATGTCATTTTCCTCACACTTTCACAGAATATAGTAGATGTACAGTACTACACAATTAAATTTTCAAAATTATAGGACCTTATAATTCTTGTTTTTCAGAGAATTGACGAAAACCATATTTTCCAGTACATTTCTTATATAAATCGAGCAAATGTAAATTGGCTTATTTTTCCTATCAAAATTGGATAAACCGGACAAAACATTTTTCTCATTGAGAAATAAAATGAATAAGAAAGAACCAATTTTGACTGATAATTGCCATTATTTACAAAATCAACAGGTGGCGCCTCTGTGAATTGGAGGATATGCCTTTAAAGTGTGGAGTCACCGTGCTAGTCTTTGATCTAATGACTGATATGATAATATCATAGTAGAATTTATGGAAATTCTAAAACGTTGGGATTTTCATTGCAAAATCCATGCTATTTTCTTTAAATATTCACAGAATAGAGTAGATGTGTAGTAGGCCTAAGTACACATCTAGATATTGAGACCTATAGGTGTATATATAAATCCATGTATATATAAATCAACTCAATGATTGTCGGCCTATTTTCCCCATTGGTTGAGCCCAAAGTGGATGGATAAGAAAGTCATATTTCCCTCATTTGGCATTAGAAAATAATGCCACACAAAAATAAGTTTCTTACCTATGAGACGCTTTGTACAACAACATTGATAGTGGAAGAACTGTCCTCGTGCCAGAAGTGGGAGGATAATAATAAAAAAGATTGTGAGGTATTTGAAAGGATGTTAAATTCTACTTGTCATATACTACTTGGATGTTGGGGAGTTAGTTCAATGGTCAAAGCACTGGATTCGTAATTCCAAAGTTGAGAGTTCTAGTACCACTGCAGCCACCTTTCTCCTTTATCTCCAGCAGTGGTAAAGTGGTACCTAAATTCATCTCATAGAATCCCTCCTCGACTTTGTCCTAGTAGTGTATGCGATGATGAAAATTATTTTTAGCGGTGAATAGTGGATCAGCTGAGGTACTTGATATTATCTCAGTAATCCAAGCACCTTCAAGTGGGCCTTACGATTGAATTCTCCACTGGAATCAAATTTTATCGGGAGGGCAGGTAAAATTGTGGCAGTGGACCCTGTTTCTATGATTGACTCTACGATAGCCCACAATTAGATCCTCCTATGGTATAGGATACGTTAGAAACGCTATTCATAAGCCTCCTGATAAGATAATTTTGATTGTCTGAAAATGATTTCATAATATGTTGTAAACACCTCTAAAAATCATTTAGATTCATTTCAACATCAAAATTCTGCCTGAGATCTACATTGATACACAGATTGAAATGTGAGCCAATCGTGACCATGGTTTGCTTTTTTTCGTCCTCCAAAGCGGTTCCGACGGTCTATCATAGACACCCATATCCACAATTAGAATTATCACGGATCCCGATAGGCTACCACTTTACCATTTCCATCCCGTAGCCTATCGGGAGGTGTATCGCAGAGTATCGGTGTTCATGGGTGTAGTGCCTAAATATTAGAGTGTTCACATAGATTTCCAACTTGCTACAAAAAGAACTATCCCTCCACTATCTGAATGCTATTCACTGTGATATTGTTAAAGGATCAGAGGGCCAGTGTTTCAGGGTCTTAAAGGTGTGCCCAGCTGACCATGACCAAACACTTGAGACCGAAAAACCTCATTGACCCTGTGGTACTTGATATGTTTGGATCCTAAACTCAGACAGTTACAGAAAGGGCAAGTTGACTGGGTGCAAGTGGGTTACTAGAAAATGGAAACTGATCCATAGACTGAATACATATCCAAAACCTTTTGATTATTCTTTATTTATAATTGCACGCTCATCCATCAATGATGAACATACTATTTGCTCCTAATAATGGTTAGAGGTGCTTTCATTTCTCTTGAGGTTACTTAACAATATATGTGCTAATAAACGCTCTAAATGTTTAATATTTTTATATCTTAAGGCACATATTTTTTGCGACCATAAATCATAATAATTGCATATCATCTGGTGGATACCCTCGGGACATTTTGCTCAAATGGAGCGATGTTGAATAATGATAAACGGGTGCCTGGGGCCATAATGAAAACACAGTAACGACTACTTTCGGGACTTGTCAGAATGGCTGGGAGGTCATGTAAGGACAGGAGTGTTAGTTTGAAAAGAGAAGTTAGTGGAGAACCAGGTCATGGTTAGGTGTGAACAGTGAACAATCCACTTGTTAATGAAAATAGGTTGTAACAAAAATATGGAGAGCAACTACAAGTACTGTGCATGATTGAAGGTCTATGCAATGGGAATGAGGAAAAGAACTAGCATAAATATGTGAGGGTACTGTGAGGTATTGGAAACCTATGTAACATAAGGGAAAAAATAAAAAGGTTGCTAAAAAAAATAAAAGGATGAAAGATACAAAATGACCTCTTAATCTCAAGTGTCTGATCCAATAGGCTGCTACTCATAAATTTCAAATTAGAAAAACAAACAGTATTCTGATCAATGTGATTTATGAAAACATATAAAACACATGTAAATACACCTGTATAGAATAGGTGAAATATGGAAGTGAGACGTAGGCTGTAGTCGTGTTGAAGTTGCGATCACGAGTGGTCTTAAAATAGGCCGACTATTCTGGAATACCGATGAGGTGGGTGGGGTAGATGGATGGATAGTACACAAAGACTACAGCCAGTCTAAATCGTGATATTTTTCATGAATTCGTTTATAAATAACACTTCTAATGAGTTTGGGATCATTTCCTTTTGTAGAATACAAAGAGAAACAGTTGAGTTAGGAAATGGAAATGACCCGTGAGTTCTACTAATCGAGCAAAACATTTGATTGATTCACTTCCACACAATTTAAAGGAATATTCTACAACTTACAGTGGCACCACCTTATACCTACAATTCCAATTCAAACTGCTTCTTGTGGCATTATATAATATCAAATGAGTAAAACATAGTGTTTTGTTCAGTTTCTCCTCGCCCTATGGTAAAAAGGCCTGTTCATAATCATTTGATTTATACCTGCATTCTACTGAAAATAGGGTTTTCCTCAATGCATTCAAAAACGAGGACGGTGACCTATAGCATTTATTATTACATACCTATGGCTAAACGTCTATGAAATACTACCCCTTGCTAGGGGTGAAGTATAGATAATGTTCGGGCGCACTGCGCCCATAGTGAATATTCGGGCGCAGTGCGGAAATCGGGTCAATTGATAGATATGATAAGTATTTGAAATGGTGGGTTTTTTAAATTTAGGTATGTAATAATAAGAAAACATAGTGACTGAGCCCGTATGGATGCCATTCTCGGCCTTTTCATGCCATAAATACGTCCCTCTGCCTGCGGCGTCGGGACTTATTTATGGCATAAAAAGACCTCGAAGGACCATCCCTTCGGGCTCAGTATATTAGTACTTAAATGTGTATTAATACACATTAACTATACTCTGTGGAAAATTGAATAGGATACCATGAGTTTTATGGTGTGAAATCCATCTTTTTAAAATTAATGTACAATGTACATGTATATTGACTGTTCTCATAAAAGTAATATATTTCATATTAGCCTGCTCTCTAGATTTAAAAAAAACAAACAGATAGTACGGTGACCCCGACTTTTTAGTTAGGTACCGGTACCTATGTGTCCTGTAAAATACTGAGATCATCATTGGGTTTTAATTTCCAAGGTAAATTGTCTTATACCGGTATGTCCTTTACCCAATCCCGACCCAGTGAAGAGGACATGTGTCCTAATTTCACACGAGAGGGCGCCACTGCTGTGTACGTCCTACTCAAGTCGTTTGACGGCAGCGCGTTGGTGGAGGAGCAGGCAGGGGGACTAGGGAGGGAGGGAGGGGGGATCTGGAGGCAGCCAGGTGTGACAACTAGTAGAAACATCCAGGTACGCTCGCCCTCCTTCCACAGTGGAGTGTACGGGCACGGCAGTAGTAAGGGAGTGGCGCCTCAAATACACACTGGATCACTCGTGGACGTAACGCTTGGGGCCTATCAGTATCACCAGTACAACCTACAACGTTAGATACTCATAGTTGCCATATACAACGACCAAACCAGGAGCTGCCAGCAGTAGATCTAAATATCCTCGTATAGGCCTACTCCACGAGGGAAGTTGGCTGTACCTGTCCTACCTCCATGTCTGCCGGGAGGAGCCCGACATGGCCCCGCTGCTCCTGCACCTACTGACCGCCTGCCTTGGGGTTCTCGCCGTGACGCCACCCCGGGCGGCCGCCCAGCCCTTCACCTGCTCCGACTGTACGATCGACCAGGTAAGCTGCTGTGTGCTGTGTGCCTTGTTTGCTGGTCGGGTGTTACCGCATGCCCCTCCCACCCACACCCCGAACTCTATAGAGGAGACTTATGAAAGTTTAGGGTATATATATATATATATATATATATATATATATATATATATATATATATATATATATATATATATATATATATATATATATATATATATATATATATATATATATATATAATATAGCGATCTAAACGAGACGGGATCGAGCTCTGACCCTGAACTTGGGTTTCTGAATTTTTCTCACCCTTCATATTGAAACATGGGCTAACATATGTGACATAATCCCCATTGGATATCTTTTTTTCCTAAATATCTCATGGGCGTTGGATACGGTACGAGTTCCCAATGTTAAGTCTGAGGAAAAAAACTACCAGGTCGCCTGTGACAGAGTCAAGAGATTGAGTCAGGGTCCTCACCCCAGTGTATATCACTGGGGGACGAGCCTTCATCAGCCGATTACTCTGATTTCTTTATCACATGATGCAGCATGTGGTACGGTACTTGATATATAGCCTTATAGGGCACATAGCTAATTGTTATGAAAGCAGCCATCTTGCCCCCAAACGCTAAACAAAACACCAGGTGGCAGGTCCAGTTAACAATGGATTTTATCTGAAAAAAATTGGGGTTTGCCATAAAAGGGTTTTAGCCTCGTCCCATAATTATCTATAAATTACGACAGCGGAAAATAGTGGTTGTGCCCCGACTACAGTGGTGCTATCTTTTATGGCTGATGATAGTAGAACTAGCAATCACTCTGTGCCCTTTTTTTGCTTTAAAATCTCTAATATAATGCTGTAGACCTACCTACATTCTGTGGAAATTTCATGTTCATTGATTTATTATTTCCTATTATATTACGTAAAAGCAATGATTTTATAGATCTCAGGAATTGAGCAAAATCAAGGCATTCAGTCCTTTGTGGAAGTGCCTCCATGCATCACGGGGACTCATAAGGTTAAACGGGCCCACTTAAAGACAGGCGTGACATGCAGTGCAGGTCATGGAGAGGTTGATATCAGACAGGCTTAGTAAGGACATAAGCAGGGCTTTGATGGCTTAGGGCATATCCTGGCTTAAAGATTAGTGTCTGTACCTCTTGGATCAAGCTAGATTGTGAGTTCCAGTCATGCAGTTGTCACTGGGCACCAAACCGGGTCCCTTTCATACTGAACATACGCTCAAGCACAGGATTTGACCTTGGTATTTTTTTCCTATTTTGTCTTTTGTTTATTGTTTTATGTATAATTGTTCTATATGGAGCAGAATAATTCGGGTGCCTGTCACATTGAACAACATAATCTGTTTTTCTTTTGATTTTTTAAAAATGTTTTATGTAGTTTATACTAGTGCCACCTGAATCTGTGATCTACGAAGAGAGGCTTGGGAACGCGATTCGTCACTAAAACAATACACATCATCACTAGCATAATACATATTAGGAAGATAACATTTGATCATGTCTGTTGATATATGACCTAAGACCACACACGGATAGTAGCAGTAGCGCCACTTGGCAACATCTCACTTTAACAATGGGTCTGGATAGGCGTAATTACTGTCACATAAATAAATAATAATTGATTCACTCTAAGACCTAGATTAAAAGCAAACAAGTTACGAAAACTTTTTTTTTTTTTAACTTTTATTTATACTGGGATCATACTCAGCCATTACAGCTGGTTTCAATGTATGCCCAGGTTAATTTACTTTAACCTACTTGAAGATAGTTAACCACTTGGAGCTGTAAATAAAATTACTCAAACACATGAGGTGCCCTGTAAGTAGGACAGATGCTTCGCTCTGCTTCACATCTCCACTCAGTCCAATTTGCGGGTAGATAAGATGCAGGATGGATTCAGGTGCTCTGAAATATGATTGTAATGTACATATGATTGGATTTAAGTGAAATAGAGGAAAAGAGATGGAGGATGGTAATGTAAACATAGTTGGATTTAGATGAAATAGTAGGATAAGAGATGGAGGAGGGTAATGTACATATAGTTGGATTTAAGTAAAATAGAAGAAAATATATAGAGGATGGTGATATACACATAGTTCGATTTAAGTGAAATAGAGGAAAAGAGATAGTAGATGGTAATGTAAGAATAGTTCGATTTAAGTGAAGTAGAGGAAATGTGATAGGTCATGGTAATATACACATACAGTAAAACCCCGCATAAGCGGACACCCTCTGTTCCGGGCCAAAGTGAACGCTTACGCGGGTTGGTCCCTTCCACAGGGTTTATACAATTGTTAATATCGTTATTTAGAAGAGACAGAGGTAATGATAGATCTGAAATCCATCTTCCAATACCTTAATTGGATCCGAAGTAATTCAACTTTGAATTACAAAATGTAATTTCTAAGAATATACTCACACACACTCATAAGAAACACAGATTATTCACCTTTTGGTAGGGTGTCCGTCGGAGGTGTCCGTGTACACGGAGTTTTGGGCCCTTTCGTACCGAAATAACTGGCCGCTTACCCGGGGTGTCCGCTTACTCGAGGTGTCTACTTAGACGGGGTTAAATTGATCATCTAATAGATGGAAAGATTTCCGTTCCGAGCAAAAGTATCCCTTTACGTTGGGTGCCCACTTACGTGGGTTGTCCGTTAGGCGGGGTTCTACTGTAGTTGAATTCAAGTAGAATAGAAAAAAGTCATAGAGGATAGAAATATACACATAATTGTAAAATAGAGGGAAAAATAGAGAGGATGGTATATATATACACATGCATGTAGTTTCATTTATGTGAAATAGAGGAAATGGGATAGAGGATTGTAATATGTATACACATACATGTAGTTTTATTTATGTAAGATAGAGGAAATAAGATAGAGAATGGTAATATGTATACACATACATGTAGTTCAATTTATGTCAGATAGAGGAAATAAGATAGAGGATGATAATATGTATACACATACTTGTAGTTTAATTTATGTAAGATAGAGGAAATGAAATAGAGGATGGTAATATGTATACACATACATGTAGTTTTATTTATATAAGATAGAGGAAATAAGATAAAGGATGATAATATGTATACACATACATGTAGTTTAATTTATGTAAGATAGAGGAAATAAGATAGAGGATGGCATTATGCAAGATAGAGGAAATAAGATAGAGGATGGTAATATGCACATAGTTGGATTTAGGTAAAATAATTGAAAGGCCAAGATAAGCGAAACTGGGAAGACTAGATTAATTAGGGAACAGTGATAAGACAAAGATAACGACAAAATTTACATAAGCTAGATAACATATGTGACATCAGTAGAAGGGCCCAAGTGGGGATGAATGAAGACATGCATCAAAGCAGTGTCTAAGCACTGAACCATTCTAATTTCAGAAGGTTATGATAAACAGCTTGCTCAACCTAAAAAATGTTTCAACCGAAGAAAATACCGCAGTCAGTTGGTGCACATGTAGTGCATAGTTCCGCACCTCTGTGATGGCCTGTTGGCACATCGCCACAGAAGGACCCATTACTGATTCAGCCACCCGGTTAATCACACAGGTAATTTATGTGAGAGATAATGGATCCTCGTACCATTATTTTATTCGCATTGTTTTTGCATTGTAAGGTAGTTAGTACATACAATGTGTGCACCAGTCAATCAACAGACACGTTTATATTATGTCATGGTTCTTTTGAAGTGTGGTGCGCCTCTTTATTATCATCTATTAGGAAGTCTCATTTGAAAATGTCTTGGTCCATAGGGAACCGCTATTCCTTTTTCTAAGTTGGGAGATTGTGGTCTGTTTGTTTATTCAAAGTACCAGGGGACCCTGAGGGTATACAGGGACTAACTAATGGTTCAGTTTTTCTCGCTGGCTTTACACTACAAGGGTGGTGATCGAATTTATTAAATGAAATCAGGTAGAAATCTCACCCCTACACATTTACCGATAGTGATAGTTCTTTTACTTCCCACACCACATAGACATGGTTTGAGAAGGATTGGTCTTTGATATAGCAGTAAATCTGCCACTGCTGAGGGTGAAGGAGAAAGGTGGCTGCACAACACAACACATAGACATGGTATGAGAAGGACTGACATTTGATATAGCACTGCTGGGGATGAAGGAGAAAGGCAGCCGCAGTGGGACTCAAACCCACAACCTTGGGATTACAAGTCCAGTGCGCTGAGCTAACTCCATAGGCTGTGAGAACTTATAACCAATGATTACAGATCTGAAGTCCATGTATTACGTGCTTCAGGAAAACACACATCCTTGTGTATGGAGAGTAAAAGAAAATTCCCTACTAATAGATCTAGCTGACCCTGTAATATAACAATTTCTGATTTTTATTTGTTTGTGAAGATGAATAACAAACGATGGTTTTATGGACAGACGGCTCTGTAAACTATTCCAGCGTGACATCCGGGCATGGTCTCGTGATTTACAGCCACCTGTCCACAAAACATAGAATACTGCTTCTGTAAAAGACAGCTTCCATATTATTGACATTAGCTGGGTATTTTTTGTAAGTGGGTTCAATGTTTTTTGGAACTTAGCTATAGTTATAAAACTAAGTAAAATGAATTCTTATTAAAATATCTAAGAAGTTTCATAAATTATACTAAAATAAACAGTATGATGACACCTGACGAAGGTAATGACACGCCGAAACGTAGTGTCATGATAATAGTTACTATCTGTACAAACACAAAAAGTTCAAATAAATCTGATAAAAAGAGAAAAACTCTGAAAAAGAAATTATGATGTTGTTGGTCTTGTGAATAAATTCTTTAAGATAAACATTATGATAGTTTAGAAATAAATATTTTGTGATTATACAAATTTACTACCTGTTAGTGTTCTATATGTGAGGTTTATATCAAGGGTATCTTAGTTTTAATTTTGTACTTGATCCTATTGGTCAAAGCGGTCGATCTAAAAATTGAGAATTTCACTTCGGGTCAACATTTAGGCTCTCTTATGATCGCATGATCTTCGTCGCACATTTCATTCATTCAAACACATGGGTTGCATGTTTATTATATAGCCTATGATTTCCTACGCTCATTAAAGCAAATCATTATTAAGCAAATGGTTAGTAAAACGGATAAACGCAGCTCTGTTCTGTACGCTAACACGACCACATGTGTCGGAGGCAGGCTGCACGCGCTGGGTGTTGCATGTGCATTTTTTTCAACACCGGAAAACCACTTTCCACGTGAACGAAAAAATACAGAACCACATTATTAAGCAAATGGACCTCCATTAAGGAATTAATATCACTGAATCATGGAAAAGGTACCACGAAGTGAATTGCGTTTGAATCATTGATGATGGATATACAACCGTTAGACAGTCTGTATTGTATTTTGGACTGTCTCTTTATCTCACCCCTGGAATAAATGCCCATAGGCTTAAAATTGGGAACTCGTTCTCCATGCCCCTACGAGTATTGCGGTCCATTCTCCATGGTCTATATCCTGTGTGTCATCCATTATCTTAATTTTTATAGGAGTGAGATAAATACAGAAAGCAACTCATTTTGGTCAAAGAAGTCATTCTGCAACTCGTTTTAATGCGAGAACGACGACTTTGACCCAAACTTGTTGGTTTCTTCTTTAATACGCAACCAAGCTTCATACGCTGAGTGGTGGTAGCAAAAAAAAGTGAAATTAAAAAAATGATTATCCCCGAATGGCTGACGTTAATTCAAAGTTGTCTCTGTGTAGATACTATAGCGAGAATAACGTAATATATATATTGTAGTCATGATGGCTTAGGAAATGATTCAATGGATCCTCGATCACACCAGTAGTATTATCAAGAAATATATACACCAGAGACGGAGTTGGGCGAGTTGCCTTTCACGGTTCATGCTCCAGTGCCTTGCTTGGTTCGTATTTTATGAGAGGTATTTTAGAGCAAATTATGTTATTTCACATAGACTCTATGTTATCTCTATATACCTAGCTATAAATCGTCGTGGGGGGGGGGGGGGGGTTGATTGGAGCAATAAATATTTTTATATATAGGTTTATATTGTTATAAGTGGCATGTATACCGTGCATACCGTGTGGTGGCGAATATGACTCGGAGGCTGTGAGAAGTTATGAGAGGGGTGCACCAATACAGGACACACTGAGTCTTATATATTATGTCGGTTATTATTATATACCTATGTCCGAATGTCTATTAAATACTGCCCGCTGCTAGGGGTGCAGTAACAATAATGTTCGTGCCCGCTGTGACTGCGACTTTGAATGTCATTAAAATGGCGGTTTTTTTTTTACCAATTAAAGGTATATAATAATAAGCAAACATCCTCACTGTAGACGAAATGGTTCTCGTTCTCGGTCAGTCTTCGTTTTCATACTGCCTTCCGCCTATGGCGTCAGGCAGTATGAAATCGACGACTGACCTCGAACAGGAACCCTTTCGTCCACAGTAAGGACGTTTCCTAATATTATCTTAGCCTGGAATAAACGTCCATAGGCTTAGCATTACGAACTCGTTCTCAACAGGCTTGCGAGTACGGTAAATCGTTCTCAACAGATGGATATTTCCAGGCTAAGATAAAATCAGAAACATATTCGTGCTTGGTCTGAGTCCCTGTTCACCATCTCGTTTGGAGTGCTTCAGAATATTCACTCGGCTATCGCCTCGTTCATATTACTGCACACTCCAAACGAACGAACGAGGACACAGACCAAACACTTATCAGTTTCTTTCTTAGAACTGCATCGAGAATCATATAAATACACAATACTCCACAAGTTTGGATGTGCCCGAATCGTCATCGAGGTGAAGCCGAGTGCCGATTATGGCACATCCAAACGAGTGGAATATTGTCTATTTTACGATTCGAGTGCGGTTCTGAATTTATCTCACCCCTTTCTTCGACACTTTTAAGAAAAAATCAGAATATCAGAATAGTTCGAATATACCTATAATAAATCCATATGACATCATCTCACATTCACTACGTCACGGCTGTGGCGTTGTATTGTCACATTACGGGGGTGATCACTGAGTATTTTTTCCTCATGTTATTTCTATGGCTAATCTTGTACCAGGGGTGAGAGTAAAAAAGGTTGTACATATTATCTCACCCACCCCTGGTATTTTTGTTTCATAGGCTTAACATTGGCAATTTGTTCTCCATGCCCCTATGAGTATTGCAACCTGTTCTCCCGGGTCTATATTCTGTGTGTTGTCCATTCTTTTAGTATGTACAGGGGTGAGATGAATACAGAAAGCAACTTGTTTAGGTCAAAGTCACAGTTCTCCAACTCATTTGAACACTATATGATATTCACTTGGCTTTGCCTCATTCATATCACTCCGCATCAAACTTGGGGAGAACAACGCCATTGACCAAAACTTGTTGGTTTCTTACTTCAATACAAGACTTGTAAACTTGGCCTCATGGCCTTGTTCCGTAAATAAATATCAACCCCATCTCATCTTGGTAGTGTACGACCATGGTATGGTCGTTCTTCATAATTATCACATTAATGCAAATTAGGAGACCTCAACATTGGAGGTTCTAAAATTGGGTATTGTAAAAATATTAGTTATTGAATGTTTTCATCTTTTAACATTTCCACATCGAGCTAAATGACCTCAGGTTTGGGGAAATTTAGCAACAACAAATCGTCCATTGTATGTGACTGCGGCTAGCCCACGACCGTATTCAGAAAGGTATTGAAGTTATTCCGAAACTGACCAGCTGATGTTGATCTTTTACCTTCATAGGGAATAAATTAACCCATTTTGAAATAATGCCAGATATACAAATATCTATAAAGCATGACAAACAAAAGGGCACTGAGGAAGGAAATTTCTCCTGTGTAAAACTTATTTGAGAATCACTTCATAGACGATTAAATAAAAGTTCATATCTAAAGGTTCAGTTCAGGAACTTACTGGGACTTGTACACTGAGTCTTGGTGGACATAAATCAGTCCATGTTTACGTTAGGGAGACCCAGCTGGGGATTACCAGTTAGGCCACCGTACAATATGTTTGAACTGACGAAAAGGGTGTGTGTATTCTGGGCCCCTTTATCCGGTGCTCACACATGTAGACGACTGTATCTCATGCCCCCGGCTCTAAACTTGCTATTCCAGACTGACATGGACCTATTGTAACCTTTGCGTGATTCCCAGTGGATATGTACTTATTGATTTTTCTTATTCGAGCTCTATACGATTCTCGATCGCATATATAGTATATATGTATGTATGTATGTATGTATTTATGTATGTATGTATGTATGTATGTATGTATGTATGTATGTATGTATGTATGCATGTATTTATGTATTCATGTATTCATGTATGTAAGTATGTATGCATGCATGCATGTATGTATGTATGTAAGTATGTATGTATGTATGTATGCATGCTTGCATGCTTGCATGTATTTATGTATGTATGTATGTATGTATGTATGTATGTATGTATGTAAGTATGCATGTATTTATGTATTCATGTATGCATGTATTTATGTATGTATGTATGTAAGTATGCATGTATAAATTTATGTATTCATGTATGTAAGTATGTATGCATGCATGCATGCATGTATGTATGTAAGTATGTATGTAGGTATGCATGCTTGCATGCATGCATGTATGTATGTATGTATGTATGTATGTATGTATGTAAGTAAGTATGCATGTATTTATGTATTCATGTATGTATGTATGTATGTATGTATGTATGTATGTATGTATGTATGTATGTATCTATGTATGCATGTATTTATTACCCACCTGATACGGAGTTTCCATACTAAGCTTATGGAGATTACAGATCGCTACTGAGGAGGATACGGAGCTCCGTACCCTCCTAGGAGGATACGGATTTTTTAGATGAAAGAAGTCCCAAACATAACTTCTTGATTACGTTGAAAAGTTTTCTAACGATAATATTTATTGCTTAAATCTAAAAATAAGTGGGTAATAAATACAACATTACCATAATTTCGATCTGTGTGGCCGTATTCTCCTTGTAGTTGACGCTACGCAATACTCCTAGGTATCGCTCGGAGTATTACTACGCGTCAACTACGCGGAGAATACGGCCACTCAGATCTAAATCATGGTAATATTGTGTATGTATGTATATACCTTTAGAACTGTCTTTTTTCCATGTACATGTGTATGGTTTGATTGCAATATATTGACATACATGTTACCTTATTAAATACACCCTGATTACATCACATTAGGTTAGTCCTGCTCGTCAATGCTCTTAACTCCTACATCTTTCGTGTACATAACATGTGCAAAAATTTCAACACAAATTATCAATATTCGACAAAATACGATATGATCAATAACTGAACAAGGTTTTGTAGACCTATGATGTATTCATAATGTATGCCAATTCCCAGGCACTACGTAGTTTCCTATTGCATACCATTTATTTTGGCCGATCTTGGTATTTTGATACATTGTGCCACGGCATAACTTGAGAACCAAATGAATGGTCTTTCATCATTTGAGTTCTGTAAGAAAACAACAGCCAATCAGAATTGCATTCGATGATATCATAAAAACATATTCTTAACAAATATTCGATATAAGGGGAGATCGGGGAATCTGTTGCCGTGAGGTAAATATTAACTATGACATATCCTGTTCCTAAGAAAAGACTATGATTTACGTCTTGGATGCCAAATTAGCCTTGATCTTTGATCAGCTTTGATATACCATCATTAGGTGATAATTAATCAGTATAAGTAAACCAAACATCATGATTATATAAATGATGGAGCTAGTAAAGGTGATCTTTATCGACTTATCAAGGTAATTAGTTGTGTTGCTCTAAATATCTGAATAATGTTGCAATAGTATTCCTCATAGTTCGAGCTATTGTTGCTCGAGGAATCTTATGATCATTCCAGTTGCAAGGCATTAAAGCGGGATTCACAAGTAGAGACTAATGTACCTGAGAACTTTATACCTTTCCCCGAGTCACAGACAATTCTCCTTTGGTATAAAAATCTCATAACAAGGTGTTTTGGCCAGTCTCTAGGAACAATGCCGAATATGATTTACATGGAAGGATACACTTACTATATAGACTCAGACATAGGGAAAGAAAATTGTCTCAGGGAATTTTCGGATATGGAACACGACCATTCAAGCGAGGAGATGGTTCAGGGCCATCACAGCCGAGCTGTGAAGGCCTATTTCCTTTTTCCTTTTAATTTAAATTGGATGCTACGATTCGAGTGTTGTGTTGTATGGCAATATTCAAATTCGTTCTCGTCTTGCACTTGAGAAAGCAGAGCGTTTATAAGATTCCAGCTATGAATTGACGTTTATTGCTATACATATATGTCCCCTTTCTCCCCTTTACTATATATTACTACATACCTATGGCTGAACATCTATGAAATACTACCCACTGCTAGAGGTGCAGTATAAATAATGTTCGGGCGTATTGCGCCCGTAGTGAATATGAGGGCGCACTGTGACCAGCGGGTCAATTGGTACATTTAATAAGTATCTAAAATGGACTTTTTTTTAATATTTAGGTATGTAATAATAATATTTATTATAATAATAATAATATTTAGGTATGTAATAATAATAAAACGTAGTGACTGAGCCCGTAGGGATGCCATTCTCGGCCTTTTTATGCCATAAATACGTCCCTCCGCCTGTGGCGTCAGGACATATTTATGTCATTAAAAGACCTCGAATGAACATCCCTTCGGGCTCAGTGACCACGTTTTCTCTTATTATTCTTATAGCAGTAGAGTTTAAACAAGTCAGTCGCCTATATCAAGAACATCATATATTCTTATAACATATTAATCTGTATGATGATAATAATGATTAAGAAGCCGGATTATACATCATTAAACAACCTTGCAAGGAGTCGACCAGGTGGCAAAACTAATCATCTGCAGTTGCCCTGAAGGACAAGATGTATCTTAAACAGAATATGTGTTAATTGTATTTAACAGAGGTGCTAAGAGTTCATGATTTGGTCATTTTCAGTGCACAAGGTTCTGAACAGATGGAACCACCATTAAGGTGTTTTAGAGTACATGGTGTACATGTACATGTATACATGAACTTTTGATAGATATCCCCTCACACGTATGCAAGCTTTCATTCAATATGCCATTAAGTGGCATTTCCTACTTTTACTGATAGTAATATCCAGTTTTATTATCTACATATTACAAAGTCCCCATTCATAATGTATAGGGCACCCTGTAATCTACTACCAGTAAGTCTACATCGCTTTACCTTCATGATTGACAGTGTTGTGTCTATATATGTCTTGTCAAATTTCTATGTTATCCTAGATATTTATAAGTCGCTCATTCTTGTTATTGATTGTGTGGGTGGGTAAGTACAATAATCATGTATGTATGAGTGTGGGTGGGTGTGTATGAGTGGCCCTAATCTCAGAGCAGTAGACGTGTCGTAATATTCGAGCGACAGATTACATTATTGTGTATAACTGAATCACTTTTACCTAGGATGTACTATGTTTGTTTTCTGTCTGTCGTGTGATAATTACAAGATACATGTAATCGTTATCACCCTGAGTACAGATAGTGATATGATTTGTAACCAACCGAAAGCTTAAAACTTAAATCTAGAGTCTACGGCCACTCTTAACCTAAGTATTTGCTCTTAGACCTTTGTTTTACATCGGCAAGGTTATCCCATAGGGCAGTCCCCCTAAACAATGGTGATCGTTGATACAAACTAGTGTTTATTCGACATTTCTAGCGCTTCTAGTTTGTCTAGGAACGGGCTGTAGATTGGCTTCATCTTTTGATAGCTTGTGCATCTGGGTTAGCAACTTAGTTTTTTTCTTTCGTCTCAAGGTAGTGAAGAGTATCATGTTTCCTTCATGTTGATAAACTTTGACCCGAGTCAAACACAAACCTCAGCTACCTCACCATGTCCTTCTTTCGCTGTCGCAGTTTTCCTGGATATAAAGCAGGGCCCCCTATATAGTATAATCTTTTGAATTATGTCCCAAGTATTAGCGTACAATTCCAATGAGTAAGTATGAATTCATTTAAACTAAAATAAAGAAGATAGATCAAATGTTGAATGCTTTTAAATCAAATCCTAGTGAAACTCACTGGGTATGAAAACGTGGTTACTGAGCCCGTACGGGTGGCCGTTCGAGGTCATTTGATGAAAAAAAAATACGGCCCGATGCCGCAGGCTAGAGGGCCGTATTTTGTCATCAAATGACCGAGAACGGACACCGTACGGGCTAAGTCACTACGTTTTCTTATTACTATATACTTCATACTCGTTGACAAAACTGTTTTATTAACTTTTCTGCTCCACAAAAAGCCACTGCTATTCACTACGGCCCGCTGTGACAGCGGGCGCGAACATTATTTATACTACACCCCCAGCAGCGGGCAGTATTTCATACATGTTCGGCCATAGGTGTATAGTAATAACAAATTTACGTATGAAATATGTGCTGTGAATAACATATGGAAGGCATACATAATAAGCCAATTATAACTGGAATTCCTATTAGAAAGCGTGCCCTGTATGCTAAAGGAGGTGGCTACGTGCAATCTGTGTACTTAGTTAGATGCACCATCCAAACGAAACCATATAATGAGCTTCAGATATTTTAAGTACTTTAGTCAGAAATTTCGGAAAAATCTGCGTATGCTCCTTCTATTGCGTACAAGATTGGGAGAGGGGGTGGGGGCGGGGGTAAAAAATTTTAGAAATTCTGCGTACGTACTTTATGGATGGCCCCTAACGCAATAGCCCAAAGTAATTTATCATATATTTTGACAAAGGTAATGAGGCAGATGAAAGGGGTAGAAACCAATGCAATCAGGGGAATGATGCTTCCGAATGGCTTACAATTGGCATTATCATTTGCCCTGGATATGTATCTTCTTACATTTATTGATGAGACTTGCCAGCAAAACAAATAAAAAATGACATGGTAACCACCAGAGGACGAAAGTACCCAATGACGTTACATCATAGCTGCATATTTAAGAAGATCCACTAGTTTGTGAACACTGTTTGTTTTGTTTATTTTTTCAAATTTCTTTATTGCTTTCCATTTTACGATACACTCTTTGTCATGTAGGTCTCACATTGTATAACCGAGTTCGGTAGCAATAAAGGGGGCTTAGTCTCAACTCTAAAAGTTGGTTTTCATGGCTTAGCCCTACCCTGAAAAATACACGAACTCATGGTTGAGATTATTAAGTAAAACAAAGGTGTTGATACAAGATATAGATGGGTATAGACATTGATACCAACCACATTATATGAAGCAGTTACTATACCAGATCCGTTGAAACAGTAAATAATTCAAATTGTAATCATTTCAACCCAAGATATAAATGCCAATAAATACAATTTATTACTGTTACAGCATCACAAGGCTATTTTGTACTTTGTTCTCGGTAAGAGAAAATATTTATATTCCTCTGTATTCCTTCCATAAATCACGCCAATGCTTCATAATTCCCATCGTTCATTTGAATACTTTTATTATTTTCAGCCTCGTTTGCCGTGCAAGGTCTATCAAGGTGGTGAGTAAGACATTCAATGTAATGAAACCTCATTAAAAGTATTACAGATTAATAAGGAACTGCATCGAGATCCATGGCCACCAACAATCTGTCATGAGCTTTATTTGCTGAGTAATCTCGTGTAGCTCGTCTTGTATGATGTACGTCAATGGTAAGGTTGTTCTCTATGATCACTGTCCCATTGCTGTAATAGGCACATTCTTTAGACTTATTAAATTGCATCCCTCATATATCAACGCCTGTGATGCGCATGGCTGTATTCTAGCTATATTAAGACCATCCTTGATGCGAATTAAGGCTAATCGTCGACTGGGGGGAAGGGGGGGGGGCTTGCGATCCTATACGGCCTATAGCCTATGATACATGGGCACCGCTATGACGCCCCCGAGAAGGTGTTCTTCACTAATGGAGGTGAAAAAGTAGGTGTTCTTCACTAAAGGAGGTGGAAAAGAAGTGAGTGATAATTGGGAAATGTCACAACTTTAGCCTTGCTCACATATTTATATAGAGTATTCCATATGGAAAATATCATGTCTTGGGTTTAATCATTATGTCATCCTGTTTTGGGATGGGTGAAGAGAGTCAAGGGAACCATGATAAAATATTGAAAGGCAGTTGAATTTCGTAAGAACAAAGAGCCAGAATACAGGTTTGTCCCCCGACCACCTAGTGACTGCTTCATGAACTAACAATGGCTATGTCCCCTATACCTCCAGTCTCAGTCTGGAGGTACAGGATCGCAAGCACCGACAGTTCGTGTAGGGCGTTGGGGGCTGTTGAATAAACTACGAACGAGAAAAAATATCCCAGAATTGTCTTTGGGGCCACAGTGTTGCATAAAATAAAGTGTTGTAATCATAAGATGCTTTGACGATAAAAATAATCCAAGGGTCTTGAAGGGTGTTGTATGCGAATACGTTCATTTAGAAAATATCTTCTGGTTTGTCTTAAGACACTGAATGGGAAAAAATCGTCCAGGATGTTGGTTATCGTTGGAATTATCGTATCATTTAGACCAGAACCAGTAACGAACGAACTTTACCCTACCCCTAATAAAAGACGCCATAGGCTTAACATGGGATCTGTTTATGTTACGGGTGTGACATAAAGTGTTGTTTATGCCACTACTTTCTAATACTGAAAAAATGTGGAAACGGAGTAGGATAAAATCTAGACGCCACTCGTTTGAGTTTGAGTTTATCTATGTCACACATTTTGTTGGTTCTTCAATGTCACTCGTCCTCGACTCGTGAAATTATGGAGCCAACAAAATGTGTGACATAAATAAACTCAGACTCAAACTCGTGACGTCTCTTCATATTATTCAATAGTCCCCTGGATCGCAAGGTAACATCGATTCTGTGTGTGGACTACCCCCTTGCGACTAGAGCGCTTGCAATTCTAGGTACATCGGTACATCCAGTCTCAGACTGGGCGAACCAAATATCCAACATGTTTGATATTTTGATATTTAAAAAACGCTTGCGATCCGCGGTACGTTAGGTACGCCCAGTCTGAGACTGGGTGTATTAGGAAACGTCCTTACTGTGGACGAAACGGTTCCTGTTCAAGGTCAGTCGTCGATTTCATACTGCCTGACGCCATAGTCAGAAGGCAGTATGAAAACGAAGACTGACCAAGAACGAGAACCATTTCCTCTACAGTAAGGATGTTTGCTTATTAGTATATACCTTTAATTGGTGAAAAAAAACGCCATTTTAATGACATACAAAGTCGCAGTCACAGCGGGCACGAACATTATTATTACTGCACCCCTAGCAGCGGGCAGCATTTAATAGACATTCGGACATAGGTATATAGTAATACCGGGTAGGCTACGTCTCAGACGTGAAACTTGCAGTGTACACTGTGCGTTTTGCCGCGTTGCGATCCTAAAGGTACACCCGTTTCAGATTAGGCGTACTCATGTACCTAAGATCGCACAGTGTACACCAGCTATTATGTGTAATAAAGATTTAGAAAAAAACACAGGAAAAGAGCGGTAACGATAGACCTATGGTGGACAGAATCATTCGTACCTATTATAGATGTCAGCGTGTGATTGTGCATCTGGAGGCGCTGGTCTGGAGATGAAATACGAGTTTTTAATGAAGCGGCACCTTCATCGCGCGTGCCAAGATTGTATGTGAATCTTTATAGACTCAGTATCACCCGCGGCCTTATACGGGACACTGGTATTCATGCCACTGTGTATCAAAGTAGTGTATACCTGTGGCTGTATCCCCTACTTGTACCGCCCGCTTCTATAGCGATGTTGTATCTATGGCCTTAAGTCGATTGAATGGTACAGACATTCAATCGACTCAAAGGAAAGTAAAATTTCGCAAATTTAAAGTATGCAACATTACTACCTCTTTTCGATCCTACCTCCTGCTACGGGTATAGTATGAATAATGTTCGCGCCCGCTAACTCAGCAGGCCATAGTCAATGACAGTGTGAATCACGGGGCAGGAAAGGCAATAAAATTGTGTTTTCAAACGAGTAGGATGTATATCTATAAGAAAGCATAGTAACTTGTAAGTCCGTAGAGATGTCATTCTTGGTCTTTTGACATTAATAAATACGGCCCTTTTATGCGGCGTCGGGGCGAACGTCGGCGATAGACCTCGAACTAAGACATAGTTCGGCCACAGTAAGGTCGTTTTCTCCTAGTAATAAGCAAACGTCCTAACTGTGGACGAAAGAGTTCTCGGTCAGTCGTCGATTTTATATGGCCTTACGCCTATGGCGTCAGACATGGTAAAATTAACGACTGACCTTGAATGCGAACCGTCTCGTCCACAGTAAGGATGTTTCCTAATATTACTATATACCTATAGGCGAATGTCTTATTTTACTGACCAGCAGGACAAATTCTGTTCGTCTCCGAGTGACGAAATTATATTCATACGCCCCTCCGTACCACGTGACCACTCATTCTGCTCTTCAGAAAGTTTTAGAATGGCATTCTTAATTATTACTAAGTATATAATAATAAAGAGACACAGTGAGTGTGTCTGATTTCCATCTGTTCCTCGATATTTTGGTCAGAAATATTCACCTCATTCTTCGAACATGGTCAGTACTTCTGATCAAAATATCTCTGAACAGATTCCATTCAGTCACACTAACTATGTCTCTATATATTACAGCATGTCTATAGATGGACATTAGTACTGGCAGTGTTTTACAGGTGTATCTCACGTTTACTTCTGTCGATCGACCTTTTTCAGATTCAGATCTGAATAGTTTAGTTGTGTAATACGGTAGGCGGAGCATTGCTTTGATCTGGAAATGGCGTGATGTGGCAGGCTTCACACCCTGAAGAAAAAAATGGAAAGTAATATAGGCACAAGTGCTATGAAACGGTGACGTCTATGCTCCAGTGAGTTTGCACAGTCGCAGTATACCGAGCGAGAGACGTTACCTGACCTTACTGACACCTGTAGTTTGCGGTATGCGTTTGCGATCACGTAAGCGGACACGATCCTATAACAACGTAGACGTTAATGTCAGAACAGCATTTACATACTCCTACACAATGAAAAATTAAATATAAGCGCATCTATGGAGATATTTGTTGTAACTAATGTTAAAAATACCTGCACATTGAATAATGGACCCCATTCCGACCGATCTTTTATTCTGGATCTTGAAAATCTACTCACAAGGGTTATGGTATGTCTATTTTGGGTTTATATATGGGTTCTTTACTCGCCTATACGGCGGCAGGTCTATAAAGGTAAAATAATGTCTGTATAACTTTCGAGAAACAGAGAATGTAGCATACATGTGGTAAGAGTCTGGTTGACAGCCTTGTCAACCCCAGGCATTGTTTGTTTTTCTTGGTTTTATCTGAAAATAGCTGGGACAAGGTTCAGACAAGAAACCACTCGCTGCGCTCCCACCTACATACCCCAAGAGGGTAATATCAAGAGACGTCACGAGTTTGATTCTGAGTTTATTTATGCCACGCATTTTGTTGGCTCCATAATTTCACGAGTCTAAGAAGAGTGACATTATGGAGCCAACAAAATGAGTGGCATAAATAAGCTCAAACTCAAACGAGTGGCGTCTAGATTTTATCCTACCCCGTTTCCATATTTTTTCAGTATCAGAAAGTAGTGGCATAAACAACACTTTATGTCACTACCCGTGACATAAACAAATCCCATGTTAAGCCTATGGCGTTTTTTATTAGGGGTAGGATAAGGGCCTCTTCTGAAGATGTCTCTGGAGACTATTCGCCATCTTATATCATTCACTTATCTACACCTACCACCCAATAAAGCGGTTTGAATTAGAATATATGCATTACTATATACCCATGCTGTATATATACTGTAAATACGCACCATGTATATATATGACGTAAAAATACTGTACGGACCACTGGTCCGTACACTAAAATACGGACCACCTAGCCATACACATTTATTAAAATTTTGATTGTTAAGAAAAATGAAATTGATTTTTTTTTAATTTCGGGTATATAGTAAATATATAACGTCCAACCATGCTTGTACAAGTCACAGAACTCGATGCTTATTTACCGTTTGTACGGAACTCGGAGTAAACGCCTCGTTCCGTACATACGGTAAATTAGCATCCCGTTCTGTAACTTGTACAGCATGGTCAGGACGTTCTATATAAATACCATGGAGGGGGAATAAGTTTGGTTGTTTTTTTTCATGAGAACGGAATTTATCACACAAAACCAGACTCGTTCGATTAAAATCAAATTGTTTTATTGATGATAAACGGAGGCGATACAGTGAAATCAATGTGATGAGTAATTGATGAATCATGGAATTATTTTATTTTGTTATCAAGCACATAATTGATCAACATTGATAGTCTTCCATTATGTTATTCAGATTTCTGCCTCAGCCATTTTATGATCATTATCACTTATATTCTCACGTTGGAGATTACATAAATATATATTTTTTTAATGTTTGTCTAATTTTCACGACACAAGGAACTTGATACACATAACTGCGTTACGAATATATTGGTGCTATAGTGTCTTGAACTGTCAAAGGGTACAAGAAAATAGAAGAAAGTACTTACAAAACAGTAACAACATGAAAATGTTGTTTGAAACTATTCCAAAAAAAGATATCATAATTTCTTTTTAAAAGAGACAAATCTCTTTGGTTGTTGATAAAATATTTGAAAATATTTGAAAGAATTGACTGAAATGAGTCTACCAGAGTGAAACGCTTAAATCATTGATGGTCCCCTATATACCCTCAGGGTCCCCTGGAACGTTAAACCACAAACAAACAAACAACACTATAGTATCTTATAGAATTTAACGAGTGAATTATATAGAACGTCCTGACCTTGCTGTACTAGCTACAAAACGAGATGATACTATACGGTTCGTACGGAACGAGGCGTTTATGCCGAGTTCCGTACAAACCGTAAATTATTATCGAGTTCTGTGGCTTGTATAAGCATGGTAGGTTGTTCTATATTTACTATACACCCGAAATTAAGAAAAATGATTAATTTAATTTGGTATAACAACTAATATATTAATAAACGTTAACGGAAGTGTTACGCATTTTCCCGTGCGGAACACTGTTCCGTACTGTACTTTTACGTTATGTGGCGAAACGGTGCGTATTTTCAGTATATATACAGGGTATATAGTAATCGAGGAAATTCTATCACCTCAAATATACCTTTCTTTAGATGCGGTTGTCAGGCAGTAGCTGAAACATAAGCCACGTGAAAGCATGGCCACCCTGTGTAAATTGTTAACTGAAATACAATACCTGTTATTTTCTCTACGAAATATAAACCAGAAGCTGTTGGACCGTCCTTACTGTTATCCTCACCATCCACCTACACACTTCCAATTCACATTAAATTACCGGTTATTTCCTTCACCAAAACTACGCTAATTTCCCTAAATTCACCTAGAGATAATTCGAAGTGGAGTATTATCAACTAGCAGCACATGAGATGTTAGATCTCTTATGTGTTTTATTGCTATGTGCACTATGGGGTTATCTATGGCAGGAGACCTTTTTTTCTGGTATTTTGAATCTAATTCTGTTTGGCCACTTGGTAGACTCTGAGAGGGCTGTGAAGGGTGGGGGTGGGGGACTTATATGGAGAGGGTGGGGGTGGGGGACCTATATGGTGAGGTCTGGTGGTTTGGGACTTATATGGAGAGGATGGGGGTGGGGGGCTTATATGGAGAGGGGTGGGGGACTTATATGGAGAGGGGTGGGGGTGGGGGCTTATATGGAGTACCTGGCAAAGGTATACAAGGAAGGCACCCCCTGCTGTGACCCTGTGACCCCCTCCTACGACCTCAGTCATCACTACACCCCTTGTGTTCTCTTACCCGGATACCGCTAGTTCATGGCAGACACTCAGTCATCGGAAGCTCTCATATAGGGGACAGAGCCATTGTTAGTTCATGAAGCAGTCACTGGATAGTCAGGGGACAAAACCTGTATTCTGGCTCTTTGTTCTTTCGAAATTCAACTGCCTTTCAATGTTTTACCAAGGTTCCTTTGACTCTCTACACCGATCCTAGAGCATGAAGATATAATGCTAAAACCCAGGACATGATGTTATTTACATGGAACACTTTATATACATATGTGAGCAAGGCAAGAGAAGTGACATTTCCCAATTATCACTCACTTCTTTTGCACCTCCATTAGTGAAGAACAGCTACTTTTTCGCCTCCTTTAGTGAAGAACACCTACTCGGGGGGCATCATGGCAGCCCCCATGGATCATAGGCTATATGTCATATACGCTCAGTGCTACCATCAGGCCTGCGATCTGCCAACCAGAGGGGCGCCTTGGAGATTTACCCTGATGTCTCGGGACAATGCTTCAGCTTGTCTCTGTGTAGTCTACTCAAAGCAGTGTACATTGAGGACACAGGAAGATCATTTCTGGTGTGTCATGTATGGATAGTTAACAAGAAAGCATTGAATTAAGTGTGCTGTGAAATGAGATGCAGACATGTTTAGGCATGAACATCTTCTTTCAGGGAAATGCATTCTACAAGTAAGAATAAAAACATGTAACTCCGAGGCCAAGTAAAGCATTGGCCGGACTTCAACATGAAATCTTATTCCTGGAGTTATCAAGAAAAATATTCAATTTTCACACTTCCGTGAGCGGGCGATATGCGACAGAGACGTCCAGCGTCGACCCCTTCACACTTGTGAACCTTTGCTCGTGCAGAGTTACATGACCAAACGTGCGTGTCTGAGGGCAAGCTGACCCGGGACGCGACCCACACCTACATCTCAGTCCATGTCACCTATATATCATCACAACTCACGCGAGTCACCACTGTGTATACCGTAGTGTCTGGATGTTAAGCGTCTATTTATTATGTACTTGTATGCACATACCTTTAATGGTTACGTACTGCTACTCCCCATACCGTATATATTGTGTATCTCAGCGTGTGCAGTATAAATACACAATATTGACTGGGTTCAGATACAAACGGCCGTTTGCTCCGAGGTGTTGACGCGCAGTAATATGTAATATGTAACCAATAATGAACTATGTTACTGTTAAGTGTTCCAGCAAAGTAAGCTGTGTACTGATGGGTAACTGGCTCAAAGGAAGACAGGCCATGAGCCTAAAAGGGAAAATAATAAATAAAAGAACCAAAGAAAAAAAAATCCGAGAGTATGCGAGGATATTGTGTAGAGTCAACTCCGAGAAGTATTAGACCGCTTTTATCTGAAACTAGTCTATATTGTATTTATTATCCACTTTTTTTTTGGACAAGTGGCTTGTCGATATCAGTTCGTTTTTCCGTACGCACTATTTTTCCAGATGCTCCCCCCGGAGCATACAACATATCTGTATGCGCCAGGTATGTCCATACACACTCCCTATGTGTTTTCTATGGACATTTTGTATTGGGTGGATGATAAACTGTAATACGGAACACGTTGAGGCATAAGCAGAATATGGAATTTTTCTTTGACATAGTTTCTACACCAATTTAGAATAAAATATTAACGATTTTGGGTAATATAGAGGAAACCTATGAAAGTCTAGGGTCAGAGTTTGTTTCTTATCGAGATTAAATCGAGTAGTAATTCACATGGCGAAGCTGCGTGAATTGCGTAGTGATTCAAACAAGATGGGATTGAGCTCTGACCCTAAACTTGAATAGGTTTCTGAATTTATCTCACCCTTCACAATAACTAATGGGCTAACATTTGTGACATAATCCCCCATTGAGTATTTTGTCTTCATATTTCATGGACGTTCGATACGTGTTCTTAATGTTAAGTCTATGAGGAAAGATACCAGGGTTGAGATCAATAATATCAAGAGACGTCACGAGTTTGAGTCTGAGTTTATTTATGCCATGCATTTTGTTGGCTCCATAATTTCACGAGTCGAAGAAGAGTGACATTGCAGAGCCAACAAAATGAGTGGCATAAATAAGCTCAAACTCAAACGAGTGGCGTCTAGATTTTATCCTACCCCGTTTCCTATATTTTTTCAGTATCAGAAAGTAGTGGTATAAACAACACTTTATGTCATACCCGTGACATAAACAAATCCTATGTTAATCCTATGGTGTTTTTTATAAGGGGTAGGATAATAATATAGAACAACATACCACAATCGTACATAAGACAAGGATCAATTTACGCAAACTCAGCCTCACGGCCCCGTTCCATGAATACCACTAACCCCATTTCTTCCTGTATGATGTACGACCATGGTAAGGTTGTTATATATACATTTACAGAATGGACAACGTTCATGTTCTTTTTCAAAATTTCCAGTCGGGTGCTCATGGTGATTTATGGTGTGTCTTTTACCTGCTGTCTTTAGTTGAAGGGACCTAGTTATAAATAGGGGTTCAGCCTTGTCAAGTCCCCATGTCGGAGGGGTCCTGGTAATCGCCCGGTGGGGGTAGTTGAGAACACAGTGGAGGTTTGGTGCAGGGGTGCAGACATAGGAGAAGGAGGTCCTGACAGGGTCACCCGGGAAGTATTATTTCTAAACTTCTAGGTTCCAGAATGTTTTCAAATCTAGTGTTTGAAAAGTGGTGTTCTGGTTTGTCTAAAAATCCTGTGAGAGAACCAATAACAGCCTTGGAATCAATGTGTACACGGTCACCATAGACAACCAACCACCAGAACCAATGAAAATCCGATCTGCCAGGGACCTGTTTCAGTAGTTTAGTGACATGTCTAGATGGCGTCTGTGACACCATACAGACAGATCACAAGACTGCAATCGATGACACACAGAATTTCACTGACTTCCCGTATGAATTAAGCGATGACACTTTAACACGGGTAGGGGATACATATAACCTATAATCGTTCCAAATATGAAGAAGATTGGCCACTCCGACCCTCTGATATTTGCTAGACTTTTTCCGCTGTTGCTTGCACTGTTGGTGCCCCTGTTGATGTCTGTCTAGGCCTAATGTCACGAAACTACTGAAACAGGTCCCTGGAAACGGAAATACGATTTCCAGCACGAATTCAAAGTGGTAAACTCATCTTAAACATCAGTGCAGTCGTGCTAGGACTCCCCTCGCCTCTGGAAGTCTGCCAGAGATGGGGTCGCTAACTATGCACATATGCTACAAGTTAAATTAAGTTCATGTTCATTTGAAGGCTTACAATTTATATACTCATTATTCCTTACAATTTATATTACTCATTAAGAGGCCGAATTACGGTTGGCATTGATTATTTACCTCTTGGCTACTGTGCAGCATCATGGTTTGCTTCCCTTGATGATGGGCTATGTAGGAACATTTATGTTCTACCTAATACTGACATATGGAGCCTACAGATCGCCAAAGAGTAGAATACGGAAAAAAAAGTCCCTAGCGTGTAAAGTAGTGCGTAAGAAGATCAGCAGCTATTTTGTCTTTCATTTATTATCAATCTTTTCGACTAAATTAAACCCATTAATTGCCATATTAAAGGGTATGACAATAGGGACTATTTATTTGCTCTATGGCAAAAGGGTCTATTTTCCCCGTATACGACGGTTTTGAGGCCGTATACCACAGGTTTGAATCCGTATACCACAGTTATGGTATCTGACGGGTTTTATATAATGGGTCATGATTTACTGAGCCCCTATATATTTTCAATGGGGGCTTCGTATGTATACGATGGATAATAAAAGCAACATTACCATGCTTATGATCTGCATGGTTGTATTCCCCTTGATACCACGCAATATCCTCGCATTCGCTCAGATATTACTACACATCAACCTCGCGTAGAATATCACCATGCAGGTCAGAATCATGGTAATATACACAACCTTAACCTGTTTCGGACAATAGTGGGCATATCCTCTGCGTAGTTGACGTGGAGTAATATCCGAGTGTGAATGAGCATATTGCGTAGAGTCAACAACGCAGAGGATATGCCCAATATTTTCCGAAACAGGTTAACATTGTACATGTGTGTATTCATTATTTAGTATTGTAAATTTAAGTTATGAATGAATGATAGAATGGCCACCGATCCTCTCACTCACTATACTGCATGCCAGGTGGTGCTTCAATGACCGTTTTCTCTCTCCTACGAGGAAGATATAGGGGTCTGGAGCCCGTTTAATAATCTAGGCTCGTACACGAACACCCCTTTTTGTACGTCAAGAAGACCCAGGGACGATGTGGGTCGACCTAATTCAACACTAACGAACGATCTTATGGGCACCTATGACTTAGGGAACGAACTTTAAATTTATGAAACGGTAACCCTTGAATGAGGTACAGAAAAGGGTTTTCATGTACAATCCTAGATTACTGAATAGGCCCCAGGACCCTACTCCGGTGGTGATATTGCAAGCCCATAGATTTTCTATGGACAGATTGTATCAGGTGGATAGTAAATACCTAGAACAGAGTGTTTACTACCTGTGTTCAGATAAGAAAAAGACACTCTGTGGAGTGTATATCGGGGCTGAGATCAAGAAGCATGGTCTGAGATAGTAAGGATGAACAGCTTTAAACCCAAAGATTGCTTTCTTGAAATAGAAATTACAGTATCTTCGGTTATTCGCCTTAAAACAAAAATACTATATGAAGGGACCTCCGGTCATATAAAAGCATGGTATTATAGGTACTTAGAAGGAAACTCACAATACGAAAATAACTTGGTCGGTACTCCACCGAGTTTGACTGCGGAGTAATCCACGAAGCAAAGCTAAGTGAATTACTCTGCAGTTAAAGGAGGTGGAGTGCAGACCAAGTAATTTTCATTGAGTAGGGTTTTTGATTTTTATCTAATCACGTATAACATTATCATTTGATAAAATGAAGCACCCAGTTAGCCATTGAGTATTAGGTATCCTACCTTCACGGCCGTAGAGTACGAGTTCCTGACGTCAAACCTATGGGGGAAAATACCAGGGTGAGATAATGCGTGGATGTTGATGAAATCCGACGAATCCCACTATACACGGGTTGCTATAGAACTTTACACAAGATGGTGTGACCATCGATGTGGAAAGGGAGGTATGGAAACAAACAACCACGTTAAAGAGTCCTCCTTGTTTCTGCAATTAGATGATGCATCGTGGCATACAGAAGTTCAGCAACGATAAATCTGTGGAATCTCCACGCTTTATATGTACCGAATGGAAGGGGGGACACAACGGAGAGAATAGGTTTGAAAACCATTCCCTGATATCTTATTTGCTCATACGTTAGTGACTATTGTATTATCTTCTATGGGAATTGCTCTAAGTGTCTAAAGCCTAATACACATCTACCGATTTTGGAGCATTTATGTACCTTTGTCAGCGAAAAGTGGACGGTAATTTGTCTCGCTGAGGCATCCTAATGGAGTCGGCCATATTCAGTAGATGTAGCACAGTTAGGCAAGGGTCAGGCAACGATTAGTGAACCGCCTCCCTAAGATGTTATTTTGTAACCGACAAGTTGTGGTTTCTATGTTTCTAAATCAGTGGCCAAAAATTTATCAACATGTGGATAAATCTAGTCGCTGACAACAGAACGTTGGTAAATGGCGCTTGATCTGGTGGCCGACACTGGCCGGGGTATTACATAATTCACCTGGGACAAGGCACCGACTCCTATACGATTTGGGAACTAATCGTTCAATTCTGAATTGGTAGATGTGTACTGGGCTTAAAGGTGGTTGCTATGTTTCTAATTCAGTGGCCAAAAATTTATCAACATGTGGATAAATCTAGTCGCTGACAACAGAACGTTGGTAAATGGTGCTTGATGTGGTGGCCGACACTGGCCGGGGTATTACATGATTCGCCTGGGACGAGTTCACTGACTCCTATACGATTTGGGAACTAATCGTTCAATCCTGAATTTGTAGATGTGTACTGGGCTTAAAGGTGGCCCCAGGTGTTTGGCAGGTCGACGCTATTACCATCTTGTATGAAAAAGACACAGCTTCACTTTGTAGACTCCATAAAGGTAGACGCTATCTAGAGCAAGGTGGAGGATCAAGATACCCGGCAATAGATGTGGGGAGTCATTCGCTTTATATCTACATTCCCACACAGACATCTTCAATTGAGAGATTGGGTGTCAAGGTCTAATATCCTATCCCCTAACCTCCTCCTATTCCTCGATTCTGCATTGCAAAAGACGTTGAATGACACGTTTTTCCTTGTGACCATTTATTACTTGATGAAGAACTACCTTGACGTGCTCTATATACCGAACCACTGCTCATTCCGCTATGTTTTCCCGCTTTGTAGTGCAAACATATTTTTTTGCTGTTCCTTTAATGTGCTTCACCATCTTTAGATGGTTTTTCTCCATATTTCAACACAACTCTCGTATGCGTGTGACACGTTAGTTGGACTTGATCCTTGGGAGGAAATGTTGGTTATGTTCAAGGCATTTTTTTTCTATTCATTTTCAAATGCGTTCGACCAAATAAATCATCCCTTTTCCACTCAAATGAGCGGTGTGTTGATTGAAAATCACTAAATGATACATACAATGTATATGTGTTGTACATGTAGTCAAGTGAACGAACATAATTTACAGTGTGGTCAATTTGTGAATCAAGTCACCTGTTTTTACACACATCAAAATATTCCACAGATTCTCTTATTTTTGACAATGCTTCCTGGCAGAATGTTTTTCCGAGTTTATTTGTATAACGAGGCTGTGATAATTTGGATAAAGTGTTTCATATGGAAATCGTGATATATATATATATATATATATATATATATATATATATATATATATATATATATATATGATATTCGTCCTAGGAGAACTAGAAATATAGTAATATATATTAATTAATAAATAACAACAATAACAGTGGATTTGGCAGGAATAAATAATTAAATACGGCTTTATTGATACATTGGGAACAACCCAGCCTAGACATCTAGATAACAGGTAAACTAACGTAAGTTTTTTAACACAGCTGATCTAAGCGAGATCAAAGGCGGATTAACCGTTTATATTAATAGAAGACAACGTCACGCATCCAACGACCGCGCGGTTGCTAAGATACGTGACGACAACAAAGCGTGACGTGGATTAACATAGCTACCGTTACTTGGTGAGTAGCGTAGTGTTGTCTTGCGTCCTCACATATATTAATATATTGAAATATATAGACATATGATATTCGTCCTAGGAGAACTAGAAATATAGTAATATATATTAATTAATAAATAACAACAATGACAGTGGATTTGGCAGGAATAAATAATTAAATACGGCCAAAAACCCTGCCAAAGACACAATCACATACTTTTAAGAACTTTTAGGTCCGATTGAACCTGGGATTCCACCGATTGGTGGAGATACGTGAATACTGCATTGGAAGACCAATTACCCCTCTTCATAATAGTACTTGTAGGAATACCCACAGATTCTAAAAAGGATGCCCCACCATGTCTTAGTGAATGAGAACTAACTGAGACTGGGGAAATACCTATCAATCCACAAATATGCTTTAATCTGTGGTTGAAAAAAGGATAAGGTAAAACTACCAGACTTGAAGAGGACCTAAACGAGAATAAAAAATCCTCAGAAGAAAGATTATTGGACGAAATAACCTTCTTAGCCATGGAAAAAACACAGAAAGGGGAACTTTCCAGGATACCCAAATAAATGGAGTGTGGTTTCTGACCAAGCTGGTCAGTCTTAGAAGAACGAACCCTGATTTCCAAGTGATCACTCGCAAAAACAAAATCCCTGACCCTTAGGGTATGTTCAGAAAGAGTAAAGTGGCACTTACGAAGAAGTGCCCGAAAACCCGTGATAATAGCCAACCAAAAAACCAAATCCGAACTATCTTGTAAGGATAATTTGGAGAAAATACGAAGAAGATCCCATTGAGACAACGAATGCCTAGGAGATACCTGACAACCCTTTGACTTGGTTATACCTTTCAGAATAAGCTTCAATCTATAATCTGAAGAAAAATCCTCAAACCCGCGGAGTTTTTGATAAAACCAAACCCCCGACAAATAGTTTTTCACCGAACTAGCAGAAAGTGTAGAAGACAAATGAACCGAGTAAATACCAGCTTGATAAGCCGTACAAAGAAACGGAACCAGTTCAAAACTTGAACAAAACGCTAGATACTTGTTGAGTTGATTACTCCTAGACTTGGATGTGTTAGTTGAAATACCTGACATTAGAAAAACCTCACTTTGGAACTGAAGGTCTAATAGTCCAGAACCTGAAGATCAACAGAACAACACATACCATTATCCACCAATACTTTAATACATTTACCGAAATAACCATTATAAGTGATACGAGATAAGTAATCTGCCAAGATATTGTCATCAGACCTAATATAAGAGGCTACCAGTTGAATGTTAAAAACAAAACAAAACCAGAAAATTTCCCTCAACCAACCCATGCACACTGAATTGTGACTCCTACCAGAATTAATCATGGACATAACCTGGATGTTATCTGTAATTAAATGAACTCTCCTATTGGAATAGGCCTGTCCCCAGCGTTTCAAACCGACCACAATGGGCCATAATTCCAGAGCATTAATGTTTAAATCTCCAACTTCCTCAGAAGGACCCTCAACGATATGATCCGAAAGATAATCATTAGAAAAAGAATTGTCCCAGGTACCAAAAACAAAATCCTTTCCAGCCCAAACTCCAAAACCTTTCCCCGAAGAATCTGAAACAATGGGGACTTCTGAAAAATTAGTCTGAATTATAGCTCTACCATTAAAAATTTCTGAAATTTTTTTCCACCATTCAAGGTCTTTCCTGGCTTCCTCATCTATTTTAACCCTGACCCCCCTACGGGTCCTAGCACTCAAATAAAAAAACCTCCTGCTGAAAGTCCTTCCTCCCCTGACTATTTGAGAACAAAAGGAAATTATCCCTCCAAGGATTTCGAAGTCTTTTTTAGTCCCTGATCCTTTTTCCAATGCAGCATTAATGAAATTGTTGAGTTTATCAATTTTACTTTGAGGTAAAGTCAAGCTCATATCATTACTATCAATAGTGATGCCTAAAAAGATAGTTTTAGTTGATGGAAAAGTTAATTTTTCCCTTGAGACCTCAAAACCAATAGTCTCCACCATTGAGATAAATTTATCACGATACTCTAGGCATTCATCGTAACTTGAGCCTATTATGAGGAAATCATCCAAGTAGTTTATAACTAAAGGAATGTTTTCTTGATGTGCACAATCTACGATAAAATTTGATAATTTAGTAAAGATACTTGGAGCACATCGAAGGCCAAAACAAAGTCTATTATCACAAAAAAGCTCAGGACCTTCGCCTAAGTCCCATCTTAGGCCTTGATATTTAGTGTGTTCTGAAAATACATTAACGGATCTATAAGCTGATTTTAGATCAACCACCACTGAATAATCTCCGATATTCAGACATTCTGCTGCCGAATAAACCGAGTTATAGGTTATATCCGTGAAAGTACTACTCATATTGTCATTGATACTGCCGCTTATAGGCATAGAACAATCTGTTATAGGCCGCAATTTACCATTAGATTTAACTACGGCACCAAGAGCATGTATACATTGTGGTTTGACACTGACTTTAGAAATTCTATCGTTTTCAATATCGTCAATAACAATATCAGACATCTGATCATAAAACTTTTCGTCAAGAATTGAATTATAGTTATCGCAGTCATAAGAGACCGTACAATCGGAATTAACAATCTTAAAACCCCAATTAATTCCGTCCCAAACAAAATTCTTTTCTTCTTCTGACAATTTTGAATTTTGATTAGAATCAAAAATATACTTATAGGCCCGACACGGCTTCAACTGAGCCTTTTTTCCGCCTATAGTGTGAGAACAACTGCAACAGCCTAAACGACAGGCTGAAACATCCGTAACGAAATCTTTCTCCACCCCTGATGGGTAAAAAGATTCTGCATCAATATTTAAAACAGAATTCGTTATAACAAAGCTGTCATTAACGAATAACGAATCTACAGAAGGTGCTTCAGAGCAAGAAGTATCAAAAACGTTACTGGCAGTAACGTCATCAATTTGGCTATTTTTAGAGCCAGCGCATTCCTTACTTGATACATTGTCACAATAGTGACCCGAATTGAAATAGCATTGCTCCGCACCAACATATCATTTCTTAGCGAATTGGCCACTGCTGGATTTACAATCATAGGCCCCGTGGCTTTTGTTATTACATTCGCTACAAACATGCCTATATTTACAGTTGCTAAACTTGCATGCGTTATCAGCCCTATTGAAAAGATTACAATAGCCAATTTTATCGGGTTTCTTCAAAGTTTTTGACTTAGAAATAGCCGCATTGACGGTCCCTTCGTAGGACAAATAGCGAACAATATCTGACGGGTCAATGCCCTCAAAGGCACTAATGCCTATTTTTTCTGCCCTTTCTTTAACAGAGTTATCATATTTGAGAAGTGCTTCGCTAGTAAAAACTTTTGTTTCTGCTTTTTCCGAGAGCAAAATTAAGTGTTCAACTAACGGTTCAACCTTTTCCCCTTTTTGAATTAAATCTTTCAAAAGTTTAAGATTGATGACATTCAACTTTTCAATGGTGACAAGTTTTTCATTTTCATTCAAAAAGTTTTTCGAAAGATAAATACCGGATTTTGACTTCTCTTTCTCTTTCTCGTTGGTCTTGTTTTCATGGTCAATAGTAGTCTTCGATGCAGGCAACACACAGTCTTTAACACAGTCACTCTGAATCCCACTGACCGCACCTTGACTTGGATTAGACACAGCTGCTGGAACCGACACAGATTCTTTCTTTTCCTGGAGAAGTCCAATAACGGTGAATAAAGATGCCTCTAAACGATTCATCCGATCCATTATCTGCTCCCCCGATCCTGAAGACACGGTTGATCTGGTCGCTCTTTCTTCCACCGGGTTGTCAGTTGATTCTTCTTGATGATCGTAGTCAGAATCCACCAAATTAGATCTAAAGTCCTCCGAATTAAATTCATCGACCGATGTGGCTGGCGCCAACTTCCTTCTCCTCCCCATATTTGAGTCGGATCTCCAATCATTAATCAAGAAAACGGAGTAAAACTATAACGAAACAGCTGCGAGTTTTTTAACACAGCTGATCTAAGCGAGATCAAAGGCGGATTAACCGTTTATATTAATAGAAGACAACGTCACGCATCCAACGACCGCGCGGTTGCTAAGATACGTGACGACAACAAAGCGTGACGTGGATTAACATAGCTACCGTTACTTGGTGAGTAGCGTAGTGTTGTCTTGCGTCCTCACATATATTAATATATTGAAATATATAGACATATATATATATATATATATATATATATATATATATATATATGAAAAATCGTCATTAGTCTCCTCAGAGACCACCTTGGCTTTTGCTCTCCTTCCCATAATAACTTAGAACCATCCAAGTCTGCCAAGATTAAAAATTAACTCAACCAACAATGGTGAGCCGTGTTGGCTGCTGGAAGGGGCCACGACCGTTAATCCGAGAGGCGTGACGATAATAATGGAAGGTTACCCTAGTTACCGCATCAAGCGTGGTGATAACCGTGGATACTGCAGGGAGAGAGTATCGCAGTTAATAAGGGAAATAATACCACTCGTCATTTATGTTAATATATTATATAATATATTATAATATATATATATATATATATATATATATATATATATATATATATATATATATATACACATACATATATACATGTATATGTATATATATTATATATATATATCTACATATATATATATATATATTCTCTCTTCTGTGTGCGTTCCATGATCTGGCGGGATCTATGAACGCTATCAGTCGAAAACCTTTTTATATGTAATGCTGACTCAAGGTAGGCTAATGTACAATTCATTGGCCGATCTTGTGAGTCTATCGCAACTATGCACACTTTGCTCCAGCAAGTCTTTTTCATCAACGAGTATAGTTAATATCATGGAGACTTCTAATCAGCACTAATGAAAGCATTCAACTTGTTTAATGTGACATCATTTAATGTTTTAATGATCCTTGGGAGAGAATGTTAGTTATGTTCAAGCTTGTTTTATATTACATCACGCATTTTATCTGGTTATCTCTAAGACAGAAGGCGCATTGTTTCTGCACGTACAACATGTTGGACTCGGTGTGGTAAACAGGTAAAATACCAGGTGATGAGTCCCAAGCATTAATTTCATGACTATTGCCGGAAGTCCGTGTCAAAGACATTCATGACCTAATTACTTGTCGGCAATCACATCACACACCAATCCATGAAGGCTAATTGCAAATTCTGTGGTATGTTTTTCTACAGGAATCTTTTTCTTTAAGAAAAGTGAATGAAGAAGTTTATAACATTAATCGAAGTAGAATCAGTGGTGTATCATTTTGATAATGGTAGGGTGGTAAGAATACATGCACCTTTAGCAATGGTGACTGTCTAGTGTTATATTACTGAATACTAATTGTCATCGCCCCCGCTAGAAAACAATGAACAATTGTGGCCATGGCATAGTAAGCCTTTTATACTGTTACTAATTCATCCTTGAAGGTTGGATGGGTTGTGTGGTGATGTAAGATAAGGTACGTTTGCTGCTGTCTGCCTTAACCTTATTCTCTTGATATGGGGCTATTCTCTGTCCACAATTTACTATAGAGGAAACCATGAAAGTTTAGGGTCAGAGCTTGTATCCCATCGAGTTTGAATCGCATAGTAATTCACAAGGCGAAGCCGCGTGAATTATGTAGCGATTCAAACGAGATGGGATTGAGCTCTGCCCCTAAACTTGAATGGGTTTCTGAATTTATCTCACCCTTTACATTGACTAATGGGCTAACATTTGTGACATAATCCCCCATTGCATATTTTTTCTAAATATCTCATGGGCATTAGATACGAGTTCCCAATGTTAAGTCTATGGAGAAAAAATATCTGGGGTGAGATAAAACGTTTTTACCTTCTTCTTGCGTATATTGCCTGAGGAGATTTGTACCACTTAGTAGAAACTTCTGATGCAAATATGTAGACAGAAATAGCGCCGCACTGTAAGATAATTTATAGGATAAACTCTGTCGTTTGGTTGTATAGTTCAGAGATGAGTAGGGGTAGCATTTGCTCAAATTGTCTGTAATTGGATACTCTCTCTTGAATGTGATTGGAGGAATATGCTCTTTACACGTAGAGTATATCCACAATATTGACTGGTTTCAGCGGCAGTATGCTCCGGGGAGTTGACGCGTATTCGAGGATACTGCGTAGAGTCAACTCCGAGGAGCATACAAACGCTTTTGTCTGAAAGCAGTCTATATTGTATTTATTATCCACCTTTTCTGCACAAGTGACATGTCGATATCAGTTCATTTTAGTTATGCACTATTTTTCCATACGCACTATTTTTCCGTATCCGCCACCCGGAGCATACAACATATACGTATTGAAGTATTATCGTAGAACTGGATGAGTTTTAATCTTGGCTACCGTATGCCACGACTGGAGTTTGGCATAGTGACTTCATGAGGCGAAGTCCGGAGCCAAAACCCCAGGAGTAGAATGCGGTGGCCAAGATTAAAACAAATCAGGTTTTGGTTTTATCCTACCCAAACTCCTCAATTTTGGAATATCAGGTGATAACAATTCTGTATGCCATTAGTGGCATATGAAACTCCGTATGCCAGTCAGCGTGGCATACGGAAACTCAATGTTAAGCCTATGGTATTTTATAATAGTGGGAGGATAAATACACAATATTACCATGTTTTCGATCTGAGTGGCCGTATTCTCCGCGTAGTTGACGCGTAGTAATACTCCGAGCGATAGCGAGGTGTATTGCGTAGCGTCAACTACAAGGAGAATACGGCCACACAGATCGAAATTATGGTAATGTTGTATTTATTACTCACTTATTTTTAGATTTAAGCAATAAATATGATCGTTAGAAAACTTTTCAACGTAATTAAGAAGTTATGTTTGAGACTACTTTCATCTCAAAAATCCGTATCCTCCTAGGAGGGTACGGAGCTCCGTATCCTCCTCAGTAGCGATCTGTAATCTCCATAGCCTTAGTATGGAGACTCCGTATCAGGTGGGTAATAATACAAAATACACACCTGCTGATGTTCAAACCCGATCCCTTACCCACCATGATACCATTACTGTAAAAACACTAATATATCCTTCCTACCAACATCATCCATAGCATGACAGAAACAATTTATGTCCGTTCATTTCTCCTAATCTTTTTAACATAACACTCTATAATTTCCACCATGAATCCTTAGGAAAAAATCACGTGCTGAATATTATTAAAGAAAACTAAAAGAAGAATATCAATAGAAGGGATAAAAATATGTGCTTAATGCGATAAATTACAAGTAGCAGTATAATCAACAATTATCCGTGTATACAAATGTGTTGTATTGTGCTGTTCTTGTCGGAATCTAAATCTTCGTATAAATCTAGAAATACAGGTATAGATTTAGGTGCATAACTCTCTTTCTGTAAAAGTAATACCTTTATAAAAGGGTTTTTATTGACATTCTGTAAACGTAATCTCTTACTTCCTATTTATTGTTAACTAGACGAATAACCATGTGAACCACCAATATAAGGACTGAAGTTGTACTGAAAAACTCATATCTATGAGAGTGATAATGAAATTGATTTTTTTTTAAAGAAAAAAAAGAAGATAGATGTACATGTGTTACAAGCAGAGTGACCAACATTGGGTGGATGTAATGGTCATTTATTTGAAACAGAAAACAATATGTCACATTTATGGTCATCATTCAAAGTAGCTGCAGGTCGCTTGTGGATGGCAGCTGTTTGAGATGCCTTGACAAACATAATGTGCACAAATCTCCATTTGATTGCTGAACGTCAAATATGTTACGCCTTCTGTTGTCTTCACGTAACAATAGTCAATTTTTTTTTGTAAGCAGAAATATTTTACCAAAGACAACAGTTTAATGTTAACACAAAGATTGTGTTGTTTCATTAGCATCATTTTACCATTGAAATTCTCCACCAGATTGGATAAGAAATTTGATATGGGGTGACTGACCTATATCCTCACGATTACAAACGCGAATATTGTTGTGTGCCCGAGTTAGAAAAGTTAAGGGGCCCACGGAGCTTCGACCTAAAATCATTCATGTGTGTAGAAAAATGTGAGGAAGGGTAGACATACATCTCCGGATGCTATGTAGGTACAGTGCCGTCAACTCCCTTAACACACGCATGGCCTCAAGTCATTGCTGACAGGGAAAAACGTGTATCCGGCGATTTGCACTATCGTGTAAAGGCTGTTTGGACCTACTTTAAGGGCAAAATCCACCAGGCCGATTTCTCACCCGATCAATTGTTCCTGGGCCCTTCAGAGGAAGCTCACGTATTGTAATTTATTTAATTCTGATAATAATAGTTTAATAAATTACCATTTTCAAAGATTTGAGAAATTCTAGGGCATCCGATAATAATCGGCGATTGTCTGGCTACGGAATCGGCTACCGTCGGTTTTTTTTTCAAAATTTTCAAATTTATTAGGCCCGGCGTCCACCTACTACGATATGGCTCCGATATAGTCTACGATGCACCAAAGTCAAAATCGCGTCGGAGGGTCACCTAATATCGGGGCAGTTGACTACGTTTCTGCGATTAGACACTGATTAAAACCCCATACAATACGTGGTGGATTGGCATGTCTAGACACATGTCTACGATTTTGCACCTTCCCGATATGGAACCGATTTTGACTTTTTGTATCGGTGCCATAACGGGAGGTCTAATTTCTATCGTAGTAGGTGGCCGCCAGGCCTTATCCATCGATTGTAAAGTACCCATTGGAAAAGCATCAGGCCACAGCTAACCACTACCCGTTGTTTCTAAGTTGTCAGAAACTTATTAGGGATTTGAAACTAATTGATTGCGGGCCTCAAAGCCATTGATTCCACGAAAATACTCGAAACAGCTTTTGTAGTCCCTATTGATATATACTTTATAACAACGGATTTAGGACCTGGTTTGAATTCGTTCGAGAAGATGGATGATAAATACAGCAAACGAAACCATATCAAAGTGAAAATCTACACTCTGCATGCCAATGTTTGAATATGTTCAGTATAATAGTGAATATTAAGAAGAAACCAACAAGGTTTGGTCAAATTCGTCATTTTCCACGAGTTTGATGCAGAGTGATATGAATGAGGCGACAGCCGAGTGAATATCGCGTAGCATTCAAATGGGTTGGAGAACATTTGGAGACTTTGACCAAAACGAGTTGCTTTCAGTATTTATCTCACCCCTGTACATACACTAAGAGAATGGACGATGCACAAGATATAGACCATGGAGAATGTGCTGCAATACTCATAGGGGCATAGAGAATGAGTTCCTAATGATAAGCCTATGGAACAAAAATACCAGGGGTCAGATAAATATGCAGTATAGGGGGCTGCTGTATGTAATCATTAAAGGTCCGTCTTGGGTACATAATAAAGTAGCAACTGTTAGCTTTGCAATTTGTATATAGGGATAAAACAACACTGCAGACGGCGTTGGCTGTACACTTTTTATTTGAATCGAACCACTGTTTAACACCTGTGCTCTTGAATCCTTCGTGTTTGTCTCCCTTTGGCGTGCTACAATACATATATCCCTTTCATATGTAGAAACTCTGTGTGTGTATTTTGCAGATTGCGAAATACCCCTGAATGAAAGTGTCCCGGAAGTGGGCCCCGTTCGTAACGTTATCTTGAGGCGCGAGGGCCTTTACAGAAACGAGACCAACGCAGACCTGTACCTGACGGTGTCCTGGGAGATACCAGACAAAGGTAGAGCTTCACCCCAAGAAATCTACATGCGTTTCATGTTTCTTATTTTTTATTTTTTTTTATTTGATTGATTTCTTTATTGAGTCTAAAGTTACATACACAAACTCCAGGCTTCAGAGATGTCAGTTTTCCACTTTTCCATGGAAATCTACTTTTCCATATTCAGTATCATGTATTCCTGTATACCCATTATTGAACTAACTAGAGTTACATACCGCTGCTGGGGGGTGCATTGAAAATAAGTTATGTGTCGAGGTTGACGTTTTCGTCCCGCTCTCATGTTTTCGTCCCGCTCTGACGTTTTCGTTCCGCTCTGATCACGTGATACAATACAGCAGCGGTACGAAACAATAGCTGTTGTGGTTACTCGATAAGGGTGGCCATTTGCTTCAGAAGTGTTTCAGGTAAAGAATTAAGCATTTTTATCGATATTTGAAGGTATATAGGAATAGGGAAACCAAGTATCGGTAAGCAAAAGTCAAAGTTACTCAGTAAGGCTTGGAAAAATTACTGCCCGCGGCTGACGCCTTGGGCAGTAATTTTTCCAAGCCTTACCTCGTAACTTTGAACTTTTGCTCACCGGAACATAGTTTCCCTCCAATAACGTGTCCTTGTATCAAACAAAGATGTTATTGATTTAGCCTCAGTTACGCCAATAAAACAGTGGTATGAAACTCCCGGAAGACCCTCAGCCCCATGGCATGGCCGACAGGGACATATTATCCAATTTTTCCTAGTCTCTCTGTGGCAGAAAAATCTACATGAAAAATATTTCCACTTTTTTCCCTGACTGCAACTGACATCCCTGAGGCTTTGATATCCAGTTTCATGACTCAACAAAGCGGCAGAAGGTCTCAGCCTTTTTATAAGGCTGGTTTTAGTGACCAAGCCGGAGCCATCAGCATTAAGTGACACTTATGCATGATTTTATGAACAGAAAAGATAAGAAAGAAAAAAGAAACTTCGTTGTCAACCAGCATCTAACTAGATCATAATAAACATACATGGCAGGATTTTCCAATAAACAATGATAGCTTTTTCAGAGCCAGGTCTAACTTCGTAAACCGCTTACATCAAAAATATAGTGTCAGGGCAAGTAGACTAGCTTTGCCATATTTGAGCTTTCATTTGAGTTTTAGTCAGCGCTTTGAACATTACAAAAGATTCAGTATTACGTACTATTGGTAGTAAACTATTCCATCTAGTACCTCCATGAGAAGTTATAGATCTTGTATAAGCCATTCCATTTGGCTGTCAACATGGATTACTGGTGCATCATCCATGATATACGCCCTATTGAGGTATCTCATAATTCAGTCTGTTTACAAGTTCCGGTGTTCGCTGGTTGCCGACGTTGTATGGTGATAGAACCGTAACCCACAATTATTGCAATAATTGCAATTATTGCGGTTTTTATAAATATGCAAATTTTAAATCTGATGTCAGAAATGGAAATTTCAGCTTTTTCTACATATAAATCCGAAATCATATTCAGGTTCTTCAAATATAAAACTATGGTTCATGTGGTCATGGTGTGCCCAGCCAGTCGCGAGCGGAACGTGTATTTACCCTGGGCAATAATAGGGAGTTTAGTAACCTCTGGAGGGCGTATACAAAATCCCCATAGGCCCTCCAAAGGCTACTAAACTGCCTAATATCGCCCCGGATAAGTACAGGATCCGCTCCCGACTGGCTGGTCGCACCCCGGCCACCTGTCTTCCGATGAACAATCATTTTCTGATTCCTAACCAGAGAAACCGAATATAATTTGAAATGTTTGAGTAGAAATAACTGAAATTTCCATTTCTGGTATCGGATTTCCAATATGAAGATTTATAAAAAAACAAACTTAATCTGCAATAATTGCGGGTTAAGGGTCAAGGGTCTATGACCATGCAACGACAGCAACCAGCGAAAACCGGATCCTGTAAACAGACTGAATTATGGGATACCCCAATAGGGTCTATTGAAAATGTATGGGGACTCAGTAAACCACTACCCATTGTTTAAAAGCCGTCAGACACCATAACCATGGTACACCAACAGGAAACCTATGAAAGTTTAGGGTCAGAACTCGTATCTCACTGGGTTTGAATTGCTTAGTAATTCACAAGGCAAAGCCACATTAACCACATTAATTTAGCTCTGACCCTAAACTTGAATGGGTTTCTGTATTTATCTCACCCTTCACATTGACTAATGGGCTAAGATTTGTGACATAATCCCCCATTGGATATTTTCTAAAATATCTCATGGACGTTGGGCACAAGTTCCCAATGTTAAGTCTATGGAGAAAAAAATACCAGGGGTGAGATAAAGATTCAGATCTGTGGTATATGGTCTCAAAGCAATTGTGTGCAGGAAAATAGTCACTATAGAGCAAAAAAAATAGTGCCTGCTGATATGCCCTTTAATATGGCAATTTCTGCTTTAATTTACTAGAGAAGATGGATAAAAGATACAACAAACGATGGTTGTTGTCTATACAGTAAAACCCCGCGTAAGCGGACACCCTCCGTTCCGGGCCAAAGCCTCCGCTTACGCGGGGTGACCGTTAGGCGGGGTTCTACTGTATATACACGAGTTATCATCATTAGTGATTGTTAATTGTCAGATCAGACAGACATCTGTCAGATTAACTGAGTTCCTCAGATGCAGCTATTGGTGTACAATGGTATCCATATATTGTGATCACAAATACATCTAGATCAAATGAAATTTAACCAGCCATGAAGCTATGCAATAGATAATATTGGTGAAAGATGATGTTGAGTAAAATAGGCCTTGTTAGATTGAGCAGTCCTATATAGATCAATACTCTTTCACACTACTGAGCTTTATCAAATAGAATACTGTGTATTTGATAGTATTTATTACTATTTCATCCGTTATCCTTGTAGCGTTGAAGTATTTTTCATCAGCTATTCTGGCCGACTCTAAAATAATTACTGATATATAAATGTTTCATTTTTAAAAATGTCTTGTTGATTGTAACATGTGAAAGTAGTGTTCCTGTAATGCTCATTTGTGTTAGGTTTGCATAGTAATCCATGATTTTCTCTGATTGTTCAACCGATAGGTTATCAATATGTCACAGGCTTCATCATTACTTTCTTGAGTTTGACTTCAACAACCAAAACTTGCTATCATCTGGACATGAAAAAGGCAAAATGGAATGATGAAGATGATATGAAAAGGGTAAGAAATTGCTATATTTGGGAGAGTATGATACATTGTACATGTTTCCGATGTCCTATTTCTGTTATTAGTAACTATGTTTAGTTGAATTTAGATTTTTGGAAAGGCTTCCAATACCTCTCCCATGAGCGCCGGTGAATTCAACCAGTCACTAAAAAACTGAAAGAAAAAAACCACATGCGTATGTGAGTTTGTATAGAAAGGACTTTCATGCAAAATCAGATACGTGTATTGCCCAAAACATAAGTAACGCTAGTGATGAGTTTAGCAACACGACTTTTGAATACCCGCCAGTCTTGTGATAGTACATAGCCTACCCTGTTACCCTGTACATCCGCTAGTGAGATTACATGGAGTTCCAGTGCAACTCGTGACAAGGCGCCACCAAGAGGGTGGTTGTGGCCCATTAGATTGTAGGTCAACTCTCGACTGAAGAAGCGTCCCAAGGCGCTAGAAAATATCATGTAAGGAGGTCAGGGTCAAGGTCCGGGTTTGCTGCGAATGCAGTCATTGGCTACTGGGTCTACTCTATTCCTTATATGGACTTAGTGTAATGGGACAACTCCATGGTGCCAATGTGGGCCAACTTCTGTACTGTTCCATTTGTTGATATTGTCACGCACAGTAACTAAGGCCTAATCATATAGACTATCTAATACAGTGACAAGAAAAGAGAGTTTGGAGTATCTTCTATTCTTAATGAAGAAGTTCAAATGCAATGGGTGGCAGTCCAAAAAGTTGAGCCTTAACCACTATCTGGAGCACGGACCTGTTAGAAAGCACCCTGTGTCACTCTCAATACTATGTCACAAACTAGCTTGTACCAAACCACAATAAGGTGCTAAATGTTCTGCGTCGGGGGTTTATGGCTGCATCCATACGGTTAGGATCATGTGCCGCATAAAGCAACAGGCCATTATTTCTATCAGTCAGATCGAAATTACTACTCCAATTCTATCAAATCTACTGACATTTCGCTCCCCCGATCCTCTAGGGTCTGTTTATTTAATCCACTCACATCTTTTACTAACAGACCTTAAACCCACCAGCCCTATGGTATAACCAATACTTCCCAATGAACTGAATAAGCATAAGGCCTAGGCCTGTTATTTAAGTTTGTTGTGGGTAAACTGTCAACAGCTACAGTACATTACACAGAGAGTAATGTATCAGGGGAAAATGTTTATAATAAATGAGTGGACATACTCCTAAACCGAAGTAAATCATATTTCATATATGTGTGTATTCTATTATTGTTGTATGTTATATGTTTCTTTCAGCGCCGGTTGTATTTTGATTGTCTGAAGGTTGAATGGGAGACTAGCTATATCATGACAATACTGACTCTCCCAAATCAAGTTGAAAAATCACCAGGGCAATATGTTGAGGGCTACAAACAACCATCTGGAAGTAAGTCTTATAATATAAAATCATCATAATTATCATAATTACCTACCCGATGTATGCATATCTGTTTATCACGGTGAAAACCCATTCCACACGGAAGAAATAAAGATAAATGTGTCTCCTAAATAATCTGAAAACCACATCTCTGTGAATACCATGTTAAATGCCATATTGGTCATTATTGGAAGAGCGCCCCATTTTAATGTCCATTATTGCTTGTCAGAATGTTTTCTTTAAAGAGAAATGCTGGTAGATATCGCAGTGCCCCTGTGTCTACTAAATTTAACACGGGTGCTGCCATCTGGTTTCATGAAAATATAGAAGTCTTCCATAGACACCAATAAATAAGCACTAACCCTCTTCAGATGGCCTTCGCATAGAAATAAGCATGGTGACACAGTATTGTTGTTAGCATTTCTCATTTGTACATTTTCCAAACTATCATAATCCAGAATTATTTGAAGATAGCAATAGAACATCAGTGTCATTTAGCAACAAAGTGAAAATATTGCAGTTTCCCATAGACAACAATAGTTAAGCACTTACATCTTCAGATGGCCTTCCCATAGAAGTTAGCAGGGTGACATGCCAATCTTTTTGCATTTTCTATTTGCTGATATATGGAACTTATATTATCCAGAGTTATTTGCAAAAATCGATAGAATTCAGAAATCACCCAACTTGGAGCATTTGTGCATTTGTCTTTAGATAAAAGATAATCACATGAATTAAAGTCCCTTGTGTAATATCTTCGGTTCATCCACCAAGATGCATGAGCTTAGAATATAAGAAGGCCTTAAACTCATGTCCTATTTTCATTGCATTGCAGCCAGCTTTACTGTCCCTCCATCAAAATGGACGACTCCCATTAAGATCTTGAAATCGGAAAGCAATAATCAAATAGACGTGCAATTTACTCCATTTTCCCACGAGATTTTCAGTTTTGAAAGCTACATCGTTGGGTTGATAAGTGAGCAGGAAACAATGTCCGTGATCGTGTCAGGTGTAAGTACGCATATTTCTACTTCTTCTGCAAATAGTTTAATTTTTTATGCAGCTTTAATTTCATTAATGGTTGTACATTATGAATCCTTGCTTGATCTCATGCGACAAAGTATATTATGATAAATCTAGATATTACAGATATTACTGCTTTGTTCTTAGTTGGCTAAGAAGTCTATTTGGTAGTGAGGAGTTACACAATGCAAGTTATGCAAGATGTCTTACTTCAAATCTTATTCTAATATGAACATGGTACAGACAATTGACAATTAACTGATATCTGATTGAAAGATGGTACATTAGTTGAAACGGGGCCCAAGATTATAACTCATCCAGTTTTACGATAGTACGCTAAAGCATGTTTAAAAGCGCCGAAATGTGTGGTCAGATGTAGGTATAGATAATAAATTTTACACCACAGATTTTTGCTTAAGTTTCTTTGAGGTAACTAATGATGTACTGATCATATTTCTGTTCCTACTCTTACTATCATTTTTATGTCGATATTCTGTCGAACTAAACCCTTTCTATTGATCTTAAGGCTGATTTAGCTAAACCTGAGGTCTCTGTCAGTTTCTTCAACGTCTGCAGTCCAGGCAAATGGAGGGCTACGGTAAATATATATACTTTTTTCTATTTATTTTTTTTATTCAGTGTAAGGTTCGCATACAATAAAATGTCGCGGTCCACCACCTCCCTAATAGTTAGGTTTACATCCATACTTAGCTCGCATCTACACAGAGATAGTTTGATTACAAATCATAGTTTACTCATAAGAGCAAACAGTAATTGCTCATGGTATGTAATATTACAAGTCAACATATGAGAATAATTAACAAGCATACTACCGTCACCAAATAAACAGTCCTACAATGATATAAACAGATGAAATGATATAAGGATCAGTTTTACTAGTTGCATTGTATACTTTACTTTACTTTACTATTTTCTCAAACATGGTTCATTGTTACAGAATATGAGCGCATTCGCATTTTGGTATTTCGCATACGGTATCGGTACGACAATGAGAACCTCGTAGTTCTAGCCGTTTTGATGTATGTCTCTATGTTTCTGTCCCAATGTCTGTCCTTCTCCTATCTCTATGTCTGTCTCTCTATCTCTGTCTGTCTGTCTGTCTGTCTGTCTGTCTGTCTGTCTGTCTGTCTGTCTATCTGTCTGTCTGTCTGTCTGTCTGTCTGTCTCTCCGTCTGCCTCTCTCTCTCTTTCTTTTTTTCTCTCTGTCTCTCTCTGCCCCAGTATCTGTCCTCCGCCTCTGTCTGTGTCTCTCTCCCTTTGTCTCCGTCCCTCTTTCTGTCTGTCTTTGTCTGTCTGTCTCTGTCTGTCTGTCTGTCTGTCTGTCTGTCTGTCTGTCTCTCTCTCTCTCTCTCTCTCTCTCTCTCTCTCTCTCTCTCTCTCTCTCTCTCTCTCTCTCTCTCTCTCTCTCTACAAACCTATCTCTCTAGAAAGGCATACCTGTAGAAATGGAATAAATATGATTATTAGGTACTATATCTTAAATAAGCCTAAACGGAAGCTACAAAAAAATGTACTTGATCATTGAGTTCTTTAATTTTATTTCTAAGGTTAAACCGCTGAAAATGGTGGACAATCAGTGTGCAAGGCTGGAGGGGCTAGCTTGCTTTGACAGCAAAGAGAATTGTCATCCATGCAAGAAGTCTACGTCGGATTTCTTCCAGTTTGAACCAGGTAACTATGTAGATTGTCATCAATTTATGATTGTTTACCAACTGAAACATGTGCATACACTGAGATTCTTAGAGCCTGAAACTATTTGTAGAACCTGGAAAGATATGTCCCTTTTGTTTCGTGGAAAGACTTGTGAATAACTGTTGAGAACAAAATCTCATTTTTTGTCAGGTAATCCATGTCGAATCGACTCAACGAATCAACTGGTGGCTACGGTGGTTGGAATATGTGCCGGATGTCTGCTAGCCTCATTGCTGGTTGCTATCGCTATCTACTACAGCAAACCATGGGTATCAAAGAAAAGTATGTGGCTTTTATGTTCAAAAGGATATCAAAAGTTGAGTTTGTTTAGCAATCAAAGTATTCAGATAGGTAGTGTTCGGTGTACTTCATAACTAGGAGCCAAAAGTATGTTCATCACAGATGAATGAGTGTGCAATTATAAATGAATAACAATTAAAAGGTTTGAGTCAGATTTAGCCTATGGGTAGTTTTCTGTAACCCACCTGCACCCAGTCAACTTGTCATTTCTGTAACTGCCTGAGTCTAGGATCAAAACATATCAAGAAAAAATAAGACAATCATTGTATTTACACTGTTGTTTTTTTTTGTTTTTGTTTTTTACAATTGAAGACTATAATACTTCTTAAGAATAATGTAAATGTATATAGATTTCATCAGTTTCATTTATTCCTGCTGTTACATTTTCCAATAACCCCCAACAGCTTAACATATTCTCTATTGATTTGTCTGTTCAAGCAACTTGGACGCGATCTGTCATTATCTCCCCTAAATTCTCCTTACCCCACGTCTCCCCCCCCCCCCCCCCCCTACAAAACATGCTACAGTTCTGAGCTCTCCGAGCAGATCTTTTGTGGTGCATGTCAGTGGTTAAAAGTAGTTTTATCATTCTCAGGAGCGGAACGTTTAGTTTCTTTCACGACCGCTTGGGGCAAAGGGTTTTGTCATTTTCGAGTACCCTAGCTTTCTGCTATTATCGCTCGACACCCGTAACATAACACGATGTTTAGACTCACATTTCATGATTAGTATGCATAATTAGAAGTCGTTTGATGCTATTCTGACAAGCAATATGAATAAACTTTGTGGGATAGAAGTATGAATGATTGAATCTGCAGATTTATTTACTTCTGAGTAAGTTTTTACTTTGACAGTTGTAGCAGCCTGTTCTCTGTAATTTCGGAAGATTGCTGGAAAAATGACCAAATAAAACAATCTTTGCAAAACGATATGATACAAAAAAAAAACTTCAAACATCTCCCCCTGCTCTTCAGCTACATGCTATTTTTTGTTTGGTTTCTCTATGTTAGATATTTACTGAGATATTACCAGAGACAAACAGTGAATTTAACATTGGTTTCAATGGGGTGAAACATTGTTTAACCCTTCGTGCGTACGAGAGTGCACTGCACCGCTTTCGGGAAAATAAACTGCAAAGCTCTGCTGCAAAGCGAGAAAACCGAGCCACGCAGTGTCCGTTTTTGAGGCCGGACGTACCCGTTACTACGTTGCGTGACGTCGGCGCCGCTCCCGAGAATGGAGCAGTAGGCCTATTCCCCGGAAACCCTGCGTTTCCATGAGAGAATTGCATGTATGTAGGTTAACGGCAGAAGATCCAAGCATAGCTTTATAGAATATACTTTAAATTTGCTGATTTCTTTATTATATGATCGGACAACACTCCAAGTGGTAACTTTCATTTTCGCATTTTTGCACTGCATTTCGCTCCGCCATTTAATTGTCCAACTCCCGTCAATACTTTATGTTCTTCATTAAAGACAAATGCTGGTGATTCCTAAATTCCATTGATTTTTGCAAATAGATGTGAGCTTTTTTCCTGTCCACCTCCTATCCGTTTCCTGATGTGGATATGGGTAGGTTTGGATCGATTTCTGGGGTCTCCATGGTGGTAGAGTTCCCAGACGTCTTCCGTGTGTCATCCAGATGAAAAATTTGTAAATAGCTCTGGATATTATAAGTTCCGTATATCAGCAAATAGAAAATGCAAAAAAATTGGCATGTCATCATGCTAACTTCTATGGGAAGGCCATCTGAAAATGTAAGTGCTTGACTATGCTGGTGATTCCTAAATTCCATTGATTTTTGCAAATAGATGTGAGCTTTTTTCCTGTCCACCTCCTATCCGTTTCCTGATGTGGATATGGGTAGGTTTGGATCGATTTCTGGGGTCTCCATGGTGGTAGAGTTCCCAGACGTCTTCCGTGTGTCATCCAGATGAAAAATTTGTAAATAGCTCTGGATATTATAAGTTCCGTATATCAGCAAATAGAAAATGCAAAAAAATTGGCATGTCATCATGCTAACTTCTATGGGAAGGCCATCTGAAAATGTAAGTGCTTGACTATTGGTGTCTAAGGGAAAATACAATATTTTGACTTTGTTGCTAAATGGCACTGATGTTTTATTGCTATCTTCAAATAATTCTGGATTATGATAGTTGGGAACATGTACAAATGAGAAATGCTAAAAGAAATACTATATCACCATGCTAATTCCTATGGGAAAGCAATCTGAAGAAGGTAAGTGCTTATCTATTGGTGTCAATGGGAAACTGCTACATTGTCATGAAACCAGACGGCAGCACCGGTGTCTACCTACCCGCATTTGTCTTAAAGATCTAGACGCAAAGATGCAGAAGAGCCCACCAAGGAGGACAGTCCACTATCGGGGACACTTAAAGCTAGGAGAGAATCCTCTTTTCCCTGTACACATGTGTTTTATCCTTCAGAGAGGGACTCTCCAGAACACAAGACACCTTTGTTCGCTATGAAGTGTCCTGTTTAAGGGGGTGTTCTATTGGGCTGACTGCATGACTACAAAAGAACGCACAGCTGTAGCGGGATTTCACTGTACATGTACACTAAACCAACCTTAAGGGGATACAATATCCGCAGAGGATATAGCGTCAGGGCCAGTTGCTGGTTATCTGAAAATGAATTCCATTAGGTGTATTATTTACCGTATTTTTTGGTCTTTTTTGAAGGGCGGCCGCCTACGACCCCACAACCCATGCAGAACAATACGGATGTGGGTAGGTAGCTGCATATCTATACTGAAGTAGCCTCCTCTTGGTATCGCCAAGTTTCTTCTGAATACTTTCTTTTTTGTTTTGATATATATGTAGTTAGATGTTTATTGGACTGGAGTGAGCAAAAGACATTTTGTTGGTGCCACAAACAGTCGGTTGATGGTGCAATATTGCGTAAGGATGAGGAGCAAATTGTTTCAACCTGACGGTTATTGCAACATGATTGTCACATGGTAGTAGGTAACCAGAGCTAACGTAGTGTATAGCTAGTATACATAAATGGCTACGTCTACAGTTCATGTAAATAACAAGGTTAAAAAATCTCCTGAGATTCTGTTCCTTTTTAGGGATAAATGTCGCCAAAAATTGCAGGGGGTAAATATGGTTCAGGGAAATTGAGCCGTACAATTTAGACGAAGAGATTGTGTTTGAGTACAGAATCTCAGCAGAATTTGTCTCAGATACATACCCTGTGAGGTACATGAATCCCATCGTCTGAATCCCCCTTTGTATGGAATAAAATGTCCAGCTGTGATCTCGAGTAGGCTACATATGCCGTATGTAAGAATGCATAAGCCTCTGATAATGTTTACCAGGTTGTCTGTCCAGAAAGACTTCGACAGGTCAACCTGTATAGGGTATGTTACGTTGTACCTTCGCTCAGTATAACAATCGCTGTAGACTTCCGTGGCAGCGTTTACACCTGCGAGCAAAAACATTACACCGATACTATATCAGATACAGAAACATATGTCGTGTAGCGTTCAAACGAGTTAGTGAACTGTGACCTTGACCAAAACGAGTTGCTTTCTGTATTTATCTCAACCCTGTATACGCTAAGAGAACGCAGAACACACAGGATATAAACCATGGGGAACGGACTACAATACTCGTAGGAGTTCCCAATGTTAAGCCTATGGAACAATTTAAATACCAGGGGTCAGATACAAAATAGAGAGTGGGCTTGGGGTGGGGAATAGAAATTTCAATTTTTTTTAGAACATTTATATATTTATATAGATATATATTATGGATGACCCCTGTAGAATTTTGTCGCTCACACCTACCAATATTTTATCGGAAAATAATTGTTGGTGTTGCCAAATCCAAAGATCGATAGGTGTAAACGCTGCCAAAGGTGAATCCAACCATCATCCATATAAATATGCTCGCTTTCAGCTGTCCGATAAGTTGACCAATTGATTGGAGACTAATAGAACTACTTTGAAGGCTGAAGAAATGCTTTTATAATTTCTCATGCCTATATTTTTGCCATCGTTATATTAGAACTTGAATCATCTTAATGAAATTTGTTTTGGCTTTGCATTGAAGTCACTGAAATATTTTTCAAATGAATTGGGACGTGATAAACATTCGATACTTCATTCGTATCTGCCATGATGACCCTGGGGTGAAAGCACCTTTCCACTAGATAATGATACATATATGGCGGTCTTATCCTATTGATTTAAATAAACCCACATGCATCCTTCGGTACATAAAAACCCAGTGCAAAACTTTGAGCATTTCCTCAAATTAATTATCAAATTCAGAGAGTCAACCCTTTTCATGAAAAGAAACATTTATCTGAAATCAAAAACCATGACACTGTAAGAGCAATATTCAATATTGAGATATATTTTCACAAATAGTTAATCAATCAAAAGAATTGCAAAAAAACACGATAAATAGGTCCTCCATATATACTCATTGTATCAAATCCATATTTCCGTAGAATAATGCCTATGGCATTGATGTAATGTGCATTAACAACGTATCAGAAGTGTACAGTTATAAGGAATAATATTTCTAATAAAAGTTGTTTTGCAATATGTTCACCGTTATATGAGATGGCTTTAATCTTTTTTGCAAGGTAAATTGCAGTTCAGATCTACTTGGGAATTATCAATGGTTTTACCATATATAATTTTTGGGGAGATAGAATTTGTTATATGTATATTATGTGTTAATATTAGCACTCTTATCAAAACATTTTATCTGAAACACCTCAGGGATATGACCATATATGCGTTCTCTTCAAAATAATATCTTGTAGCAAAAGGTTTTTTTATTATTCATGGAATATAAAGTCCCCATTGAGAATGAAAGGGGACCCATTATGTAAAACCTGTCAGATACCATAGCTATGGTATACAGATTCAAACCCATGGTATACGGCCCCAAAGCCATGCTATACAGGAAGATTGCCTATATGTGCTATAGAGCAAAAATAAGTCCGTAATGATTTCCATTAAAATATGACATTTGGAGAGATTGGATAATAAATACAATAATCAACAGTTTTGTGGACAGGCAGTCGTAAACTGCAAGAGGTTGAAGTGTGGCAATACACGAGCGCGACAAAAAATTTAATTCACTTAGTAAAAGAAAAATGTTATTGTTGTTGGAAGAAACTCATTGTATTATAGACTGAAATTTATTGTATTGACATAAACAAATGGCAATAAGGTAGAGGGAATGGTAACTTAGCTAGTAGATAAGCATACGAGAATGCAGGAAATATATATGACAACTATTTTGGTGTGAATTATTTTTTATCATCAAACGCTGATGTTGCGCCTCTGTTATTGATCGTAGACTACATGTTAGATATGGGTTATATATATATGACAAAATAAGGCAGAGCTAAGAAAAACAATTGCTAGCCAATGGGGGCAAATGCCCCTTTACGCGGTGAAATGTAAACTGTTTCGATACGTGTGTAACAATACTTGTGAATATCATTTGAAATGACCCAATATAGAAATTGTACCACAAAGAAATAGTAACTGCTTAACTATAGAATTCCTCGGTTGTTTCTGATATTGGTTTATTATTTTCCAGTGGTGAAATCCGTTGTTGTGGACCAGAAACGGGTTCTGCTTTTACATGAAGACGACCATGAATGCCACACAGCTGCCGTCCAGCAGCTAGCCAACTTCCTGAAAGAGCATTGCAAGTGTCTTGTGACCTTTGCTCAATGGGATCAAATGAATCTGGATAAAGGCTCGGCCGCCTGGTTGCTCAAACACCTTGATGTCTCCGACAAGATCATTGTCATTCATTCCGAGGGTGGGTACAAGAAGTACCATGCAAAGAGGACTGGGGAGCTGTACGATAAAAATGCATCGTCTATGATTGAACTTTTCGTGCCCGGGGTAAACATGATCATCAAGGAAAGAATCAATAGAGATGGCTATTTTAAGTCTTCCAAAAACACCCTCTCAGCTTACATGCCATACACACCACGAGAGTTTGTCATCAAAGAAACAAGTCCGTCTTTTATATTTGAGCTCATGAAAGATATTGATTCCCTGGTGCGTCATATTCACGGTGTGCCAAATGTCGGCTGCACACTGGAAGGAATAGATACTAGTGTCAACTACCAGCAATACAAAGACTTACCCGGTGGGAAAGATCTTGCCAGGGCCATTAACAATATGAGACTTGTTGTGAAAGAAAACCCAGACTGGTTCTCTGATTCTCACAACAAGGTCCAAAATGATAATAATGGGGATTCAGGGAGAGGAACGATGCAAGAGAGCAATTTCAGCAGCATTATGGAAGAGGATTCCCGTTCCGTGAAATCATATGAGACCCTTGAGGTTCAGCCTCGTGAGGTGGAGGTTCAAATAGAGGAGGAACAGAAGGAGGAAAAGATTGAGATTCCAAAGGATAATCGCAAAGCAGCCGACCAAAGGGAGATCTCCCGCCAAGATTCTCGTGTTGCACTTTTACGGAAAAGCTTTGAGGCTAGATCTTCCCTTGAAGTAGATAGCATGGAAGGAAGCAGACCCATCAGCAAACTGTCGATGGGAAGTACGACTGCTAGTTCATCCAGGAAGAATTCTACTGATACCAAAGAGGGTGCGTATTCGCCATCCTCCAGTGGAAGGCTTGGTGGGTCTAGTTATAACGATAGCATTGAGAATAGCATTGGTAAATCCTCCGCGCTTCTGGATGCATCTAGACCTACAAGTTCTTCCGCATCGTCGGAACCTTTGTTTAAAAAGAACGATATTAAGGCTACCCCTGAGACTGTGAAAAGGAAGAAAGTGGGGTCGGTCAAATATTACAGTGACCTTGTCGATGATGCTTTTCAAGATGCACTTTATGGTCAGAGTATGGGGGAACCAGAGAGCTGACCATTGATTAATTATTAAAGTTTTAATGATAATTCATGATTTAAACTGCCCTTTATATTATATGTGATATGATAAGCATCTAAGGAGATATTGTTCAAGAATCAAATGTTATGTACATAGAAGATTGTGGATTGGATGGTTGGCTGATGTATTGCCAGTGTACTGTCATAGACTGAACGTATGCGACATATCCATATATATATATGCCATGAGAGGAATATTATCTCACTATTAGAATCTACAATAGACCGCCTTTACCTTAAAGCAAGTGTTCCCTCAGAAAGCTTATCCTGTCTGGCTAATTGACTGATTGAATCCCTCCAGTAGGAAACAACCCAATTGGTGGCATTGAACAATAATCGAGGTAATCAGACAATCCAACAAGATGCGGCCAGGTGCTACAAGACACAGCCTCACCATGCCAGCCAAAAGAATCTCACGTGGGAAAGTATAGAAGAAACCAACAGATTTTGGTCAAAGGTGTCATTCTCTAAGAGTTTGATGCAGAGTGATATCAACGAGTGAATATCGCATAGCGTTCCAACCAGTTGGAGAACAACAACTTTGATCCAAATTTTCTGTATTTATCTCACCTCTGTATACACTAAGAGAATGGGCGGCACACAGGATATAGACCATGAAGAACGGACTGCAATACTCGTAGGGGCATGGAGAATGAGTTGCCAATATCAAGCCTATGGGACAAAAATACCAGGGGTGAGATAATAGCACTAAGCGAGGAGCAGCCAATGAGTCTTCATATGTAGTGATTGCTTGGAGATCACTCTCCATGCACACATAAAGGTATAACAGACTAATCACTGTGGTCAGGTGTGGATATATTCTACCCATAACACCTTGACAATGTGTCAGTGCACTCTCCTAGCATAGACCCTGCGCTTTGCTTCCTGCACCCGCTTGTATCTCTGCACCGACCTGCCAGTTTTTCAAATATTCTAAATTCTTAGCGCTTTGGGGGGGGGGGGGGGAGTTCTACTTGTAAATAGAGATGCACATATTTATATGGTAAATGATATACATTAATTTCTGTATTTTTTGTTATGTCAAACCAGACATAATCTTGTTTATAACTTTCTCTTATGGAAAGCACCTCTTGTGTTGCAGGATTTTCTATGTTAACATGACACATGTCCTCATTCGAAGGGGCAGTCTAATCAACTAAGGATTCACACTATAAAGTGGTTTTGGAGGTGAAAAAAACAGCTGTATTGTCTGTGAAACTCATTTAACAATTACGATATTTCCCAACTCATTATATTTGAGTTGTTTGAGTTTCATAACATTTGACAGTTACCCTCTTTTGATTCCGAAATGTTGGCTGGTTCCCTGGGTATCCACTAAAGACGTTGGTTTGAAGTAGACATAAGTAAGTGCAAGCCCCATGAAAATCTGCTGGGAGAGTGGTATCAATGGAAGTGGTAGTCTAATTTCCGGAATCTATATTTCGGGAAGGTTATTGAATCATATTTGGGAAATTATACTTAACCAGTGTTGAGGCAATGGCTTCCACACGTCTGCCTTTGGGTATCTTCCCGCTTGTGAGTCAGTAATGGCGACATTTCATTGGTAGAACAAACAATATGGGTTTTTTCCAATTAAACTGAGGATGATAGACCAATGCACATAGTAAAAGGAGGGATTACAGATACATGTATTATTTTTATAATTATACTTTTATTACGTATGTCCAAATAAAGATGTATCCTTTCAAAACTGAATATATTCAGTTGTAAAGTCTAATTGGATAAGTATTACTCATTGTTTCAAACCCTAACCTTCATGCTCAAAGTATATCCGTATACAATGTACAGTGAAATGAATTTAATCTTCTAGTTGACCTCAGGAAATGAGAAAGTACGGCTGGATTTGAAGGATATTTCGTTACAAAATATAATGTTTTCTAAAGAAAATCGTTACTTATAGCAGTCATTGCGATTGTGTATCGTATGTGAATACTGTACTAACATTCATCATTGAAGATATGTATGTCTAAGATCCAAATACCACGGAGTGACCTCGAACTGCATCAATTTGCCTAAGGGTGCTTAAAGTTGCTTTCTAAAGGCCAGTAAACACAAATCAAAGCTGCTTAAATCTGAAGTTTCGTGCAATTCGACGTATCTCTATGTGGCACTTGTAAATGATCTAAAATGTATGTTTTACTGGCAAATGATGCCTCGTTTGTGTAACACATGGAATTTGTTAACTGCGAAAATGTCATAGAAACAGCAAATCGGAGAAAACAGATTTCCACATTTCCATGGAAGTCCATGTTTTCATTTTCAGTATATAAAATTATTTTTCGTTGTGTAAAACAAAGATGATATTGATTGGGTCTCCTTCAATATAATGAAACAGTGGTTTGAAGTCGCCATGGACACTCATCACTACACAATGGCTGATAACAACATGTTTTCCACGTTTCCTTATAGTTTCTTTCCACATTTTTCTGACCTCAACTTCCACCCCTAATATTGAAAACCCTCCACAGAATATGGCTACTTATTATCACAACCTTGATTCATGTACGCGTGAAGTATTCATAGGCAGTAGTCCAAAGCACTGATTGATTAATTTAAACAGTTAGAGTACCATCTGGGCAAATCATAACCAACAACGCCCTCGTACCTTTCAGATACCAGTAAAAACCTAAAAGTAATACATTGCCTCAAATACAAGTAATATCATACATTCCAACAAAGTGGGAAAATACCTTTCTGGCAACTGTTCCACCCCTCAGGTATACTTCTCTATTCTCATCCCATTTACATTTGTTGTTGTTTTCATTATTTCTGTTCACAGATAATGCAATATTTCGATAGTTCACAAACTGTATGTTGCTATCTATCATTCAAACGATATACATGTATCCAAACAGATTTCGTATGATTGTTATGCATCGTTGTTATTTTACTCAAGTTATACAAGCTTAGTCCCGTAATACATAATGGTATGCCATGAATTACAAATCAAATCAATAATAAATTAATCCAAATGAAATGGTTTCCCTGATTAAGGGTCCTATGTTATAAGAAATATTACAGTACTATAGTGGTCAAAAGCTTATCTGATATAGAAATGTAAATGTACTTTATATATTTTGTTAGAAACATGCCCGTCCATGATATGATTACCCACGGAGATATATACATATCGATATTTTCTTACAAAGTTTAATAAACAACTATTTTGGAGAAAATATATCTATATTTGTTTTCTTTATCATAAATACTTAGGAAATAACGTTGCATTAGCTGTAGCGACTGTCAAAATGTGATTTATAGTTGGTGATTCAAATACTTTATTGGGTGAGGCCAAAGAGAGGCCTAAAATTACATTTTCTAATATAGGGCTTATTCCTAAGGCCCAGGTTCTACATGAAGATGGTGGACTAATATGACCAATTTTTTTATTTCAACAATAAATAGAAACTATTATTCAAAAAAAAAAAAAAATAGAACTGGGTCAAGAATCGTATAAATACTCAATACTCCACGAGTTTGGATGCGCCGCAATCTTCATCGAAGTGAAGCCGAGTGACGATTACGGCACATCTGAATCAGTGCAGTAATGTGTATTTTACGATTTGAGGGCGGTTCATGATTTATCTCACCCCTTTCCGGGACATAAGATAGCATCACATTCTCAGAATAATCAAAGTTACTTAGCAAATCCATTTCACATTCACTCCGCTATGACCGTGGCGTAGTTTTGTCACTGTACAGGGGTGATGGTTGAGCAGTGTTTTTTAAATGTTATTCCTATGGCGAACTCTTACCAGGAGTGAAATAAAGTGGCATCTATAGAGGAGGAGGAGTTCTCTGTCAGTTCCGCTGAAATGCTTGTGGATGGTACGTGAACCAGCTTTTGGACAGCCTGGAAGCCTGGTAGGCCTACTGACATACTAGGCCATGTTGGTTTCGCCATTCTATCAGATTTCACCAAGCTCGGTGGCCAAGTGGTAGGGGTGTTTGCCTCGATCGTGGGTAGTCGTGGGTTCAAACCCCAGTCGGGTCATGCCAAAGATTTATACAAAAATGGTGCCCACTGCCCATTCAGCTTAACACCCACCATTAGAATGAGTACTAGAGGTCTAGGGCCTGAGCGAAAGAATGGCCGTATAGCCGAATTCGGTGATTGTGTAACACAATATCCCCTTAGAAATGACTAAAAAATAAAATTTTAAAAACTTAGACTTGCCATACAGATTGCTCAGAGGGCCCCTGGTGAAAAGTAGTGTATTAATAATTGTCAGTTTTAATGAAACATTCTGATAAGTTATCAATAATATTTTGAAAGGTTGACACTAGTTTATTTTGTAGTTGATTTTGAAATGATACAAATAACTGGAGAGGTCTTGTGAGGGAGTGAGGCTTGATTTTCAAAGTTCAAGGTCGCACAGTATATCCTACAACCTGTCCTATCATATATCTGGACAGGGAACCAGTCTAGTCTAGACGAAAAAGTTAGATTTCTAGAATTTAGATTCAAAAATGAGTCGTATATAAGAGATCACCGAAATATTGGGGTATTGCATTATGGAATCAGTTATCGCCGGAACAGCAGAAAGCAGAAAGTAAAAAGGCATTTAAGGGAAACTTGATCTAGATGTATTATCAGGTCAGAGTGTCGCTCTTATATCATTAATTCATTCATACCATTGTCATTATCACTCATCCACTTATACCGCATTGACGTTGTTGTAAGGAGTACTGTTCTTTAGTGCTCCACATGGAAGAACTTTTAATGTAACAGAATGTGGAAATAAAAGCATTATTAAAAAAAAAAAAAAAATTGAATAGCTCTTCAGTGCCCTCTAGATGGCCCCCGAACTAAAGGGCACAGAGTGATTACTAGTGCTGCCATCATCCGACAGGAAATTGTAAGAGTCGGGGGGGGGGGCACTACTGTTATCAATTGTCATAATCTGTAGATAATCTTGAGAGGAGGCTAAAATTCCTCCATGGCAAGCACCCAATAACATTTTTTCGATGGAATCCGTTGATAATTGGTCCCGCCACCTGATGTTTTGGATGGCGTCGGGGGGGGGGGGGGGGGGCAAGATAGGGCACAATAGCTATGTGCCCTATAGAAATTCTCCATTTTATAATGGGAGAGGTCGTCGGTGATTTGGAACTTTTTGGAATGGAACGAAATTAACGCAACCTATTTGAGTTTGAGAACAAAACACCCTATAGAAACCTATCGTGTTGGCCATCAAACTAGCTCAGTACAGCCCAACAATGCAATAGTGGCAGGTTCATACTCTGGGTTCCAGTATAACGGTGGGTGCACGATGTAAGCTTTCTCGTGTTTATTTTCACCACACTGCATTCTTCGTGCTCCAGTGTGGTAGCCTGTGGTACGATCAACTCTCACCAGACGGCGTTGTTCATGCTTTATGTTGTCTTGTGCGCCCCCAAGCGGTCTCTAGGAGAGACTAGGGTGTCTATGGCACAGTGATGTCCCCTGGTGGGCATTAACGGCACCACTGCTTACTTTGTGAATTTGTTTTGGTGTGCTGATGTGGTGGTGGTGGGGGGGGGGGGGGGGGGGGGGTCCAAACTTGTCTCTTATCGCATGTTGTTATCTATTTTCTGTTTGAATAGGTTAAATGTCGTACAGATATAGAGAAATATACATATTGGAAAATTGTATTTGTATTTGGTTTGTTCACGGTTTTGGATATAAATGTCCGTGGTTTGTTATAAAATTTCAAAATTGAGGTCAGTTCTCATGGAACATATATCCCCGTGTAGGGTTTTCATCTTGTGCCTAAGATATTGAGGGAAACGGTTGTTTATCACGGCGATTAGCATTTCAAAAGAAATATTCATTTCACAAATTCTAAAAGTAGGCCTAAAAGAAATTGTTTGTGTTATGTTTTGAAGAAGATATCAGCCCTAATGAGATGTTATTTAAATGTATACATGTGTCCTCATTTATTTGTATTTATGTGTCGATAAATTACAAGCATGCAAGCATGTGGTTATTCTTGTAAACTTCTTTTTATTTGTTGGGTCCTACACCTACAAAACCCCACATACCTTCAACAGATAAAATAAAGTATTAATGTATTATATGTATGTTGCCATTGCTGGAACTCATTGGTTATCTTAATCAATATCTAAACTATTCCATTAAAAAAAAAAAAAAATCATAGGCAGGCCTACAGTTTTTATAGAGAAACAGGCTGACTGTCTCCGTACGGATAAAATACGCGGTAAAATCGGCGATCAGATGAACCGATGCCGGAAGCAGAGGTTCATCTGATCGCCGATTTTACCGCGTATTTTATCCGTACGGAGACAGTCAGCCTGTTTCTCTATTATTATATACCTTAAAATATCGAATTTTTAACTTTGCTACTGGGGGAATATTTGGATTTTGCCGCGGTACATGACCCGTACGCCACATACATACCCCGTACGTCACCTAGGTGTCGTACGGGTATAAATACGACATGGGTAGGAGCGGGCAGTATGTGTAGGATATACTACCACAGGTATATAATAATATCTCTAACGTTCACGTTCACAAATCCTATTATCCAGCTTGTCGTCTTTTGTGATGATCCAACGAAATACATTTATCATATAATAGTTGGTTGAACCAGCTAAGTTCTATATAATCTTCAAGATCACTATAATCTCATAATTAAATATTATAAACTTACAGAAACTCACATTTTGTTCGTTTCAAAACCAAAGTAGCATTACATTAGTGAATTTAAATCTAAACCCCGAAACATAGTGTGATATAAGGTGCATATACAATCAGAACATTCAAATAAATCTTTAAAAAAGAGAAAGACAAATAGTCTAGAACTTGAAAAAGAAATTACTGATTTTGTTGGTTTTGTGAATAAATCTCTAAAGATTTAGATATCGTAAATTCAAACAGTCCTCCTTCCTCACTTGTTACCACCCCCCCCCCCCCCCCCCGCCATTTTTTTTTTTTTTTTTATCATTTCTAAATTCAACCAATTCTAGCATTGCTAATACAAAATGTCTTGTTTTATCCTTCTTTGCCTCTACCTTCCCTCTTTGATATAGGCCTACACTTTCCAAAGTTCCATCTTCTCCCACTATGTTGGTATGGCAGTCAAGTATCTTTCTGCAGTTACCGCTAGATGGCGATACAAAACAGAGGCAGTTGACCTATTTCCATACACTTGACCCAGAACGGTGCCAAGCGCCATCTTATCAACACAGTGCCCGCCAAGGACCACACTCGAAAGGTAAGCTCTTCCTCTCTCTCGTTATCTTGTGAACGATAACACCACACTGATAACCCATGATCAGACATGAGCTACTCTAGGTGAAACTTAGAAAGAGTGTATTGGATTCATGTGTGGTGGGAATTCTTGCAGACAAATCATGTTAATGCGGGCTTCGGGCGAGTAGGGGCTTTCCTCGCTAACTGGGCCAGCCTTGGCCGTGGGCCGGTTAGTGTCAACTCACAGGTGCAAAACAGAGGGTCGGTGTGCCTGAAATATAAACCCAATGACTTTAATGGAATACCTCATTTCAATAGATCTATACACTCCTTATCAGCAGATATTTAAAGATCTATTGCTGGAAGTGTATGGTTAATATCCTTGCTATGACGCATTATATGAGGTATTCAGTCTTGCATGTCGAACTGTAGGTATGGGAAGTTTACCGATTTGTCATACCTGCATTGACCCCATTCCTACCCTACCTCCCCAATATGGCTGCGCCCTGTGGAAGTACACACACACACCTGTAGATTTATCTTTATATGGATTTCCCCAGAGTTCGCTATCACCAACAAATGCTGTTTCCAGTTGCATGGACCCCTCATCCAAGTGTCAAAGATGTGTGGCTGTAATAGTATTAAATTTCATCTGATTGCGTTATGATTCCCTTTGCCAGGCTTTGGTGTCAAGGAACACAGTCGATTTAGTAATGGAAGTAGTCAACTGTGATGGTTATGATTGGCATACCCCACATATCACCGCATAGGGTTATTTAAAAGCCAGTCCACACTTGCCAAAATCCAGTGTTAATCGCAGAATTTGAAAGCATTCCCACGGAGAAATTAAGTTTATAGCTACATGTACAAGTTTATAAAATGAGATAATTAATCCCGGAAGTTGTACTTATTATTGCGTCAAATATAGACTTTTGTCAAAATAATAATGTAAATAATAATAATGTTATCCATCGCTATGCTATGCCAGAGATGGCATGTCAAAATACACTCGGTCTGCTTTTTGACAGTTCATCACGGTATTGTGGCCAGAGACCTACCGAGGCATTAAATATGACCGGGTGGTTTTCAACGTCAGCATGTATACACATCAGTCATCATCATCATAATTTTTTTATAATGAACCCAGCCTATGCCTGATACTCTTCATCAGCACCCCCCTCCCTACCATATTTGTATATCAACCATTCTCCGATCCGGCCAGGAAGTAGGTGGCGCTACGAACCCCCTGGGTGGCCATATTGGAGAATCCCCTACGCAATGCTAAGCCTATGGAACCGTTCGGACGTCCATTTATCATATTTATCTAATGTGTGAGGATGTTTTAAGTACTTCTGAAGAATTCTCTTGGTCAAAATTTGACTTCCCTGTCAGTTCAGATCAAATGAGTATGTGGTAGCCATAATTTTGACTATAAATGTGATGTCAAGAAATCATCGAAACAACCGTTTTTCTTTGAGAAGGCACGTTTAAATTATGTCTCAATAATGTAAATAATCCTATTTAAAAACTATTTCATGTACAAAATTCACAGGAGAAGGTCGATTAGTATAGTTTTTCGCCATTTTAAACTCTGACATCGTTTTGTATTCACCAGCAAAGATGGCGGATCGATCCGTTGTCAGGTGAATTTGCATAATTTGGAGGGTATTTTGAACTGGAAGTGTCCAGCCGGATCGCAAAATATGATTTTTATTTACTTTTTGACCCCCAATCGAATGCAACGTAAATGAGCAGAGAACTTCTCTTTAGGTAGGGGGGAAGACGGGGTTTCAAAATGAAAACTTGAAAGTTACTATATGTCAGGAAGGCATACTAGGGGCTATGGTGGGATCCGGATTTGAATAATATTTCCCTAAAAAATCTTATAGGTTGACTTGTGCTACATATCTAATTAGTTTAAGTAAGCATTGATTTATGAATACTACCTATAAAAGGAAATATTCACTATGAAATTACAATTCGTCGAGTCAGCCTGGAAGTAGGTGGCGCTTCGAAACGCCTCCGCGGCCATCTTGGCAAGGAACCTACACAGTGTTGAGCCTATGGCGAATTCAAACGTTCATTTATGATATTATTTAATATGTGGGGTCGTGTCACGTAGCTCTCAAGTCAATCATATGACAAAACAAGATCACCCTGGCAATTTCAGATCAATTTGATTATGTGATGGCCTCAGTTTAGCCTCCGAACGCGATGTCAACAAATCATCGAAACAACGATTTTCTTCGAGTTGGCACGTTTAAATCATGTCAGGAAAATGGAAATAACTTATTTCAACTAATGCATGTGTAAATTAGACATAATTAAATAGAATATTAAAGTTTTCCGCTATTTTACACTCTGACAGCGCTTTGTATTCACCAGCAAGATGGCGGAAATCTACGTTGTTAAGGGAATTCGGAGGGTATTTCAAACCGGAAGTTGGCAGATGACTCGGCGAATATAAAAATATTGCATCATTTCCGACCAAGCCTTTCTTCTTCATTTTATGCCTGAAATGTCAGTGCTTTGACATATGGCAGATGTCACCAAAAAATCTCAATAAATTCAAAATATATCTGACAATAAAGCCCAAAATCTCTCCTTTTACAAATCTGTATCTTTTTATTGCCTACCGGTACAACTTTTGGATATCAAGTAAAAAATAACTAGTCTTCAGTCCCCAATATGATAAGATAGTGGCAAGAACTAAACTGCACAGTCAGGTGAATAATGAGTGGAGAGCGTGGATCGGCACAATGGAGCACCGCCTTAAGGTCGGGGAGTGTCATTACTCCAAACCCAAGTAATGCCCAATTCCCATTAGGAAGAGGTGTGATCGGGTCGTTGAAGTGTGGACAATATAAGGCTTGCCGATTCTGTCTGACCCGTTGGATCCGTCGGGCAAAGGTGTGCTCGGTAAGAATAGGGGTGTCGCTTGTCTTACAAGCTTAAGACTTTCACATTTTGTTCCCATTTCATCCCGACCATCAGCCCAGGGAAAGTCGGGGATAAGATGTTGATGTCTTATACCTAATAAGTCCTATAAGACACCAACATGCTGACTCTTCCCAGTCATACGCCTTCCTTTTACACCCTCGCACAGTGACCCGATTGAGATCAAAGGGAGCTGCCAGGAGGCAGGGCGGGCTGAGTCCTTAGTGACGGTATGGTGTGTATTAATAGAAAATAATTAATAACTTTTAATCTAATTAAGATATTGGGAAACGGTTTTCAGATTTATTATCGTCTCAGCTACAAATCAATGTTTAAAACTTGGATATCAAACAGGAGCAAGCGTACACTTGATATCAAAACATCCTGCACAGGATCGGTAACAGTCGGTGAAAGAGCGCGAACATTAACCCTTTAAGGACGGGTGTCTGTGGCCGAGCTACCACCTTAAGGACGAGTGCTGGTCGCAGTTTGTCTCGCTTGGGGATGGGCACATATTTGTCAAAAGTCATAATTCGAGTGTTTTATTACATGATACGAAATATAATTCTAAATATATTTTTTTCAGGATAGAAACACTTAGTGTTGTTAGATCTACATTCTGGGAAAATTTAATTAATATTGCTCCATTATTTCCTTATAAAAACGAATTTGTATTTTTTTGAGAAATGATGCCTCAACGCATCATTCGCCCTAAAAGGGTTAACAAAAATTACACCGCTGCTCACCAACCCGAGAGATTAGTCGGGAAGAGTCTGCATCACAATGCCTTTAAGCCCATAAGACAACGACATCCACCGATTTTCACCGATTCGATCGACCATGAGAATCGGGAACAAGAATGGCGATGTCTTTTACCCTCACACAACGACAGTTTGGTGCTTCCCGATCACACCCTCTCTACTTTATAAATTCTATTATATGGTCTTGTACAGCGACCCGAGTAAGATCAAAGTGAGCGGCCGGGAGCCGAGCTTAGTAGACTTCAGAAATGCCACACCTTCGGTTTCAGACACTTGATCCCCTCCTGACACTTGCCTGCACAAGATTGGAAAACCTGAGCTCATATTCGGGTGAATTATTTATTTCGCTGAGAAAGCAGAGGACACGTATGAGGTTTCTTCTTTTTTTGTTTATGTTATTTTGATACTCATCGGTTCAGGGGAAACATCAGTTTAGGGGAAGCACTGCTCATGCTATATTCCTTTGAAATACGAAGTTATCATCCACTGCACGTACAACTGCAGGAGTCCTATTAGTATCACTGGAGTTCGATGATATTAAATAATTTCAGTCTTTCACTCTTCTTTTAACATTATCGTATGTGGAACTAAAGCGTTGCTCGTGGCAAATTCAAAGATCATGAATACATGTGTGTGTTTGACAATGCAGATTGTCGCGGTATATAGAAATAAATTGAGAAATATACGGCAATATTATATATAACTTAAAATATTTGAACTAATATCTTCTGGATATAAATGTATTACCATATGTATTTGCTAGAATCGAAGTACAGTAGACTCTCACCTAACGATCACTTCGCTAATGCGACCACTCTTTTATTATTACATACCTAGCCGAATGTCTATGAAAAAATACCCGCTGGCAGGGGTGCAGTATAAAAAATGTTCGCCCATAGTGAATATAGTGCGCCCATCGTGAATATTCGGGCGCAATATGACCATTGGGTCAATTGGTACATTTAAGAAGTACATAAAAGGCGGATTTTTTTATTTAGGTATGTAATAATAAGAAAACGTAGTGGCTGAGCCAGAAGGGATGCAATTCTCGGCCTTTTTATACAATAAATACGTCCCTCCGCTTAAAGCGTCGGGACGTATTTATGGTATAAAAAGACCTCGAACGGCTATCTCTTCGGGCTCAGTAACCACGTTTTCTCTTATTATAGTCTTATACTTTTCCCCTCCATTTCATGTTTACAAATTGCTCAGTACTGCCAGCACCTCTATGGCGACCCATCTCGTTTAACAACCACACCTTCTTAAAGATGTCAAATCTCTTCTCGATAATGTGACCAGCTGATTGTCTATATCCAGGATTTTCTAATTTTGTCCCTTCATAAATAATAAATAAACTCAAACTGAAAGGAGTGGCGTCTAGATTTTATCCTACCCAGTTTCCCAGATTTTTGAATATTAGAAAGTAGTGACATAAACAAAAGTTTATGTCACACCCAGTGACATAAACAAATCCCATGTAAAGCCTATGACGGTTTTTTTTATTAGGGGTAGGACAAACAGTGCACCGCTAGGCGCGCTGAACGGTATCGCATGTATTGTCGTCTGCTGCGGATTGGATGCTGCAAATCAGTCTGTACGACCTCAGATAGCTGCGTCCGCTGTCTGCCGCCCTGTCTGATGTCCCCCCGAACGCAGTCCAATCCCTTTCCGGCGCCGCGTCGCTCCCTGTCTCTTCATCACCGTTGCCATAGTAACCCCGAGAGCCCCAGTGTTAAAAGTCGTCTGCCGTCTGTGTGACGCGTCGTTGTTGGGACGGGGAGGCCGCCGCGTTCATTACCGATCACTCTCCCCGCGGATCTTTCGTGTCGCTTAGGTTTACTCGGCATGCAAACAAGGGGGCACGATCTCTGCTTGAAGAGTGATTCCCGATTTCCGCCTGGTGAGAATCCCGAGCGTGTGGCTATTGATCCCCGAGGGCGTCGCGGTGCTTCCTGCAATGCCTGGCTCTGCTATTTATTGCCCCTTTTCAATTTTTTTTTATTCGCTATTTATTGCCGGCTCATCCGTCCTTCTCCGCCACCCCATCCACCTAAATCTTCACTACGCTAGTGCCATCTCCGATGCGCTCTTATTTTTACCCCTCGCTATTGGACCCTGCTTATCAGTTCCACTGAGTTATCCCCAACACGCGTATCTGCGATTCTAAACACAAGCTCAGCTGCTATTTGCGGTGCCTGCAATTGGCCGGCACTGCATCAAGGGAATTGAAGAAGTGAACTCAATTTCCACAGTGCACATAAGGGACCTGCTCAGGGCCCCAATTTCAAGGCGACTCCATTGGTACTTCATCGAGTTTTTCCCAGGATAAACACCATCCGAGTAGAGTAAAATCCAGCTTAAGCCTATAAGATATCGACATATGTTTCCGATTCATCCCGACCATAGGCTCGGTGAAAATCGGGAATAAAAAGTCGATGTCTTATACCTATAAGACCGGGCCGGGTGATAGGTATTTGTAATAATAATGCAAAGTTTGATAACTTCTGTTCTATTTAAGATATCAGAAAAAAAATTTCATATCTATAATCGCCTCTATCTTCCCTACTAATCGATGTAAAATACTTATAATTTGGACTGGGGGATAGGTTACATCGCTATTTAAACTGCCTGCTCAGAATCGGGAACAGACGGTGAAGGTGCGTACATCGATAATCGTAAGGTCGGGGACAGTCGGTCATTACCCCAAATGCAAGTAATGGCCAACGCGTCGGGAAAAGCAATAAAATCGAGTCGGTAAAATGCTTACATCGGCCCGAGTGACGCAGATTCTCACCGATCCGACGGATCTGTCGGTCAAAGGTAGAATCGGGCACAGTCGGCTTTCGATGTCGTAAAGGCTTACATTAAAGGACACCCCGCCAACAAGCCGGGACAATTTTGCTCCAAGTGGAAAGGTTTCCCAATTGTAGACTCGATTCTTGCCATATGCTCCCTCCTTCCTTTATCGTTGTCGCTACACCCTCCCAAGTTTCTCTGTCAGTTCATCCGGATGTTTAATCAGGATTTAAGAAACGAGACGAAGGCACTTCTATCATCAACCGATGCGAAAAAAAAAAAAAATTAATCAGGGATTTCAATCTTTTCTTGTTGAAAATATTCCATTGTTTTTTTTCTGACCCCAACTGCCATTCCTGTTTTCTCATTGTCTCTACATCCTCCCAGCTTCCTTCCTGTCGAACCCCCTCTATTTCGGCACACTTTCTCTGCCAATGCGTCTGGACCTCTTCAGTTGACCATTCCCAGTGATATTGACCCACAAGTCAATTTTGTTTATCTTGCAATGGAAATAGAATTGGGTATCGACCTCATTGCCCGGAGACAATTTCCTTCGTGGATACTTTACGTTTGTATTGGGTCTACACTTCTGATTGGAATAGTATCCCATTATTGAGACAAAGGGTTTTAGAATCATTTAGAACCACCTATATAGTGCATACGCAGTTGCATGTGGGGCTGGGGATAAACTATTTTGGACATTTTGAGTTTTTTATTCTAATGTGTACAAGATCCGAGAATGAGTGGGTGTGTTGGGGGGATGGTCATTTCTATTCAGAATTTCTACATGTATACTCTATGAATGGCCCCCTAGCAGTTCTTTTCTTGGTCCAACGATGTCCATTTTATTTAAAGAAAGTATGGTCAGATTTGATTGATCACTTAATAACAATATTTGATGTGAAAATAGCAAAACCATTCAGTTGGTCTCAGTAGTGATTTAGTAAAAATTGTCGGCTAGTTTTTTGGTGACAAATATTTAGAGAAAGAGTTGACATTGCATTAAGATGTAAAATTGGAGTGACGAAGATAAAAAGGAGACATAATCCAGTAATCGTTAAAAGAGAGAGACAGTAGACCTGAGGTGGTGAGGTTGGGGAACATAATAGCGTGTGGTGGACTATTTACTGGAGTGTGCGTAATATTGTGGGCACTAACATCAGGTTAGTGAGTGAACGTCTACTGCGCCGATATTGATTTCTTTGTCGCTAATGCGGCGTAACGGCAAAGAGGAAAAAGTCGTCTGCCCCGTCTCTTCCAGTCAGCTATTAACGCGCCATTCTCAAATAGAGAGGACAGGGAAGGTTGTTTTATACACACATCCTGACAGACTTTTATTATACATGGTATACAAAGTACCCATTCCATATAATTCTCATACTGCATACATCGAACAAGCCAAGCAGCAACCTGTACTGTCCTTTATCCTACCCCTAATATGAAATCCCATAGGCTTAACATTGGGTTTCCGTATGCCACGCTGACTGGCATACAGAGTTTAATATGCCACTAGTGGCATACAGCATTATCATCACGTAATATTCCAAAATCGAGGAGATAGGGTAGGATAAACCTGATTCGTTTTAATCTTGGCTTCCGCATTCCACTCCTGAAGTTTTGGCTCAGGACTTCACTCGGCTTCGCCTCATGAAGTCACTTTGCCAAACTCCAGTCGTGGAATACGGTGGCCAAGATTAAACCTCATCCAGTTTTACTATAGTATGTCTTGTATATACTTACCTGTTTGTCCTATTGACAACGATGGAAGAGCGCCCAGCATAGAGTGAATCTGTACGTCTTAATACTGAATAAAAAAAAAAAAAAAAAAATTGACAATGTATGGAGACTCAGTAAACCACTAGCCATTATTCAAAAACTACCAGATACCATAACCATGGTATACGGATTCAAATCTGTGGTATATGGCCTCAAAGCCATTGTATACGATAGAATAGTCCCTTTGTGCTAAAGAGCAAAGAAATAGTCCCTATTGCTGTAACCTTTAATTTTACTTGTAATGAATACAACAAACTATGGTTTTGTAGGCAGGCGGCTCTGTAAACCACTCGCTCGTGGATTACTACGAATCAACCTCTCGTGGTTTACGGGCACCTGTTCACAAAACCATTGACTATTGTCTATGAACACCAGGCTGCGGTACTGTGCCGGTGCCCGACACAATAAAAATACACAAAACAGGATGAGGCAATTTCATAAGCAGGGTTATGTCTAGGTAAAGTATTCACCCCTGATCTCCATTCAGGGGTGAACAGCTGTCCTATGTTAATTGGCGAGGCTCTTTGCAGTTAGGGAACCAGCGAGGAAGACTGAACAAAATGGCTGGACCTGAGAACCAGCGAAGTTTCACTGGAAAACTATGTCTAAATACACAGTTATAACATAAGATACAGCTGCTTTGAAGGTTGGCAAAGACTAATGGGTATATATTTATTGATTCAATTTTTTTCTCATATATGTCAGAGTGTGCGCAGTATGAAATGACGATTCCGGTGGAGAGGTCTATGGCAGAGGAACCCGGCCCTGCTTGGGACAGGGCCGGGTTCACTGGCTAGGCCTTGTCCACTATAATTTAAAAAAAACTCCATAGGCTTAACATTGGGTTTCTCTATGTCACGGGTGTGACTTAACCCTTTGGCACCGGGTGATGCCTTAAGGCATCGCCGCACATGGCCGGATGATGCCTTAAGGCATCGCTGTGTGATGCCTTAAGGCATCATTTTCTAAGACTTACAAAATTATAGTTTATATATAATAACTTTGTAAATTAATTCATCAATGATGATGAATTTTTCACAGAATGTTGGTATAACATTATGCTTACGATTTTGAAATATTCATAAAATGATATCAAAGATCACGTGTTTTATCACGTGATGAAACAATAAAATTATCAAATAGGCTTGAAAAGACCCGTCCCCTGGCGGTATATACTAACACCATACCCGGCCTTACAGACATTGCTTTGTCAGAGGTGCCCGGCGTGAAAGGGTTAAAGTGTTTTTTATGTCACTACTTTCTAATACTGAAAAAATGTGGAAACTGGGTAGGATAAAATCTAGATGCCACTCGTTTGAGTTTATTTATGTCACTCATTTTGTTGGTTTCGTAATGTCACTCGTCTTCGACTCGTAAAATTACAGCACCAACTAAATGCGTGACATAAAAAAACTCAGACTCAAACTCGCGACGTCTCTTCATAGTATTTAGTGCAATGCATGTCCACCTCACGATAGTGTTGCCAATCATTTCTGTGACAAAGGTGCGGAACAGGTAAAAAAACCGATGTGTTAATCTCATTTCACGGATCATTTGTAGAGATATTGTTCCAAAATCCCATTTCTTGGCTGGCTTATCGTCTTTCTGCCTCATGGACGCAGAGCAATGCTGATAATACAATACGTTTCCCTCCCACCCTTCATCATACCAGCCCCTACCCCAGAGACCCTGGTTATCGGATGTAATTCCGTGCCAGACTCCACACTGGCGCAGTGAGTGACGTTATAGACGGTCGTCAAGCACGCCAGAAGACTTATCGTAGTCAGCTGAGATGAGATTTCTCTGACGTTCTTATTGCGGTAGTGTAGATATGGTTTGTACAGAGCCTGGAAAAGCCTGGAATTATGTTTAGGGTTTTCCAGGCCTGAAAAATCCTGGAATACTCACAGATAGCCTGGAAAAATCTGGAAGAGCATGGAAAATTTAGTTTTGCATAGAAACATTTTTTTAATCTATGAAATTCTGGTCATTATTAGCTTTCCTTAATTACAGTCCCTATAAAATTTCAGCGACTTGGATTAAATAGTTCCAAAAATCCTTTATTTGACCATGTATAGTAAATTGCTTATGATATAGCATGGATTTGATTATTGGTCTACACATTTAAAAGGGGCAAAAAAAAAGAGAGAAAAATGGGAAGGTATTTATCCCAAGCCACTGAAATTCCACAGGTAGTAAGGAAGATAAAGAACATTTGGTAACAAATGAGACATGGTTTTAAAAACAGTGACTTGATGTGCCTTGAAAAGGATATATTAGAGCCTGGAAACGCCTGGATTTTGATTGGGCTGTCTATGAACGAACCCTGATATGATCTAATGTTTGCTACTGTAAATAAGATTCGAAACCAGAACCGTTACAGGAGAACTTGACCCGTTTTGGGAAATCGATTGGAGAACTCGACCCGTGTCGGGAACTTATGAATAAGACATTTTCATATAGAAGGAAAGGTCTTGACTAGTTAGCTTTTAGACAAATAATCCAACGGACATTTAGAAAATACGTCCAGCTATGTTTAGGTGTGGGGTTAAGGATATTGTTAGGGATTGGGTTAGGGTTAGGGATTTTCTGTTTTCCTGCTTTTTCATTCATAATGCACTTAAGTTTCATCTTATTAGAGTTAAAGAGTGGACATAGGCATGATTCGAGATGAGCTTTTTAGACCTCTAACCATACATACATCTCTCATTCTGTTCTGTACCCTACCGTTACATGATGCGATAATACACTTACAATCGTTGAAATATTGGCTGTGAGATGGTGTCAACATTCATTCTGTTTCACTATCAAAAGGAAAACTTTCATTTGCATAATAATGGATTTCTTGCTCTCTTTCAGGCGATGAGGTTGAAAAAGATGGGTCTAGAAACAATTGGCATTTTCGCTTGCCTCATTGCGACAGTTTATGCACAATTTGGTGAGTAAAAGAATATACCTTCTTAGTTTCCTCACACAAACTACCTATTTATTCGTAGGCACAGAGACGACAGCTTTTCATTTTATCATAAACAAACTTTTTCATTTTCAGTATATACATATGTAAAATAATTTGTCCTTGTGTAAAACAAAGATGATATTGATTAAGACTCAAACGGGAATCCCACCGCACAAAGTTGTCATCGTAAGGTTTCGATTAATTTCCTGATACTTTGCAGAATATCGTGAAAATCTCCACGCCTTTGTTTTGATTAATCGGACAAGGATGCATGCTTTCACTGAGTATTTCAACCGATCTAGCCCGAAATTTCACGAAATCCTGACATTGTAACGTGTCGAAGCATATACCACGGCCAGTTTTGGGGATTCCTGCCTCAACGCGCGGCTGAGCGTGTGACGTCATTCACAGGATATCTTTTTAGACTATAAAGAAACTGAACAATTTTTAAACCATATTCAATGTATTATTCACGATATTTATTTTCTATTATTCAAGCTTTATTAGATAATTTTACTCAGCGTGTCCTAGTATTCCCCTTTGAAGCACAACACAGAGGACTTTCCTTTTTCTTCACATTAGTATCCAGTATCTATATGAAACCACCATCTATACCTGTGAATCAAGATAAAGCAAAACAAGCACAGATCTGTATAATGTATGCTATATCTAATCGTTTGTATTTGTGATTTATATGACCCTTCTACACAAAGACCTATCAGGTAAGCTAGACCAAAACTGGTACAATTCGCAGTGTATGTCATGCACGCCACAGTATACCTGTATGGGGGTGGACCTAAAATTTAGATGGTCCGGTGAAATGCATTTATTACATTTGTGTTTATAAAGTCGCCTGAATGAATCGTTTCTCAAATTGTCTATACTGATGTGTTATGTATGTTTATCATGTTTCCTGTTTCATGTATTAGTAATGCTATTTCATGGATATTGCTAATACTAATGATATTGCTAAAAACTGATATTCTCTGCTTGCTTCATTTTCGACGGAGATTTAATGTTTTATTTGCTGAACCCATGGTATCAGTCATAATCATTTTTACTGAAAAATTCGTTTGATATTTTAGTCGTCAGCTGCATTTTCAGTACTACAGTTATAATGACTTTTGTAATACGTGTTGGGAACTCGTTCGAGGAAATTGGGGCGCCGATTTCCGTAAATCGGCCCCGATCTCTTCGAGAAAAAAAAATCGAATCACTCGTGGTCGCAACGTTACTGCTGCAACACCACGACTTTTGTAAAACGGCCGATTTCATTTTAGAATCGGGGGTACCGATTTTGGTAGCCAATGTAAAATCATATAAATAACCAATCAGATCTGGGGAGAGGCAACGTCAATGGAGGTAAATGCGAAGCTGTGATCATACATTGCCGTGTAGACATCAAAGCTCCAGGCCACATGCATCGCCGGACGGGCCTACAGTCATAGTGATTCCTCAAATGTCGTGTGAGAAATGGCACATGTTGCACTAGGAGGACCTTCCATATTGCTGGTTTGATGCAACGCAGATGTTCAAAGATTCTGCTTTCTGAAATACCCCTCCCGAAACAACAATATTATATAAAGCCTATAAGACAGCGATACGCTGATTCCTCTCGATCACACCTTTGCCAGATGGATCTGTAGGGACAGTCAGAATTGGCAAACTTTATGTCACGGTACGCACTTCACAGATCCGATTATAACTGGGTCTAACATTACTAGCATGGGGGTAATGACCGACTCTGCCCGACCTAAAGATTGTCACTGTACATACCTTCATCAACTGTTCCCGATTCTGAGGAGACCATTTTAATTGCAATGGTCCATATCTCCCTGTCTTGCGATTTGTAAGGGAGACTGCAGCCAATTATAGTTCTGAAAACAGATTTCCGATATTCTATATTTAACTGAAGTTATAAAACTTTGAATTATTTTCTATGACTACACACCACCGGCCTGTAGCTCACCCTGGCTCAGATCCCTGCATCTCCCTCGAGTTGCTGCACAAGGCCATAAACTCAAGAGGTGTGATCGACAAGCGCCGGTCTGTCACTGTATGAGGGTATACAAAAGCAACATTATTGTTCCCAATTATTATCGTCGATCGGATCGGTGAGAATCGGTGGTAGATGTCACCGTGTTATGGGCTTTAGACTTTCTTCTAATATTGGCCTTGCTGTTTCTATGTTATGCTCATACAAGCATCGCCATACCGTTCCATTAAGCAGTCGGGACTGCATCAGTAGTTGTTCCCCATCCTCCATATCCTCTGTGGGCTTGTGAATGTGTGTCTCCCGTTAGGTTGTAACATATCGGTAATGGAGTTACTGTCTTGTATTGTTCTAATATCGGATCTATACGTGATTGCTCCAATTTCCAGGGGTGTACATTGATAACACCCAAACCTGCCAGCACTGCCGAGACTACGAGGTGGTGGTACTTCATAGAATGGTGTCTCGCCCACACACTAATTTCTGTTTTAATTTCGGTAACTTTTATTTTTGGTGTTTGGGCATTATGAAAAGAAATTTAGGTCAGCGTTGGAGGGACGGGATTGCAATTTAAAAAAAATGTATCGTTGTGGCTTGTCAAATTATGCCTGTTGTCTCCATTTTCCTGTTTTTTTAATGGTCCGATTGAGGTATAAAGGGCTGATTCCACCAACAATATGTATTTGCCGTCGTATGTCTTGATGTATCTTGTTACATCTTACAGGGTCGGGATGTGTCATATCTCCTATGTCACAAAACGTAGCCGCACGGTGTCGTGTGTATGTTTTGGTGCTCCGCCACCACGACACTTCAAGACACATCGCGACAAATAGGCACGCGATTATTCAATCCTAGCCCGATTAAGCAAGACAACCAAATCGGGACTAATCTCGCTACATCTTGTGTGTTGGTGGAATCAGCGCTTAAGAGAACACTTTCTCAAGTCCAGAATATTTTATTACTCGAAGCTTCAGAGATGAACAAGTTATTCCAAGTCCCAAATGAATGAGGGTTGCCAGTTTTTAATGTTTCCCTTGAAATTAAAATTTTCATGTTCAGAATAAAAAAAGATAAATCCGATAATATTGATGTACCAACTGTTAGATTACCCAATTCAACAACAGCCCTTGATCCCCCACTGAACCTCCCCACTGACCCATGTAAAAACTTGAGCTTTCCCTTGATTCTCCATTGTAATGTAACCCGTAAACCCTGTATTGAAATAAAAAAAAAATTATATATATGTCTTTTCTGACCCCCATCTTGCAACCCATGAAGGATTGATTAGAGATAACACAATGATGAAATAATTAAAGTTCTCCAAAACCTAAGTCCTGAGTGCAGACCAGTCTCAGCCACACAGACAGAGAGCGGAGAATGAACTCAAACTTTTGAAGCATGTCCCGAGCTAGAGCTGCGGGTAACGGTTTGCTAAAACTAGACTTTGATAATAGCCGCTTTGATATGAACCTATTGACCTCATGTATTGACGCCATATACGCTTTCCTGATTCTGCAAATCGCGCTTTTTCCCACCAGCATGTTAGTCAACCAATAAAACTCTAACAAGTAAAACAAGTTACTAATCATATAAAAATTACTTACTATCACTCATGATACTGACTTGGTAAAGTACCGTAGTACTGTTACTACAGTACATACTGTTACTACAGTACATGTTGATAATTCTTCCGTCTTGATTTGGGTTAAAAGTTTCTTATGTTTTTATTCCTGATTCAGAATGCCCGGACCCATGGATAGACCACGACGGTAAATGCTACAAATTTATCATCTTCCCAACAAGTTATGAAAGCGCGAGTCAAGACTGTGCGGTAAGGAAATCGAAGTCATAGCGTGCATTAAGCTAATGATTACTAGTGAATAGCAACTGTTCCAATCGGTGTTTGTGTTATTCGCTATATATTCAGTATGTCTAATCGTTACTACATAGCCCTTGCCCTGTAGCACCCAGTTCCCCTGCTCAGCATTACACGGCAGGCATTGCCTGCAGAAACAACCCTATGGCGGGTTGATGATATTTTGTTTTGCCAAAATGAAGGCCAATATGGCTCTTATACTATGTCAAAATTTCTTTTAATTCAAACAATTATTTTTCTATTTATTGAATTTTTTACTTAAATATCAATGGTTCCTCTAAGATGCCTGGAGGCATCTTCCTGCCGTAGCCAGGGGAATACCTGGAGGCATCATGCTGCCATAGCCAGGGGAATGCCTGGAGGCATCATGCTGCCATAGCCAGGGGAATGCCTGGAGGCATCATGCTGCCATAGCCAGGGGAATGCCTGGAGGCATCATTCTGCCATAGCCAGGGGAATGCCTGGAGGCATCATGCTTCAGTTAAAGGGTTTTAAGGATATTGGGCTAATAAGTTTCATACATACACATATAAAATGTATATATGCGTTCATCTCACGCCTGTTATTTTTCCCCATAGACTCCAACACCTATGAAGTATTTAGAAAAAATACTCAATGGGGGATTATGTCACAAATGTTAGCGGCTTCGCCTTGTAAATTACTACGTGATTCAAACTCGATGGGATACGAGCTCAGACCCTAAACTTTCATAGGTTTCCTCTATAGTATAAGCGCTGCCTAGTAAAGATATTTAGGCTATATTGTCTAAGTAGCGAAAGCATGTCAAACTCCAGACTGATATTTGATTTAAAAGAATGAGTAAACTTCCTTAGAATCAATACATATGATATGTGTATCATTACTCCAGCCAAGGTTTCTATCTCCTATATCAAATAAAAGAAGGAGAGACAGGTATTTCTGGATAAGAGGCGCCACAAAAGGGTGTTGTGACATATCTAGAAAATGAATCCTCTCCAAATATGAATCCCTGATCCATTTAGTTGTATTACAGGGATGTCAGTTTTCCACATTTCCTTGGAAATCCTCGTTTTCATTTCCAGTTTATGAAATTAATTTTCTCATATAAAACTAAAGATATTATCAATTGTGAACCATTTATGCCAATAGAACAGTGATTTTAACCTGCCCGGGCTCATTCCATGCCTCAGCCTCATTCCATGCCTGACACTGATGTGTCTTCCATGTATTCTCAGTCTCGCTAATGCAGTAAATTGCACATGAACAATATTTCCACTGTTTTTTTTCCTTGACCACAATTGACAGATAACTGGACTTGTAATCCCAAGGTTGTCAGCCTTTGTTGATTCGAGTCCCACTGCAGCCACTTTCTCCCTCACCCCAGCAGTGGTAGATTTACTGCTATATCAAAGGACAATCCTTCTAAAACCATGTCTATGTGGTATGGGGAGTAAAAGAACTCCCACCTCGGTAAATGTGTAGGGGTGAGATTTCTACCTAAATTCCTTACATAGATTCGATCACCACCCTCGTGGTGTAAAAGAACCTTGAGAAAGTCTGGTCAGAACCTGCAATGGTTAACTGGACGTTAAATCAAACCAAAAAAAACAAACAAACCAAACAACAACTGACATCCCTGGTATTAGTAATTTACAACGTTCATGAGTGTTCTCTGTCTTTTAGAATGACGGTGCTGCACTGATAAGTATCAACGGTCTCAGTGAACACGAATTCTTCCAACAGTGGTTGATTGAAAATTACGATGACGAGTAAGTGGCTTTTAAGTTTTACTTGTCTGTGAAATTGGGAATGATATCACGATGTTTTAGAACTTGATAGGTCATATTTTAGACAGAGATGACAGATTTCCGCTTTTTCATGTAATTCCATGTTTTTTTTCATTTTCAGTAAAGATGATATTGATTAATATTATAAAGTTAATTAACAATATCAATTAATATTAATTAGCCTCATTCCCGCCAACTTGGACTAAGCTAACATCTTTACCATGATTTTTCTCCTAGGCAGTAAATTCTGTATGAAAAATGATTCTTTATGATCCCACCTGATATCACTGGTTTTATTTTGATCAGTCTTACTTGGCCAGTCGAATTCAAAAAGCGTTGTGTTTCTCAGTAATGCATAAGGTCGCCTATAAGTGTTGAATAACGTTGAACCATATCGTCCCTGGGTCTCTATGGCATACAGAAAAGGGTCTACTTGTACGATCCTTGATTATTAAACGGGCCCCTATTATATGTACACCTGTAAATCCCATGCGAATCTTTTACTTCACCCTGAAAGAGCCACAAGAAGAACTGATGGACCTCTATTTAGGTTGTCTCTCCCAACAAGTACCAATTTTCAAAACTCACTGGCCTATTACGGCCCTAAATTGTGGAACGAACAATCACCTGAAATTCGTAATATCCAAACATATGCGGCCTACAAATCGTTTCAAGTTTAGGATACGAGGCGGGGACCGAAAAAAAAATACAAATCGTTTCAAAAGGAAAGACTTTTCTCATTGATACCTTGATATGTTAACATAATTCTATTACACTGCCTTTTCTTTAGAAATCTGGATGTGAATCTATTGGTCACCAGTTACACACTGATCTATTATGAACTTATATTTTGTTGATCGAGCTGTTACTCTCTCATTGTTTGTTATTATGTTGTTTTGTCAAATCAAATCTATTATGTTTCAAACAACTATTTGCTGTATATCACATCATGACAACTGGTCATGCGAGATAACCAGCTTCATAAGACGCTGAGCTATGGTCAGTATAAATAAAAGATTAAAAAAAACTAACTTGATTATTGCCCTTTCAGTCAGGACTGGTTCACCAGCGGCAAACGGCGCGAGTCGGCCGAGTCGGACCCCAAGTTTTTCTGGGAGGGGGACGGCACCGAGGTGCAAGGCTTCCAGTTCTGGAGCAGTCCCAGCGACCGCTTCAAGAATGGCGACATCATCGTCTACCACACAGACAGTAAGAACCTGCACAGTCTCGTTCGCAGCTTCGAGAAAATGTGTATAAATCAACCATTTCAGGGTTTACAGACTTGGACTTTTCAGTGGGATTTCAACCTTTTCAGTCATAACAAGGCCATGCCCTCAATGTTTTCGACACATTAAGAAAGATTAGATAATCAAAGCAGCTTTAATCAATGAAGTAAATACCTTAATTACGCTTTATTATCCATCGTATACAAAGTCCTCATTGGAAATATATGGGGACGCGATAAACCACGACCCATTTTATTTTTTTTTTAAATTCCTCAAATGGGAAGAAGGGTATAAAACCCGACTTCGCAAATGACGGGAGGAATTTGAATCCATTATATAAAATCTGTCAGATACCATAACTGTGGTAAACCGATTCTTACTCGCACTAGGGACTACTTTCTTCGTAGTCCTAGTGTTCCCTTAGGGCACTCAGAAGTGTCCCTAGGCTCGCAAGAACCTTAATTCTCCTTCATACTTCTACCAAGGTAAGTAATCGGAGAATTACCTATTCAAATCCATGGTATACAGCCTTCAAAACCATGGTTTACGGAAAATAGACCTTTCATGCTATAGAGCAAAAAATATACTCCCTATTGTTAAACACATTAATATGGCAATTACTGAGATTAATCTATTAGAAAAGATGGATGATAAATGCAACAAGAGAGGTTTTGTGGACAGGTGCCTCTGTAAGCCACTCAAGGTTGACGTCGTAGTTCACTCGCTAGCGCTCCTGTATTACTACGCGTCAACCTCTTGTGGGATACGGTTGCCTGTCCACAAATCCATCGATATTGTCTATATCTAAAATGTAACATTTAGAATAAGTGGCGAATAGTACTTCAGTCTCTAACCGATGTACGACCCATTATATAAAACCGGTATCTAAAATGTTCATTTTTTCATTTGCTGTTCAGCCGGTTCCACGCGACACTGGAAGTTGGCAGATAAGAGTCTTCCGCATCCCTACGTGTGTGAAACGAGCAAGGAGCAGATCTTCCGTATCATAGACACCGCGCGTGGCTTCGGTAAGATTTCCATTGTCCTGGAGCTTTCCTGATTTCTTTTTAATATCCCAAGTGTCATTCTCGAGATCATAGGGAGCCAAAGTGAACCTGCTAAAACAACAGATACCCGTTCACAAAACACCATTTTTGGTTATATGCGCTCGGTACTTTGACTGTATAGGATCGAGATTTTGTTTTTTTTTCAAATCAGTTTCTTTATTGGGTCAAATATTGTTAACATCCAGTCATCGTTCAACATTAGAAATTACAATGTGATATGCCCAATAAAGTGGCAGAGCCTCAATTGGCTAAGCAATTGTTTTGAAAAAAAAGTTTCATCCTCCAATCGTTTTAAATCCATATTTTTGATACATTTAACATCTGTCATCATAGCTTTGAAACAGACTAATACAGGTGTTGCCGTTCAGCGCCGCCTAACGGCCCACTCTCTAGATACACGGCCGCTCGGACAAACACGGCCGAGTCAGGCGGCTTGTATATAGACAAACAGCAATCACACCTAAAGTGTGAATGGTGGGTGTGATTACAGGAGTGTTGTTTTTTGTCAGATTAGATTGTTGGAGCAAACTAGGGCATTGTATTAACGAGTCTTGGCTGTCTAAACTTTATAGTTGATAATCATCTTGGTTTTAACTTGGAAAAAGATAAGCATAATATAGCTAGGCCTGCCAATGTATTAGTGTGTATGCAGTTTTGGTGTCCCTGTGCTATCTAAGGTATATCTAAAGTATCATTGAGGTGATATGCATGTATGATACATCAAATTGTAGCTGGAATACCATAGAATACGATGAAATCATTGTTATTTCTCTGAAAATGAGATACATGGGTCTTATGATCGTATTAGGCTCATATACTGAGTGATCCAATGCTAAGGAATACGTTGCCAAGTGAATGTTTGGCTTCAGCCTTGGCGTAACTAGGGAGATAAGGTGCGACACCGGCCTACGGAAAAAGGCCTATTCAGAGACGATAGTTGGAAACTACACTTCAATAAAAACAAACGAGACCAAAATCAAATTTCTAGCCTCAACCTCCCATAGCTTTAGCGCTAAGCCTCGTTCTTGCTGGCCTCCGGAAATGGTGTTTTAAGCACGTGTAATAGGTTCACTTCGGCTCTCTTTTGTATTCCGAAGAGAAAATCTATTAGGGGGTAGGGCTTAGAGGTTCAAAATAGAAACATGAAATGTGATGAGCGATATACTGCTATGTCCTACCGTTATCTGTTTCTATATGTATACATGTATGCCTTCCTGTAGTTTGTAATCTCTGAGAGAGTTAACATTCTTTGGAAAAAGGCAGCTATCCATCATAAGAAAATCGAGTTAATTTTTGTTTCGCCTAGCTAAGACATACCACTTCTTTCGGGAGTCTTTACAAATTCACAACGATAATCAATATTCAGCTGTACGAATAACTACAGATATTCAAATCAGTAACTCTTCTCCCATTACCACAAAGATATTTTTTTTTTTTTTGTTTTTTTTTTTGCATGTTTTTGAAAAAGGCATTTGTATTCTATCGTAACAGGGTACGGAGCTGCCGAAGTGGATCCAGTCAAACTGCCACGTGGCCCCAAATTCACCACAGAGCCACAAGACTTTATCTACGACAAGGACAGCGTTAAGCAGTACGTGGAGTTTGAGTGTATCGCCGAGGGCATGCCGCAGCCGGCCTACGCGTGGTACAAGGAGGAAAACCAGCGGCAAGTGGTAAGTGGCAGAGATGTCAGTTGTCCATTTTTTCGTGGAAATCCACTTTTTCATGGTCAGTATATGTCATTTCTTTTCCTTTTCCTTGCATTGATTCTGGGATAAATATTGCCTCATTTACGCCAATAAAACGGTGGTTTGAACCTTCCCACATACCCTCAGTCACATGCCATGGCCGACAAGGATATATATTATCCAAGTTTTCCTGATCTCTGTAGCTAAAAAGATCCACATGGAAATATTTCCACGTTTTTCCCTGACCCTATCTGACGTGCCTGAAGTGGTAATATAGTGAGATGTAGTTTGGGTGGTTGAATTTTATCCGTGTTGTTTTGTGTTGAAGATGTGTACCGAGTTTGAAGAACGAGGTGCGTATTTTCGATCAAAACATTATTATGTCTCCTTGTTATCATATACCTGGAAGTCATTAAAAACACCATTTTTTCATCGTCTAAACAAGTTACGTGGTACAGAGGAGAGTATGAATTCTTACTCGCGCTAGGGACTACTTTCTTCGTAGCCCTAGTGCACCTGGGAGATAGTACCGCGTAGTAATTGTTACCCTAGGGCACTCAGTAGTGTCCCTAGGCTCGCAAGAACCTTAATTCTCCTTCATACTTTTACCAAAGGTAAGTAATCGGATAATTACCTATTATAGTTTGTCGCACTATGACGAACAGGATCTGTACCGCTGGCGAGTAAGTGTGAATCATTTGCTCATAGGTATATTACTATACACCTATAGGTGAACGTCTATGGGTTACTAACCGCTGCTAGGCATATCGTATAAATAACGTTCGGGCCCGCCGAGTAGTAGGACGTATGGATTCCCATAGGCTTAAGCATTGCAAAACGTACGTCCCGCTGCTACAGACACTACGGCCCGCTAACGCAAAATAGCGCGATAGCGCAAGAGCAGTGTCCATGTCAAAAACAAACAAACGAAATGGTCGTTCTCTCCCATTCATAACTTGACATTAACTTAACAGCATTCCAAGACCTACCCGTAACAATTGGGAATGCGTACTGTCCAAATATCGAGGTAAATAATGTGTAGGTTTCACCTAATACCGTTTAAATAGCTGAAACATATGACATTAATCGATAACAACAAGTCCGATCGCCTTCCGTTCCGCCGCTCCGCGTTGTCGACGTCATAATTATTTTGGCTACCAGAGTTCCAGGTGATCCTGTGTCATAGATTTCATAGACCGCTCCACGTTGACCGTTGCCGAGTTTTCACCCTCCCATCTCCCAGTGTGCAGTGAATGTCGAAGTCGCCGTATTGAACCGCCGATATCTTCGGTTTAAAGCAACCGATCTTCATCATATTTGGTACGATTATAGGTTAAATATATGCAGTACTCCTGTTAAAATTTCATTCCTTAATTCCCACGGGAAGTGAAGTTCCAGCATCATCTGTTGCTACATGTCAACAGTTGCCGAGTTTTTCCGCTAGCGGGCCGTAGTGAATAGCAGTGGTTTAGTACGGGAATGGGTGGGTGAATCACAGCCCAGGAAAGTTATTAAAATGGCATTTTAAACAAGTAGGAGGTGTATAGTAATAAGAAAACGTAGTGACTGAGCCCGTATGGGTGCCGTTCTCAGTCATTTGATGAAAAAATACGGCCCTCCCGCCTACAGCGTCGGGCCATATTTTTTCATCAAATGACCTCGAACGACAACCCGTACGGGCTCAGTGACTACGTTTTCTCATATTATATAGCAGTTGTTTTATGGAGGCAGTCATCTTGCAAGTCTACTTCTTGTTACTGGTCGGTCGGAGGCCAATGGAGATGTAGCGCTTATTGGGTACCAGCAGTGGCTTTCTCAGTGTAAAACCACCCGTTTTGGTCTCGTATTTACAACCGATTTCAGGAGGATTTTACAATTTGAAAAGCAAGTTATTCATCTCCTCTTAAAGCATTATACTCCATCTGTAAACTGAGTAGCTTTTAAAATATTGACACTGGATGCTGGGGTATGGGCAAGAATACCTGCTTAGATTTTTGTTTTTGTTTAGGCAATTTTTAAGAGGATATTGTGTTGCACAATCACCGTATTCAGCTATACGGCCGTTCTTCCACTTGGGCCCTAGACCGCTACTCCTCATTCTAATGGCGTGTGTTAAGTCGAATGGGCAGTGGGTACCAATTTTGTATAAGTCTTTGGTATGACCCGACTGGGGTTTAAACCCACGACCTCCCATGCTTGAGGCAAACACCCCTACCACTTGGCCACTGAGCTTAGATTTGCAGTCCTTAACTTAGTTTGAGAGCCTAAGAGCTCTGGCCCTGGCGACAATGGGATGTACAATAGAACCCCACGTAAGCACACACCTTCTGTTCTGGGCCGAAGTGACCGCTTACGCGGGGTGTCTGCTAACACGGGGTTGAAGTTAACATCTAATAGGGGAAGTCGTTCCGAGCAGAAGTGTCCGTTAACGCGGGATGTCCCTTAGACGGGGCGCTACTGTACTACAGTCTAGAGTACGGAGATCGGAAAATTGCAGTACTCAATTTCATTTTTGGAGATGTTTAGAAATGAATCATAAGAAAAAAGGTAAATCTCAGTATAAACATTTTAACAAAATTGATACGTGAAAACATACATGAAATGATTATCATTTTGAGCTTACAGAATGAACATCTAGAATGAGATACTCTTTGTTTTAAGCAATGTGAAAATGATTTTACAGGAGGTATCAACGATGTCACAAAGTCGCTACACCGTGATCAACGGGAAGATGGTGATCGACCACCCAAGAGACACAGAGGACAACGGCAACTACCAGTGTGTGGCCAACAACCAGTTCGGCAGAATCCTCAGCAACGAGGTGCAGCTGAGCTTCGGTTACCTGCTGGACTTCCCCAAGTCGAAAAGAGACCCGGTCACAGTCAAAGCCTACTCCGGAGTGGGTATCGAGTGCAACCCGCCAAAACACTACCCAGGTGAATAGTATTGCCGATTGTCGTCTGCTACGAGGGTCTACAGGCTTAGGATTTGGATTTTTTTTTCATATTTCTTTATTGGGTCTGTCATTATGTACTTGTAAATTTATAAAACAGTTGTAGTAACCATGCCCAATTAAGGGTCAATTGCCTCATTTTCAGCACATTATCTCACCCCTGGTATCTTTTTTCCATAGACTTAACATTGGGAACTCGTATCCAACGCCCATGAGATATTTAGGAAAAATATCCAATGGGGGATTAGGTCATAAGTTTTAGCCCATAAGTCAATATGAAGGGTGAGATAAATTCAGAAACCCGTCTCGTTTGAATTGCTACATAATTATCGCAGCTTCGCCTTGTGATTTACTACACAATGATATATATATATTTATTTTTTTTTGCACTGTAAAAGGGTACAATCAGATTGGCCTCTGCAAGGCAGTTATTCTGGCCAACTTCTGCATTACATCTAAAGAATCTTTCGACTTGAACTTTCCTCCACTTATTAAAGAACATATGTACAATTAGATGAAGTGGATGAAAGGATGAACTTGTGTAAGAAGTCGGCATACAATAAGAGATACTCTATTAATATCCAACTTCCCGATTCGGCAGAACCTGGTCATCGAATTAAACAATGGTGTCATAATATTTAAGCTTTATATGTTCTTTATAACAATGCAAGCTTCCTTCCTGTATTTCAACTGGAGGAGCATTTCACAGATGCATATTGATGATAATTGATGATATGAAAAAAATACAGTAGAAACTCAAATCCGAATTTTTTTTATTTCAAATTCCAGCTGTGCTGTACTCGTGGTACAAGGACAGTATTGATAACTTCATCCGCCCGAGACTCAAGCCGTACGTGTTTATCTCACACAACGGCAAGTTGTACTTCTCGGCGGTCACGGAGGACGACAGGGGCGAGTACTACTGCCTGGTCTCCAGTCCCCGCCTCAACGTGAGGTCTAACGAGGGGAAGGTCAGCGAGCCCATCCAGCTCAACGTGGTGTCTGGAGGTAAGTCCACTGTCGGTATTACTTTTTTTTTTTTTTTTTTCTTTTTTCTTTGATTTGATGAGTAATTGACATTTTCAAGGTAGCATCGGTTGCCCATAGAAGTCCCATAGCCACGTTTCATAAATCGGTATTACTCTTTGTATGTTCATATTTTCTAATCAAGTCAATACTAATTCCTTTCCTATAGGGTAATTTTTAACAAGGGTAGGTTTCTAAATATTAGACACCACTCACACCATGTCTATGTGGTGTGAGAAGTAAAAGAACTCTTCCCCCCCCCCCCCCAATAAATGTGTAGGGGCAAGATTTCTACCTGAATTCATTACATAGATTCGGTCAAACCCAAAATAAGTCTAAGAGAACATGTTGGACGTTAAACTACCCAAACAAACTGACAATTAAGTATCTGTATTATGATGAAATAGGGTGATATAGATAGGAGCTGTAAACTCATGATTCTCATATTTTAGTATCTACAAGGCCCTCCTCATGTCCAATACCCTCATCATATCTGTGTATATCGATGCGGAAAAGACGTGGTTTCGGCATGCTGACTACTGAGCAAAATTCCTTTTCCCGCTCAACACCGAGAGATTAATTTTCATTAACATATCTGGGTATATGTAAGAATTCTACTTTTAAATACAAGGAAGAACTATAGCTCATTGTCATCAAAGGATCAACCATGAATGTCGTAAATTAAGATTAAGTCGTAATATAATCCAAAGAAAACTAAACAAGCTGATTAAGTTAAAAGTGAATTTATTTGGGCGTAATTATACTTCGAGATAGGGGGAGGGGGGTGAATTAATGATTAAGTTAAGATAACAAGTTCCTCCTGCGGCTGTATTACAGGGTATTTTAGCCTCGTCTGAGATTAACTGAGAGAAACTTTTTTTTTCTTATATGTGAATAAAAAAACCTGTTTTCTTTTGTTTTGATCAGTGTCTGATGTGCATGAGCCGCAGATCGCCAGCGGCTTCCCCACAGTGTTCCCCAGCAGCCCTCTGCAGGGCGACAACGTGCGTATGGAGTGCTTCGCCTGGGGAACGTAAGTTTATTACCCACCTAATACACAGTCTCCATACTAAAGCCTACAGATCGTTACTCAGTAGAAAATGGAAATCCGTTTTCTACTCAGTAGAATAAGGCTTTTACTGCCACCTGACGGGCACTATAGAAACTATTTTATATAAACAATACAAGGGGCTTACATCAAGTTTCTAATAATTTCAAGATTTGTTTTCTGATAATTAATTGTAGGTGAGTAATAAATACAACATTACTATGATTTGTATCTGTGTGATCGTATCATCCTTGTAGTTGACACCAATAGTATGTGTCAACTACAAAGAGAATATGGCCACTCAGATCTATATTGTGACATCGCGTCCAGATGGTACTAGTGCTAGTTTATACTGCCAGGGGGGCGGACGTCTCAGGCTAATTTTAATAGTTCTATAGTTTAGAACGTGATAGAATATGCCATTATTAATCTTATTGTATATTTCACCCAAAATCTTTACCTGGGTATAGCATCTATAGACTGTGAAAATTTTATGATGATATATCCAATATTTCCTATTTCATTCCACAAAAACGAAATTCTGCAAATTTAAGAAATTGATGCCTCTTGGCATCACCCGCCGTGAATGGTTTAATCCTTTAAGGAGGCATGATGGCTGGAGGCATCACTGCAGTAAAGATGCATGCTGCCTTGATCATATCTCAAATATTTACAAAAAGGTTTTATAAAGAAACGATAGAGCAATATTCGTGATATCTTGACAAAATGTAGATATGACACCATATTTAGTACCGGTGTATTTCAGTTCAAAGAAACTAAATATGTATCGTATTTTATGGTTACAAACTTGAATTACGAGTTTTAACCATTATGTGCCCGTCCTCTAGGGGGACAAACTGCCACCAGCATCTATCCTTACGGGAGTAGCTCGGCCGCAGGCACCTGTCCTTAAAGGTTTAAAGGGTTCTCAATGTTAAAATATGACCACACTTACCACAGACATGATGCGAACATCCTGCAGTACGTGTGGGTCCGGGAGGACGGGCCCATGCCGGAGCGGGCCGTCACAGAGGACTACCACCGCGTGCTCAAGATCCCCGACGTGCAGATGATCCACTCGGGTCGCTACCGGTGCACGGTGACCCGAGTCAACGGTCAGTCCAGCTCAGGCACCGTGCAGCTGCCCGTTGATGGTGAGTCAGTTACGCTAATACTAGCCTTAAATTTCAGTCAGTTTTACTTTTTTTTTGTGGAAATCCACTTTTTTATATTCAGTATATGTAATTGCGTTCCCTTGTGTCAAACAAGGATGATATTGATTTAGCCTCATTTACTTCAGTAAAACTAAATAAAGGTAATGAAAACCCCCAAACTCAGAATCAAGAAGATAAGTCTGAAGAACGGTTTAAACGCCCATTATGGACTTCAGTAAAACTAGTTTCAACCTCCCCACAGACCCTCAGCACCATGCCATGACCGACAAGGACATATTATTCTAGGCTCTCTGAGGCAGAAAAATCCACATGAAAAATATTTCCACCTTTTTTTCCTCACCCCAGCGGACATCATTATTATAGATTATAGCAATGAATTATATTGATTTTTGACTACACTGAAAGCTGTGTGTGGCAGATAAACATATTCCAGGTTTTATTGGCAGGACTCCCAACTTGCATCCCTGTGCCTGGAATCTCAGTATTGTTATATGGCCCACACTTACCAATATATTAAATATAATATATCGGTACCTAACAGTATCTACCCCCTCTTCCTCCCACCCTCCATCCAGCCATGCCTTTCTTCATGATACCCAATGGACCATAACTCGAATGAAGAGAAACAATAAATATAACATATCAGTACCTAACTTTATCTCAACCCATGTATTTTTTCTCCATAGACTTAACATTGGAAACTCTTATCTAACGCCCATGAGATATTTAGGAAAAATATCCAATGGGGGATTAAGTCACAAATGTTAGCCCATTAGTCAATGTAAAGGGTGACATAAATTCAGAAACCCATTCAAGTTTAGGGTAAGAGCTCAATCCCATCTTGTTTGAATCGCTACATAATTCACTCGGCTTCGCCTTGTGAATTACTACGCGATTCAAACTCGATGGGATACAAGCTCTGACCCTAAACTTGAATGGGTTTCCTCTATAGTATCTACTCCCTCTTTCCCCCATCCAGCCATACCTTTCTTCACCATACCCCGTGGACCATAACTTGAATGAAGAAAAACGATAAATCTAATATATCAGTACCTAACAGTATCTACCCCCTCTTCCCCCATCCAGCCATACCTTTCTTCACCATACCCCTGAAGAACGAGCACGTGGACCTGAACAGTGAACTCCGCTGGCTGTGTATCGCTAACGGCCGGCCTGAACCGGTCTACCGGTGGTACCGTAACGCCGAGCCCCTGGTGGTGTCGGAGCTGCCGGAGGAGGACCGGGAGCGCATCACGCTGCAGAACAACGTGCTCACCATCAACCCCGTGCTGGAGAAGGACTCGGGCATGTACCAGTGTGGGGCCACCAACCTGCACGGCACTCGCTTCAGCACGGCACAGCTCAGGGTTCTCTGTGAGTACTCACTCTCTCTCTCTTTTTGTTTTTTTTACACCCCTGCCATACTCAGATGTGTTGGGGTTATTTTTTTTTTAAAGAAAAGTTTATTGACATAATAGATTCATCAACAATAGTGACGATCTTCCAACTAGTTGTCCTTAAATCTGATGAATATTTATTAACACACAGAACACCTACTTCTACATGCTTTGAAGGTAAACGCTTATTTCGATTTAAGTTGATAGTAAACACAACCCACCTTCTCCATGGAAAGTTTCGTTTTCAAGTATATAAAATTGTTTTTTCTTAGATAAAGTAGAAATTATATTAAGTGTACCATCATTCACACCAATCCCATCGAGTTTGAATCACGTAGTAATTCACAAGGTAAATCGTGTGAATTACATAGCGATTCAAAAGAGATGGAATACGAGTTCTGACCCTAAACTTTCATAGGTTTCTTCTTTTCATCTCACCCCTGGTATTTTTTCTCCATAGACTTAACATTGGGAACTCCTATCTAGCGCCCATTAGATATTTAGGCAAAATATCCAATGGGGGATTACGTCACAAAGGTTAGCCCATTAGTCAATGTGAAGGGTGAGATAAATTCAGAAACCCATTCAAGTTTACGGTGAGAGCTCGATCCCATCTCATTTGAATCACTACATAATTCACGTGGCCTCGCCTTGTGAATTACTACATGATTTAAACTCGATGGGATACTATAGAGGAAACCCATTCAAGTTAAGGGTCAGAGCTCGTATCCCATCGAGTTTGAATCGCGTAGTAATTCACAAGGCGAAGCCGCGTGAATTATGTAGCGATTCAAACAAGATGGGATTGAGCTTTGACCCTAAACTTGAATGGGTTTCTGAATTTATCTCACCCTTCACATTGACAAATGGGCCAATATTTGTGACATAATCCCCCATTGGATATTTTTCCTAAATATCTCATGGGCGTTAGATACGAGTTCCCAATGTTAAGTCTATGGAGAAAAAATATCTGGGGTGAGATAAAAGCTCTGACCCTAAACTTTCATAGGTTTCTTCTATAAAACCCTCCGATGTGTATTCCAGCATTCGCGCCCACGTTTGAGAAGTACCCGATGCAGCCGACGACGTACGCCACACGCGCCGGCAACGTGACCATCATCTGTCAGCCCGAGGCCGCCCCCAAGGGCGTCAAGGAGTGGAAGAAGGACGGGCGAACCATCGTGGGCCAGTCACAGTCACGGGTCCAGGTGCTGCCCAACGGCAACCTGCACATCAGCAACATCAGGTCGACGGACGAGGGCGAGTACACATGCACCGCCATCAACGACATGGGCCGCGCCACCAGCTCCAGCACCCTCACCATCCTCTGTGAGTTTTTTTGTTGTTTTTTTTACTTTTTGTGCAAAATTTCTATATTGATTTTTTTTCTCTGCCTAGTATGTAAATCTTAACCCTTTAACAGGGTTCGTACAGAGCCTGGAAAATCTCCTAAAGCTTTTGGGTTTGCCAGGCCTGGAAAAGTGTGTGCAGATGAGTTTATGAAAGGAAATTAGTGTCAGTTCTAATGAGTCACAGAATAGCGTGAGACATTCTAGACCAACACGTTCATTAGCTCCTTTTCAACCAGGGTTTTGAACATTGCCTTCGTTGCTGCTTTCTGAGTAGTTGAGTCAAGTTGTTTCCAAATCATAGTTCCTCTGTATGCTGGGCTACACTTGTACCCATTTGTTTTAAATCTATACCTCTACATTTTTACCTTGATATCACTTTGTGTAGTAACAACATGAAAATGTTGTTTGAAACTTTTCCAAAGAAAGATATCATCATGTTTTTGATTGTACATAAAATATTTGAAAACATTGAAAAGAACTGATTGAAATAAGTCTACGAAAGTGATAAGCTAAATAATTGATAGTCCCTGTATACCCTCAGGGTCCTCTGGGACGTTAAACCACAAACAAACAATCACTTTGTGTCCCGCGAACTGTTGTTATTGTCACATCTTTTTCGTTATTGTTTAATTTGAGCTTAGCTCTCTTTATCTTTTTTATTTTTTCTCAGAGTGTATTATACATGTGACTTTCCATCGTCGTTTACATGTGACTACCCCTCGTAGTTTACGTGTGTCAATCCAACGTAGTTCAAATGTGAGATTATCCATTAAAGATTTCTATATTCCAGTAGAATAGAAAGGCTAGCTGAGTTTTCAATATGATTATAACCTACGATTGCATATTATCAGTGTAATGGTTATTAATCCTTTGTCCGGTATTTTATATGGACTTTATGATTTCCTTGCTCTTATTGTAAGTTGTTGCCACGTCTTATGAATCTGAATTTTAAACGACTTGCAGCTTCCACGACAATCAGTCACTTCCCGCGGAATACGGTGGTGGAGGTGAACCAGACGGCCTTCCTGCCCTGCCAGGCCTCCTACAACCCGCTACTCGACCTCACCTACCTCTGGTTCCACAACGGGCGCCAGATCCACTTCATCCGCATCCGCTCCCTCAGCAACGAGTTCTACATCGAGAAGGACCGCTACTACGCGCGCGGCACGGGCATCAACCGGGGCGGCCTGCGCATCGACCGGGCCACCTTCGAGCTGGCCGGGCGCTACACGTGCGTGGCCCGCACGGCCTCGGACCGCATCGAGAAGTCGGCCGACCTCAAGGTGATCGGTCCCCCGGGCATGCCGGCCTCCATCTACGCCGACCGGGTCACCTCCGACTCCATCGTTATCCACTGGGTGGTGGGGCCCAGCAACGGCAACCCCATCACGTCCTACACGATCGAGGGCTACAACGCGCACGAGAAATACTGGCGGGAACTGAAGACCAACATCCGCGGGGCTGAGCTGCGCGCCCGCCGCACCCTGGTCACCGGGCTGTCCCCGTGGAGCACGTACAAGTTCCGTATACGCGCGGAGAACGTGCTGGGACTCGGGGAGCCCAGCTGGCCGTCGGAGCTCTACACCACGGGTGAGATGCCCCCGCAGGTGGCGCCACAGAACGTGGGCGGCGGCGGCGGGAAGGTGGGCGAGCTGGTGTTCACGTGGGACTCGCTGACGCCCGCAGATCAGAACGGACAGAACCTGCACTACATCGTCTACTGGAAGAAGTCCTTCATCATCGATGAGGAGTGGACGGAGGTATGTTACTTTACTATGTATCCATGACGTATATCCTGTTAATATGCACCGAGGAGTGGACGGAGGTATGTTACTTTACTATGTATCCATGACGTATATACTGTAAATACGCACGGAGGAGTGGACGGAGGTATGTTACTTTACTATGTATCCATGACGTATATAATGTAAAAACGCACCGAGGAGTGGACGGAGGTATGTTACTTTACTATGTATCCATGCCGTATATACTGTAAATACGCAAAGAGGAGTGGACGGAGGTATGTTACTCTACTATATATCCATGCCCTATATACTGTAAATACGCAAAGAGGAGTGGACGGAGGTATGTTACTTTACTATGTATCCATGACGTATATACTGTAAATACACACCGAGGAGTGGACGGAGGTATGTTACTCTACTATATATCCATGCCGTATATACTGTAAATACGCAAAGAGGAGTGGACGGAGGTATGTTACTTTACTATATATCCATGCCGTATATACTGTAAATACGCAAAGAGGAGTGGACGGAGGTATGTTACTTTACTATGTATCCATGACGTATATGCTGTAAATACACAAAGAGGAGTGGACGGAGATATGTACATCTCATCCCTGGTACAAGTTAAGCTGTAGAAATAATATTAGGAAAAAATACTCAACGATCACTCCCGTAAAGTGACAATACTACGCCATGGCAGTGGTGTAGTGAATGTGAGATGACGTCATGTAGATTTTTTAAGTATATTTTAATTATTCTGATGCTATTTAATGTCATAAAAAGGGGTGAGATAAATCCAGAACCGCACTCGAATCGTAAAATAAACAATATTCCACTCGTTTAGATGTGCCATAATCATCACTTGCCTTGGCCTCGATGATAATTGGGGCACAGCCAAACTTGTGGAGTATTGTCTAAATACGATTCGATTCAACTTTCATAATCCAGAATTATTTGAAGATAGCAATAGTACATTAGTGTTATTTATCAGCAAAGTCAAAATATTGTAGTTTCCCAACAGCACCACCTTCTTCAGATTGCTTTCCCATAGGAATTAGCATGGTGATATAGTATTTCTTTTAGCATTTCTCATTTGTACATGTTCCCAACTATCATAATCCAGAATTATTTGAAGATAGCAATAGAACATCAGTGCCATTTAGCAACAAAGTCAAAATATTGTAGTTTCCCTTAGACACCAATAGTCAAGCACTTACATTTTCAGACCTTCCCATAGAAGTTAGCATGGTGACATGCCATGTTTTTTTATTTTCTATTTGCTGATATATGGAACTTATGTTATCCTGAGTTATTTGCAAAAATCAATAGAATTTAGAAATCACCCTCCTACCAGCATTTGTCTTTATTTGTTTGTACTGTATATATGATTGGCCTCATGCACTGGGTGCCACTTAAGCGAGGTTCTACTGTACTTATGTAACCTGTTCTCTGCCGGTCAGGTGGTGGTTCCTGGAGCGGAGACGGAGCGCTACGTGCAGCTGGTGGGTCAGAACAACTACTACGCCAAGTACGACGTCAAGGTGAGGGCCGTCAACAAAATGGGACCAGGCCCGGAGTCGCCCTCAGTCGCCATCTACAGCGCAGAGGATAGTGAGTGTTTAAAATTGTACTATGAAATCTGACCTAAACTACCGAAATTCCATTAATAAATTAAGGATTTCTATATGATTTACCGTATGGTAAGTATATGCATTTATTGTCAGTTCTATTCGGTGAACTCAATGAGCATTTGCGCTTGTATGTGAGTAAAGTTTGGTGTTCTTTTCTCTCGCCATTTGCAGTTCCTATCGGCGTTGCTACAAATGTGCGTTCCTTCCCTTACAACTCCACTGCTCTCCGAGTCACCTGGAATCCTGTGACAAACAACAGGGAGACGATGAAGGGCGTCCTTCTTGGGTATAGGGTAAGTGTCCATTATTTCACCCCGGGTATTTCCCCCCATAGACTTAACATTGGGAACTCGCATCAAAAACGCCCATTGAGTATTTCGAAACAATACTCAATGGGGGATTATGCCACAACTGATAGCCCATTAGTCAATGTGAAGGATGAGATAAATTGAGAAACCTATTCAAGTTTAGGTTCTGAGCTCAATCCCATCTTGTTTAAGTTGCTACGTAATTCATGCGGCTTCACCTTCGCATTCGCTTCAAGTTGTGAATTACTACAAGATTCCAACTCGATAGGAAACGAGTTCCGACCCTAAACTTTCATAGGTTTCCTCTATAGTATTTATTAAACATAGATAGAAATAGATTCTATATTTAGGGTACCGTACATCAGATATGTATTTGTCTCAAGATAGAAGGAGTATGGGTGTCGGTCTGTTTGTTTGTCTGGGTCTCTGTGTTATTCTGTCTTTATATGCCTGTCTATCCATGTTAAAAGGACACTCATATTGGCCGGGTCTTTGAGTTTCGATTTTCATTGTCGTTTTGTCATACGAAAGAATATCATTTATTATTCACCGAATACGGAGTCTCCATACTAAGCCTATGAAGCTTACAGATCGCTACTGAGTAGAATACGGACCTCCAGAATCTCCTAGGAGAATACGGCTTTTTCGGCCACCTGTCGGGCATTATAGGAACTAATTTATATAAACAATGCACGACGCTTGCATCAAATTTACAAGATTTTTTTTCCTAATAATTAGTCGAAAGGTGAGTAATAAATACAACATTACCATGATTTCGATCTGTGTGGCCTTATTTTCCTTGTAGTTGACACTACGTAATACTCCCCGCTATCGCTCGGAGTTTTACTACGCGTCAACTACGCGGAGAATACGGCCACTCAGATCGAAATCATGGTAATATTGTGTATGTATTAGACAATTTAAACCATCATCCTGAATTTTGCCAACTGATAATCATTTAGTATTCATACCAAGGTTGACCACATGACACGGTTTCAGTCAGACTCCTGTTTTGAATAGTATGTGGCATGAAGCATAAACAAACTCAGACCACGTTCGCCTATGATGGTCAATGTACCAACATGTTTGTAAGTGAGAAATGTGGCATTATTTCTAGGTACCGTACATGTGTATATGTATTTTGGGCAAAGCTTCTTCCATACTATTGAGCGTTGTGATAATCAGCATTTCATCTCATTTCATTAGTATCAAAGCATTAACTATATGTAAGATTATAGACAAAAACTGTTGTGGTACGAACACACATATATATATATATATATATATATATATATGTACTGTTATGTCCGCTGATTTAACTCGAAGTGTGATTAATATATTTCACCCTGGAGGGACCAGGTGGCAGATCGGCCGTAGCCGAACCTGGCTTGACTTGTACAAGTTTGACCCTAATAATACCATTGAAAAAAAACAAAAAAAACTATTGAGGGTATCCTCTTTCCCTTGGGTGAGTGTGGGTGCATTTTTCAATCCATAGAAAAAAAATTGGCGAGATTGGTCATCTTTTCATTTCTACATACATATGTATGATAATAAGGAAACCTATCGAGTTGGAATCATGTAGTAATTCACAACTTGAAGCGAAGGCGAAGGCGCATGAATTACGTAGCAAATCAAACAAGATGGGACTGAGGTCAGAACCTAAACTTGAATAGGTTTCTGAATTTATGCCAGGGTTCGGAGATGCGAATTTAGAATTTACATTCTGAGGCCTTCTACCAATGGAAATACATTTCCCTCTAATCTAAAAACCGAGTACTGATGTATGAATTATACATTTTCAGATAAACTACTGGAAGGAGGTAGGCGAGGATGAGACCATGTCCATCTACAACGTGATCCCGGGACAGACTTACACCGGACTGGTCATTGGTCTGGAGCCTCACACTTACTACTACGTCAACGTCCAGGTCTACAACTCCGCCGGCAACGGCCCCAAGAGCCAGGACTACCTCGAGGAGACCCTCAGAGCAGGTGTGTAGTTCTATCGTAAAACTGGATGAGGTTTAATCTTGGCCACTGTATTCCATGACTGGAGTTTTGCATAGTGACTTCATGAGGCGAAGCCGAGTGAAGTCCGGAGCCAAAACTTCAGGAGTGGAATGCGGTGGCCAAGATTAAAATGAATCAGGTTTTGATTTGATCCTACCCAGTCTCCTCGATTTTGGAATATTACGTGATAACAATGCTGTATGCCACTAGTGGCATATAAAACTCTGTATGCCAGTCAGCGGGCATACGGAAACCCAATGTTTAGCCTATGGGATTTTATATTAGGGGTAGGATAAAAACGAACACTGGACGATACGCTCGGTAGCCAGCACGCTTTGGACGATAGACTTCGTAAATTGGAAGATACGCTTCGTTTTCGCGAGTCGATGTTCTCGCACTTGCGGCGAACCACATAACAAACGATGGCAAATAATGATATCTTGCCTATTATGAATCAAAATCTGAAATTATGAACTTTTTTTCGTTCATATTTAGCTATCTGCTGATCTTTATTTGGAGTTCCTACGTCAATTATTGAGATCTGACATAAATTCGAAAAGAAAGCGTATGGGTCACCGCTAAAAAAAAGAAGCATGCCAGCTACAAAGCGTATCGTCCAGATACCGTTCAGACAACCATAAAATTTCTATAGGTTGAAAACGAAATGAAAATTCCCATAAAACCCATCGATTCTAATACAGGGATGCAAGTTTTCCAAGAAATAACGAAATTCCGACATTTCATATACACCGGCAACACTTGCAGTGGTATAATATATATCAGTTCATAGCCATTCTGTTCTAAGATAATGATATAAATGATATTTTTTTTAATTTCCGATTTTTTCGTCAGTCATGACTTTCATCCCTACTAGTTTGCCTCGATGCGTTGCAGCCCGATTTTGTAAAAGAAAAGGGAGTCTTCAGAACATGTTGGTACCTGTGATACTACATATAGCCAACGTTCGAGGCCTTTAATATTATTGACTGCAATTATGTACTTCTTTGGATTTAAAAAAAAACCAGTTACACATAAATATATCCTGACGCACAGGTGTTTGCTTTTTCTACTTAAAAAAATATTACCGAAGACGCCACAAGTAGTACACTAATGGCCTGCATGGTATCTTTGCTCAATGGGGATTATGCGACAAAGGTCAGACCATTAGTCAATGTGAAGGGTGAGATAAATTCAGAAACATATTCAAGTTTAGGGTCAGAGCTCGATCCCATCTCGTCTAAATCAGGATTCAAACTCGATGGGATACGAGCTCTGACCCTGAACTTTCATAGGTTTCCTCTATTATCTCACCCCTGGTACAAGCTTAGCCATAGAAATAACATTAGGAAAAAATAGTCAACGATCACCCCCGTAAAGTGATAATACTACGCCACAGCCGTGGCGTATTGAATGTGAGATGATGTCATATGTATTTGCTGGGTATATTCGAACTATTCTGATATTCTGATGCTATCTAATATCATAGAAATGGGTGAGATAAATCCAGAACCGCACTCGAATCGTAAAATAGACAATATTACACTCGTTTGCATGTGCCATAATCGTCACTCGGCTTCGCCGCGATGACGATTCCGCTACCGGGTACATCCAAACTCGTTGAGTATTGTCTATTTATACGATTCTCGATGCAGTCCTATATAATTATACAGGGTATATTTTTAAATTTTGTTTGGTGGTTATTGTGGTGTTACCTGTCTACATGTTCTATGATCTTTTGTAGCCCCGATGAATCAGCCGACAGAGGTGCATGTTAAAGTGGTGGACCACGACTCGGTCTCTGTTGATTGGCGCGGAGTGAGCACGGGCATCGAAGAGGAACCTCTCCAGGGCTACATGGTAAGTGTTGCACTCCCCAGCCTCATATCTGAGGCGGTGGGGCGTTAGCTCAGTGGTTAGAGCACCAGACTTGTAACGCCATCCGACGGCGTTGATGACTGTTGAAAAACATAAAAGCTAGAACATAGGAACGTTCAGAATCCGTAGCCTCTACGTGGTCCCCACCATCTAAAATACATAGTAAAAACGTCAGAATTGACGCCAGTGTGACTGGAATGCGTAGTGAAAAGTAAAAGCGGGGATACAAAATGTCAGCGGATTTGCATATATGTTTTATGGATTTCCCCTGTAGAACTTTGCTTTATCCTACCCCTAATATTAAATCCCATAGGCTTAACATTGACTTTCCGTATGCGCCCGTATGTCGCATACGGATAAAAAAAATCGCTCCTAGGAGCGTATAAAAAATGGACCAATCAGAGATCAGCAGCTGAAAGTAGTTACAAGCGCCTTCAGAGCACCAAGGAGAGCTATATGGAGGACTTCAGAAAGTTTTTATCATGTTTTTTGTTATTATCCTCACATTAAAATATCGTTCACAGGGGGTAGGATAAAATCAAAACCTTATTCGTTTTAATCTGGGCTCCCGTATGCGACTCCTGGAGTTTTGGCTCCGGATATCACTCGGCTCCGCCAAACTCCAGTCGTCGCATAAGGAAGCCAAGATTAAAACTCATCCGGTTTTACGATAGTTCGCACCTATCTGGAGTTTTGCACCTGACCCTGCCTAACCTGTGTGTGTCGCTGCAGGTCCGTGTATGGCGTCAGGGCGAGTCGATCTACTACCCGACGGACTACGACTCGGAGAAGAAGACGCACTACGTGATACACGGCCTCGACCAGAACGTCTTCTACAACCTGCGGGTCTTCGGCTACAGTCGCGGCGGCCAGGGCCTCATGAGCTCCCCGACCGTGCAGTTTGTCCTCGGCAGGTCTTGTAGAATTCTCGAAGGTTGGTGCACTTGTCTCACATGATCGTCTTTCATTTTTCTTCTCTGATAATCCTTTCCACGCAGTACACACTTATTAGTGCTGTGTTCCTATTTAACTATGACTTAATTCTTTTCCTTCTGTACACAATTACCAGGACACAGCAGTATACCACAGGCTGTGCCAATCTTTTCCACTTCTTCTACCACAGGTACTTTAATACCGGGAATACCAAAACCACAGGAATTCTATATGTTACTGGTAGAGTTTTAATGAAATAATGTATTATTGACCTTAATACAAAGTGTCCATAGGAGGCAGATATGCTGTATGTAAAAATTGTCTCTACCATTACCTGAATGAATTAATATCAGTACGCCACTTGTCAGGAAAAGGTGGATAATAAATACAATATAGACTGGTTTCAGATAAAAGCGGTTGTATACTCCTCGGACTTGCCTCTGCGCAATATCCTCGTATATGCTCGGATATTACTACGAGTCAACTCCTCGGAGCATACGACCACTTCAACCAGTCAATATTGTGTATACATACATCCACCTTCATAATTTATCTTGTGGAGCTTGTGTTCACTGATGTTGTGCTCTTGCAGCATCCCCCGACAAGCGCTTTATCTACACATGTGGAAGCAGCAGTCTTCACTCCTCCATCCTGGTGTTTGCCTTCGGGATACTCATACAATACCTGGTGCATCAATGATATTCATACAGGTACGTGCCTCTGCTTCCTTGTTCTTCAGTCTCACATCAGAAGTGATGTCAGAAGGTGTCAGAACAAAACCTGGATTTTACAGTGGACAAGTTGTCTATTTAAAAAAAAGTTGTCTTTAGGTGGGTAGAATTTAAAGTGGGGAAATATAGGGGATGTAACATCCGAAGGTATATCATGTCTTCACGATTCTAGATTGATTTCTTTTGGTGGTACTTAGATTTGATTATTTTGGTGGTACTTTTAAGGTAGTATAGCTTGGGTATAGAAGTGTTTTCGCCTCGGTTTTTAAATCTTAGATATTAATACGATTTTACATTGAATAAATAGTCGCATAACATATTTTTTTTATATCACACCTCATTGAATAGTCACTCAACGTTAAGCCTTTTGCGTTTTTATTAGGGGTATGATAAGGACATATATTTTACTAACTAGGCCTCTCTATAAAAAAAAATTATATAGTTTTTGTTGGCTCCTTATCTTGATCATTCACTATTGCTTAGATTCACAACTTCTCGAAGTTAAGATGATGTTTACAACATCAGTCGTTGTATTCTTTTATTTACAAAACTGGATATTTTCATTTGTTCTCTAATTTCAGAAATCCCTTTCAAGAATTATCTCGCCACTTGATTGGGTTGCGAAGCAATCACCACATGGCCTTAAGACGAACCGTACTTTGTCCTTCGCCCTTCGTCCATATGGTCCGACCCTCTGTGCTGCAGCTGCCAAACGTGTGTACATAGATCTGGTTGTAAATACATAGGGGTTTTTTTTCAAGTAGAAAGCCAGAAGAGAATAAGGGAACTGTGCATACATCACCGTGATTCATAACAGAAAATGTAACTGAAATGAAACTGTCTTTTCTGTTTGTAAATTGGATGTACACGTTCTGAAATTATGGATTCAGGTTTGAAAGGGACATTTGAAATTTCTATATTAGATCAGACACCAAGAGGTATGTCTTTTGTTTATGGGGAGGGCCTATATCTTTATTAATCAACTGATACGTGTGGAATTGTTATCCAGAGGATGGTCCAGTAAAGTGAAAAGAATATCTCCCGTAAATACTCCATAGATTTGTACTCAATAGTATGTACTCTAATGTGTTGTATTACTTGTATATATGTACAATACATGAGAAAACCCAAATTATTCATATAGAAATGATTGCGGAAACTGATATGATAAAACCTTTATATACTAGTGTGTTTGTTGACCAAAGTCCACGTATACATGTGGTGTTTTTAAAACAGGTTATTATACATCGAAATGAATATGGAAGCTTGTGATGAAATGTGTGGATATCATTTCGTGTACGTCGTTAGATACGACGTTTTTTTTCCAACGTAGATGAGATTATTCTTCATGTACTAAGATATGTTAAAGATTGTATGCAAATAAAGAAACGCCTGCTGATAGCGCTCGGCTAACGAATCTTCATAGCGTAAAAAATAAGTACGATCCTTATCAAATGAAATAATTCTTGACTCTGACAAATTGTAGAATTGTTTCTATCACCAGCCTAGTACCTAATCATAGAATTTTAACTAAGAAACAACCGATATTTACACTGCTCGATTCATGTATTTTTACGGTTTATCTCAAGATAGGTGGAAAAATGGGGAAATTTGAAACAAGTTCTGTTACATTCCAGTGTATTCCTCAGAGTCAAGAAATCTGTCCATCCAAACTTTGTATCTCTCAGTGGATGAGAATTTCCTGTACGTATCACGAAAACATATTATCTAAGAAAACTGAACCATAATTTTAAATGAATATTCCACAACAGGAACTGAGTTAATGTCAACAGATGGTGAGGTACGCCCAAGTCCAGAGTTACAGTATTTGACGGCTACTGGTGAAATGCTGAGAGTTATTGTGTTTTTGCAGTTACACATTCCCTCCAGGTATACTTAGTTATTTCTACATTCCACTTTTACCCGCTCATCTTTTCATACCGAGCAGTGTCTATCAATTGTACATTCCATTCACTCGTATTGTCCTATTGAGAATAACCATTGTGATTTGTTTTCACTGGAAGCTAGATGGGATTTCCAGTTATGTACAGTTTTATTGGTCTAACAAGAATCTCGATAAGAAGTTAAAGATAAATCGGGCAACTTGTTTTGCAAGATAATCAGTGCTTTTTGCAGGTATATTGAAGATAAACATAATCTCATTCCATAATTACTGACATCATCTAAAGGTTGCGATAGAACCCTGACATGGTTTATGTTTTATAGGGAATTTTAGTTTATTGTAAAAACACCTCAGCAATCACATCTTATGCTGATATGGGACCCCTGTGAAAAACATTTGGTCAGAGCACCCTGTTTTGTATAGAATATACAAAAAAATAAATTTCTTATACCAAAATATGTCGTTTGTTGGTATTATTGCCATTAGAACCACACTTATCCATATGTTAAAGCCAATACACACTGTACGATTTCGGAACATGAATGTTCCTTTCTCGGCGACAAAAGAACAATCGTAAGCTCAGGCGAGGCCTAGAAAATGTGTCGGCCAATGTGACACCCCCCTACAGTAATTTGCCTAAGATTTGGAAATCCCCCCCATGGCGATGTACCTTTGTCGCCGACAAATTGCAGCCCAATGTTCCGAAATCGGGACCGATAAATTAAGGAACGTGTTCCTTCCCGTTGTCGCCGACAACGGAGTTTAAGAAATACCCCCCGTGGTTCCTACCAATTATGGCCCTTAATTAGTCGCTGGGTGAGCAGAAATACCCATGCCACACACAGACTGAGGCCAGCTCACCGATTTAACTCCCATATACTGAGATTTATTACTTGTTCCTTTATCGGTGGCCCTAAATCGCTCACGATTTACGCAGTCAATCGTCCAGTGTGGACAGAATTTGCTTACGATTAACTCATGCTAATGGCTGCCATAAACGTTTTGGGGATAGTCAACGCTATGCACATATTCGCCTGAGACAAGTTAAATAGCCCTGACGATTCAGGGAGTTAATCGGTGGAAACGAAATCGTTCAGTGGGTATTGGCTTTTAGCAAAAATCTCATTTTATTGTGCCAGTCAGAGATGCCAGTTTTCAACATTTCCATTTAAATTCATGTTTTTATTTTCAGTATAAAAAATATATTTTTCGTGTAGTATTGACACACCAACTGCTAACTTACCCAATTCAGCCACAGCCCATGATCCCGCACTGAACCTCCCCACTGACCCATGTAAAAACGTGAGCCTTCCCTTGATCCCTTTTTTACCTACTGTAGTACGAATGCAATGTGTAAACCCTGCACTGCAATGGAAAATATTTCAATTTTTATCTGACCCCAACTGGTATCCCTGTTCAGGAATTCCATTGAAAAGTTTGAACACATTATTGTGTAGATAAATAGCTTTTACCAATAGAGGGGTTGGGGCACTGGACTCGTAACCCCAAGGTTGTAGGACTTTGTGGGCTCCAGTCCCACCCCCAGCAGTGGTAGATTTACTGCTATACCAAAGGCCAGTCCTTCTCATACCATGTCTATGTGGTGTGGGAAGTAAAAGAACTCTCACCTGAGTAAACGTGAAGGGGTGGGATTTCTGCCTGAATTCATCACATAGATTCGATCACCAGCCTCATGGTGTAAAAGAACCTTGAGGAAGTCTGGTAAGGACCTATAATGGTTGACTGGACGTTAAATCAAAACATACAAACAAACAATTATCAATAGAGACGGCAGATGCCTATGTTTATGGTATTTTACACATTTTTTATTAACTGTAATAACATGCTTCAATGAATTAATCCAAACGCAACAGGTCAAATATAATCTAACCAGTTGTACACAACTGTGCGAATTCTTACTTTGGCTACTGAGAAAGGGAGTATTTAGGGATGTGGGGCCATGAACTGTTCGGGGAATTCTACTGTGGTTTTCAAGAAATCAAAGTCACGGAAACAGTCCATACTCACATCCAAAGGCTGACGATAGACTTGACCAAAAAGAGAACTGTCAGTCTGTATGTCAGCCACTGACAGTGTTGTGGATGACAGGGGGCTCGGCATATAAGGCACAGGTAGCAACTCACACCACTGTTTTTCATCATTCACCTGCTTCGACTGCACCTCGCACTGCAATGTCATCTCTTGAGATTGTGCCTCAGAATGGGATGGAAGCTCATGTTGCACTTGCATCTCAAACTGGGACTGCACTTTACATTGTAATTGCACCTCATATTGTGATTGTACTTCAGACTGGGACTTCTCCTTACATTGTGATCCCATCTCATGTTGGGACTGCATATTATCTTGTGATTGCACCTTACCTTTCGGCTGCACCTCACTTTGTGATTTCACCTCTGGCTGCTGAGGTGTGGCATGCACTTCTGTACATCCTTCATTTTGGTCATTCTGCTTAGGTTGTTGTCTTTCCTGGTTGCGTATCACAGACTTGGGGTACGCGGATGTCTTTCGTTTAGGAAGAGGGAGTTGATTCATGGTGACTGTGGGACACTCTGATGCACTACACGCATTCAACCCAGCATCACTCAGGGAATCGCTACACGGTTTATTATTTTGTCGTTCGGTCTTGGTAATCTTCTTCACCAGGTGCTGATTGGCGCGCACTGCTACCTGGTGCACTTTACGCAGGTGCTGGTGAAGATTCCCTTTGAGGTTACTTTTGAAGTCACACAAACTGCACTGCCATGGCTTAATGTCCTGTGGATTAGTAAAGTAAGTGCTTTAATAGTAGATTCAGGGATGTTAGTTGGGGGTCGGGGAAAAAAAGTGGAAATATTTTCATGTGGATTCTTCTGCCTCAGAGAAATGGGGAAAACTTGGATAATATGACATCGTCGTCCATGACATGGTGCTGAGAGTCTGTGGGGAGGTCCAAACCACTGTTATATTAGAGTAAATGAGGAAAAATCAATATTATCTTTTTTTGACGCAAAGGAAAACAATTATATATACTGAATATGAAAAAGTGGCTTTCCACGGAAAAATGGAAAACTGACATCTCTGAAATTTTAAAAACATGTATGAAAGTCACACGTAGCAATCCCTCACATATTTTATTTTATTGTGGCCTTTTATATTCCATATGTGCAAGAATTTACCTTAGCCATATGAATGCGCTGCACATGCTTTCGTAGCCTGCTCAGACCGTACACGGTTGAGAACTCACAGTAGTCGCACTTGAATCGCTCTCGATCTGAGAAAAGAAAATGGAGATCAGAAAAAGGTCGTTACTATCTTAATGGACGTGAAAATTTTACTGGGGAAATTAGATATGTTCTAAGTTATCTGGGGTATCTAGTGAGAGGAGAGGCTTGATTTATACAGTTCAAGGTCGCTCAGAATATCCCCCTACATGTCCTATTATTTATTTCGATAGGAGCCAGTCTATGGCCATTGGTATTCTCCAAGCTGATGCTCTTACTACTACAATCAGAATCTCTGCTGGAAGAGTAAATTTTATGGTTCATTCTCTCAGCAGATCTTTCGTTGTGCTTGGAAAGTGTAGTACTCTCCAAGCCCTTATATTCATATTCTCCTTTTCTTTTTTCGTGTATTTTCATAGAGAGACCAGGAAGTAAGACTTAAGAAGAAAAACGAGCAAACGTCTGCTCTAGAGATGGACCAAAATAAACTAATGTCAACCTTTCAAAAGGTAAAACATAACTTATCGAAATGTTTCCCTAAAAACTGATAGATCACTTCTTTTCACCATATCTCACACAAGTAGCTTGTGTGCAAGTTTATGTGAAAGTAAAAAGGAGTTCAGTTATTTATGTGCAGTACTCAACCCTAAGTTGATGTGATAGTCTCATACTTCTGATTGGAGTATTTTATTTTATACACTTCCACTGTATCAAATTAAACAGTATTCACTGCGATGAATTATCCATCTCTGTTATGTCCAATTCCCAAATTTCATGGCATTATTTGCTTGTGGCTAGTGGCATCATTGGTAAGGAAGGGGTTAAGCGCATGTGTACCTGATTTATGACTCTTCGTGTGTGACTTCAAGTCTTTTTCGGTGTGGTAGCTCTTTTCGCAGAAGACACATTGAAAGGGTCGCTCATCTGGAACAGAATGAAAAAGGTATTGCAAAATTTTCGGAAGCACTTGCACTATGTTAACGCCTGCCAGGTGGATAGAGAGAACCTCTATGGTGGAACAAGTTATTTGCTCACTTCCGGTTGCTGTTCAGCCGCAACCTGCTATAAAACAAAATAGCTTTTTCTTTTGTTTAAAAGTGGATTTCCTGTGAAAAGTGTAAATCTGTCACCTACATTTTACATAAGGAAAAAGAACTGTGAACATATTGAACATGGAAAAGTGGATTTCCTGGGAAAAGTGTAAATCTGTCACCTACATTTTACACAAGGAAAAAGAACTATGAACATATTGAACATGAAAAAGTGGATTTCCTGTGAAAAGTGTAAATCTGTCACCTACATTTTACACAAGGAAAAAGAACTGTGAACATATTGAACATGAAAAAGTGGATTTCTTGGGAGAAGTGGAAATCTGTCATGTACATGATATGTGCATGTAGATCATGACCCACTTACCACTGTGTCGTTGTATATGAGTCTTCATAAGAGAATGTACTGGTGTACTATAATCACAGAAAGGACACTGGCTTCTACAGCAAAAGAAAGGTTATTTTATATCAACAAGAGTTATGTGTACATTCAAGTTAGAAATATTGGCTTTGAAAGGCCAAATTAGTGGATGGACGCATTTAAAACTCAATACAGTTGCATTCCAAAGGTCAGCCAGTGATTAATAACTATGATAACAAGGAAGCCCCCTGGGATTTGGAGGGGAGATGGCAGTGCAATCATCTCACAGGAAGCCAGCTTGGAACCTCTCTGCACACAATAACACATTGACAGGCATATCTACCTATCTTTAGCTATGGGAAAAAAACCTAGACAATAATCAACTATCAAGTTATCACATATGGTAATCTATGTAACGCTGTCATGTGACCTGTTCATGCTATATCTCATCTGTTATCGCAAACACTCGAATGTTGACCAAGGTGAAATTCTCAATTTACATTTTTCAAGGTGCTGAGGGAACCCTGACGAAGGGCAGGGCAGGGCCTAAAGTCTTGCACCCACCAAAGCTGATTCTGGTCTCGACGGGCCTTACGATTGGTTCGAAATCTTTTCGTTCGAGAGGTACATGAAGAGGCCTTACGATTGACTTTCCGATTGGAATCAGGGTTCGTACATAGAGAGCCCAATAAAATTCCAGGCTTTTTCCATGCTTTTCCAGGCTCTAATATTTTTTTCCAGGCACATAACAATGTATACCGATACCTTACTAGTGAATGAAAACAGTCAAGGGTGCATAGCATATCTGGTCACTGATTTTAAAACGATGTCTGATTCATCAACAAATTTGGTTAAAATTCTCTCAAAACCATGCTATATTGTTAACAATTTGTTATACATGGTCAAATATGGGATTTTTGGAACTATTTAATCCCAAGTCACTGAAATCTCATAGGCAGCCATGTACCATAGTTAAGGAAAGCTAATAATGACCAGAATTTCATAGACTATAGAAATTGTTTTATGTAAAACTAAATTTTCCAGGCTCTCCTAGGCTCTCTGTGAGAATTCCAGTCTTTTCCAGGCCTGGAAAACCCAAAAGCATAATTCCAGGCTTTTCCAGGTTTTCCAGGCTCTGTACGAACCCTGTGGAATAAAATTTCATCAGGAGGTCAGACAAAATCATGGCAGTGGACCACGTTTCTATGATTGACTCTACGATAGCCCACAACTGGTTACCGAAAAACTGAAAACCCAGAAACATAAATATCAATATATTTATCTTTCATTACTTGTTATTACATATATATATGTTGAGTTTACTCACATTTCGGCTTTTGGTAAAGGCACTGCATGCTTGCGGAATCTGTGCATGTTGAGTTCACCTTTAGAAGCCGTCTTCTGTGGACACTTGTTACACATGTAGGGACGAACTTCATCATGTCGACGCTTTATGTGGTTCTATAAGTAGGAAATATTAAATTATACTGTAATCGTGTTGACACTCAACTCAAATGCAGTACAGAAAGTGGGATCAGAGCTCAGCCATGTGCTTCCTGTTTAGCTTTTACTTCTCACACCACATAGACATGGTATGAGAAGGATTGGCCTTTCATATAGCAGTAAATCTACCACTGCCGGGGGTGAAGGAAAAAAAGTGGCTGCAGTGGGACCTGAATCAACAAAGTCCAGTGCTCTTTACCCCTGAGCTAACTCCCCAACCCTGGTCGCTTTAGTTATGCTTGCATGCAAGTATATCCGGTCTGCACCATGAGGAGGTGAGGCGATCAAGAGGATTCGAAAGCAATTGATTAGTTGCCTCAAAGGCATTTTTTAGGGGCCGTCCATATATAATGATGTCTTGCAGTGGGGGGATGAGGGGGGGGGGGGGGGCTTCCAGTCTCCATGACCAACTATGATAAGGATCTTTGACAAAAACACTAAACGGTGGGGGGGGGGGGGGGGGAGACAAAATTAGCATGACATCATTTATGGACAGTGCCCTACAGGAAAATGCAACTCTCTTCAACATAAAACTCCTTTGGTCAGCACCAACATGAAAACCAAATATAATGATGATTCCACCAACACACAAGATATAGTGATGTTTGAATGATCGCTTGCCTATTTGTCGTGATGTGTCTTGGGGTGTCGCAGTGGTGGAGCACCATAATAATAATTAATTAATCAATTATTAATAATAATTAATTTATAATAATAATCACCTGCTACATACCATGATAACGGGGGGTTCGGCAAAACGCGACACTGTAAGATAAAACAAGATATACCAAGATATACCACTGCAAATCCATCGTGTTGGTGGAACCAGCCCTTAAGACTACCTTCCTCTGTGAAAAGCTACCTACCCTTAGATCACGCTCTCGTTTGAAACGCTGACTACATTTCTCACATGTAAACTGTGGTTCTGTTCCACTATGGCAGTGCTGTTTGTGCTGCCTCAAATACCTCTGAGTTTTGTAGGTCGAGCTGCATACGTCGCATGTGAATGGCCGGTCTCCGCGATGCTGGTTTCCATGTTGGGATAACTCACACCGGCGTAATGTCCTGAACTCACAACCATCTTCCTGAAATTTATTTGATTCGAATGAAATGAGTAACTAGACTTAACAAGGACCTTGTTAGAGTATATTTCTTTTTTTTTTTTAGTAAAATTCTTTAATTGGCAGAAGATAGGTTAATTAGGTATACATTAAAGTTATAATATATGTCACCCAACAAAAGGATGATTGAGATCATCTCAGCTACGTGTATACCTTCGCTGGTTTTCGTTGGATGTCAACCTCATATTTCAGGATTTCTTTGTCCTGAGCATACTCTCTCTTTTTTAATGTTCTGATATGCAAATGATAATAGTCTTAGTGGAAGATCTACCCCTGAGTAGAACTGTACTGTATTTTTTTCTGAAAAAAATACCTTTCTCACCCTTGCTACTTAATTCTAGACATACTATCATACAATTTTAGAGGCTGACCTCACAAACCTTGAACAACCATAGAAATTGATATCAAAGTATGACTCAAAACTTGCTAATTGACCCTTTCTCACATATTTAAAAACTGACCTCACCTATGTAATATTGGTGAGGTCAGTACAGCGAGTAGGAACCTTCTCAATACTGGTATTTTTTCCCAATAGACTGGAAATTGGAAACTCGTACCCAACGTCCATGGAGTATTGTAGAGAAATACTCAATGGGAGATGATGTCACAAATTTTAGTCAATTAGCACGATTAATCAGTGAAATGGGTGAGATGAAATCTGAACCACACTCGATCTATAGCCACTGAAAATTTATCATTCATTTTAGACTGTTACGTAATTTCACTCAGCTCTGCCTCGTGAGATTATAACACAACCAAAACTCATAGCATTTTGTCTGTCGCTATGGATCTCTATGCACTTCCATATTAATATCCTTTTATGTGGGGGAATTTGAGGGATGTGATGAATTTATTGGTGTTTGCCACGGCATGGGAATGGGGTCTGTGGGAAGGCGGAGGTCATTGTCTTATGGCTAGGAATGAAAGTCAATTGATATTACTCTTGCTTTACATATACTTTTTAAAAAAATGTGAATTTCCATGGAAAAATGAACACAGCAATAAATCTTTACAAAACTTACCTTGCAATAATAAAACACGGGGTTCTCCATATCTTCATTCCAGTGATTTCTAAACTGGTGTGACTTGAGGAATTCTAGAGTAGCAAAATCACGCTGACATTCTTCACAAGTATAACGTTTTCGTACGCGTTTCTCCTTCATATGTATTTTGCGGTGCTCAATTAAGTCATCGGACGTGTCGAATGTAGCGTGACACCTGTGGCACGTATTGTGTTTGTGAGATAAACTGTGCTTTTTCAGGGTATTTTTGTCCTTGAAGGTCATCTGGCATCGCTTACAAGAAAATATTTTTTCCTCATTTGGGGTCGGACCTCCAATTTTCTCTATGGTTTGTACACACGAATCTCCATGTGTTGGACTATCACACCGTTCGTTAGTGTTTTCTTTGGAAGTAGCATGTCTGTGGCAGTCTACAGATTTAGTTCTGTGAGCGGCACGATCGCCCGTCGGAGTTTCAGTACTTTTACTAGTGACTTTTCCACCTTTCACAGACTTGTCATCATCTGATAAAGCTACGCAACCATCTGTATCGTTATTAACGCTAGTTTTATCCTGGATACCGCTATTGTTACCCTTCATCTCTGAGGAGTGGAGATCAGGGCTTGGTTTTTCTGAATTCTCAAAATCAACGCACCTCTTCTGACCAGATTTGATACCCCATAACCTACAGATCTCGTGGATTGGAAAAACATTTTCCCAGGATAAATGCAATTCACCAGTGTACATGAATTTCAGAACCTGTAGGCAGTTATCGTAATCTATGCCATCTGTCGATATTTTAGTCCTTATTGTGCCACAGTAAGATTTTGATTCGCTGTGGCGGACGCGAAGAACAGGGGAACATGCTGCTAGGACCACAAGATGTGCAGGTATTAATTTGTTTTCTACTTCAATATAGATATCACAAAACGTGTCCGTTTGCTGTAATTGCCAAAGTCTGATGCATAGCCCCTTTTGATGGTCGACTTGACGTCCATGGTGCTTGGACAAAATACATTCTTCTGCCTCCATACTGGTTTGTACACTAGAAATGGGAATAAAGATGTACCATGTTTTAAATTGAAGTGGTGATTTCCACCAACAGATTAGACACAATTTGGGTGTCTTGCTAAGTTGGGTTAAGTTTGAATAATCGCTTGACTATTTGTTGTGATGTGTCTTGTGGTGGGCTACCAAAATATACAACCGTCACCGCACGCCTATGTTTTGCAACAATACAGGTGTTGCCGTTCAGCGCCGCCTTACGGCCCACTGTTTAGTTACGCGGCCGCTCGGACAAACACGGCGAGTCCGCCCGCATGCACATTGAGATAACCAGCATTCACAGCTAGAGTGTGAATGGTGGGTGTGATTGCAGGGGTGTTGTTTTTTGACAGATTAATTTGCTGGAACAAACTAGGGTGTTGTATCAACGAGTCTGAGCAGTCTAAATTTTATAGTTGATAATTATCTTAGTTTCAACTTGGAGAAAGATAAGCATATTATAGCTAGGCTTGCCAATGTATTATTGTGTATACAGTTTGGGTATACCTGTGTTGTCTAAGCTATATCCAAATTGGAGCTGGAGTACCATAAATTACAGTGCAATCACTTTTATCTCTATGGGAATGCTGAACATGGGTATTATAAATGTTTTACTTTCATACATTCAGTGATCCAATGCTAATGTATATGTTGCCAGGGGAATGTTTGGCTGCAAGCATTGTGTAACCACGTAGATAACGTGTGACACCGGCCTATGGAAAAAGGCCTATGGCGGTACGACACATCGCAACACTGTAAGATATAACAAGATATGCCAAGATATATCACGACAAATCCATCCTGTTGGTGGAATCAGCCCTTAAAAACGAAATATCAAAATTTATTTCATCTTTGAAAAATTAAAAGAAACATTATTTATACTGATATAAATTATAATCATATGGGACATGCTTCTTATGACAATACTACCCTTTATATCATTTTCCTAGATTATCAAGAAAGCGTATAGAGCCTCCAGAGGTTACTAAACTCCCGATTATCGCCCCGGGTAAAGCAAAGTTCCGCTCCCGATAGACTTGGCACACTACGACAACATGAACCACAGTTTTCTTATTTATAATTGGAGAAACTGAATATAATTTCGGATTTCTATGTAGAAATAGCTGAAATTTCCATTTTTGGCATCAGAATTTCAATTTGAAGATCTCTGAAAACCGTTAAACTGCATTAATTCTGGGTTACGGGTAAGGGTCTATCACCATACCACGTCGGTAATCAGCGAAAATCGGAACTTGTGAATATACTGAATTATGGGATACCTCAATAGGGTCTATACGATCACAGACTAACTAATTCAAATCTGCGGTATAATATATCATGGATTAGCAACATATTACATATATCTACAATAACTAAGAAGTGCGGTTCAGTGTTAAGCCAGGAAGTGAAAGACTTGTACAATGAGAAAAAAACTATAATAAAACAAAACAAAAGCGCGTACTTGTAGATATTTGTAATCAAAGTCTGTGGTTAAAGGCATATTGGACAATTTGGCTTGAAAATTAAAACCCATGTCAATTCCCTGAAATTTTAATATGATGATCTCCAAGTGTTGTGGAACACATATCTAATTTACAGATCGGGGGTCACCGTGCTAGTTTTTGATTTATAGATCAATATTTATATGATAATTTCATATTAGAATATATATAGAAATTCTAAAAAGTATTTTTTCATATAGTAAAACCCATGCCATTTTTCTCAAACTTTCACAGAATATAGTACATAGATCTAGATCTATATGGTAATACTTATTTTAAATAGGTTATAAAAATCGTAGGTCACCATTCTTATTTTTGAAAGAATAGAAGAAAACCATATTTTTCAGTACATTTCCTATGTAAATCAAGCAAATGTAAATTGACCTATTTTACCTATAAAGATTTGATAAACTGGACAAAAAGTTAAATTAAATCATGTAGAATTAGAATCAATCTCAACAAACAACGTTATTTTATAATCACCAGGTGACACCACTGTGAATTGTAGGATATGGCTTTAATTTAATTTTAAAGAAAAAAAGGAGGGTCTGACACCTCTGAGTCTAACTAGGACTCGTAGGAGCAGGAGAGTTAGTGCCGCTACATGAACCTCTATAGATCTAGTAGTTATATGAATCTGGTTATGACACACACCGCAAATTATCTTGAAAAAAAGACGAAAAACTTATGTGCCTCTTCTGTGAACCTAAACTGGCAAGAGGCGACGGACGCCGAGTGAAGCAGACGAACATTGCCTGAGCGATAATACAATAGCCGACTAAATTTACAGCCCACATTTAAATTTATAAAATCAAATAAACTCCAAACTTTACCTCATAAAGTGTTGAATACAAAAGCGGAAGAATTTGATTCGCTGAATTTGGTATATGATATAAAAGCATTATAGTTATAGCAAGTAGAGTCTTGTCAAAGGTCTCGGGTAGTTTGCTTGGTATCCACTAGATGGCTCTAACAGGAAGTGGACTTCTACAATTTAGGTATCACTATATATAATATTATAGCATTCAATACTTATGCATAAAATAAGTAAATATGAACAATTATAACAAAATTATCAATACTTTTATTTATTAATAAATATTTCTTCATAAACATTGGTTCAAAAAATCATGTTATCTACTATATATTCCTTACCTACATAGCAATTCCATATTAGATACTGTGACCTGAACCACCTCCACTGCATGATCGCAGCCGCGGCATAGTAGCATCGACCTTCTTCAACATGTTCTCACGGACGGTATTAACCTTTGCGCCACAATGGTAAGAAAGCCTTGAAATTACGGCATTGGATTTGTTAAGAATATACTTACAGTAAGATGTTGACGATGGAAGTTAGTCCGGGACACTTTCCCATTAGATAACATTCCAAATGACAGCACTCCCTCGAAGGTCAATGAAACCCCTCCACCCGGCTATTGCCTTCACTCGGTCAACCGGCATTTGTTAAATATCAAGGATCCACTTTAACAGAATAGTTAAATAACACAATTATTCTGCTTGTGATCAAAATGATATTAATACAATTTATGACGATGCATTAGATCTGGAAATTGCAACTCTTGCCACCTCAATGTACCACTCGATTGGTCTGTCACTGTGTCAGTGACACTTCTGTCAAGTTGTGCCAGTACCAGTTATAGCTGTCAAATTAATTTACAAAAGTTGGCATTAGTAGTATTGATACCTAGTCAGTCACCCCAATCTGCAAATAACAACTATTCCCAAAGGCAATGTCAATGTTGCTGGCGCCCCTTCTGCTTTGAATCCAAGCACTTTCCAAGTATATACCTACCTAATCATACTCATAGTCCTAGTAATATAGTAGTATGTGCCAATGCCCAAGGTAGGGCCTAGACTATTCAGAGCATGGAGGGAGTAAGGTCACAATGATTACATTTTTAAAGTGTATCCTGCTTCTAATCAATCGGACTGACAGTCATAATACTCTGAGGTTCTCAAACTAGGACTTGTACGAATATTGTAATGATATTATTTCATACTCTAATACTAGTAATACTAATAGGCATTGGTTAACTTTAAGTTACTGTGGAAATATAGCCTATAGTACATGTACTCCTTAAAGCTTTATCCAGCCATAACGGAAACATTACATTATTTCTAAGTGCATGCAGTAATCTATATTTCAGGTGATAAAACTTTGCACATTTCTTCTAGACCTGTTGATTTTAGTTTCGATTCGCTAAGTTGTTTCCACAGCTTTATGTATTATTAGTTTTATGTAATGCAAATGAATAAACCTTGATTACCTTTGTTTTATTGACAAATTAATTATCTACTAACCTGGCTGGTTGAGAGGTACTTTGGGCTCTTTCACATGACGAGAAAATGTATTTTTCATTGTAAGGTAGTATTTCTTTAGATCATAAATCGGCCATCGTGAAATTTGATGAGTTAGATTGAAAGCATATTTTTCTGAAACTTAACCAATGAGACCTCTACATGGGGTCTTCAAATTTACAGGCCTCCCAGTGAAACCTTTAAAACCTATAAAATCCTATATTTCTATTCATGAACCTCTACTTTTTTTTAAAAGTAACCTATATAACCTATAAAAACCTATATTTTTTTTACTGCCATGCAGATTGATGTGTACAGAAAATTTTAAAAGTTAACTTGACACAAAGTCAGATTGTCAAATGACAAGAAATCCACATTATCAGTGTCTTTAAGATATCTTAAAAGTCTTTAAGAATCAACAGTTTGTGTGACTTCTTGCTAGTCTGGCTTGCCTGTTGGGTATAACCTGATGAGCCAGATATCCTGCAATTTAGTACTAGGTACATATATTTTAGAAATGAAGAACTGAAAACAAGCAATTCGCGATCTTTTGACTCCATCATGCTGAATATGTTAACCCTAGAGGCCTATATTTTTGGCCTTGAAAAACCTATATTTTGATTTTCAAAACCTATTAATAAAACGTATATTGAGAAAGTGGGGCACTGGAAGGCCTGAATTTATCAAATGTTTCTTTTGATCACAACTCGGTCATAGTGTAATGAAACCAGTTAGATTACCTGAATGGCTACAATGAGCATTACAAGTATAACTTTTTACCCTAACGTGCCCCAATTCTCGATATCAATTATGAACTGTGTTTTTGTTCATATTGGATCTAGAGTTGCACAATTCAGAGGTCTCAATTATAAAAAGGTCATTCTTAAAAGTAATATATGTACACATTTGTTTTCTAATTTCAGCACGCAAGTGCGTGGCATGGCAACATTGAAAGACAGTAAGTATGTTACCGACATTTGCAATGAATCGGGGTGTATTAATCATGTAACTTCTATTATTGTCCCTGTAAAGAGAATATATTCTGTCTAAACACGTTGAATATATTCATTCAAAACTATCTGTTTGATTTATGGTCAAATATAAAATCATCAGTATAATATCTACGATATAAGAACCATGTATTAATGAATAATCTCATTTATTTCAGTTAACAACCGTCTGAAATCTGTCAAAAACATCCAGAAGATTACCAAGTCTATGAAGATTGTGTCTGCTGCTAAATTTGCCAAGGCTGAAAAGGATTTGAAACCTGCGAGGCCATATGGAGAGGGTGCACAAGGTACAGCACTTGATAAGAATTAACATTTACTGACTTGAACTAGAGATGACAGCTTTCCATTTTTTCATCGAATCCACCCTTTCATTTTCAGTATGATATTAATTTAGCCAAAATCACATCAATAATAGAGGTTTGAACCTCTCCACAGACCTTTAGCCTCATGCTTTGTCCAACACTAAAATGTTTTCTACGTTCTCTTTGTCTCATCATATATCCCGACTCAAAATAATGTCTTCCAAGGATAGAAGTTAGTGAATCGCCAATTTTGAGAAAATAACGAAGGACATAGTTATGTGATGGCTCTCAAGTCAAACGAGAATTAATGAAAATGAAGAGGCAGACAGAATAGCAAAGAAAGCTCTAAAGTTGCATCCCAGTCCAGTGAAAATTCAACTCAATAATATGAAAATCCAAGAAGAGAATTCTCTTTGATCAAATTGCAAACTGACTGGAACAAACAAATAAGAAACTAATTGATCATCTTTCATTCAACTTTGAATGGGAGAGAAACTGTGGGGTCTAAGTCCTTGTGTCTACGTGAAGTTCACCCCAACTTACGCCCAAATACCCCGTCAAACATCCAATGTACCTATAACTTGAGCATATCCAACTGATCTGTCCAAAGGTACAAGGAAGTAGAAGAAAATACTTGAAAAATAGTAATAACACGAAATATTTGAGGCTATTTCAAAGAAATATATAATCAGCTTTTTGAGAGAGACGTGTCACCTTGATATTCTATAGAATTGTTCTAAGCACTGACAAGAATTGACTGAAACAATTCTTCAAATGTAAAAATATTTTCGATGGTCCCTATATACCCAAAGTGTACCTTTGGATGTTAAACCGCAAACAAAACTCGGTGACAGCAAATTCATGAAGAAAAATGTTTCCACTTATTTTTTCTAACCCAACTGACATCCCAGATGAAAACAAAAGTAAATTAGCTATCCATAACAAAGAAGATTTCACCGAATAGAGTGAGGTACCAGGGCAAATAGATGCAAATGGCAGATTTCAAATTTCTAAATTGTCATACAGGAATATTTGTTTTCTTTGAAAATTTAGAACCTCCCAACAGATTATCAGCCCTACACTGTGGCTGACAACGACTTGTTTTTCGAATTTTCTCTCTCTCTTAGACAACAAATTCCACATCAAATATATTTCCATATTTTTTCTGACACGCCTTCAGATGATATTGATCATCGTAGAAATCCATCTATATGTAGTGGCTACAAATAATCGTCCCATCACTAAACCATACCGGGACTCAGAGAGTCATGAACTATTTCATCAAAATGATGAGATTCGGTTATGCAGTGTCATTGTCAACTCGAGCCTCCAAACAAATATCATTTCATCAGAATGACTTCTTATTATGACTTTCCAAACTTAATTCTACTTTGAATGATGATTTGAGCAATGGTTGGTTTTTGAAATCGAGTTAAGCAGCAGTTTGGGTTTGTCGGCAATTTCCTACATCGCTTTGATTTGATACACTGGCCGTAGTCTATAGAACATTCAAAATGTTGTTTGAAACTATAAAGAAAATATATATATCATCATGTTTTTGAAAGAGACAAATCTCTTTGATTGTATATGAAATATTTGAAAACATTGAAAAGAATTAACTGAAATAAATCTACAAAAGTGAAAAGCTTAAATCATTGATGGTCCCTATACACCCTCAGGGTCGTTAAACCACAAACAAACTAAGAGTTTTGAAGTTTTCATAACGCCTATTTCTGCCTTCTTTGTTAGCTTTCTTCGAGAAGGCTGAAGTGACAGCCGATGTGAAGAAGCCCAACCATCTCATCGTGGTGCTATCCTCGGATCGTGGTCTCTGCGGAGCTATCCACTCCAGTCTGGTCAAGATGGTCAAAGCCTCCCTGCCAGAAAAACCTGCCGGCACCGAGACAAAGCTCATCGCCATCGGAGACAAAGCCAAAGCATCTCTTATGAGGTGAGTTGATTGTGAAAAGCAGACCACGCACCATGTATCTGTTTCATCATATATATGGCCAGTATCTGTGGAATTTACCCTTAATCAAAATGGACAGGGGGAGTCCGTACGTCATAGCAGGATCAATAATATGAGAAAACGTGGTTACTAAGCCCGTTGGGATGGTCGTTCAGGGCCTTTTGTATTACATGAAATATGTCCAGACGCAGGCATATCTAGAAATTTTTTTGTTGTAAAATATGTTTATATAGAAAAATGATGTATATAATATGTCCCGACGCCAGCATTTATGTTTCAAAAGGCATCTATGTTACAAAAAGTCGAGAAAGATATCCCTACGACCCAGTCTCTACGTTTTCTTATTATTATACACCGAAAAAACGCAATTTTATTCACTTTCTTAATTATTGATTCATAGCTCATTCACTACATCTCAGGGAGCCCGAACATTGTATATACTACACCCCTAGCAGCGGGTACTATTTCATAGACATTCGGCCATAGGTGTATAATAGTATGAGAAAACGTAGTTACTGAGACCGCAGTGAGAAGCTTAACCTTGAGGAAGTCTGGAAAGGACATGCAATGTCGGCCGGATTCAATTCCATAGCACCTTAAGCATAATACTATTTTTGAATTTTATGTCATATAATGCGATCGTTTACATGTCCTATACATAATAGTAAAGGTATGTACTGGATATGCTGTAGTTTGCATTGTCTGGATTCCTGTCCATTCAGGGCAGTATCATTGCTTTGTACATTCACAGTGCGCTAAATACATCTAAGTTTTTTTTTATAGTTTAGGATTTTTTTATTAGGGTCCAAAAAGGTATTCATTTTTGTGTAGTACTTGTCCATAGCCTTTCTCCTGTTTTTGTCATTATAAATCTTTTATATGTCGCTTACTTGATTATGATAAATTCCCAAATATTTATATTGAGTTTCCTGTCCACGTTTTTTTTTAAATACAGTTTATGATGAGTTGTTGTCTTTGTTTTTATATTCTTCAACCAAGTTGCTCGTACCAAACGTCATGAATTTAGCCCTTTTTTCATCGACTAAGTTGGCTTAATTTACACCGTTTGGAATATTGCCATTCACATAATTTATATCTTTTCCAGAGAAATATAAAACCATGATGTCCGTGTATAGTTTACATTTACATGATTTAACGCAGTCAGTTACATGATTAACCTAAACCAAGACGAAAAGGGTCTTTTGGGACTGCATTCTTTTTGTTGACTAAGGGTTTCTGCTTTCGATATCGAAAAAGTCCATTTGAGTAATAAATCTCTAATTCTGATTTAATAGATACATAATTTCTTTTTCGAAAATGGCATTATAATCAGTGTAAAATATTTTCCTTTTGGATCAATGTAAACTGCAGTGATAGCCCCTCTTTTGATAATATCTTCATAAGTGTTATTGTTAAATTTGAAATAGTATCTACATTTTAATAATAAAAAAATGTCTAAACCCTCCCAGAACTGAACAGGGGATAATGTGTTATTGTTATCACAATAATCCAGCAGTATTTCATGTACAAGTTTTGTGATTATCTTTCCAGGAGCAGGTAATAAAGTAATAGATATCAAGGTGCTTACGGGGATTAGGGTTTCCTTATTTGGGTATTAATACTACCATAGGTCTTTTTCAGACTGTTGGAAAATACATGTATCCAATAATCGGTGATAATTTGTACAACTGACATATTATATTTTGTTCTGCTTGTAATACTGGTGTAAGATATGCTTGAAATTTCTGGTATGCCAGAAGATTTTCACAGATCTCGATATTTTCAACAAATTTTGCAACTTTATCCTCGTTAAAGTTGATGATTTCAAATCAATGTAATAGAAAAAAGTAATTCATCAAAATTTCTGGCTAAATTTGGACCTACATATTCGCAAAATAGTTATTAACGAAGTCCCTTATTCTTTTCACCGTCAACAGGAATATTTGTTTCGTCATCAATTGATGCTACTTAATTGAACCTGATTTATTAAACACATACTTTTTACCTTTTGTTATCCGACTAATACTTATCAGGATTCTCTTTTATATAGCTCGATTTGGCAGAAGTGATGTCCTGATTTTTATTGATTACTAAGGAGTTCTTGTCTTTATGATAAAAGGGTTTTCACATTACTTTGAAATCTAATTGAACAAATTGGACGTTAAACTACCCAAACAAACAAATATTACATTGACTCTTTAATTCCACCACATCAAATTGTAACTGTCATTGGTACACAAATCTATAGTACCATAGTGAAATATATTTGTAATCTAAATTAAACTCTTGAGTAGATAGAAATATTACTTTGAATTATATTTACTGACTCACACACTGGGATCCTCCCATATTCACAACCAAAAGCTCTGGAGCCTTTCCGTATTGTCACTGAAATCTCTGAGATGGGGATTATGTATGACTATACTGGTCTCAATTTTACGGTCCATTCATCAAAGCCTATCGTGACGATACAAAATAAAATGTAGATGCCAATATTTCCTTTGAAAATTCATTCACAATTCCCCTTTATGTTAACAATACAGGACCTTTTCGGATAAGATGTTGATGCACTTCACAGACATCGGAAAGAAGCCTCCAACGTTTGAAGATGCTTCCATTGTAGCTGCCGGCATTCTCGACTCTGGCTACGATTTTGACCACGCGGAATTGTTCTACAATGTTTTCAAGTAGGTCATATTTATAAAAAATATTTCAGTAAGTTATTGTATTTTTTTTGGGTCTTTTTCTAAGATAAAAATTCCCTATCACAGGGATGGCAGTTTTCCAATTTTCTATGGATTTCTTTTTTCATTTCCAGTTTATAAAACTGTTTTTCCTATATAAATCAAAGATAGTACAAATTGAGCCTCAATCACCAATAAAACATTGGTCTCAACCTCCCCATACACGCTCAGCCCCAATTCATGGTCAACAAAGATATGTTTTCTTAGTTTCTCTGAGGTAGTGTATTCCGCATGAAAAGTATTTCCGCTTTTTTACCTTACCCCAACTGGCATCCCAGCTATCATGAGTAAATATAATATTGATATCAGGTGATATTACTTAGAATCTCATAAGATGCCATCAAGAAAAAAATTATACAAAAGCTTTCGTTGGATCGCCTTTTTGCGATCTTAGGGTGTGAGGTAGACGCACCGTTTTACATCGTAGTCCATCCCTCTCAGCACTGGGAAAAGACTTGGATTTATCACATATATAAGGGTCGAAATCTATTGATCTAATTGTTGTTTTTTTTCGATTTGAAGACGTGGCTAGATTTATGACTTAAAAAATAAAGGTAAATATCACTATAAAAGACTAAAACAACTTGTTCACGCTTTTGATCTAGGTAGTCTTGAAACTACCAGAATTGATTTTCCTTTTTTTCAAACCAAATTCTAAGGGCCTATATGAAAGTCAAAATGTAATCGAGGTTTGCTACTAGGGAACCGATTTACTTTTGCAATGTTACCACTTTAGATGACTGTTCAAACACCCCGCCCCCCCCCCCCCCCCCCCCCCCCCCGAAAAAGACCATGGCCACCCCGGAAAAATGGTAATTACCGCCCACCCAATATGCGCATGCGTCTGGACAAATCCTTCCGTTCAGATATCACAGACTATTGGACATAATATTATAAATGAAAAGAATAGTATTTAGACATGAGAATTACATGTTGTGATATGTCGTGATCTGCTTAATTTCGGCAAATTATTCACACTCCAAACATGGACTTCAATTCTATGGCCCTATAATAATGATAAACACACTTGAATGTGCACAGGACCGTGGTCTCCTACACTCCTACCATCATGCCGCTGTACAACCTGAGCCAGGTGAGCCAGGCCGAGAAGATCAGCCTTTACGACAGCATAGATGAGGATGTGCTTCGCTCCTACAACGAGTTCGCTCTCACCTCACTCATCTACTACGCCATGAAGGAGGCAGCCGCCAGCGAACAGAGCGCTCGTATGTCCGCCATGGACAACGCCACCAAGAACTCAGGTACGTAGCTGAATTTTAGAAGTGGCAGATCTGATTTTTGGAGGATTTATGAATCCTGAGACTTCAAAGTTATCCCATACACTTCAACACTTTGTAAAGCAAAGTAATTTTTGTTTGTTGACAGCCCCGGTTCTTGTGGACATACTGAGATTCGGTTTTGATTCATGTGTTAATCTGCAGTTCCAACATGGTGGATGAGCAGGGAGAAAGGACTGATGGGGTTAAGGCACTGGACTTGTATCCACAAGGTTGTAGGACTTTTGGGTTCTAGTCCCACTGCTGCCACTCTTCTCCTTCACCCCTAGCAGTGGTAGATTGACTGATATATCAAAGGCCAGTCCTTCTCATACCATGTTTATATGGTGTGTGGAGTAAAAGAACTCTCACCTCAGTAAACGTGTTGTGAGGTGAAAAAGTGTTGGTGAGATTTCTACCTAAATTCATCTCATAGATTCGGTCAACCCTAAAGTAAGTCTAATAAAACATATTGGACGTTTAACTACCCATACAAACAAACAAACCATGGTTTATATTCCCAGCATATAACACTCAGGGGTGCAAGTTTTCAGACAAATGAAAAAAATCTGATTTTTTTCCGTTATTTAGATAAAAATTGCATAAAAACGCCAGTAAACGGTTCGTTACTATACAAACGGTTCCCTAGTTGACCAAGCTCGATGGCTAAGTGTTGGCTGGGTGGTGGGTGTTCGCCTCGAGCATGGGAGGTCGTGGGTTCAAACCCCAGCTGGGTCATACCAAAGACTTGCACAAAAAAGGTACCCACTGCCCATTCGGCTTTACACCCGCCATTAGGATATGGAGTAGGAGTCTAGGGCCCGAGTGGAAGAATGGCTGTATAGCCGAATTCGGTGATTGCGTAACACAATTTATCTTAGCCTGGTATAAACGTCCATAGACTTAGCATTACGAACTCGTTCTCAACAGGCTTGCGAGAACGGTATCTCGTTCTCAACGGGTGATAAAGAGATGAATATTTCCAGGCTAAGATAAAATCAGAAACATATTCGTGCTTGGTCTGAGTCCCTGTTCGCCATCTCGTTTGGTGTGCTTCAGAATATCCACTTGGCTATCGCCTCGTTCATATTACTGAGCACTCCAATCTCGATGGCGAACAGGGATACAGACCAAACACTCATCAATTTCCTTCTTGCTCCGCCATGTTTTATGAAAATATTCTTATATTCATCACCCTTATAATTTTTCAGGTGAAATGATTGACAAACTTACTCTACTGTACAACCGTAAGCGTCAAGCAGTCATCACAACAGAACTTATCGAGATCATCTCTGGAGCTGCTGCTCTGGAATAAGCAGGGACCAGTCATCCATCCATCAGGATCACATGTGTCAATCCCCGTCGTTGAAGCCAGTCACATACCGTCATGTTTTTACACATAAAGCGATGCGTGTACTCCTACACATCAGCAGTGAAAATCCATGTCGAAGACTTTTAAAAAAGAACAGAAGTTGGGTCATGTTATCTGCAACAAGAACACTTGTACTTTGAACAAACATATTTTGAGTGCCTGTGAATGTAACTTCTACCAGGTATGTTCGAGAGAACGCTTCATAAATTATTCAAGCTATGGGTATTAGTTGTTGCAGAGGTAATGTGTTACGAAGACAGAAAAATAAAAAAATGAATATTTGACAGAATGTGATTTTTATTTTTTTATTTGAACTTGCAATAAATTTGAACATGAAAAATTTACTCCATACAATATAATGGAAAAAACAAGTATACGGTTATTAGTAAATAGTCAGGTGGATGGGAGTTTGACCCTGGAGAGAATATGAGCAAACGGTTTGTATAAGATATTCTTATATACCTGTGTGTGAATGTCTAGGAAATACTGCTCGCTGCTGCGGGTATAGTATAAATAACGTTGACGCCCACTAACTCAGCAGGCCGTAGTGAACGACAGTGGGCTAGTACAGCAGTGGACTTGTACAGCAATTGGAGTGTGAATCACAGAGCAAGAAAGTTAAGAAAATGACATTTTCAAACGATTAGGAGATATATAGTATAAAGAAAACATAGTAACTGAGCCAGTAAGGATGTCATTCTCGGTCTTTTGATTCAAAAATAGGGCCCTTCACCTGTGGCGACGGGCCGTATTTTTGAGTCAAGAGACCTTGAGCGACTATCCCTTGCCCTTTGGCGTAATCCCTCCCCTCCCCCTCCCACCCTTAAGAAAAAACCATTCATTCATATACCAACATGGGATTTCCCCGGGATTACTCTGAGATCCTTGATCCTGATTCCTGGTCATCCTTAAGATCACTGTAAATCTGAATATAAAATAGGTTAACATTTTAGCTCTCAGCTGAGACCGGGAATTCACTTTGAGACTTAGCAAAGCTAAAAATAGAGATCCTCGAACCCCCGACACCCCCTTTCCGGTGTGCTGCAAGATTTGGCTATCCCGGGTAAAATGGTAATTACCGCTGACCCAATATGCGCATGCGTCTGGACAAATCCTTCCGTTCAGATATCACCGACTATACTATTATAAATGAAAAGAATAGTATTTAGACATGAGAATTACATGTGATATGTCGTGATCTGCTTAATTTTCGGCAAGTTATTCACACTCCAATCGTGGACTTCAACACTGCATGTTCGCGCATGCACACAAGATACTAGTGGGCAATAATTACCATTTTTCCTAGGGTAACCAAATTTCGCATCAAACCGGATTCTTTTTATTTCTAAATCCCATACCAGAATCACAGACTTTTACACCAAGTCCGTGCCTGAATATATTATAATAACTTGTTCCATGGACGCTAACAATACACAGTTTGAGTAATACAGTGGGAAAAAAAAGATTCTCAGCATTTTGTTCTCACTCGCTGTTGAGCTCAATAACACTGTCTATGAACCCATCTAACTCCACAAAATCGATAGTACAGATATTTATACGTTGGTTTGAGCTCTTGATTCGTTTGATAAATTCCGTCACGAGTGGAGCAACTTTGGTCGCCATCGCTTGCTTCAAACTTGATCCAAGGTTTGTCATCATATGCTCAGGGCTTGGAGTTAAGATTCCTTGTGTCACATGAAAGGTTCCTGTAGGTAGACCCTCAGAAGAGTTCTTTTCAATGAAATTTGATAGAGCTTCGATGCTACCGGAATTTGCCCATGGTGCAGGTATGAGTTCCCCAGGCCATAATTCTGGGTTCTCGTACACAATATCGTTATGGTAAAATATAATAACTTGTAATTTTGACTCCCAAAGTTGAGATAGAGTAAGCGAGCTAATGTCTGATATAGCACACAGTTTACTACCGAATGTCTCTTTCAAATGAGAAACTAAACTTTGGTGACAGGTCTCCGTCACATTTGTGAAATGGTTAAAATCCAGAAGGGCAATTTCCTTTGGGTGGTTTTCAAGGAACTCTTTGATCTCAGATATTCCTTGGTTAACTTCTCCAGCGTAAAGACTGTGCTCGAAAAATAAATCTGGTGAATTAGTTTTTGAAGTGACTCTCAAATCGAAGTAGCGAATGCCAGCGTGTAACTGTTGTGTGAGTGTGAGGCTCTGACACGTGGACCAGTTCCTCATGATCTGCCGAGCTCCGGGTCCAAACAGAAGACACAGATTGGAGATGACCTCAGGGCAAGCTGGACTTGGTGGATTGTCAACATCCAGACAGTAGCTGCACGAGTTGTGGGAACCTGTGATGAAAAACAGACAATTATTATAGAGGGGAAAAAAAAAAAAAAAAAAATTATAGAAGAAACCTATGAAGGTTTAGGGTCACAGCTCATATCCAATCGAGTTTGAATTGCGTGGTAATTCACATTATTATATACCTGTGGTAGTATCTCCTACACGTATGGCCCGCTCCTACCCATGTCGTATTTATATCCGTACGACACCTAGGTGACGTACGGGGTATGTACATGTGTAAGTGGTGTACGGGGCATGTACGGCGGCGAAATCCAAAAACTCGCCCAGAAGCAAAGTTAATAGTATCCCTGTTTCCGTATACTACGCGACTCAAACAAGATGGGATCGAGCTCTGACCTCATATTTGAATTTATCTCACCCTTCATATTGACGGTTTTTGACATAATCCCCCACTGGGTATTGGATACACGTTCCCAATGTTAAGTCTATGGGGATAAAATACCAGGGGTGAGATAAATATTATAACCTTATGGCCATTTCATCTGCATGGTACTCACTTAGCAGCCTCTTGGTGTGTCCAACCCCCAAGTCGTACCCAGTCCTTCTGTCCTCTTGGTATGTCTAGCCCCCGAGTCCTACCCAATCTTTCCAACCTCTTGGCGTGTCCCTGAATCCTATCCAGTCCTTCCAGCCTCTCAGTTTGTCCCCGGGTCCTACCCAGTCTTACCAGCCTCTCGGCATGTTCCCGAGTACTAGAGGGAAACTATGTTCCGGTGAAAGGAAGTCAAAGTTACGAGGTAAGGCTTGGAAAAATTACTGCCCAAGGCCCTGGCCGCGGGCAGTAATTTTTCCAAGCCTTACCGAGTAATTTTGACTTCCTTTCACTGGTACTTGGTTTCCCTATTCCTATATACCTTCAAATGTGGTTTAATAAGAGACAATCTGATTGGTCTAAATGTCAACCTTGGGTAGTATACGGCAACCTTGGGTAGTATACCAACCTTGGGTAGTATCAGATAGTTACTCCACCCCCCAGAGCGTGGTGTAAGCATAGAGTGTACAGCCATAGGTATATAGGAATATCCAGTCCTTCCAGCCTCTCAGTTTGTTCCTGAGTCCTACCCAGTCTTTCCAACCTCTTGGTGTGTCCAGCCCTGAGTCCTACCCAGTCTTTCTAATATCCAAGCCTTATAATTCATACACCATGCATTGCAGATTTCAGACGCCTTTCTGGAACACTTTGATCTGTGATTTTATCTTCACTCTATATATTTTAGAACAATGGGAAACTTTATGCCATTTGTAGCAACATTTTAGTTCACACCTCCAGCCACACGGTGGGAGTGCAGCTTGTGTGGCATTGACAGAAGCCCCACCAACACACTGTTATCTATAGGGAGCCAAAGTGAACCCGCTGAAACCACAGATACCCACCTACAAAACACCATTTCCGGTGGCCAGTAAGAACGAGGCTTAGTGCTAAACCGGCTATCTGTGGTTGCAACGGGTTCAATTTGGCTCCCTATAAGCAGCTTCCAGTCATGATTTTATACAAAAGTTTTTAGCAGGGAGTCTATTTGAATATTTGCAATTAGAGGTAAACATTATAAATATTATGAATATTAAGTATTTGTATATCAAAATAACCACGAAATAGGTTTTAATGAGGCTACCTGAAAAGAATTGATTTGACGTTCCTTGTTATTTCATAGACTTACCAGGTATACATAGTTGGTTCAATGGAAGGTTTTGAGCAAGGGGCGGCAGCTGGGACATCCAATCTGCCCGAGAGGTGGCGCCACCCGCTGTATCAGACCGTGCTGCCATCTGGAGATAAATAGAAATAGTGTTTTGATCTTTGAAGCGAGTACACGTTCATATATCTCCAGCCTGGCAACCAATAAACACCAGTTTATCAGTTAATTTCTCACATAGTGCAACTTCCAAATGCCGTTAGTGGCTATGTTTAAAAAGGTGAGCTTAAGCAATACCTGCCTCGCTGATAGATACCACAAGTGTAGGGGCGATGTGTAGGTCGTTCAGGTCTACTTCCTTTCTTGTTGAAGCCGTTTTGCCACGTCAGCTTCCGTTTGCGGATTCTACCGCTATTATGTAAGTGGCGCTGTTTGAAAAGCATAAGCGTTCATATCTTGTGCCAAGGACGCGAACTGAGAGTATTGATTACGTTATAGGGCAGTTGGAACCTAGTCAGACGTAGTGCGACTGTGGGAGTGATAGTGGACACAGCGTTGTACTACGTATAACTATTGGAACCGGGCAGTTTAATCTGCCACACGGCGGCTGTGACCATAACTTTGTCACACATCAGAGCCCAGTATTCTTTCCATGAAGCTGAATGCTGCAGGGTCTCGCTGGTGCAACTCCTGCTTCGCTGCACTATAATACTGAGTCAGAAAGCACCGAGGTTTATTTCACCCCTGGTATTTTTTATCCATAGATTTAACATTGGGAACTCATATCTGATGCCCATTAGATATTTAGGAAAAATATCCAATGGGGGGTTATGTCACAAATCTTAGCCCATCAGGCAACGTGAAGGGTGAGATAAATTCAGAAACCCATTCAAGTTTAGGGTAAGAGTTCGATCCCAATACGTTTGAATTACTATGTAATTCATGTGGCTTTGCCTTGTGAATTACTATGTGATTCAAACTCGATGGGATATCAGCTCAGACCCTAAACTTTCATAGGTTCCTCTGTAGTCTTTTATGGATTAGGTTATTCATCAATCTCTTGAACTTCAGCAAATGTTCTGGTGGATTCTGGTCTCAAAAAAGAACTTACTAGATACCCAATATGAGCATTATACTAGTACATGGTTGTAAAAAATCTCCTCCCATTGGTCCGCAGTACCTCTCCCTCGTGGAGGTGTGTGGTATATGGCTTTTTGGGAAAGCAAAGGTCTCAATTTTTGCCCCACCACCACAAAAGTGGAAGAAGGGGACGTAAAATTAGAACTGGACAAGTTTCACCGTAACCTTAACCGACTAAGACAATTCTTCAGTAAATCTGAGGGTGGCCGGGGGAATACATGGGATACAGTCAAACCTTTTCCTGTGATACACCGTACACAGATGCGGACCTAGGGGATATATCTCACTGGACCGCACCTCAGGGGTCCAGTAATCTGAAGGGTTTCATAGCAGTAAATGAAAAAATTACTGCCCGCGGCTACGCCTTGGGCAGTAATTTTTCCAAGCCATACCTCGTAACTTTGACTTATTCCCACCGGAACATAGTTTCCCTCTAATACTTCCTGCCAAAAATACTCAAAGGCGTGTTACCAACACCAGGATACTCGGTGGTCTCAGCAAATGGGTGCCCCACAGAGAAAATATCCATGGTTATTGATACTTTTCTCAAGCCAGAGGTACCGAAGGTCCAGTCTTATATAAAGGACACCAACCATTTCATACAAAAAAATCAGCAAAGTAGGACAGCTGAAAGACTGAGATATTATAGGGACCCTAGATGTGGGAGCCCTGTATACAAACATCCTCAACAACGAGGGGATCGAAACAAAACTAGACAAGTCGAGGCCAGACAACAAGATGCCTAGAAACGATTGCATAAAAGACCTACTGATAATGGTGTTGATCAAGAAAAAAATCCAGTTTAACGGTGAAAACTTCCTAGAAATAGGTGGAACAGCAATGGGCACGAGGCTAGCACCCTCATACGCCAACCTGTTCATGGAGAGCCTAGAGGAAGAAATGCTACAGGCATACCTCCAAAAGTGTGGTGGAGGTATATAGACGTCATCTTCTTCATCTGGGAACAGAACGGAGAGGATGAACTCAAGAAATAGCTGGAATGGATGAACCATGACACCATCAAATTCATAATGGAACACTCGAAGGAGAGTGTTGCATTCCCAGACACAAGAATCCTGATTGAAAAAGATGGAACACTGACTAGTCACCTATATGTAAAACCAACAGATAGAAACACCTACCTGAGGTTTGACTCAGCACACCCACCATCGCAAAATGCAGTATCCCATAATCTCAATTACTGAGAGTGAAATGGATATGCACACACCAAAAGGACTATGAAAAACATGCAGCTGAAAAAGTAGAGCAATTTAGGAAGAGGGGATATACTGGGAAAATCCTGAAACAAAGCTTGAACAGACTAGAAGAGGTGTCCCCAGACACCCTCCTGAGCAAGGAGAAGAAAAAGACCGAGGAAGACCCACCTGAGGACAAAACATTCCTCATAACGACCTACCGACTCAATCATGAAAAATAATTGGGAAATACTATCGTAAAACTGGATGAGGTTTAATCTTGTCCACCGTATTTCACGACTGGAGTTTGGCAAAGCGACTTCATGAGGCGAAGCCGAGTGAAGTCTGGAGCCAAAACTTCAGGAGTTTTGATTTTATCCTACCCTATCTCCTCGATTTTGGAATATTACGTGATAACAATGCTGTATGCCACTAGTGGCATAAAAAACTCCGTATGCCAGCCAGCGTGTCATACGGAAACCCAATGTTAAGCCTATGGTATTTTATATTAGGGGTAGGATAATATCGTAAAACCGGATGAGTTTTAATCTTGGCTCCCGTATGCCATGACTGGAGTTTGGCATAGTGATATCACGAGGCGGAGCCGAGTGGTATCCGGGACCAAACTCCATTTTATATTAGGGGTAGGATAATATGCAAATCCGCAATGACCAAAACAATATTTGAAAGTAAATTGGTCATAGGGTACAGAAGACCAAAAAACTTAAAAGATCAATTGGTCAGAGCAAGAACGATATACAAACGGGGGAAACAAAAGCCAACAAATGACAAAAAATCCAAAAATGAGTTCATCAAAAAGGACTGCAACTACTGCAAGATCCTAGGCACCAACCCGTTCAAGAGCCAAAATACAGGCAAGAGGGTAATTACGAAACACAGCGCAACATGCAATTGCTCCAACGTGATCTATTGCATCACATGCAAATCATGTCAACCAAATACATTGGACAAACCAAATGCAAAATTAAAAACTGCATCAGGGAACACCCGAGGTCAGTAGACAACAAAAGTAAAATAAGTGATGTCCCCAAAAACTTCAATCGCCCAGACCACCGGGGTCCCGAGAACATGGAGTTAAATGGTTCGGACTACATAAATCTACACCCAGACAGCAAAAAGGCTAAAGACCTGAGTCTGAAGGTGGAATACAATTGGATCCACCAGATGAAAACATAGGCACCAATGGGTCTCATCACAAAATGAGAATCAAAAATGCCACATCAAAAATGCCACATCAACAATTTTTTCCCAAATAAGCCACATACCACACACCTCCACGAAGGAGAGGTATTGCGGACCGACGGGAGGAGATCTTTTCCAACCCTACGCCCATACACTACCATCATCCATCCAGTGACTACAAATGTGACTAGACAGATATTAATGTCAACACAACACACCTCAAGAGAGGCGTGGTCCTACCCAACAGCCAAAATACCTAAATTAAGATGATTTTGACAACTAAAAGATCAGCCAATCATAGCCTGAATGAGATTAACTAGAATGAATCGAAACTGCTGGTATGGTAAGTTTCGTAGAAAAAAAAACCCAGCTTTACAGGACATACCAAATCCTAAGAAACACTAAAATTGACAAAAACTACTGTCATCTCATCTGGTGTTAAAAATAAGCACCAACAGAACGCCACCAGGGAACTGGAACATTTACATACACACCAGAAACCAGCTCATCACAGCCAAAGACATTTACAAGGGGGACTCTGATTGGGGGAGCTTTGCTCTAACTCTCTTTGGCCACCGAGTGAACCAATGACATGGGAGAAGCTGGCACATGTGACCACACAGGTGATGGTGGGTCAATAGGCTATAGGGTAACAGGACTAACATTCTGGGTTTGAAAGCTCAAATTGATAGATAAGAAACTCAGCGTGTTGTTGGCTGCTGCTAGACCTAACGACAGCAATATAAAGGGCTGATTCCACCAACATGATGGATTTGTTGTGATATATCTTGGTATATCTTGTAATATCTTACAGTGTCGCGATATGTTGTACCTCCGTTGTTGCAAAACCTAGCCATGCGGTGTCAGGTGTAAGTTTTCGTGCTCCACAACATTGACACCTCAAGACACATCGTGACAAATAGGCATGTGATTATTCAAACCTAAAGGGCTGATTCCACGAACAGGAGGAATTTGCCGTGGTATATCTTGGTATGTCTTGTAGTGTCTTACTGTGTCGCGATGTGTCGTACCTCTGTTGTCTCGAAACGTAGTGTGCGATATTGTGTGTCTATTTTGGTGCTCCACCACTGCGACACCTCAAGTCACATCGCGACAAATAGGCATGCGATCATTCAATCCTAGCCTGATCTAGCAAGACAACCAAATCGGGCCGAATCTTGCTATATAGTTTGTGTTGGTGGAATCACCACTTAACCCGACTCAGCAAGACAACCAAATCGTGACCAATCTTGCTATATCCTGTGTGTCGATGGAATCAGCAGTTTAGGTTGTCCATACCCGAGGGGGACAACCTCCTAACTGGCCTCTCTTGCTTAATAAGAAGGAGAAACCATGACAACTGGGTCTTGCATAATAAGGAAATGCATCATGATGCTACCCAGACTTATATAGAACTACATTGAGAATCCTATAAATACACAATTCTCCACAAGTTTTGATGGGGCGCAATCGTCATCAAGACGAAGCCGAGTGATGATTATGGCCTAATCAAACGAGTGGAGTATTGTTTACTTTACGATTCGAGTGTGGTTCTGGATTTAGCTCACCCCTTTTACTTTTACTTTTTGTCTTGTCTGAAATCCTGGTTGCTGATTGATCAATCGCCTATGACGTCATCTTGTATTCACTACGCCCTGACCATGGTGTAGTATTGTCACTTTACCGGGGTAATCATTGAGTATTTTTTCTTACGTTATTCCTATGGCTAAACTTGTATCAGGGGTGAGAAGATAAGCTAAGAGATCATGTTGATGATTTCCTTAAAGGCATATCCTACAATATACACTACAGTGTTATCTATAATCCTTGGAGATCATCATATTCAATTTCCAGGAAATTGACATGGGTTCTAATTTTCAAGTTAGATTTTCTGATATGGCTTTTTAAAAGCCTTATGTATGTGGGCCATGACAGAATTTACAGACGTCAGCAAAAACGAGGTCCTTTGGATGATATGGGACCTATAGAGTATGTTAATGTTTCTGGCATTGATCTGACGAGTGCTCATGTTTTCAGCAGGCTTATTAACTACGCTTAAATCCAATGCTTTTATATTTTACTATGCAATCCAGCACACTGGTGTAAATTCTAATGTTTTTACTACGTATTATAGATAGTGGGAACCATGTATAGGCTGCAGATTATGAATGTTTCTGTTTGCTTAGCTTTTACGGCCCTTTATGTTTTAACGTTCATCAACGCTTATTTATGCTTCTTTACATATTGTGGTATTTCACTGCATTCATTTACGCATTTAAAATGCAGAGATAAATAATAATTCTGACTCCACATTTTTGCTACGTTACATTAATACTTTATTGTGCATTCCAACATTTAGGTAACTGTGTGTTTTCCTGCATATTAGAGCGCATTCCCATGCCAATATGATGCCATTCATATGTACTCACACCATACATTCAATGCTAGCAATCATTGCTCTCCGCAGTGGTGAGATGAGGATGAAATAAAGGGTATGGTAATCAAATATGCCTTGTAATGATGCCTAGTACAAACATGGTCCACTGGGACACACCAAGCTAGGACTACTTGGGTATATCTACTGGTACATGGTACCATATAGAGACATTTATGAAAGAACACTGCTGCTGCCATCATACATATCATGATGGTGGTAGAATCCAATGGATTCATGTATGTACCCTTTGAAATTTAATGTAACCACCTTCAAGCTTCTGTATTCAGCAATTACAGGCCCAAGAGCTGACTGTTTCTGTTAATGCCACCCTGTGTATCTCAGCTTGGTGTGGCCTGTCTGAATTGCAATACAGATAGCCAGTCCTCAAATAGTGAATAAAGGAGGGTATTGGATTCCTGGAGACATTCCAAATTGGTATTGTATCATGGACTTTGGCCTGTTCTGTAGAAAAGACATAAAAATATAAAACAGCTCTCAGGTTAGTTTCTAAGGCATAGAATTTCTCAAGTAGGCCTATTGTGTAGGACCATCACTATTCTGTGTGTGTGTGTGTGGGGGGGGGGGGGGGGGGGATATTTGTTATTTTAGGAGAGGGGCAATCTTTTTTCAACTACTTTCAATGCTTATCTGTGCATCAATCATACATTAAAGAAAAACAGTGACGTAAGATGCATATTTTCCTTTCCCTTTCTTACCCTTCTTTTAAACTTCCTTACATACATTGAAATATATGTTATTTGACATGTAAAGTGGTAGTACATATGTGAAAAACAGTAAAACCTTGATTTTCATATTTTTTTTAGTCTCAGCAATTATAAAAACGTTAAAGTAAAGAATTGAAAAGAAAATTGAAAAGACACAGTAGTTGTATGTTATAGGTCATATTATTCAACTAAGGTGTATAATGTGAACAATAGGCAAATAGTGTTACATCAAAATCTGTCCTACAGCTATGATGCACAAAAACATGGAGATGTGAACTCCTAGGGATGATATCAGGAAAATGTCATCAAACATGCTATGAGTCACCCTAGACACTACCTTTTATATGCAATGCTCTTTTTGCAAGACCTGTCTAAATTCAAGCTATGAGGTTCCCGTATTACTGTCTCACAGTTATGGCTAAGAAGCAGGAATAGACAAAATGTTCACTACTTGTTCAGTTGCAAGCATAGGTATAGCAGGGAAGGCAGACCACTCATGTTTGTGAGCATTATGGCTTTCAGACGAACACATTGATTTGTCTATTTCTTTTATAATCATATACAACATTTCATAGCTGCCTTAAGAAATTCAGTGTGCAATCATTCTTAGAACAGATATACACCCTAATATTGTAGATGTTTGCAGCTAGGATACCATATGAGATACCTGGCTCAATTATCTCTATCTGTGATATTGTGCTCAATCATTTGCCTATCTTTGATATCATTGTTCCAAAGAATAATCTGTTTCAAGTTTTCAATGGTGTTATTTCAATTTCATATAAATTCCTATGATATTCAATAGCTTTACTAAGATGACCTAATTCACACCAACAGACCCTTTCTGAGGAGTATGAATCTGTGCTTGTCACTCGCTATTCTTGATAATGTCAGCTGCTCGCTCAGCAATCATCATGACTGGGAAGTTAGTGTTTCCTGCAGGAATCTCTGGCATAATGGAAGCATCCACAACACGCAATCCCTTTAGGCCACGGACCCTGTATGATAGATGATTATAAAAACATTAGAAATGAATAATATTTCTGCAAGTAAATCAACTAGACTGATATTCCTCAAGGTTACACTTTGCAGCATACTTTCTAATATATTATCAATATTCCAGGCTTTCTTATCCAATTTGTCCTGTTAGCACCCATGCATTATCAATTTTAACAAACTCAAACACTTACATTATTAACAAAAATAGCATTCTGAAATAAGCATCAAAGAGTATTCTTCTAGAGAACCTAGATAGTAATTGTCTCACCAATGCAACTACAATATACTATGGAATAGTGGGACCACATCTGCAAGCCTATGCAAACTGGTACATGCCTGGTCTTCAAAATATATACATGTATAAAGATCTAATGGAGACTTTATATAGTTATTCATGTTCGATATAACTACTCTAAGTCAGTCCAATAAGGAAATGATCTTTCTCTTGTATGTAAAACATTAATTCATTACACAGTGGTGCTTGGACCCACCTCAGTTTAGGGTCAACAACAGCATTTGGTTCACTGTCAGGTCCCATGCGACATGTTGATGTAGGATGGTACTCTGTAAATGTGTTGCTCCTGATATAACATTCCCAGTACTCATCACTGTCATATGTCTGATTGGCACAGTTTGGATGTATACGGGTAATCCGTTTCGCTCCTAGTTTCTCAACAATCTGGGCTGACTCCATGATCTTTTGCCCTGTTCGCACACCTAGAGGAAGAAAAAATGGTTGTTCCCTAAGAATAGCTGCTCAGATATTACCTGACTGCTCAACATCAGTCAATTCAATGACTCTGTCAATGCCTGAACAGCCCCTCTTGTTAATACTAAAATCAACTTCTATGACAATAAAGCCATGCATAGTTTATGTCTCTTGCTATGATTATATGAGCCTTGTTTTAAATGAAAATTTGGTAAAACATGTATTCATTTTTTCACTGTGCAATGAGAATTCAGATTTGACTTCTTGTTTGAAATGTTAATCCCATCTACCTTTTCCTGGATGATAACAAGAAATAAATATCATAGCTAACATGGTAAATCTTTTGTGACTTCATTTCACAATACAAATTTGCAGCTTACCATCAATGAGAACATCAATATCTCTTTTTTCTGTGAGATATCGAGGTTCAATTATTGGGTGGTCAAATGGGTTGACTGAACGTAGGCGGATGTGACCAATGCTTGCTGGTTTAAGCAAGGTAGGCAGAACAGATATTCCATCTCTTCCTTGCAGCCCTCCATATAATGCTTCATGTACCTAAAGTGGAAATATGTTGCTGATGTTGGATAGGGGATTAGGACATCTCTACATCTCTAGTTATTCTTTAGGAAATTCTCATTAGCCAGCAAAATCAATTAGCTAGGGACTGTAGTACTATGAAACATTACTAAAGTTTTCATATAAATACACCCATATTGGAAGCCGGTGCAGACAGTGTATAGAACTTATTTGACGTATATTTAAGCGCACATAATGCCACATTCCTCTGTATACCCATTATCAGATAACACACCAACCCCGCCGTCACAACAGTCGCCGCAACCGCCACAGTAAAAGCTATTATAAAACAGTTAAGAAACAAAAAAATACTGGGTTTATCATATGTAATTAATCAAATGATTTCCAATCTAATTTTAGAAAGGTTTTATAATAGATATTGGTAATATAAGATTAGATTTTACATTTATCACGGACTTGGATGATTAATGGCAAATGAAATAAAAAGAACAGTGGTGTCCACAGGGTGCTGAAGAGTGGCATGAATTTGCAAAAGCATTACTGAAACTGAATTTTTTGGTGCTGTGAAAACAACTTATTTATGTGCTTATATGCTTTCTTTCTTTAATCTCTGGGTGCTCTAACTATATACCTATATGATTTATGTCTCTATCATTTATTTGGAGATCTATGTTGTTATACCCATAAACAATTTTTACAGAGGTTTATAGTCTATGTCGTGTGCTTGATATATAGCCAATGAACAAGCATGTGCATTATACTTCAAAACATGCCCTATCTACTGCTTATAAACTATATTATGGAGTGGTAAAGCCAAATATTAATAATTCACAGTGGTGATAAAAAAGCATGAAATAACCTACTTCTGTTTTTAAGTTCAAATCTTTCATAGCAAGCTCATCACTCAGCAGTGCATTGTAGACAACATACTGAAGGAATGGACTGTCATCATGGTCTGGTTGGTGTTTGGAGCGCTCAAATCCAGTGGCAATGACTCCAAGTTCACTGAAAGTTCCTGCATAAGAAATACCATAAAAAGTTAATTCCTACAGATAAAAAAGAGATCATTTGATCTCGTGATTTTATGGAGTGAACACATATTCCGTATTCCATTTCATACGACGGTAGGAAAAGGCCAAAGTGTTGTCCAAATTGTGACATGAGTGAGCTGGAGGAGCTTAGACGTCCTGATATAACAACTGGTCACAGACCGCATAATATCAAGAGACGTCACGAGTTTGAGTCTGAGTTTATTTATGTCACACATTTTGTTGGCTTCATAATTTCACGAGTCGAAGACGAGTGACATTACGGAGCCAACAAAATGAGTGGCATAACTAAGCTCAAACTCAAACGAGTGACTTCTAGATTTTATCCTACCCGGTTGCCACATTTTTTCAGTATTGGAAAATAGTGGCATAAACAACACTTTATGTCACACCCGTGAAATAAACAAATCCCATTTTAAGCCTATGGCGTTTTTTATTAGGGGTAGGATAAAGACATGGACGGTCACCTGTAGGGCGTGGTGGGAGGCACAGACTCTATGCAGAAAGGTAGTACGTAGCGATCGTGAGACTCGGATTTAATGTCGCGATTGATGATGGACAACGTTCGGGTCCAGACCAAAGTGGATGGACTTAGGTCGGAAATCGCAGTGTTGACTACCCTTATGACGGAAGTGAAGATGACGATTCTAGGCACCTGCCAAGATGGCGTCGCTTTGAACTAGAGCTCTACCGACGGTCCCGGAGCAATTGCTTCAATTGCTTAGGGCGTCACTACCGGGAAATGCTGAACAATCCTCTACGCACAAATTGTCCCGGGATACTAGTGGATTTATGACGCAAAGGGGACAGATGGGACCTCTGGCCAGTCCTTTGCACACCCAGTCACCTCCTTCAAAGATGGTGCCTGTGGCATTGCCGGCGGCACCCCCAGTATTGACCAAAACACCATGTATGCCCGTACACTGCTCCAGGGTTCCGGCGTAGTCCGGGGTTCAGGGAATCCCAGTTGAACAGACCCATACTTGCTCCGGAAGGCACAAAAAAAGCGTAAGTGTGTACCTTACAGTTTGGATGCTCAGTCTGTCTGCTAGTCTGTCCATGCTCCGGTCTATGGTGGCCCAAGGAACTGATTTATTACCCACCTGATACGGATTCTCCATACTAAGCCTATGGAGATTACAGATCGCTACTGAGGAGGATACGGAGCTCCATACCCTCCTAGGAGGATACAGATTTTTTAGATGAAAGTAGTTCCAAACTAAACTTCTTAATTACGTTGAAAAGTTTTCTAACGATCATATTTAAGTGAGTAATAAATACAACATTACCATAATTTCGATCTGTGTGGCCGTATTCTCCTTGTAGTTGACGCTACGCAATACTCGTCAACTATGCGGAGAATACGGCCACTCAGATCGAAATCATGGTAATATTGTGTATGTATCAGGGTATATTTAACTACAACCATCTGGGAGCCTAGAATCATTTATATATATATATATATATATATATATATATATATATATATATATATATACAGTTTCTCTTTGTGCATCTCTCCATTTCTACTTGGGTATAGACATCTGGCAACTACAAGTAACCTCTTAGTGTTTTCTCCCACCCTGCTGTCGCTGTGTTCGTTGCTGGGGGTTGACTTCAATTTCTGTTTGCCGAGCTGTGTTTATTTGCCATGACTACCATCTTTGTAGTAATATTTTCTTGTGGCATGTGCCCACCTTTCTTAGTGCCTATGGGGAAATGACCATGTCGCAATTAACCCCATGAGGTACGTGTAGTTTGTAGTTTCGAATTTTACTGATTCTCATCAGGTCCAGAAATTCCCCTTGTAATGCCTTATCCTCTTAGCCTTATCAGACTGTTATAAAGCGTTTGTCTATACTTAGTGAATGTCTAGTGTAACCCGACTGTCACAACACAATGGTGTAATGTATCTCCATGTATTGGGCATCAGTACCTTATGCACAGGACAGGTTGCATAGCCATTGAACTCAAGGAAAACTACTTGATCATTTTGGTTCTAGGCAGGATACCAGTTACATAAGGGTTACATCTTTCTGAATGTGTAGGAGGCACTTTCCTGGAACAAAAAGAAATGAGATGGCTATGGTTTTATACCTTCATTCTTACTTACTCCTAAATTAGAGAACAACCAGTGTTCTTTGTTCATACATAATAACCTGGCAGGGCGGGAACCATACAGAAACAATCCAAGAATCTGATTGTTGGAGTTCAGGGAATTATGGGTAGCCTTGTGGAAAGGTCTGTTTTGAAATCTAGGTGGTTTATCTGTTTATAATGATTGGGATAGGGAATGTAGAAATGACCTTTTTCCACAGGGACAATTTAAACACCAACTGAAGAAATAGCTACTTTCAGATGAGCAATAAATGTCTCTGATTTTGAGGCTTTTTCAGTTACCCTAAATCAGACAAGGTGGCTCCATGATCAGTGCTTTCAATATGGCTGACATAAATTTGAATTGATGAATATCTTGTACAAGGAAGCCCCAAAAGTGACTCAAGGCTACAAAAAAGGTGTTTCCATATTTATTAAAACGGGGATAAGACATTTCCGAAGGTAAGGGTGCATGAGCATACACTGTATTGACAGGATTACCTAGAAACAAGGAAGTACTTTTTTGGCCAATGGGGAATAAGCATATGCGCTTTTTTTTCTTCTTTTTTTTTCTTACTTAGAAATCTTTAATACCTTTTCATCCTTCTTGTCTCATCTGATGTTAAATCATTGTTTGACATTATATTTCATTCTTATTTTCGCATGGTAACTTCTATTTTGGCTTTCATACCAACCTGTACCAAATATTTTGTATTCCATCAGATCCATGAGTCCGATTCGCTCAGCAACTAGTGCAACAGGTTTCTCCAATGTGTATGCTACAGCATCAGTAAAGAGATGATCCCTTAAGTTTTCTCCAACAGGTAAGTCAGCTACAAGTGGGATCTAAAAAACATAATCAAAAATAAATCATCACAACCAAGATGATCTGACATAAACACTTTAGGAAGGCATGATATGTGTTTAAACATCTTCTATTGCTTTCCTTTTATAACTCAACGCTTTTGTTTAATCCTCAATGTTGGTTACTTTTTATTTGGTATACACAATTAATCTTTTAAAAAGTGTGTAAATGACAGCAGTGACACTGCAAACCTGCACAGAAATATATAAGGCAATATATTTCTAGAAATCTGCTTTTCCCCCTACAGGTACTACAAGATAGACTTATAAATTCCCCTAAAGATTTTTTCAGATGTTTGGAATAATCATTATCATGTCTTGGATTATATAACCCAAATGATTGGCAGCAACTACAGGTATGTTATAAATATTATGGTATAAAAGATTAACATATTGCCAGCTGTATCATTTATAATAAATTATTTTCCTGCAATTATAGAGCTTCTAGATTTACATCATCATAGTCAAACTAGGAAACCTAATATATCATTTAACCTTTAAATCCTCAAGGTGTTTTTTTGGTCCAACCCCAGACAGCATAAGAATCTGTGGTGACCCAATAGCTCCTGCAGACAAGATAACTTCCTTGCGAGCTTGGACTCTTCTTACCAATCCCCTGTGCAAATACTCCATACCTACAGCCTGCTTACCCTCAAACAGCACCTGTAAGCAACAGAAAGAGGCCATATAGCATTAAACATACATAGCCAAATAAGAGGAGATAACACATCAGTGAGTAAGCCATTTATGAACCTCAATAGTGGTCTTATTGAATGGGAAATCATTTCCAGCAGAAGGTGGTCGAACCTTATTCTCCTTCTAGAGGAATTTTGAGGAATGGCCAACTCCTACCATGTCCTCAGGGATACTATGATAACAAAGGAGACAATATGGTGGCCACTAGAGTGCAAGCATCCTATATATATGTAATATGTATGGACTACTTGTATTAGATGTATAAGTTTGGAATTTAAAAATTGAGGATGACCTTGGTAGCTTGTGCTTCTGTAAGTACATGTAGGTTTGCACGTGACATGGCAGGCTTGAGGTAAGTATTAGCTGTACTCTGTCGTACCCCATTGTTCCCAAGATTTGCATGGTATGGCATAATCACTGAAATCACACGATTTAATGGTAACAATTTGTTTGTCCATACATACATCTGTTCAACATGTGCTGTTGGATTGAGATCTTTTGCAGATAATTGGAGGGGGCTTGTTCGTTGTGTATTATAATATAAGTTTGTAGTAATAACTTAGAAGTATTTTCTATGGGGAATAATGTCATAAAAATTGACAATAAATGAGGGATATTTATATCTCTTGTAATTGGACTTATAATCCAGACTTACTGTCCGTGTTATCGTATCCATTGATATCTCCGATTTTGAACCCTTGCGACACTGCTGCTTCAAGAAAAGCTGATGTTGACTCTTGGAAAGTATGACGATCATTGACAACAATAGGTCCATTATCTCCACGAAGTCCTAAAGTATTGTAAATTCATGCATAGTATGATTAAAATTTGTACTGCAAAAAATAAGAATATCTTTCCAAATGAATGCAAATGTGCAACACAAAAGAGGCCTGCATTGAATAATTCATGGAATACAGTAGAACCCTACCTAATGGACACCCCACATAAGCAGACACCCCATGTTAATGAACACCTTTGCTTGGAACAGATCCCTCTATTAGATGTTTATTTTGACCCCGCGTAAGTGGGCACCCCGTGTAAGCAGAGAGTGTGGCCTGGAACAGAGGGTGTCCACTCAAGCGGGGTTCTACTGCATATGTATGTGACAATTATTTTGTTCCCTCATGTTATAAACAGGATAATTCCCTGTGATAAGCAATACAGGTGGCAATCCATTTTCCAATGGATTCTATAATTCAATCAGGTATCTTAAATTCAATATCAAACATTACTTCTTCAATCAATGTTATCTTGACTGTTAATGAAATTATTGAAAATTGAATAAATCACCACACAACAACAACTGCAATTAAGGGATATCTGTAATATATTTTTGGATATCTGCATTTGAATCAATTTTTAATTATAGATGTTTAATAAGCAATAGACACTAGTTCAAGGCATATGGTGCATGGCATAGGTTACACTAATGGTAGACAAACTTACCAGTCTGATATTCATCATTTGTGAATGTTTCAATCTTCTTAAAGTATGGCAGTACCTCCTCGTAACTCCAACCAGCATTTCCCATTTTGGCCCACTCGTCATAGTCATGCCGACTACCTCGCACTGCCATCATAGCATTAATCATGCTGGTCCCACCTAAAGTGCGACCCCGTGGCCATGCACTTCTCTAAGTAGACCATGAAGTATTTTTATGAGTGCATGAATTTGTTACATGCATGGTATATGAAATTTATCTCAATTGTATTAAGAACCATCTCATCTGAATATTATATGATGTATTTTTAAGTGAACCCGATTGAAATCCATTGCATCATTTATGTAGTTCATGTGACCAGATATATGAACCACATCTATTATACTATATGAAACCAATTCAGCTATTCATATCTTCTCTCAGCATTGTCTTTAGTTACATTGGTTCACACTATATGTTTTAATAATGCAACAAATATATCTGTAGACTTGTTTGCCCGATTCTTGTATATAACACTGTAATCACTTGCCAAATATACCCTGGCAGCAGGCTATTGTGCTAAACAGACTACCAGGTTTGTCAAAGTTAATCCTCTTTTTCATATTACCACACTTGTTGGGGCCTACTGCAAATGTCTAACAGACTCTTCATCAATGATAAATCCCTCGACTGATTTTCTATAATGGTTCCTACTTGGTTTCCTGATATATGGTTGGTTTAGAAACCTACATATATATTTTGCCCAATGGAACCATGTGGTTCCAACATTGGCCTCTCCAAAATTGGTCCAATCTTTGTTTAATTTGACTACAATTGTTTGTCAAGTCAATCAAATATCTGTTTTCAATTTTTTTGTTAATCAAATGATTCAGACTCACAGACTAAATAAATGACCAATCAATCAATCTTCTTAAAAAGCTTTAGTAAAAGGCTTGATGAGATTTTCATAATCAAAATTACTGAGACAAAATCGAGTGTGCCCTGGAGGGATGTTGGAAATATTGGAGGCAATGTACATGTAGCTTTATGTAATTGTGATAAGTATGCAAAAACTGCACTATCCTGTAAAGTCATATCAAAGGTAGTACAACCATCCACAGAAATTGCTGTGTTCAACTGGGACACCAGTTGACAAACATACTGTAATTCAAACAGAAGGCTAAATGGTCTTTACTTTTATCCATAATGATAATGTCTCTAGATGCTATGTCAGTTCATATTCCTGAATTGTCTGTTTGTTTAGGTAGTTTAACATCCAATTTGTTCAATTAGAATTACTTTGGTTTACTTTACTAAAATTTGCAAAATTTCTTTCTGTTCTTTTTTGTGGCCTGACAATGAAGTATAAGATTTTTGTATTCAGTGGAGTGTTGCATGTCTGGCACCCAGGTGCTAATTCACCTCTCAAGAGGTGCCCATGTGTCAGTTTGACTGGGCTGCAGACAGGTCAGTTTCACCTGTTGAGTTCTTGTCCTAAAGTTCTGGCTAGTAGCCACAAAAATTTCTTGTACTTTTTTTGTCTCGGGTGCAGTTCCAGAGATTTTGTTTAATGTACTCATTTGTTTCAAGTCTGTATGGGGAACTGGGTGGGCTCCAACTCTTAACTCGGTAACCAACCCATGACTAACTCTTTCCCATCTTCTCTCTTCAGTTCTGTGCATGACTGTTTAAGGTCTCTGATGACTGCATTGTTTGGATCATGCTGTCCAATAACTTGTAGACAAGATTTAGAGTCTGAGAAGACTATGAAATTGTTGTGTTCTGACATTTTCATCCAGGTCAAGGCATGAAATATAGCATTGGTATCAGCAGTTAAGATGCTGCTTTTACTTCAGATTACCGTATGGGGTGTGGACTCCAAATCCAACATGGATACCCTCATTTGAACCATTGGTTTACCCCAATATATGGTCTTTTAATGACTCCTCTTGGTCTGGTATTCCTTGAGGTTTCAGTTCTTTCAAGGTCAAATAGGATCGATGGTGTTTCCTGATCTAATGGAGGGGGTGTCAGGTGGCCTCTCAGCTCTGATTCTCTTCATTGGGATCATGAACTGATAGGATTTCCCCAAAACATTTGAAACCTCAGACTTAAGTGAGCAAAGTTCCAGTACGGTTCAGTAGCTTCAATCAGCCCCACACTAAGTTCTATATTTACTTATTTGCGTTTTAAAGCTGTTCTTCTGTCCTAAGGAATTAATGGCCTTGGGTAGAATATTCCAGATAGTAGCTCCCCAATAAAAAGGTTTTTATTCAAGAACTTAGTCCTTGGGAACTAGCAGCCTGCGTTAGAGGACCGAAAACAGGTAACATATTGTTTGCTGAGATGAATGTGTGGCCTTGCCTCCTTATTAGGAAGGTAAGAATATGGAGAAACCAAACAAGAGTTAGTCGTGTTGTTGTTTATTGCACAACGGCAAGATCGCATATTACTGCGCAAAGCGAAGCTGAGAGCAGTAATACGAGATTTTGCCAGAGTGCGATGAACAATAACACGACTAACTCGAGTTTGGTCTAGAATTTATCCTACCCCGCCCGTCTAAATTACTTCTACATTAACAAATGGCGTCATTTGTCAAGTGTATCCCACTAGAGTGATATTTTTAATTTTTCTGAACTCCAGACCGAATACAGTGACCAAATGTTAAGCCTATGAAGTTTTTTATTAGGGGTAGGATAAAATGTTCATCCCTTCTCAATAAAAGAGATACTATAGCCGGGGAGTGCAGTCCGCTGACATTGTGCACCCTGGAGACAGACTCTTAGACCATAATTCTGTATCCTCTGTAATATGTCAAGAAGCATTTTTGTGTTGCAATCATGGATCAGGGAAGCATAATCCAACAGAGGGGTTATTGTTTGTTTATACAATAAATCCTGTGTTAGACTATGGTGATATTTGTTCAACCTTTAAACAAACATAGGAACAACCACATGTAAATAGTGGGAAACACCCAGGCAAAGTTCATTAAGGAATCCATGAGACACAATATTCGGGAATAGGGATGATGACAGCTCTTCGAATAACTGCTGTATTCTGTTTTAAACTAAACAACTGAACTGTCTCAGCTCGCGGGTTAGTGCATCGCATGTATTGGCCGGAGAAGTCAACGCTGATGCCGGCAAAGCTTGCGGTGTCATTGGCCGTCTGGCCGCCATTAAATATCTATTCAAATAGATTTTGGCCAGCGATCCTTTGTAGTCAGCTTTCAATAATTTAGCCCTCAAATAGCCCGGCCCCCTGGATTCAATCTGCTTGGTGGAACAGCTTTAAAATTGCCTTTAGGCAAGACAAGAAATTAGCAATCTACATCAGACCAGCTGACACTGGGTAGGCGACAGGGTTTTAGGGCACTCGACGATGGGCCGGCAGTTGGCGGGGCTGGGTTGGAAGATGTTATGAGCTGTTCCATCGAGCAGATCATCGCCGCTGCACAAAATGTGCCAGCAATTGTTGGCAATGACCACAATGTCAACGGTTTACCAAACCGAAAGATCATGGAGTTCGCAGACTTTGCAAGTTCAGCTGTGAGTCTAAGGTAAAACCATGACAGTTGTAGTAAAAAGTATTTACATTGGTTCATGCCTATATAGTAATCTGATAGGAGGCATTCGTGCTAGTCTTGGTCCTGTAGCATGTCAAGTTGTTTTGGTTTTGGTGATATTTATGGTCATAGCATTTTGTCCACACCAGCTTGACACTTTATTAGTCTCAGATTGGAGTCTATCCATAATACCATCAGTGCGGTGTCACAAGTATAGACAACCAGGTCATTGGCATATTGCTCCACAGTTTGTTACTGACATAGTCATTTACCTAACAAATAAATAATGTGTGACCCAATACCGAGCCTTGCAGCACCCCAATTTCTACTAGTGTGGGATCTTAGACAGTGCTGTGAGAAAGTATTCTTAGTAAATCCTATCTCTTCCATCACATAACTCGAAGCTTTGATGTTGGGTGAAGCCTTCCCTGGTTTAGGCTGCATTGAAGAGCATATGGGAATCCATGTACAGGGAACATATCTTTGATCAATTTAGCTGAAATGTCACACATTCCAGACAAATTTGCTAATCTATCCACAATTTTTCATACCTCTTCATTATCTATTGATATTCATAGTCTCGGATTGCAGACTTCTCATCCTTTTCTATCAAATCATTTATTTTATATTTATTGGATTTATTGTTCCTGGTAGTACTTGCCTTTGCATAACTTTATCTCTTTATTAATTAATTGTTTAACTCTCCATACGCAATAGGTCAGGATTATGTTGCAGCTTTACACGATGTATAATTTGACTCCTGTCATTTACCATAGAGATAGTTTTGTTTTTGACCCATGGTTCCTTATGTCCATTAAATTTCATACTCTTCTTTTCAATTGAAGTTGCCTAACCGATCACACAGGCTGTCAATAGAATATAACTTGTAGGATCTCCCCTCAAAAAAGATTAAATCACTACTCTCTCATATCTTTTTGCATTAAGTAAACACTGAGAGATGGTTAGTATCTAAATGATAATTAATTAAATAAAAGAATTATGATTAAATACCTCTCCTTGTAATCCATGACAGCTTTGCTGTTGTGGTTCTGAGAAATATCCCCAGTTGATTTCGCGCTGTTGCAGCTCAAGATAATACAGAGGTACGTCAGCATCGGGAAACTCTGCATTATCTGGCCCTGCCTCCAGGAGTGCAACTGTAACATCTGGGTCCTCACTCAGACGAGCTGCCAAGATGGCACCTGCCGATCCTGCACCAACTGAATAAACATGATGTGAAGTCTTTATAAAATTGTGTTCAGTCATGAGAATGTGTTATTAATGGTCTTCATGGATTCAATGGTTTTCATGTATGGATGATCATAACTCTACTTACCGACAAAGTCTAATTCAATTTTTGTTATTTCCTTTTACTATAAGCATCAAGGCTTGGTTTCACATCAAATACCATGAAGTAAGAAATCATTTTTCAATTTCAAAAGCATATCAATATTTCTAGATTCCTGATTTTTTTATACAGACAGAAATTTTCAATTGATAGTCAACATTAAAAAAGATACGAGTATCTGGTATTGAAACAATTTAAATCTATGAAGACCTCTATTAGATCATCAGGGTTTTCATTTCCGTTTGTTAGAAATACCTGATATAGGAATCACATTGCTGATTCCATTATGAATTGATACAATAAAGAATTGTTACAGCAACATACCTATAACATAATCATATTCCTTCTGTAGATGTGTCTTGGGGAGTGGTGTTTGTGGTGATATCCATCTCCAAGCTACAGCAAAGCTGATGATGACTACTGCCAACTTGGTCAACATTTTGACCCTTTCTCTACTGATCATGTAAAGAAAACAGATCCTTATTCATCTCATTCTAACCCTAAATATAGTACCACTGTGAATGATAATATTGCTATCTAAAGGTCATACAATATGTAAATCTACTAGGTATGATTATATTCTATTTCTCTGATAATTACTACTTAGTGTTTTGTGAGCATTGCATAAGTAAATTAAATTGCTACTAAATGATTGATTTAATCCCATCCTGAAAATAATGTTAACATAAAGAATTACACTCAACTCAATCTAGTGGACTGCATGCAAATGTACAAAGTGGTATAATGATATTGGGTAAACAGTATATGAATATGTATGTATGTAATGTGTACAAAATCCTGAAGAAAGATCCAGACAATCATGATTGCAAATAGATAGAACAGAACAATAACACAGAATCTTATATTACGGTTCTCTAATAGGAAACATGCTATGTTCTGAATTACTCCCCAAAACAAAGCCCTAGTAAAAGGAGAAACTTACAGTAATGGTCAGTGGGGATACTACTGGGAATCGCAGGATGATACAGTAGGCTAATACAGTAGGCTGAGGCTAGCTCATCCCCATTTATCTCCAGGCACTTACACACACCACCCTTAGGTGAGTGGTATTCACATGATTGCACACACACAAACCATTATGTGGGTGGGTAGTCTACATATTTACAGGACTTCACACTAAACTTGCTCTAGTCTTAGATTATGAACATTCATTAAATGATTAATCAAAATCAGAAAATTCATTATAGTATGTATCCTTCGATGACTGGCCCATGAATCAAAGACTTGTCCACCATGAACAGAATCTCCTGTTTATAGCCCCAAGCTGCTCCCTGTACCTCCTCCTACCCCTGCCCCTGCCCCTCCTCCTGCCCCTCCTCCCATAGCAATAGATTTCGCCTGCTCCTGACTGTGACCTGCTGAAATCAAAGTGAGATGGTGTCAATCTCCCAGCAGATACCCTGACCAGTAGCCAGGATATCTGTATGGAGAGTGTTGGGAATACTGGAGCTAAACAGTGCCAGAAATCCAACACCATTACTGATTGCACCAGTCCCTGTATCCCAGCGAGAAGGTTAGCCATAGGATGCAGGGACTGGAGCCAATCTAAGCCACACCAGTGCATGGGTGTGTGGCATTAACATTACAACACAGGTGAAGTCTCCTGATGTTCATCTCAGTACAGCTACATCTAGACTTTGGATCTTTGCAGGATTTCGCTCTAAATCTTTTTTCGTAGTTACAGTAGAACCTCACCTGATTGACAGCCTGCTCATGTCGAGAGTCTGCTTAATTGTTCATTTTTTGTTTAATCAGAATTTGTTACCTCAATCAGCTTTTTAATTTTACCCTGCATATAGGCTACCCCCTTCAGGGGCACACTGCTTAAGGGAACAGATTTTAGGGAACCAAACATCTACAAGTATACTACCCTGGTTAAAGGATTCCTGAGACCAGGGAGCTGTTTCAAAAGTCGAGTGAAGTCTATGGTTTTGAAACAGCTCCCTCATACCTGACGATAACCCAATATTAGGTGTGAGTGGATGGAATAAAGTAAAACCCCGCTAAAGAAGGGTTTTGAGTCTGTCGTGGTTATATAGTAAAGTATACCTATTTAATATCCATCTTTTCGAATAGATTAAACCCAAGAATTGCCATAATACAGAATAAGCAATATGGACCATTTCTTTGCTCTATAGCACAAAAGGGACTATTTTCCCGTATACCACTGCTGTGAGGCTGTATAACACAGATTTGAATCCGTTTACCACAGTTATAGTATATGACAAGTTTTATATAATGGGTCATGGTTTACTGAGTCCGCGTATATTTTCAATGGAGACTTTGCATACGATGGATAATGTAAAGTATACCTTCAGAGCCCCTACTCTCACCATGGGCCGCCGAGAGCCGCTAGGAGGGTGGTTGTGGCCCCTAAGATTCGAGGTCAACTCTCGACCGTAGAACTGTCCCAAGGCGCTATAAATATCATGTAAGGAGGTCAGGATGAAGGTCGGGGTTTGCTGTGAATGCAGTCATTGGCTACTCGGTCTACTCTATTCCTTATATGGACTTAGTGTAATGGGACAACTCCATGCTGCTAGAGACACGAACAATCAACAAACCCCAGCAGGGTGCACCCTTAAGCGGGGTGTCCTGGAAGCGGGGTTTTACTGTATATCATTTGTTTATCTATACTGTGTACGATGGGAGTGGGCAGGCATGTAGGCACATGTGTAGTGATTAATGATATTGTTTCTGTCCTAAGGAAGCCGGAGAGGTTCCAGGCTAAAGGTCAGACAATATCGGTGACTCCGGGTATGACAATGCATGAACAACTTGAATGGTCAATGGAAAGGCACAAGTGTTAGGTGCAGGATGTAAGGTATGAGAGCATGGGGTCTGAAGTCTCCAGCCAGATTGGTGGTGTATTAGTGGTTGAATATTGACACCTCACTTATGTTATATCAACACTTGTGTTATATCAACAAGAATCTAAAAAAGAACTCAGGGTTACTAAGAGATGATTTTGCTAAATAAACAAATAAATATAAACATACAGAAGCAACAAAAATGCACCCATGAGAACAACATGAATACTAGAAGGGCATGGAATAATGAATTTGTTAGAGATAAATCGTATTGTTATTGATAATGCCTCGTCTATATATCTTAATTATTGTTGCCTTCTTGTTTTCATACAAAAGTTCACCACTAACACTATGAGGATTAAGAGGTTTGTGACATCTTCCCCAATAGGAACCAATTATTCTAATATAATGAATTTTTTCTTCTATTTTTTAAAAGATTTTTATTCATACTGCAGCTCCCTGTTTGGAGTGTTAACTCCTTTGCTTCACTACCTCCAGTCGTGGTTTTCCTTGAAACGCCATTGCCCTTGCGGTTTCAAGTTACATGACAATGAATTCCTAATTGATTTGGGATAAATTTAATAGCAAATTTTATGTGGATGCTACTTCGTTGCAATTCCCCAAAAAAATATGAATAAAGCACCTCACGTTCTTCCAGTTAGGACTCAATAAAACTAGATGACGGGAACGCTTAAACTCCCCCACTGATACAACGTCGGAATCACAAATTAATTGCTGGTTGATATAAATGCTGCACGTATTAAGCGCAAAGGTGCCACGCTTGATGAGAAACGGTGAGTTTCGAGAACACAAGTCTCCATACCTCTGTAGACAGCGTGTAACCCGGCGTTTACATTAGACGACTAAATACGTGGCGACTGTAGATCGTCAGCCAATAGTCGTCAGATGGTGGCAATGTCCACCGCAAAAGTCGTCGACCTCAGAATTTCCTTGAGCGTTTACACTGACGACTTTCAGTAGAAACGGACGTCGGCGATTAATTAAGTTAACCTGGGTGTACCTGTGTATGGCCATTCATCAGGGGTGTACCCAGTGGGGAGGGGGGGGGGGGGGTAGGGGTACCTGCCCCCCCCCCCCCTCGAATTTCCCCCTGTAGGTTTTTGTCTATACATGGGTGTACACGGTAAAAACAGTGTTTAGCCCCACCATGAAAATACTAAAAACCATCCCCCTCTCTACACAGAAGTAACTGAAAAAGAAATTGTTTACCCCCCCCCCCCCCAAAAAAGAAATCTTCACCCCCCACCCCGCAGGAATATTAAACATTTTTGTTTAAATCCACCATGGAAAATTTAGATAAAATAAGCCCCCTTCCCCTCCCCCAGAGTTCCCAAAATATGTTCCTGCCCCCATGAATATATAACCCCCTCCCCCACAGAGGCACCTGAATAGAATTGCACTCCCCCCTAATTTTTTAATACCCCCTCCAGAAAATATATTCAAAAAGGTTATCACCACCCTATGAGTTAAAAAAGAAGCCCAAGATGAAGATGAAATAGGCAACTCCCCCCCCCCCCAAAAAAAAAACAACCCACAGAAATCCCAATATAAATCCCTGCCTAAAGAATAAAAAAAACAAACTTTCCCCCAACACAGAAGCACCAGAAAAAATGCACCTATCCCCAACCCCACCCAACGAAATGGTGTGTACCTCCACCATGATAATACTAAAAATCATCCTCCCTCTACACAACCTCCCTGAAAAAAATTGCCTAATCCCCCCCCCCCCCAATTTTTTTTTTTTTGAAAGCAACCTCTCTGTCCCCTGCCACAATGAAAAAATATAGTTTAAAAAACATCACAAACACCCTCCACAGTGGCACCTGGAAAAAAATTCCACCAGGTTTTTGTTAAAGCCCACTCCCCGGGAAACATATGAAAAAAAATACCACAATCCCATTATTTTTTTTTTAAGTCCCCCATAGAAAAAAAAATGAAATGAACCCCCCCCCCCCAATCCCCACAGAGTTACCAATATAGATCCCCACCCCAATGAAAGAGCAGTAACAATCAACCCCTGCCCCAACACAGGATCACCTGAAATATTTGCCGCACCCCCCCCCCCCCAAGAAAAAAAAATTATATACATATTTTCTCTAAAATTCCTCCTATTTTCTGTTTAAATCCCCCCATGGAAAAATCAGGTAAAATTAGCCTCCTCCCCCCAAGGTTACCGAAATAAGTCCCCCTGCCCTCATGACTAACTCCCCCCCCCCCCTACAGAGGCACCTGAATAAAATTGCACCATCTCATAATTTAGAAAAATAGAAGATAAAATAAGCACCCCCCCCCCCCCCCACACACACACTAGTTCCCAATATAAATCCCTGCTCAAATGATACAAAAGAAAACATTCTGCCCCAACACAAAAGTAGCTGGATAAATGTACCTATCCCCTCACCCCCACCCCCAAAGCCACCTATCCCCTCACCCCTCTCACCCCCACCCCCCTCCCCAACCCCCCGATGTCATTGAAGCAAAGCACATGTTTTGTGACCAAAGTGCAGGGGGTCGACGACTCTGTTTTCACAGAATTGCCGCTATTGTAGACGACTATTTTAAACCAAATTGAAATAGTCGCCGGCGTCAGAGTGGGTCTAATAGTCGTGAGGTGGTGCCTTATTGCGTAATCAGATGTAATCAGACGATCTGCAGTGGCCACTCTCTTGGCGTTTACATTAGACGATTTCTAGACTTTTACTGCTGAAAGTCGTCAGGTTCAAGAATCGCCGCCTATAATCGTCTAGTGTAAACGCCGGGTTACAGAGATGAATCTGAATCAAAACTGATTCCATACTCTAAACCTGTGAAGGCAAGCCTCCCCCACACTGACATGCCATGGTCAGTCCCAGTCCGGGTGTATGATCCGGCCGCGGGGAACGGTACTATGGAGAAACCAAACAAGAGTTAGTCGTGTTGTTGTTTATCGCACAACGGCAAGATCGCGTATCCCGGCGTTTACACTAGACGACTAAATATGCGGCGACTGTAGATCGTCAGCCAATAGTCATCAGGTGGTGGCAATGTCCACCGCAAAAGTCGTCGACCTCAGAATTTACCCGAGCGTTTACACTGACGATTTTAAGTTTTCACAGAATCAACCTTCAATAGAAATGGACATCGGCCATTAATAGGTGTACCTGTGTATACACTTAATGTCCATTCATCAGGGGCACACCTTGGGGGGGGGGGGGGGACATAGGGGTACCTCCCCCCCCCCCCTGAAATTTTTCCCTGTAGTTTTTGTGTGTACATACGCTGCTGTAAACTGTAAAATGGTGTTTACCCCCACCATAATAATACTAAAACTAATTCCCTCCTCTACAAATTATCACACACACCCTCCACAGTGATACCGGAAATGTTTTCTTTTTTGTTAAACATTTTTGTTTAAATCCCCTCATGGAAAAATTTAGATAAAACTAGCCCTCCTCCCTCCAGTTACCCCAGTAGGTCTCCTGCTCCCATGAATATACCTCCCCCAACAGAGGCACCTGAATTAAATTGCACCCACCCTTTTTTTCTTTTTTTAAAGACCCCCAAAAAATATATGAAAAAAGATTAGCACCATCCCATGATTAAAAAAAAGAGAAGCCCCCCCCTAGAAAATAATGAAGATAAGATAAGCACCTCCACCCCTCCCAAGTTCCCAATATAAAACCCTGCCTGCCCCCCCCCCCCAAAAAAAAATATAAAAATCACACACACCCTCCACAGCAGCACCTCAAAAAAAGCACCCTTCCCATAATTTCTTTTGTTAAAGCCCCCTCCCCCAGAAAATATATGAACTAATAGCACAATAAAAATAGAAAAAGAAAAAGTTCCCCATAGAAAAATGAAGATGAAACAAGCCCCCTCCCCCACAAAATTTCCAATATGAATCCCTGTCCCCAATGAAAGTACAAAGACATCCACCCCCTGCCCAACACAGGAGCACCTGAAACATTTGCCTTACCCCCCCCCCTCCTCCAAGAAAATATTAAGCATTTTTGTTTTATTTCCCCATGAAAAATCAGATTTACCAAAATAACTCCCCTGACCCCATGAATATGCACCCCCCCCCCCCGAAAGGCACCTGACTAAAATGGAACCCTCCCTCCCGTCTTTACACTCCCCCCCCCCCCCTGAACATGTATCCAAAAAGATTAGCACCCTCCCATGATTTAAAAAAGAGCAGCCCCCCCCCCGCCCTAGAGACATGAAGAATATAAGCAACCCCTCTAGTTCCCCATATAAATCCCCACCCGAATGATACTAAAAACCACTCCCTGCACCAAAGCAGAAGAACCCCACTCCCGCCACTGCCCTCCCTCCACCACCCCCTCCCCCAATCCCCCATCCCCACTCACCCCCCCCCCACCTCCACCACCTGATGGGGGGGGGGGGGTGAAATCGCAAAGAAAAGACGACTCTGTTTTCGCAGAATCGCTGCCCCTGTAGACGACTAATTCAAGCCAATGCCCTACCCCTCCCCTCATTTCTGTTTGAATCTCCAGAAAAAATAGGTAAAATTAGCCCCCCTCCCCCCAGATTTGCCAAGCCCCCTGGAGATAAGATAAACGACCTAGTGCCCAATATAAATCCCTGCCCAAATAATACAAAAAAATTAACTCCCTCCCCCAACACAAAAGCACCAGGAAAATTGCACTTATAAATCTCCCCCCCCCACCCAACCTCCACCTTTCCCCCACCCCCACTTACCCCTCTCTAAGCCCCCACCACCACCCACCCCTACCCCCCGATGCAAAACACACGTTTAGTGAACAAAGTGCAGGGGGTCGACGACTCTGTATTCACAGAATCGCCGCCCCTGTAGACGACTAATTCAAGCCCGCTTAAAATAGTCGCCGAGGACAAAGCGTGTCTAATAGTCGTGAGGTGGTGCCATATTGCGTAACCAGACGTAACCAGACGATCTACAGTCGCCACGCTCTTGGCGTTTACATTAGACGATTTCTATCTTTTACTGCTAAAAGTCGTCAGGTTCAAGAATCGCCGCCTATAATCGTCTAGTGTAAACGCCGGGTTACAGAGATGAATCTGAATCAAAACTGATTCCATACTCTAAACCTGTGAAGGCAAGCCTCCCCCACACTGACATGCCATGGTCAGTCCCAGTCCGGGTGTATGATCCGGCCGCGGGGAACGGTACTATGGAGAAACCAAACAAGAGTTAGTCGTGTTGTTGTTTATCGCACAATGGCAAGATCGCGTATTACTGCGCGAGGCGAAACGGAGAGCAGTATTACGCGATCTTGCCAGAGTGTGGTGAACAACAACACGACTAACTCAAGTTTGGTTTAGAATTTATCCTACCCCGCCCATCTAGCCAGTGTACCCGGCCCGGACCCAAACAGGGCCGGGTTCCTTTGCCATAGAGCCCTCCGCCGGGTCGTCATTTCTCACTGGCCGCCATCTGACATGTACGAAAACAAAAATGAATCGACAAATATGTACCCATTTGTCTTTGCCAACCTTCAAAATAGCCGTATCTTAGTTTACAATTGTGTATTTAGACGTAGTTTCCCAGTGGAGCTTTGCTTGTTCTCAGATCCAGCCATTTAATTTAGTTTTTCTCGCTAGTTCCCTAACTGCATTGTGCCTCGCCTAATAATATAGAACAGCTGATCACCCCTGAATGGAGATCAGGGGTGAATACTTTACCTAAGCCCATCTAAATTACTTCTACATTAACAAATGATGTCATTTGTCAAGTGTATCCCACTAGAGTGATATTTTTCATTTTTCTGAACTCCAGACCGAATAAAGTGACCCAATTTTAGGCCTATGGAGTTTTTTTTATTAGGGGTAGGATAAACGGATTTATTATCCACCTAATACAAAGTGTCCATAGAAAAGGCATAGGGAGTTTGTATGGACATACCCGGAGCATACGGATATGTTGTGTGCTCCGGGTGGTGCATACGGAAAAATAGTGCGTACGAAAAAATAGTGCATAACTAAAATGAACTGATATCGACATGTCACTTGCCCAGAAAAGGTGGATAATAAATACAATATAGACTGGTTTCAGATAAAAGCAGTTGTATGCTCCTCGGAGTTGCCTCTGCGCAATATCCTCGCATACGCTCGGATATTACTACGCGTCAACTCCTCGGAGCATACTGCCGCTTGTATCTGAAACCAGTCAATATTGTGTATGTCTCGGCTTCTTCGGCATCTCGGACCCCTTTTCGCCGAGTCATCTCCGCCCCCATGCGACCGCGTTTCGCACTCCCTTTAATAGTAGCAGGGTTACTGGAGAACTCGACCCGAAACGAACTCGACCCGTAGTTGTCAGGGGAACTCGACCTGTTTAGGAGAAATCGTTTGGAGAACTCGATCCGTTTCAGACACTTATGGAGATTATATCTGAAACCTAGCTTAGCGACTTACACGACAGTTGTCGATGAATTATCGGTTTCTAATAAGAACATAGAATGTCTCACGCTCAAAACTGTAGTCCCTAACCAGAAAACCATGTATATTTGTACTGTCTACATTCCTCCCAAAAACTCAAAAGCCCTGGCTCTAGACTTCCTAAATAAGTTGTGTGAATTACCGGATGCCCGTGACTCATTCTTTTGGCTCTTAGGCGACTTTAATATCGACTTTCTTCACCCGAATGATCCACATGCAGACACTTTAGAAGAGATTAGCAGGAATCTAGGCTGTAAGAGGCTAATCAATCAGTGCACCCGCCCGTCCAAGATGGGAGGGTCCTGTATTGATAACATTTTTACCAATGCCCCTTCCATATCCAACGCAGGCACTCTATGTATACTCTCTAGTGACCATCTACCGGTTTACGCAGTGTGTAAAAAACCAAAAATTCCAAATAGTACCAATAAGTATGTAGGCCGAGACTATCTGAACTACTCGGTATATGAGTTGAAACTTTGGCTAGCTATGGCCGATTGGGACACATTCTGGCTTATGACATCAGCAGATGAGATGTGGAGCTTTACACTGGAATTAATATTAAGCTACCTAGACTATTGGTGCCCTATAAAGGAGTGGACAACCAAGCAGCAGAAGGCTGCGTGGATGTCCCCTGAAATCATGGGGCATATCCTGGAGAGGGAAAGACTAATAAAACTACACAAAAAAACAAAAACACCCGAATACTTAACTAGGGCAAAGAGGTTACGTAATGAAATCAATAGGTTGGTTAAATTGGCAAAAGGTAATTTATTAAGACACAAGCTGTCTGAGAACGAGTCGGACCCAAAACGCTTCTGGCGTGACATTAAATCTGTCATTGACCCGGTGTCAAAATCTGTACCCCCTACCTTCATTGATAATGACTCAGGTGCAACCATTCAGTCTTGTGACTCACCCTCCTACATTAACAACTTCTTCGCCATAATCGGCGATAAACTAGCAAGAGATATTGATCCTTTAGTATCGGTCCGATATTTGAATGCTGAGGACATTGACGGCCCTGCCCCTGACACAGATCCCCTCGAGGTCCATGAAGAAACCTTGTCTGTTTTACTAGAAAAAATTAGCACCTCAAAGCCATCTGGAATTACACATGTACGTACAGCCGTACTAAAGGATGCTTTACTCTCTCTAATCCCCCAGATGGCATACTTGCTTCAGACATCCTTTGACACTGGTGAGGTGCCGGATGTCTGGAGAGACGCCACCGTAACCCCTATACCTAAGTCAGGTAAACTAACTAACGTAGCCAACTGGAGGCCAATCTCCATCCTTACCGCCGAGTCCAAGATCGCAGAAAGACTTATGCACGGATACCTATCACGTATAATCGAAAACCGTAAGCCCATAAACTCGAAACAGTACGGCTATCAGCCGAATAAGAGTACTCAAGACGCCATTGTTGGCTTTGTGGATGAACTTTTTGTGGCGCGTGACCGGAGCGAGTGGGTTTGCGCCGTCTACATTGACTTCCGGAAGGCCTTTGACAGTGTGCACCATGGGATCCTACTCGGTAAACTAGCCAATTTGGGACTAAACGCAGGTAATTTATTGTGGCTCAATAACTATCTAAAGGGTAGAAGACAACGTGCTCGCTTTGGCGACATTTACTCAGACTGGACGGAACTGACATATGGGGTGCCCCAGGGCTCTGTCCTGGGGCCCCTGCTATTTATCTTTTATATTGACTCTATCTGCAACATTCTGGATGAGCATGGCCTCGCATATAAATTATATGCAGACGATGTTGTCATTTATAAATCGTCTGGAGATATTAATGCCTTGGTGGCCCAGATGCAGCAGGGGCTGGATGCTTTCTGTAATTGGTGTATGCAACATTTCATGACTATAAATTGTGATAAAACAAAGGCGGTATGGTATGCATCCAATGCGAAACTTTCTCGACATGTCAGGCCGGACCTATATATAGGGCCACACAAGATTTCCGTACAGAATGAATACACATACCTTGGCGTCATTATTGACTCTCAGTTAAAATTCGAACGGAACTTAAAATTAGTCTTAAAGAAACTAAATAGAAAGATCTACCTCCTAGCAAAGATTAGGTACCTCCTAAACCAAAATGCCGCTGGTAAGATCTTTAAACAAATGATTACCCCAACAGTCGACTACGCGAGTATCTTACACGATTGTGGCTCAAACAAACTCCTGGATAAACTCCAGAGAACCCAAAACAGGGGCCTTCGCGTTGTCCTGGGCGTGGGTCCCATGGTGTGCACTGTCAGGGAACTTCATGCCCGAACGGGCGTCGCATTACTATCAAACAGGAGAAGAGAGCTCACCCTTAGTTATATGAGGAAGGCAGCTCTCTCTCAAGGGATCATGACACTTGATGAGGACGGGCTCATGAAAGGGGTGAGAGTCAACATGGCTACTCCTCATACCAGAAACACTAGACAGGCCGGTGAAGTGAGATTCGCTCTGCCTCGCCCCAAAACAGAACTGTTAAAAAAGTCTCCTCTCTATAGAGGCATGTCAATCTGGAATTCACTTCCCGAAAAAATTAAGTTAAGTGCAACAAAACAGATTTTCAAAAAACAATTAAAGGTACACCTACTTTAACCCCCTGCATCCGCTCTGTGTATTCCAAAGAGAAAAACTGCATGGAACATAAAACCGAACTGTAAATTTAAGCAGGTAAACCTTGTATTCCTGGGTCCTCAGTGGATTGGGGTCACCATGAAACCCTGTGTGTATTATTTATCATCTTGTCATCCCTCATCACTATTCCCTTAAAAGGGGCAATATAGTTCTTGTTACTCTTGTATGTATTTCCTTATATGTTGTATTCTGTTATTACGTTACTTGCACCTATGTGCTAATCAAAATTGACACAGTGATACCAAATATCCAGTGGTTCTAATGAAACTGTATATTATACAATCCAAGCTGTGATGTGGGCAAGTGGTAGACCGCGACAATTTCTGTATGCGAACTTCCTGTAATAAAAAAAAAAAAAAAAAAAAAAAATATAGAAGGAAAGGTCGAGGTACCAAAGGGGCCGAGACATCCGGGAATCGCGGGAAACTAGGTCGTACACTGGCCGCCAGAGCTATAAAACACTATACACTATGTTAAGTCCAGTGCACTTCTACCGATTCATTGAACCCTTGGTTGAACCATTAGTCCCCAAATTGTAAATATAGTTGTCGGGGAACTACTTGCACGCAAAATGCGTTCGACCAGCGGCCGTCCCCGTGGGATACCAAAGAGGGGGTGGTGGGAGCTACTCCTAAGCAAATCAGTCTACACTTACCGACAGAGATACGATGTTCTACCCCACCGGCTGCGCTACGATTCTAGTTGTTGGTCAATTAGGGGGCACTAATCGGTGAGGGACAGCATCTGACCACTTATCTGTGTGCGGCACCCACCAAATCTCCTCACCCTGTGACTAAGTATGTTTATTATGGGCTGATATTGGTACGCACCGCGAAAGGTTTTTCAATATTCCGTTTTCGTGAACTGGCTTTATCAACATGTTGATAAATTACTGGCAGGCGATTTAGGAACATCGACCGACAAATTGTAGGTGACAAAAGAACATCTCGGGGGGGGGGGGGGGGACACATATCATTGGCCAACCCTTGCCTAGCTGCCCGACATCTACCGACTAGGGATGACTCCGTTAGGATGCCTCGCCTGAGCAAAAGTACTGTTCATTTGTCGCCGATAAAGGAACCATTTTGTTATTTCCTTTTGTGTGTAATTTTTTTTATAGAATAAACCCACCATAAAGCTAGACTTGATTATGAACTCGTGAAGCTATGGCTATATCCTATTGAGTATTTTTGCCTTTAGAACATACACAGACCAAAAACACGCTTTTTTGCCAGCCCCCCAAAAAATCAGCACCTTCAAATTTAACTCAATCAAGTGTAAAAACTGTCTTGATTTCCCTGACTTTTCACCATGGAAAACTGTCAAAGTCTGACCTTTTACCGTTCAATGATGGCTAAGCCCTGACTTTTCATAGTTGATTAATGTCAAACTCTGACTTTTTAGCGTGCAATGATGGCTAAGCCCTGACTTTTCACTGTAGAAAAGTGTCAAAGTCTGACCTTTTACCATTCAATGATGGCTAAGCCCTGACTTTTCACAGTGGATTAATGTCAAAGTCTGACTTTTTAGCATGCAATAATGGCTAAGCCCTGACTTTTCACAGTGGATTAATGTCAAAGTCAGACTTTTTCGCGTGCAATGATGGCTAAGCCCTGACTTTACAGTGGATTAATGTCAGAATCTGACTTTTTAGGATGCAATGATGGCTAAGCCCTGACTTTTCACCATGGAAAAGTGTCAAAGTCTGACTTTTTCGCATGTAATGATGGTAACGACCTGACTTTCCTCAAATTTTTCTCAGATTTACGGTAAATCCAATGGGACATATCAATCTCAAAGTCTGACTCAATACCAAGAAAGAAGTCAGCAATTTTTCAGTTCGCCCCTTCACTTTCAAAATGTTCTGACGCCCCTGCCCTATGTCGTACCTCAGCACAGACAGGGGTTGGCTGCCAATCTAACTAGGTCGTTAGGTCGTAAACCCGGCGTTGACACAAGACGTCTCGTGTAAATGTTGGGTTGTAGGCGCCGCACTAGAAGTGCGCCAGTCTAAACCAGTCCTTATTTGAGCGATGACAGAATGTGGAATTCATTATCTACTGAGATACAAAGAAGCAAACCCAAGAAGGAGTTAAAGCATTACCTTGTTGGAGTATTGTGACTTTTTATTGTTTGTGCTCTGTATGCTGACCTCATTTACATACACAGGGATTTCAGTTGGGGTCAGGGAAAAGTAGTGGAAACATTTTTCATGTGGATGTTTTCTTCCTCATAGAGACTGGGGCATGGGGCTAAGGTTGGGGGAGGTTCAAACCACTGTTTTATTTGCAGAGATGTCAGTCGGGGTTAGAAAAAAAAGTGGAAACATTTTTCGTGTGGAATTTGCTGTCTCAGAGAGGCTTACAAAACATCATTATTGGCCATGGAATAATGCTGAGGGTGTGTGGGGAGGTCCAAACAACTGTTTGTTTTATAGGTGTGAATGAGGTACAGTTTATACCATATTGGTTTTATATACATGAAAAATAATTTTATAAAATGAAAACATGGATTTCCTTGGAAAGTGGAAAATATACATTCCTGCATACTAGTCCACATCTTATCTTTTCAAATATACACATGGATTGATTACATTGTGAAGTCCTATGGACTATGCTGTATACTTTGTATTGGAGGTGTCTGAAAAACGCACTTATATCAGAGACACCTTTTTCTAATTAAAGAAATAAAGAAATCAGAAGAGAGAACTTATATATCAACTCGGCTGAAGTGAGAGAAGGGGTAAAATCTAATGCTTGGCCAAAGCAGATGAGGTAAGGTGCAAAACATTAAGATCCCTCGTTACGCACTCAGTCACATCTTGACAATTTGATTTGGGATACGTGTTTGGTTTTATTAGAAAAAGAAAAGAACTTGGCTCCATTTATTAATCAAATAAAGTAGGTATATGTCTAATTTGTTTATGCTCAGAAACCCTTTGTCTTCCAATTGCATAATATCGTAAAACTGGATGAGTTTTAATCTTGGCCACCGTATGCCACGACTGGAGTTTGGCATAGTGATTTCATGAGGCAAAGCTGAGTGAAGTTTGGAGCCAAAACTTCAGTGGAATGCAGTGGCCTCGATTAAAACGAATCAGATCTTGCTTTTATCCTACCCTGTCTCCTCGATTTTGGAATATTACATGATAACAATTATGTATGCCACTAGTGGCATATAAAACTCCGTACGCCAGTCAGCGTGGCATACAGAAACTCAATGTTAAGCCCATAGGATTTTATATTAGGGCTAGGATAATATCAGCTGGTTTCCACCTCTCACCTACCAGCCGATCATAGTGGACACTGTGTTTCGTAAACATATTATCATAGAACTTTTCAATAAGTGTTTGGTTTAGTTCTGGCACCGATAACACAGTTTAAAAGTAAAAGGGAATTAGACAGAGGCAGAGAAATGCTTTTTTTTGTGTTTTCATATGTCAATATATGGAACTTAGTGCACAATACATGATCAAATAATTCAAGTACAAATACCAAATAATTCCAATTACGTGACAGATCTTTTGTAAACACAGCCACTGGGCTCACTTGGCCAAGAAATGCTTATCTCTTCAAAATATAATCTATATAATAAATCTACATAACTGTTTGGGACTTTGCCTTCTTCTTGAATGTTTGCGAAGATATGATGTATTCTTGACCTGGGAATTCTAGATAAAGTCAGTGAAACCTTTCAATAAAGACAGAGGTTAGTTATGCTAATCTAATCTTTGGGAAGATAGGACTCTCCTCTCCCCCACTGGATAAGACTTCATTTATGTGATTTCAAATTTCCGAATTCATACGGATGATGTTGTGTGAATGTGTTGCAGGTAGATTTGGTAGACCTTGCATTGGAACATTTAGCAAGTGCAAGTGCCATATTAAAGCTTTGTGGACAGGCGGCCTTGAATAATGAGTGGTTGATCCGTAGTAATACAAGAGAATTAGCGAGTGTATTACGAAATCAAATTGAAAATCGAACCTTGACAAAAGGTATATCGTTTGGGCCTATCATATTTCCTCTCGGAGTATATGCATAGCATTGTATGTATGCATGTATGTATGTATGTATGTATGTATGTATGTATGTATGTATGTATGTATGTATGTATACATGTATGCATGTATGTATGTATGTATGTATGTATGTATGTATGTATGTATGTATGTATGTATGTATGTATGTATGTATATATATATATATATATATAATAGACTAGATATCTGATTAAGGAGTATTTTCTGTGTACAATGGTTATGGTATCTGACAGTTTTTGCATAATGGGTAGAGGTTAATTGAATTCCCCAACATTTTTAGTAGAGACATTACGACGGATAGTAATAACAAATATCCGGAATCAAGTGGAGGTACTTAATTGTATATTACCGGTTAAAAATAAAAATCGAAGTTTCAATGTGTCGATGTTGTAAATCATATTCTCACATCGCAGGCTATGAATAACCCAGGGACCCTGTAACATATAGATAATTTACCCTTTCCTTCCAAAGTCTATACCATTCAGCAATCCATGATTAGCGACACAATGCTAGCATATCAAATGTATACCTTGGAGCAGGATGAAATTTCAAGGAAGAAGTCATAGCAAAATAACACAAACGGATCTAAGCAGCACTATGAAACTATGACTGTTATACCTATCATGCCTCTTATGGGTAATTCAGACACAAAGTAGCCAATATGGGATAAACTTACATTCGCGAAATGGGCTGTGTGCTCTCCAAAGGCTCCCCAAGTTGTGAAGAGGCCTTTCTTTTACTCTAGAGTAACTGAAAAGTGATATGGATCAAGATGACCTGGATTCCGGCCTGCTGTCAGAAGTACTAGACCCTTTGCACTATGTTCCCGGCGAACATGGGGTGACACAACTCGATGGAGGGTGTGTGTGTATGTGTGTGTGGGGGGGGGGGGGAGGGGGGGGGGGACTCATAAAGGGCTGATTCCACCAACACGATAGATTTGTCGTGATATATATCTTTTTTTAATCAGTGAAAAACATACAATAACGGCATACAGTATTCGCTGGGAGGCGTTCTTCCTTACAGCAGCCACAATTGAACATAGAGGACAATACAATAACAGATCACAGTGACACACTCCTTGACAAACATCATTCCAGTATAATTCCCACTCTTTAGCAAATTTCAATGCCACTTAATAACAACCGGTGATGATCTTATGATCATTTTATTACTGTTATAATTCTGATCTTATGGTCAGATTAGGTAAGTATTTAGACAAGTTGCATAGTTTTGTTCTTGTAATATCGTACAGTGTCGCGATATATTGTACCTTCGTTGTTGCAAAACGTAACCGTGCGATGTTGTGTGTATGTTTTGGTGTTCCACCACTGCGACACCCAAACTGGCTAAAGACACATTGCAACAAATAGGCACCCGATAATTCAAACCTAGCCCGATTTAGCAAACCAACCAAATTATGACCAATCTCGCTTTATCTTGTGTGTCGGTGGAATCAGCACTTAACGTAACGGACCCTGGGCGCGGTGGCCGCCTTGGCCGAATTTTAAGGTGTCAAAAAAATCAGCCAAGGCGGCCATGGTGCTAATGAGAATCATTGCGGGCCATGGTGACACATGATGAATGCCACATAACATGACTGGATGTTACTCAACTCGCTGAAACAGCAGATACCCATAGAGCCTCCAGAGGTTACTAAACTCCCGATTATCGCCCCGGGTAAGGCAAAGTTCCGCTCCCGATTGACTGGCCACACTAATACAACAACATGAACCACAGTTTTCTGATTTATAATTGGAGAAACTGAATATTATTTCGGATTTCCATGTAGAAATATCTGAAATTTCCACTTCTGGCATCAGAATTTCAATTTGAAGATTTTTGAAAACCGTTAAACTGCATTAATTCTGGGTTATGGGTAAAGGGTCTATCATACCATACAACGTCGGTAACCAGTGAAAACCGGAACTTGTGAACAGACTGACTTATGGGATACCTCAATAGGGTCTATGCTCAAAACATCATTTCTGGAAGGCTGAGCTCTAGAGCTAGGAGGGTGAGAGGGGGGGGGGGGGGGGGGGGTAGGGGGGGGGGGGGGGGGGTAGAGGCTAGAATGTTGTTTTTGGTCTCATTTGTTACTATTGATGTGTACTATTGTGTCTGAATAAGTCTGTCTCGAAGCTACAATGACCATCTGGAAGGGCGCCCTACATTTCAACTGCCGTGGCTGCCGCGGTCCCCAAGAACACAGTGTAAATGTAGCATCATTATCTTTAGAACGGTAATGTTATCACTATCAGTCGCAAACTGGTTTGGATTGACCTCATTCTTTCAATCTGCATGTTTCGTGAAAGAGACCATATCGCAAACTGCTTTGGGTTAACCTCATTTTTTCAGTCCGTATATTTTTCTCGAATGAGACTATATATATCAGCAAACAAAGCGGCCTGCATATAAAGGGAAAGACGGCAAATGTGGAGAGAAAATTCATTATGTGAGCGATGGTAAATTCTATAGGACATACCTGAATGATAGTTGTTGTATATCATTAAATACCAATGCACAAACTCAGTGTTCATACTCAACGGTGCTGGGGCGTGTTCTAATTACGCACACATTGCATATTAGAGGGAAACTATGTTCCGGTGGGAATAAGTCAAAGTTACGAGGTAAGGCTTGGAAAAATGACGGCCCAGGGTATAGCCGTGGGCAGTAAATTTTCCAAGCCTTACCGAGTAACTTTGACTTATTTTCACCAGTACGTGGTTTCCCTATTCCTATATATACCTTCAATTGTCGACTAATATCGATAAAAACCGAACGTCTCTGAACGTCAACCTGGGCAGTAAATGTCAACCTGGGCAGTAAGCATCAACCTGGGCAGTAAACAAAAGTTATTCCACCCCAGCAGCGTTAGGTAATGATAGGTTGTTCGCTCATAGGTATATAGGAATACTATATACCTACTGCTGTAAGTAACATAATTACTACTTGCTGCTATCTAAAATTACTGCACAGCTGTGCAGTAATTTATGGTTCGCTTTACAGTGTCAACGAATTGGATCACATCATTATTTCAAAATGGCAGACGTTGTTTATCACTTCGATATTGGTAAAGTTAATGTTATGGTACATAAAGAAAACACTGTAAAGCGGCCTTTCCACCAAGCCAGCACAAGCCCCAGCTGGGCGCCTCGTGGTCACCTATAGGTCTTTGGCGGCAAAAAAGCCAGCCCAAATCTTGCACCAGCAGCTATAATTTGCTTGGTGGAACAGCTCATAACATCAAATAGCTACACGGCCGGCCCAGCCGACCACTGGCCACTTGCTGTGCCCCCAAAATCCAGTCGCCGGTAAGTGTCAGCTGCCCTGTTGGTCGGCACCGACCACTGGCCGGAGTCAATAGCGCATTTTGAAGCTGTTCCACCAAGATGTTCTGAAAACAACAGAGAAGGCCGGCAAGGCATTATAAGGGCAAAATTGTAAAATATCCCCCGCAAAGCACCGTCTGCAGAAAACTTTTTCATTTGGTTTTTAGCGTCTGGACAGCCAGCCGGCCTGGATGCCACGAACTACACTGAGAGGAACGCCAGGAACAATGCTGAGAGCCCACATATATATACCGCGGCACACACATGCAATGGGTGGCCCTGGGAACGGTACTCCTAGGAGCAGAGGCTGAAAGTTCGGATGGTTGCGGTAATTTAGAGTGAATTTTAGAACCAGACTTGGATATAAACAGTCATAACATTCACCTTCATTGCTCTGTTAACCACATATATTTGACATGCTCTGACTGTTCCCGTACAAATCCGACTTGGCGGCAAACTGCTCCGTTCAATTACCAGGGCCCTGTTTTTCAGTCACGACATCGTCAGCCAACGATACCGTATGATCGTCCAGTGAATCCACGACAATTTGTAAGACATAAAATGGCCGCTGTTCTATAGACACGATCGTAGTGCGCCACTGACGATCGCCGCTAAAAGTGTCAGCCGTAACGACAAGTATAGAACTGTCTTAGGTTCTATAACACATCACTGTGCGTATATAGAGGATTTTTCCACTTCCCGACAGAATTAAGCCATGATATTTTAATACGAGTAAGGAATATATATAACTTATAATCGTTCCAAATATGAAGAATATCGGTCGTAGCGTTCCGAAGATATCAGCGTTTGAATTTTTCACTCCCTCCGTGCGTTAGCATTGGTCGCTGTTCTTTTTCACTCCCTCCATATTGCGGCGGGGTTTCGGCTGTTCTTTTTGTCTCCCGCCGGCCTCATAATGCTCATAATGGTAGGGTTACACTGGCCACCAGAGCAGATTTGCTATGACAAAATTCAAATGCCGATATCTTCGGAACGGTGCGCCCGATTTTCTCCATATTTGAGACGATTATCGATTATATGTATACCCTACTTGTGTTAAAATTTCATAGCTTAATTCTTAGGGGAAGTGAAGTTGCACGTTCTGTACAACATGTCCATAGCTGTCATGAACCGATGACAATTTGGGCGACATTTTCAATCACGTGACCCCACGATTGTTGTGACTGAAAAACACGTCTGGACGCCCTGCAACTCTTACACTCACGAGGTATCGCCTGTTCACTACAGTGTCCTGTCTATCAAACACTGACGGCAAAAACACGTCGCCCATAACGATTGTCGTGACTGAAAAACAGGGCCCCAGGTTTTACACTGCCGGAGCGCCGTAATGTCTGGAGGCATATTCGGTGTGCCGTCTAGCAGATGAATGGGGAACCCGGCTTGCCAGTTAGTGCCACCAACATCCACCAGAGAGCAGCAGCAAACCTGCTAGAGGTTTATCAACCTACTGGGGCTGACCTGGCCATGGCGATTGGTGGAGCTGCTCTCAGGGTGCCCGCCAGGCAGTGTATGTGCACCTGTTGGTTGTCAGGGGCTTGATTTGGTGGAACAGCTTGGAGAATTTAGAGGATTAGGGGCACTCTCCTTGCAGATATCCTACGCTCTACTTCCTGCGGCCGCTTGTATCTCTGCACCGACCTGCCTGTTTGGGACAGAATCTGTCCCATCTACCAGTTTTTCAATTATCCTAAATTTGTCAAGGTTTGGGCAGTATTTGTATTCTACTTGTACATAGAGATGCACATATTTATATGGTTAATGATTTATACTCATTTTTGTTATTTGTTATTTCAAACCAGACACAGTCTCTGGAATTACTTTCTTCAGTGGAAAGCACCTCATGTGTTGCAGGGTTTTGTTTTGTCAACAAGACACATGTGCCCACTCGAAGGGGCAACCTAATCAACCTTGGATTCACATTATAAAGTGGGTTAAAGCTGAAAAAGAAACAGCTTTAATGTCTGTAGCTCATTTAACAATTCCCATATTTCACAACTCATAATATATGAGTTCTCTGAGTTTCAAAAGTTTTGACAGTTACCTTGTTTTGAATCTGAAATTTTAGCTGGTTCCCCTGTCCTTATTCAGATACCAGGGAACCAGCGTTGGGTTGAGGCAGAGATTAGCAAGCGCTAGTGCCGCGAAAGATCTGGGAGGAGAGTGGATTAGGCCCGGACGGCACTGTACTGAGCGTCTAACCCCAGGACAGACTGCCAGTCATATTTTGGCTGTCAGTTTGAAGACGTAAATTGTATACACCATGTAGTCCTCGATGTAATTCCTTGCAAGGCTCCGTGTCCTTAGCAGGTGGTACAGGACCCTCATGAAAGCCGCTCCCCACTCTGCCTGCAATATATACAGGGGGGCCTGCTCACCTGCTGACAGCCCCATGGAGCCGTCTTCTGCCTCTGTTAACTTCATTGTTTCTTTTTTGTGTCTGGTGAGCCTGAGCTTGACATGCTATGGCACCAAGTCTGTGACCTTCACCATTTTGTGGTCACTTGCCCTAATGGTAAGAAGGAATGTCAGATTGTGGCCTCCGTCAACTGGAAGTGGGGGTGGGGGGAGGGTATAGGCTGCCACTTGGTGTCAGCGTTCAGCTCTTGCATTTCCACCTTCGTTAACTTGCAGCTTGCTCTTGTAATGAGCTGCTCCCAGCTGTCTCCTGCATCCAAGAGTGCTGCAGTTATTGTTGCCCCGGTCTTGTCCTCGCCCGTATCTACCTGTTTCTCTTCAATGAATTCTGCGAACCTCCAGTTTCGAAGGGTGGACAGAGCTTGCTGGAGCCTCCTGGCTTGTACAGGAGAGATTGATAACTCCTTTACGTCCTGCTTGGTCATAATCATCAGAACCTCGTAGTCGTCTTGGGCTAGGACTTCTGTTGTCTTTCTTTCAGGCCAGATGGCATATGCACATGTATACAGCCCTATTACGCAGAATTAAACAATCATAACTAGGCTATGTATGTTTTGTTAAATATGTTAGGAGTCCTCCATGTACGCAATCCCAAAAGAGTAGCACAAACTATGTGTCATATGTAAGTGGCGTACATACCCATGTACGTAACTTTGTGTTGAACAACTTACATCAATATGTTGCATAACAACCTAGGCTCCTCGTACACATGTCGTTATGCCGTGTAGGTCGTGCCATGACTACTGGGGCCATTTGCATAAAACGTGCGAACTGTCGTACAACAGACATAAGACAGTTTCAGGAAGTTTGGATTGCATAAAAAAATATCTGGTAGAGTTACAACAAAAAAGTTAGCGTGGAATTGGCTACGACAAAAAAGCGCTTGCATAAAAAGGTTTCGTTCCTGAGTGGTTCTCAAACTGTCGTAATCTGTTATTGTCGTAAAGACATTTGCATAAAAACAAGATAGCCTTGAAGCAGCTAATCGTCTTTCATGTACGAGTAATTGGATTGCATAAAACCAAACTTAGATGAAATTCAATGGCCAAATCGACCTGAAACTGTCGTTAGTCCATGACAGCTCAAGAGGTGTCTTAGAATTTTTTTTTTACATAATAGAGACTTTGTTTTGGGCGATAATACAGCAGGGACGGTTGATGAACGAAGTTAACACAGTAACATCACTTCAGAACCGATATGCCACCAGTTTTACGGAAAAAGAAGGAGGTTTATCCTCGAACCGACCCAATGGATCTATTCAATGATGAAAAGTTCCATCAACGATATCGCTTGTCCAAGGATTGTGTTCATGAGCTGGCTGCAGAATTCCTTGATTCTGGTTTCTGTTCGACTAAAGGCAACCCACGAGGCGGTGGTCTTTCTGTGAATGAGAGGGTAAGTGTTTGGTCCTAAATACAAATATTGAATGTGTACCTAAGAGATTGTTATTGCAAAATAGGAGATGAACACAAAGAATGTTAAGAAGGTTTATTATTGGATATTTGTAGTAGGATGTCTTTGATGATATATACAAATTGAAACTATCGTAAGTGCATGAAGATGATATATATTGATCACAACTTTTCTATTCCTCATCGAAGAACGTTTTAAATCCTTGTGTAATTAACTAATCAATATGTGGGTATATTAATGTTAAAAAATTCTTTTTCTTTTCTAGTTTTGCCTGGGCCTGCGGTATTTTTGCACAGGATCTTTGCAAAAGGTGGTAGGTGACATCCATCATGTGCACTGTTCTACCGTGTCAAGGGCCATCGATGAGGTATCCAACTTTTTCTACTTTCGTCAACAAAGGTATATCTCCTTCCCCTACACTGTACCAATGCAGATGGAGACTGCTCGTCAGTTCAAGTCTAAATTTGGAATTCCACGGATAATAGGCTGCATCGATGGCACGCATGTCCCCATCCATCTGCCGAGCTCGAGAGACGGTCAGTCGTACATAAACAGGAAAGGCTATTCAAGCATAAATGTGACGGTAAGTAAAAGAAACAATATTTATTTTATCTACACAAATTTATAAATGAAATTAGTTAGATATTTTGGTAGATTCATAATGATATAACGAAATAAAAAATGATTATAAATCATGGTTCATTTCAATCTAATGGAATAACAGAACTATTTTGAATTTTGAAGTCTAATATATAATTAACCCTTTAAAGACGGGGGTCTGTGGCAGAGCCCTGTTGGTTGGGGCGGGTACTTTGGATTGGCGTAACTCCAGGGGATGGGCCAAAATTTGTATAAACCCATATTCCATTATTCGATCACATGATATGACACATTATTCTTATTTATATTATTTGGCTTACCAAATAATATCAAATACTATATTATAGATATATTCTCTGAAAGTTTCAGATATATTGATCAATTATTTCTTCATAAAACAATGAAATGGTAAATATTACTAAATTTCATAAATAATGCCTCAAGGCATTATCCGGTTTGGGCGGGGGAATGCCTCAAGGCATTATTCGGCCTATGCTGGGAATACCTCAAGGCATTAACCGCCCTGAAAGGGTTAAATATTTCTCAGTCAATGTGTAGAATAAATCTCTCCTGATTGTCTTACAGATTGTCACTGATGCCGACTACAAAATCAGAACAGTCAACCCCTGTTGGCCAGGGAGCAGCAACGACTCGTTTGTCTTGTACTCCAGCCCACTGTGTATTTCCGCTGACCGAGGGCAGTTGAACGAGTGTTTCATCCTCGGGGACTCTGGGTATGCATAACAAAGATGTCTGCTTTTATTAATAGCCTGATGAATGACTAACAAGTAAATGAATAATGGAATCTATACTGAAGCTCATACTAAATCAGAATAAATTCAGTTATTTCTTATGTACAATATTTTAATGTAGCAGTTTGATTTGTTATAAGATGTCTTTTGAATTGTTATGAGATGTCTTACAAATTTTGTGATAATTGTCTTTACAGCTATCCCCTTAGGCCCTATCTACTCCCTCCAGTTCTACGGCCTAGGAACCGTCGGGACGAGCGGTACAACCGGTGGCACAGACGCACACAAGTAGTCGTTGAACAAACATTAGGCCAACTGAAGCAACGCTTCAGGTAAGTTTGTGAGAAAAGAATTTCTTAATATTCGCACAAAAAAATCAGTCGTAGTGATACGAACATGTGAATTTTTTTCTGGGAATGTAACATTTTTTGTCGTGAGAAGACTTAGTCTCAAGAATATATCTTTATATATATATTTTTTTTTCTTCTTTGCTTCAGGTGTCTGGACGGGTCAGCAGGATAATCAACCGGAAACCAGATAGGGCGGCGAAGATCATTGTTGCCTGCTGTGCACTACACAACATCGCCAAAGATCTACCACTGCCAACAGAGGAGGAGAACGATGAAAAGGCACCACAACCGCAACCTGCACAGGCTCCAGTGCTAGATGAACAATTTGCCACTGTTAGGGATAAGTTCATCGCCTCTTATTTCCGTAGGTGAAAGGAATGGCCCTGCTTGTTTAATGAACAGCATTTATGTTCTGTCATACTTTGGAAAAGATATAAAGAAACAGTTGTACATGTTTGAAAGTCTAACAAAATGTTTATTAACATTCAACCCTCTTTTTCTCCAACAGCATGCAGTGACTACAGATTTTTTCTGTAAACTGAAAAAAAAATGTAACAAAAAAATGTTATGTTATCCTTGCGAATTCAAATATTGAGTACGCATGTAAAACCACAAGAAGAAAAAACATAAAAACGATATACGATTAATGATCGTAAAATAATATCATGTTCAAATCAGAGAACAAACAGTTAAAAAAACAATTAAAAAACACTGTATCATATACTGATACACTAAAACCAAATCAACAAGAAAAACAAATGCAGATTGGTACATCAACAATTACAATTTTTCCTACGACAGATAACATAAGTGGGTCATTCTCATAGAACCAGTGCAACTCCAATTTTAATCGTTTCCTGCATTCAATTTTTTGCACAGTGTCTTCAATGATTATTTATTTTGTTTTAAATGATAGATCTCGCCGAGTGCTCGAGGGGGAGTATAGGTTTTACTGGTCAAATATAAATATTTTGGTCTCCAGTGGGTAAAAATAGGTCAAAAATCACCCAAAATAGACAAAGTAATGCCCTGGTAAACCCTTTTTTGATATGTAGCTAATCTTTTACCATACTGGAGGGTGTTTATTCTATTTATCCCTAAGAGTTTTATGTTGAAATATTATTATGAGCAAAAAATATTCCAAATTAAAAAAAAATTGAAAAAGTTCTATTAGGGAAAAGGTTGGTGAAACTGCCTATCTTGCAGCATGACCAGACTATTAGATCGTTCTTTATTTATTATGGGTAAAAAATGAAATTTAATGAATACTGTTTTTGAAGAGATAGTGGCTAGAAGTACCTCTTGATAAAAAAAAAAGCTGTTTAACTATAACTGAACTGTTTTAGTCTACTTCATTTGTTATTGATACTTAATCCCAGTTTTTGGCTGTATTTTCATGTATTCAAGAGAAATCCAGTTATTTTGCAATACTTTTTAAAATTATACTATTCAACTATTCAAACTGTCATAGTTATTTACAACTGTGAGTACTTTTATCGGGAAACAACAATAAAAAAATCTTTGTTAAAGCAAAATATTAAATAAAAGCTGCAAACTGATAATTTTCTGAGCATTGATATCTCCTGCTACGTGACCACCCTTATCATGCTATGTCTTACAGAGTGGTTTTTACCATTAAAATGCAACTTTTTCCTATTATTCAATTTTAAACCAGTAAAATCTTATCATGAATTGATCCTAACATGCATACGAGCAAATACTACAAAATTCAGCCCTATTTTACGTATTATTGATTTTTTTGTATGGTGATAATAGTATTTAGTGGCTCCAACTGATGGCTGTCTCTGACAGAGTGGTTTTTACCAATAAAATGCCATTTTACAGTTTTATTCAAGTTTTGAATGGTCCAATTTTTTTCTGAATTGCTCCTAACATGCCTACTAGCAAATAATACAAAATTCAGCACTATTGTACGTAATAATAATTTTGTATACGGCGAAAATGGTATTTAGAGGCCCCAAATGATGGCTGCCTCTTACAGAGTGGTTTTTACCATTAAAAATGCCACTTTTTTGAAAATGTTGAAAAGATTTAAGATTGTATAAGGACCAAAAACTGGAACAAATGATGTAAACAAATGAAAAATAAAAACTGATTGAAGAAAAAAAAAAAAAAAAAAAAAAAGCCACTTTTTCCTTTTATTAAATTTTCAACCGGTACAATCTTATTATGAATTGATTCTAACATATTTGCCCTCAACCAGTCTGCCCCTCCACTTACTGCCCCTCTGATATACTGTCCCTCCCCCATACTGCCCTTACACCATACTGCCCCTCCACCATACTGCCCCTCCACTTACTGCCCCTCTGATATACTGTCCCTCTCCCATACTGCCCTTCCACCATACTGCCCCTCCACCATACTGCCCCTCCACCTACTGCCCCTGTACAATACTGCCCCTTCAACTACTGCCCCTCTACAATACTTCCCCTCTACCATACTGTCCCTCCACCATACTGCCTATCTACTATACTGTCCCTCTCCCATATTGTCCCTCTACTATACTTCCCCTCTACAATACTGCCCCTCCACCATACTGCCCCTCAACCATACTACCTCTCCACAATATACTACCCCTCTACAATACTGCCCATCTACTATACTGCCCCTCCACCATACTGGCCCTCTACCATACTACCCTTCAATCATACTGCCCCTCCACCATACTGGCCATCTATTATACTGCCCCTCCACCATAGTACCCCTCCACCATACTGCCCCTCCACCATACTGCCCATCTACTATACTGTCCCTCCACCATACTGCCCCTCTACAATACTGCCCCTCCACCATACTGCCCCTTTACCATATGGTAAAGGGGCAGTATGTTAGAGGGGCAGGATTGTGGAGAGGCAGTAGTCGGGAGTGGCAGTATGGTGGAAGGGCAGTATGATAGAGGGGCAGTATGGTGGAGGGCCAGTATGGTGGAGGGGAAGTATGGTGGAGGGACAGTATTGTAGAGGGCACTATGGTAGAGGGGAAATATGGTGGAGAGGCAGTATAGTGAGGGGGGAGTATAGGTTTTACTGGTCAAATATCAATATTTTAGTCTCCAGGTGGTCAAAATAGGTCAGAAATCACCAAAAATTGACAAGCCGATGCCTTGGAAAAGCCGTTTTTTTATATTTAACCCTTTAAGGACGAATGATGCCTTGAGGCATCAGCCAGCCCAGGCCTAATGATGCCTTGAGGCATCAACCGGCCCAGACCGAATGATGCCTCAAGGCATCATTTCTCTTAAACCTATTAAATTGTTTTTGGCATGGAATCTTTAGAAAATGTAGGTATACTATCAAAATTGATATTAGTAATCTAAAATAAGTGAAATATTATTGATTACCAATAATATCACGTGATGGAATATCAAATTAGGACTTTATCCAAAATGTGTTCGTCCTTTAGAGATATGCACTATCACTAGCACCCGTCCTTATGGTAACAGCTCTGCCACAAGTGGCCGTCCTTAAAGGGTTAACTAATTTTTGACCATACCAGAGGATGTGGGAAACCCTTTTCTGATATGTAGCTAATCTTTTACCATACTGGAGGGTGTTAATTCTATTTATCCCTAAGAGTTTATAGTTATTATCAGCAAAAAATATTCCAAATCATAAAAAAATTACGTTAAAGTATAAAAGGGGTCTTGCAGCGTGACCGTATCTTGCAGAGTGACCGTTTTGCTATCTATTTTTTAATGAAGATTTAGAATTGTAAAAAAAAATTTGGAAACTGTTTGCGATAATTCATATGAAAGTGTATCTATTAAGGTATAAGATACTGGAGTTGATTTATCTAAATAATTTTTTTCCTATCGTCCACAGTGATCGTTATATTAGAAATTGCTATAAATCTCATTTCTAAAAGTAAAAAAATTCTTATTTTGGTAGGTACGGTATGTAAAATTGATATTTAGCCATTCAAAAACCCATAAATTTACTAATACCACTTAATTTTTATATTATAAACGATATAAATTATTTCATAATGAAAATTTATTGGTTTGCTATTAGTTATGTTAATTCCCAATAGATTAGAAATGCCTAGAAAAATGGCCATGTCGAAGGTCTGTGACCATTACTCTAAGGAAAGTTCAATGATCAAATTCAATTTCAAGACAGTTTCTTATAAAGAATGATTACAGTTAAGTTCATCATTACAAATACCAAATTGTGATAGACTTAGTCCTATAAATATCTGGTATATGTCTATCTATTGGATAACTACACACAGATAGACCAGTATACATACTCAGGGCTTCTCCTAGTTTCATATTCGCTCCTACAATTGGGATGGACCTCAGTTCCTTTATGGCCTCTGCTTTCCTCTCCTTCACCTTCTCAGGTGTGTATGGGGTGTTATCGACACGCTGAAGGAATGTGTGAAGAACTGGAAAATAAACATTAGCAAAGGTTTATATAAACAAATAATTGAAATCAGGTCCGGTTTGATCATGTTGTTTTTTTGTTAATCTATAAATGAATACTACTTTTAATGGCTATCCAGAAAATGAACAGTAATTATATGCATTATTCGTATTCCTATACCATATATATTTTGATATTGTTGTCAGTAAATATTTAGAAGTATATCAATATGCATTGTAATTTAAATTTATCAGGACTATCGGTATTAATAAAAAACTTGAAAATTTATTTTGGAAAATTTACCTACCAACATTTGTGTTGTCGTTGTTGGCTATAAGCTGGACAAAGTACTGCTCTAGTTTTTCTAAGAACTTGCTTCTGTCTTCAGTCGATTTGGCCTGTGTGGCCGCGATACTTGTATTCAGCAAACTGACTTGTCTGCCGATAGACTGCAGTTCTAGGACCATGTCCGACAATAATGTCTTTACTTCATTATCCACTTTCAAAGTGGTTTCCGAGTCCTTGAATAAGTTCCGACGGGATGAATTTGGCTCTTCACACCTTGATCTTTTTTTTCGCAGATCTACGGGTGTGTCACAATCTGACAATTTTTCTATCCTGATGGCTTCATCTCTAGCATCATCAAAATTGAAGAGTTTGGGAACTAAAGTTGTCTTGGGAATGTCTATTTTTCCTTTCTTAGGAAATTTTAGCATTGGCGGCAAACTGTCTTTAGAACTGTCTGAAACAACAACAACGTCTTTGATTTTTTTCTTTTACAGTTTTTTTCTTTGGCATTTCCACCTCGACCTCACTTTCTGAAGAAGTGTCCATGGTTGAACTAGCTGTGTCTGAAGTTTGTTCTTCACTTTCAGAACTTTCGGATTTGGATTCGTCATCAGAGACATCATCAGAATCCCCAAGGAGAACATCCTCCATTTCTCCCCCAGTGTCGCTGTCATCACTTTCATCTGAATTGGAAGATGGCTTTTCCTTTATGATTTTAGAGACATTTTTCACTTTAAATCCCTTCTTTGGAGTCCAGTGCCGTTTGCCTTTCTTGGGGGTCATATGTTGGCTTTTGAAGTAGTGTTCCTCCACAGGTCCATGAAGGGCAGCCAAGATCCCTGGTATGCCTGTTTGAAAAAAGTATTAGATAAATACTAGGACCCTTACTTAATAGTATCATAGTAATATGGTGAGTGTAATAGTCAATGATAAAGGTATATCTAAAATAATAACAAATATTGACTTCTACCGCATATAGCAGAGATTGAAGATTATCGTTATCATGTAAGTGAAAACAAAGTACATGGCATTTATTAGACTATATACAATATAATAATAATAGTTACCATTACTTTATAAAGAATTTTTTTGATAAATTATGGCTATCCTTCATATAAGGTAGTATTTCAATTATTCAAATCAAATTTGTTATTAACATTTTAGAGTGATACAATAGTGTCAATTTTCAAACTGTCCTTACCTGCAACGACAGCTTCACCGGCATACTCCAGTGCGAGCACTTCAACCTCTGTCAACTTTTCGCTCTCATCCTCTATTGCGCCTGCCCCACTTTTCCCGTATTCACGTACTAGATCTTGATGCTGTAAATTACAAGGAACACAAATTCTATCTTTAGATTTTAGTTATTATGAGAATATTTTCACAAAAACAAAATCACATGGTAGATTACTTAAGGTGAAACCTATATTCCATTTAAGGAACGTTTTTATGCATGAGCTTCCTGGGACATCACTGATAAAAAGATTTCGTTAAATGCACACTAAATGTCAGATTGTTCTTCTTAAGAATGTTCGTACGAAGAGTTTGAAAGTGCACTTCTCCACTTATTAGCTCAGGAACAAAATGTTGTCTTTTTTACACAGAGATAATAAATGATTTCATAACATTAGATTTATAATATGATACTGACCTTCTTCTTGACCTCGGAAACATAGTGTTGACACTTCCGGCGACATTCTGCTGCTGTCCTTTCAAACCGAGAGATGTTATTAACCTCACCTGGAATAGAAATAGTTAAATTCTGAAAGTGTGTTTTTATTTGATCAAAATAACAGAACAACACAAATCATTAACTTTTGTTTGAGGGTTAAAAATAAAAAATAAATATGATATATTCATTGATAATTACTTTGGATAACCAAGTCGGACTATACTCCAGATGTGAAAAATTAGTATGCAACATGACAGTATTGAACTGCAAATATTCTCTGGTTATTAGAACAATTATGAGTCACATACAGTTAAAACAATTTCCTATTTTTGATTGATATATGTTGTGCAATGTATGTAAAGTTCTTATTGACTTCTCTTCTATTTTATCATTTTAAAAGAGTGAAGGAAAGTAAGAATACATTTCATTTGAGATCACCTTACCTGCTACGAGTTCCCAAGCCTCTTTCTTTTTATTGCGACTACCACCACAGCCCTTGAAGTTACCCTTGATGGCCTCCCTATGGTAGTTACAGGCGACGAACAGCGCATGGATTTATCAGTGTGGGTATATTTTTCGGTAGGTGTAGACTGATTTCCTTAGGACCAATACCCACCAGCCCCTCTCCTCAAGGACCGCGGGTCGGGCGAGGGTTAAGTAATTTGCTTGCGACAAGGTGACCGATTCCTATATGATTTGGGAACTAATCATTCAACCCTAAATCGGTAGATGGGCATCCGGCTTTAGACTGTAGTACGTGCCATTGCCGCAAGGGCAAAGGCACTCAGGCTCTCAAACTGTATCGCAAAGCTGGATACGGATCTAGACGGACTAAAGCTACGTCAGGGGGGTGATAGGGGAGCTTAGTATGTGCGTGAATGCTCTACGTAGACAGTTGTGCAAGTCATCAATGCACTTCATCTAGAAGCATTTTCACGTAAGCTGTGCAAATTAGGCCAATTTACATTTCACTGATTTATATAGGATATGTACTGAAAAATATGGTTTTTCTCAATTGACAATTCTCAAGTCACATGTTTCACGCGTTTTGCATATTTTACTACACAATCCAGTCACACTGCCATAAATTCTGACATTTCTACTATGTATTTGAGACAGTTTGAACCATGTATAGGCTGCAGATTGTTAACGTTTTTGTTTACTTAGCTCTTACAGTCTACTACATTTTTAAACGTTAGTCAACACTTATTTATGCATCTGAACGTATTTTTGCATTTCACCAACGTTTTAAAATGCATAGGTAATAGATATGTTTTTAAAAAAAATGTTTGCTATGTTTGGTTGATGCTTTAGTACACATTCCAATGTTTGAGTAACTGTGTGTTTTTCCTTGCATCACAGCACATTTCTAACTTTCAAATTTGTAAAAGAATGTTGATGTTCTGTCCGTGTGACTGAAGCATTAGATACAAGAAGGACGTCTTGTACATGATGGTTCATCCAAACCAGGTAACCACAGATGCTCGCATATCCAATGCCAATAGGGGGCTATTCATATGTACTCACACCATACATTCGATGCTATCAATCATGGCTATCTACAGTGGCGAGATGAGAATGGAATAAAAGGTAATCATATATGCCTTGCTACACTTACTAGATTACAGTACTTTACACTTTTGTTAAGAATGTTTAATAATTAATACCCTATAGAATTCTTCAAGCAGGCCCGATTGTCTAGGACCATCACTATTTTGTCTGTGTGTGTGTGTGGGGGGGGGGGGGGGGGGAGGGTGAAATGTTTGTTTCTTATTTTGGGAGGGGGCAATCATTTTTCTACCACTTTCAATGTTTATCTGTGCTTTAATCATACAATAGCCCATTCAGGGCGAGTGAAGCCTTGAGGTATTCCCCAGGGTAGGGTGAATGATGCCTTGAGGCATCATTTACAATATTAACAATATCATTATTTTATCAAGAAAGAATGAATCAACAAACCTGAAACTTGCAAAGAATATACTTATGATATAACATTATCAATAGTTTTATTTAGGTTGGGGTGTCATATCACGTGATTGACAAAAATAGGCTCGCCCCCTAGCATAGTGCCTGTTCCTGTGACCAGTCCAACTAACATAGGCTTGTCACAGGTCCCCGCCTGTAAAGGGTTAAAGAAAAACAGAGAAGTAAATTGCATATTTGCATTCTTTTTTATACTTTCTTACAGCCATTAAGATGTTTTATTTGACATATTATTGGGAAAAGAATTACATATGAAAATTGAAAAGACAGAGTAGTTGTATCTAATAACTCTTATTATCCAACCAATGTGTACAATGTGTCAAATAGTGTTATATCAAAATCGGTCATGACCTACAGGTAAAAATATGGACTACTAGGGATGTTAAAGAAAAATGTCTTCAAACTTGCTATGAGTAACCTTGCAGCTAGGATACCATATGTGATATGATACAATTATCTCTATCTGTGATAATGTGCTCAATCATTTGCCTATCTTTGATATCATTGTCCCAATGAATAATCTGTTTCAAGTCTTCATTGGTGTTAATTTGATATTGTATCAATTCCTATCTTATTCATTGGCTTTACAAAGATGACCTGATTCACACCAACAGTCCCTTTCTGAGGAGTATGAATCTGTGCTTGTCACTCGCTATTCTTGATAATGTCAGCTGCTCGCTCAGCAATCATCATGACTGGGAAGTTAGTGTTTCCTGCAGGAATCTCTGGCATAATGGATGCATCCACAACACGCAATCCCTTCAGGCCATGAACCCTGAATGAGAGATGATTAAAAAAATGAAGCACCATCACATTTCTGTAAATAGATTAACAAGACTGATATTTGCCCAAATTGTACTTTACAACATACTTTCTAATACATCATCAATATTCCATTGGAATAAGATTTTCTTATCCAATATGTCCAGTTGGTATTCATGCATAATTAATTATTACAACCTCTAACACTTACATGATCAAGGTAGTTAACAAACATAGTATGCTGAAACATGTTAGCATCAAAGAATATTGGTCTAGAGAATCTAGATAGGAATTGTCTCTACAATGCAACTACCATGTTGTTTGGAATAGTGGGACCATTTCTGCAAGCTTATGCAAACTAGCACATGCCTGGTCTTCAAAAGATATATGCATGTATAAGGGTCTAGTGGAGATTTTATATGAATATTCATGTTTTATATTCTTTTTGTATTAGATATAAAGATGAACTCTAAGTCAGCCCAATAAAGGAAACAATCTTTCTCTTATATGGGAAACATGAATTTATTAAACATAGGTGCTCAGACCAACCTGAGTTTTGGGTCAACAACAGCGTTTGGTTCACTCTCTGGTCCCATGCGGCATGTTGATGTAGCATGGTAAATTGTAAATGTGTTGCTCCTGATATAACATTCCCAGTACTCATCACTGTCATATGTCTGATTGGCACAGATTGGATGTATACGTTTAATACGTTTCGCCCCTAGTTTCTCAACGATTTGGGCTGACTCCATGATCTTTTGCCCTGTGCGGACACCTAGAGGAAGAATAAATGTTTGTTTCCCAAGGCTTTCACCATAACAGCTACTGACACATTACTTGACTGCTCAACATCAATCAACAAATCCAATGACTGTGTCAATTCAATGCTAGAACATACCCTCTTGGTACTTACTTAAACCAATTTCTATGACAATAAAGCCATGCATAGTCTATATCTCTATGATTATATGAGAATTTGGATTTGACAGATTGTTAGAAATGTTAATTCCATCTAGCTTTTTCTGAATGATCACAAAAATATAAATTATAGGTAATTTGATGAACCTTTTGTATTTCTCAATACAAATTTCCAACTTACCTTCAATGAGAACATCAACATCTCTCTTTTCTGTGAGATATCGTGGTTCAATTATTGGTTGGTCAAATGGGTTGACTGAACGTAGGCGGATGTGACCAATGCTTGCTGGTTGAAGTAAGGTAGGCATAACTGTTATTCCATCTCTTCCTGCCAGCCCTCCATATAATGCTTTATGTACCTAAAGTGGATATATGTGTATCAAAAGCTTTTTCTCATCTTGATCTCTTTGTCTTCCCGGTGGGGTGTGGAAGAATGATTTCGGCAACGGGAAAAAATTCTACCATACTAAAGTGGATATATGCTTGTGAAATGTGGCAAGCTATATACTTATGAATAATTTTTACAGTGATTTATAGTCTGTGAAGGGTACTTAATATTGGATATACACCCAATAAGCTCATGCATTAATCTGGTAAATCCAAATACCAATTATTGAAAGTGATGATTAAAAAAGCATAAAATATCCTACGTCTGGTTTTAAGTTAAAGTTTTTCATAGTAAGATCATTAGCCATCAGTGCGTTGTATACAATATACTGAAGGAATGGACTGTCATCATAATCTGGTTGGTGTTTGGAGCGCTCAAATCCAGTGGCAATGATACCAGCTTCACTGAAGATTCCTGCATAAGAAGTAGCATAAAAAGTAAATTCCTGCAGTACCTATAAAACGGGGGCATCATTTTAATCCATTATTACTGGGAACAGTGTACTTTCATCTGCTTAATGTGATGAACACTCAGGTGCAGCTCTTTCCACAGGTTATTTTTGTACATTCAAAGGCACATGTCAATACTTCTGTCCTGGGCTGAATGATATTTAGTTTTATCTAATTTTCACATACCCTTTCATCTATGAGATTTTTGTACCAGACGAGAATTGCTGAGACTAAGGGAAAGATGCAAAGTACAGCTGTCTCGGGTTCATTAGTCCCATTAGTTTGTGAATCCCACTTTATCTTGGAATCCTGGCCTATGGTATCACATATAAGCCAAGGTAACGCCCACCATTTCTTTGGTACATTTCGGGACTGTCTTGAGCAGGTACCCGACCAAAACGTGTTAGATTTTATATTGGTTTCCCACTAGAAACATTCTAATGAGTTATCATTTATCTTTTGAAAGGCTGCTATTTCTTCATTTTCTATTATCGTTCATTATAAAGAAGTTTAAGTACGTTATTTGGGGCACCTCATGAGGGAGAGAGTACTGGGTCTCTTTGGCACTGCAGGGAACCAGCAAAAGTTAAAGGTCACTCACTCGTTGCTCAAGCTGCGCTGTACCTGTCCCATTATTTATTGGGGCACGGAAGCAGTTTGTTGTGTTGTACCCATTTACTTTATCTTACTTCATCTTACTAGTAAATTTCTGGAATAATTTTCTTCCTTTTTTCCTTTTACTTATAAATGTCTAACCTGATTTCAGATTTGCTACTTTTTCATCCTTCTCATCTCATCTAATGTTGATTCATTGTTTAACATTATATTTCACTCTCATTTTCACATTTAACAATGGTAACTTCTATTCTGGTTTTCATACCAACCTGTGCCAAATATTTTGTATTCCATCAGATCCATGAGTCCAATTCGCTCAGCAACTATTGCGGCAGGTTTGTCCAGTGTGTATGTTACAGCATCAGTACCCAGATGATCCCTTAAGTTTTCTCCAACTGGTAAGTCAGCTACAAGTGGGATCTTAAAAACATAATCAAAAATAAATCATCACAACCAAGATGATCTGACATAAACACTTCAGGAAGGCATGATATGTATATTGATATTTTCTGTTGGTTCCCTTTTATAACTCAATGCATGTATTTAACCCTCAACATTTGTTACTTTGTATTTGGTATACATGTTTAATCTTTTAAAAATGTATAAATAACAGCAGTAATACTGCAAACCTGTATGGTAATATTTAAGGCCTAAATCTTTAGAAATCAGCTTTTTCCTCATAGTTAGTACGGGATGGACCTATGTATTTCCATAAAGAGTATTATTTTGATCAATACCGATTTATAGCAAGATCAGTAACCTTATCTTTTTCAGTTGTTTGGAACAATCACTATTATGTGTTGGATAATGTATCTCAAATGATTGGCAGTAGCTACAGGTATGTAATGAATAATATGGTATAAAAAATGAACATATTGCCAGATATTATTTACATTCAATTATTTTTCTTCAATTAAAGTTTCTAGATTTGCATCATCATAGTCAAACTAGGAGAGCTATTACATCACTTAACCTTTAAGTCCTTAAGGTGTATTTTGGGTCCAACCCCAGACAGCATAAGAATCTGTGGTGACCCAATAGCTCCTGCAGACAAGATAACTTCCTTGCGAGCTTGGACTCTTCTTACCAATCCCCTGTGCAAATACTCCATCCCTACAGCCTGCTTACCCTCAAACAGCACCTGTAAGTAACAGAAAGAGGCCATATAGCATTAGAAATACATATCCAAATAAGAGATAATAAATCAGGTAGTAAGCCATTTATGAACCTCAATAGTTGTCTTATTGAATGGAAAATCATTTCCAGAAGAAAGTGGTCCAAACTTATTCTCCTTCTAGAGGAGGAATGGCCAATTCTTATGATTTCATCAGAGATACTATGATAGCAAAAAAGACACTATGGTGACCACTAGAGTGCAAGTATCCTATATATACATACATATATATGTATAAATTATGTATGTATAATTCATAAGTACAGAATTTAAAGAATTGAGGTTGACCTTGGTAGCATGTGCTTCAGTAAGTACATGTAGGTTTTCACGTGACATGGCAGGCTTGAGGTACGTAATAGCTGTATCCTGTCGTACCCCATTGTTCCCAATGTTTGCATGGTATGGCATAACCACTGAAATCACACAGGTCAATGGTAATAGTTTGTCTGACCATACATAAATCTGTTGAACATGTGCTTTTGGATTGCGGGTGCCGGGAGATGGCGGTGGGTGTCAGTGGGTGGCGGTGGATAGCGGTGGATCAGGTGGGTGGCGGTGGGTGGAGGTGGGTGGCGGTGGGTGGTTGTGGGTGGCGGTGGGTGGCGGTGGGTGGTTGTGGGTGGCGGGGGGTGGCCGGGGGTGTCAGTGTGGGGGGTGCCTGGCATATACATGTTGCACAGAGGATATTTCCTCCTGTATATACCTGGTGTAAAATACAACCTAGACATATCCTTATATAAAAGAAAACAGTCTTGTATATGCTTCATTCGCTGGCACAATATATAGACGTATATATATGAAAACATGTCAATTTACAGCCGATACATGCACTTCCGTGATGGCGTATATAGGAATAAACTGGTTAGTTTCATGCAGTGATAGTTATCTATATCTCTTGTAATTGGACTTATAATCCAGACTTACTATCAGTGTTATCATATCCATTGATATCTCCGATTTTGAACCCTTGCGACACTGCTGCTTCAAGAAAAGCTGATGTTGACTCCCGGAAAGTATGATGATCATTGACAACAATAGGTCCATTATCTCCACGAAATCCTAAAGTATTATAAATTCATGCATAGTACAATGGAAATATACACTGCAGAATATAAGAATACCTTTCTAAATAAATGGAGATGTGAAACACAAAAGAGGCCTGCATTGAATGATTCATGGAATATATGTATGTGATAATTATTTTTGTTCCTCTCATGTCATAAACAGGATAATGCCTTGTAATAAGGAATACAGGGAATTGAATAACTGCTGTTAGATAATAGCTGTTAAATAATGGTTTTTCGTTTTTGGTGCTGGTGCTGAACAATACGATAACGGCATAGAAAAATTACATCCCAACAAATTTTTCCATTCAATGTGTATAACAAAAGAGAAGATATTTTATAAACGAACTTATTTGTATATAGCAGCACCTTGTAAGACCTTTGGGTTACGCTTATCATCAAAACATCTTATGCTTACAGCACATTATTTTATACAACACAATGACCCGAAAGACAAATCTAAGATACTTTTTTGTCATTTACAGTTCATTCAATGGCCCCCAGGTGTATATGGCAATCCATTTTCCAATGGATTCTATAATTCAAAAAGGTATCTAAATTCAATGTTAAACATAACTTATTCAATCAATGTTATCTTCACTGTTAATGAAATTATTGAAAATTCTATATCTGTATTCAGATATATCTTATTCTAGAAAATATTCATGAGCATGTCATATATTACGCTAATAGTAGACATACCTACCAGTCTGATATTCATCATTTGTGAATGTTTCGATCTTCTTAAAATATGGCAGTACCTCCTTGTAACTCCAACCAGTGTTTCCCATTTTGGCCCATCTGTCATAGTCATGCCGACTACCTCGAACTGCCATCATGCCATTAATCATGCTGGTCCCTCCTAAACTGCGACCCCGTGGCCATGCACTTCTCTAAGTAAACAATGAAGATATTCATGAGTGCATGAATTTCTTACATGCATGGTATATGAAATTAAACTTAATTGACTGAAGAACCATCTCATCTGAATATTATATGATGTATATTTAAGTAAACCTGATTGAAATTCATTGCATCATTAGTGTAGTTCATGTGATCAGATAAATGAATCAGATTTATCATGCTGTATGAAGTCTATTGATCTATTCATGTCGTCTGTCAGTATCATCTTTGGTAACATTGGTTCTCAATATATATTTCAAAATAGATGATGCAATACTAAATCTCTCCAGTTGGAGGGACATCTAACTAGCGTGGGGGTAATGACTGACTCTGCCGACCATAATTGTGTCACTGTACGCACTTCACCGACTGTTCCAGATTCTGAGAATGCTATTTGAACATCGATGCTACCTATCCCTTAATCTGATTTACAAGTGCCTTATACCGATTTATAGGAAAGACGGAGGTGATAATGAATCTGAAAACTGTTTCCGAATATCTTGATTAGATCCAAAGTTATCAAACTTTGAATTATTTTCTATGATTCCACACCAGCGGCCCGTGGCTCACCCCGGCTCAGCTCCTGGCGGCTCTTTGATCTCAATCGGGTCGCTGTACAAGGTCATAAAGTGGAGATGTGTGATCGGCAAAGGGTATAAGACAGCAACATTCTTGTTCCCGATTATAATCGGTGATCGGATCGGGGAGAATCTGTGGAAAATGTCACTGTCTTATGGCCTTTAAAGCTTATATAAAGCAATTAATCTCTGTTAATTAATTCCAAAGAATAGGCCCCACCCTCCACATGGCTGAGCATGTGCAGAACGGGACCACCTAGGGCATTTATTCACTGGGAGTACCATGGCACACTGTCAGGCCTTGTGTACATGTACCCTGGACAACTTTGAGGCAATGGTCGTCTATAGGAGCACTGCTCCAATGCTAAAGCATAGGAGTGGTGTTAGGGCCTCGCTACCTGTGCCGACAGTCAGACTGGAGCTATAAAACCGACAGCTAGACAGCTGAGGGCAGTCAGTCACACCTGACACTCAGCAGTGTACACACAGAGCCTTGATTACAAACCATGACAAGCACTATAGGCAGTACAATAACCACAACAAGAAATTATGGTAACTAAAACAAGTATGTGTATGTATGTGTATCATGTGTGTATCTCTGTATCTGTATTTGTATCTGTCTTTGCCTGTCTCTATATCTTATTCTGTCTGTGTATGTATCTGTGTCTGTGCCTGTGTGTGTTTGTGTGAGCCTGTGAAACTGCTTTTTCTGTCTGAGTATACATGTCTGTTTATGTATGTATATCTTTCTGTTTCTCTGTGTATCTATGTATCTATGTGTGTTTCTGTGTGAACTTGTTCCTCATACACAATATAATAACTGAACTCACTGTGAATCCCATGTTTTAGTGTGACTTTTTCAATGCCCCACCTGTGGTGTGCATGCCTTAGTACCCCTCACACTTATGACCTGCAAGCCACCCAGTGAGTTGGGTATATCCCCAGTGCCTGATCGCGGTGCGGTGTGGGGACGGTCAGCAGTGACCTGTGTCAGGTACACACAACCCGGCTCTCACTGTGTGAGGGGCGGGCCTTATATCTTTTTAAAGAGGTGTCCTTTCTGGTACTCATTGCCTAACCATCCACAATATAATCAACGTCCATGCTTGAATAGGAGCCATCAGAACTTCTAATAATTATAAACACAATAATGACTTGTTTTGTGTACGAGTGGTCGTGATCTCCGAGTAGTTGATGCGTAGTAATATCCGAGCGAATGCGAGGATATAACATTGTCAACTACGAGGAGACTCATATACAAAACCAGTCAATATTGTATTTATTATCCACCTACAAGATTAATAACAAGTCTATTACAATTAAAAAGTTTCTGCAAGACATCTAATTCCAGACACCACAGACAAGTCAAGCATAGCAGTAATTCTGTGTAAACTTACACCAATAATATAGTTTGCCATTAACCTGTGATTTTAGCATGGAAAGTGTGTTATGACAGTGATTTCTGATGGTAAATAAGATTATTATGATTGATTCTAAATAATTAACATTGAATGAACATTCAAGAAACTTATTTCGAAGTACATAATGATTCAACCTCTATGGACAGGACTATTTTTCCGGAATCTCCTGCAGGAGATTTCGACATGCCAGAATCTCCGGGTAGCTAATTCAAGGTGCCCTATACATTTCCCATGGAGACTCAGTAATAGGTGGGTAATAAATGTAAATAATACATTCATTCTCCATTGAATGGGAAGAACAGAATCTTTTTAGATAGAAAAAAACCCAACCAAACTGGGCATTCAAACCAGGGTTTGAACTCAAGATCTTCTGATCATTTAAAGAATCTTCACACAGTATAGTGATGTCTTAATGGTTCATTTATCTATTGTGTGAAAGGTGAAAACTTGTGAATTATTAGATTATACAAAATAACAGTTGCAAATATAATGTTCCAAAAGATGCCGGAAGGCATTCCTTGTCCTCTGGACGGGAGTGCCTCAAGGAATTCCTCATCTCTGCATGGGAATGCTCCAGGCATCACTCAGACTAAGATAGCATCTAATTAATAATTATGTAGTTGAACGTGGCGGCCTCGCGACTATCGAGCAAGTGACTGGCTTAGCAGCAGTGGACGCTCTCTGCACCCTGTTTATGTTAATTACTTTCGCATAGTAAGACCCTCATTGGTTCTTTTCAGTCACGTGGTGTATTCTCCGTTTTTTCATTGGTCGGTTGCCCGAACGAAGAGCGGCGGGAAATTTGAAGATCCAATGATATTCAGTGTACTATCTGTTCCTGGGCCACCCCTACTGGCGATTCAGGAATTTGATCCCCTGGTGTTCAATATATGAACTAATACACTGTGGGTATACATATCCCTCTGTGGGGAAACGTTGGAACCCGTGTGTGGTTGTGAATAAAACATTTTTTTTGTTTTGTTACTTGCTCAATAATTTGGAGGGTCTCGTCTCATCAGGCATTTATAGGCTGGCCTATAGGTCTTATTAAGTAGGTCATTGAATATTTGACAATGTTTTTTTTTGTCTGTGTTATATCACAGGCCTGTTTGATGTTAATTAACCAGCTAAGTTTAGTTACTTTGTAGTCGCCTATGGGTGATACCTGTGTGGGTATATTTATTAAACTTTCCCCTTCCGGGTTCTGAAGTTTTCCTTCACACCTTGTGGGGTGTTTTAGGTTGAATAGGTTGAATAGGAATTGTTTTTGACGTGGCGTTTAGGTTGGTATCTACCCATATTTGCTATCCATTGTGTTCATTCCCTTTGGGGATTGAGTTCTCAGGCAATGTATCCAGTTATACTCTTTTTTGTCTCTGAGTATACCATCTTGTTTGCCGTCTGGATGTCTGTAGATGACAGTATATATACTTGTACTTCACCTGTTCCATGGTAGTTCCATGCGTTAAAGTTCTTCGGTACGTCGCTTACAGCACCTTTTTGTCGAATGGATCTCAGATGTTCTGAAATCCCTTCTTTGATTTTTCTTTTTGTTTGTTCGAAGTACTGGACACCACATCTTTTGCATTGTATGCAGTAGATCACATTGGAACTATTGCATGACATGTTTTCTCTGCACTGGTGATCTTTTTGGCCTCCCAAATTTTGTGCAATATTTGCAGTTTATTTTGCTGGATTTATTATCGTGTTTGCTGGCCTTGTTCGAGGCTCGGTTCTCATGGTACAAGATCCTTGCCTTGACCAAATGGTCTTTGAGGTTTTTCGGTCGCTTGTATCCTTTCACTGCTCTTATAGGGGTCCTTAGTGGTTGTGGATTTTTCCAATATCTCCCAGTTCTTAGTTACGTCGGTAGAAACTGATCAGGAATATTTTGTCCCCACTGTCCAACTTTTTATGTTTGGGTTGGATGGTATCCCGTCTATGGATGCAATCCACCTTTTTCTTACATTCTCAAAGGAATTTTTCGGGATAGCCTCTATCCCTGAACTTTTTCACCTTCTGCGATGCATGTCTCTGATAGTCTGCATCCTTCGAGCATATCCTTTTCACCCTTAAGAGTTGTGAATAGGTGATGCTCTGTTTTTGAGAGGGTGGGTGGTTGGACTCATATCCTGGATATGTGTTCTCATCCGTTGGTTTGGTATATAGGTCTGTGTACAGTTTTTAGTCTAGACCTATTTTGACCTTGGTGTCTAGGAAGTTCACTTTATGGTTGATTTCTCCATGGTGAACTTAATGATACTGTGTGCAAGGTTGAGGTAACTGAACCATTTTTCCAGTTTCTGTTGTCCATTCTCCCAGATGAAGAATATATCGTCGATATATCTCCACTATACCTTAGGTTGGAGGTGATATACCTCCAGCAGTTTTTTCTCTAGCGTTTCCATATACAAGTTGGCGTATGATGGGGCTAGTTGTTCCCATTGCTGTGCCACTCACTTGCATATAGTTTGTTCTATTGAACTTTATCCTACCCCTAATATAAAATCCCATAGGCTTAACATTGAGTTTCCGTATGCCATGCTGACTGGCATATGGAGTTTTATATGCCACTAGTGGCATACAGAATTGTTATCATGTAATATTCCAAAATCGAAGAGACAGGGTAGGATAAAATCAAATCCTGATTCGTTTTAATCTTGGCCACTGCATGCCACTCCTGGAGTTTTGGCTCTGGACTTCACTCGGCTTTGCTTCGTGAATTCACTAAGACAAACTCGAGTCGTGGCATACGGGTGCCAAGATTAAAACTCATCCAGTTTTACGATAGTATGTTGTTCTGTTTCAATACGAGTGTTAGAAGTTCCACTATACATGTTGGAGTATTGCTCCTTTCATGTAGACAGTGCTCCAGTTCACCTACAACAAAAACTGCTATCAGCCCAAAACCGGGCGCTCCGAAGAGTTCAAAAGTCTTTTGTGCTTAGACAAATAATTGAAGACCTCCATAACCTAACTTCTTGGATGGTCGGCGCAACATGAAGCTCCTGTCGATAATGCACAAGAAGTTCAAGCACTCGTATTGCCTAGATCAATTACGCAGCCGAACACGCAGTGATTCAAAGGTCAAGTTTAAAACTGTCAAAATCAAATCGTCCATCTTCAAACGTTCCCCGCTCTACAGAGGACAGTGTCTATGGAATGAACTAAGCAAATCAACACAATGGATAGAAGCGAAATAGGAGTTCAAGGTCATGATAAAGCAGAAATATTCCACAAATGAGTGGAGGCACTAGCAATGTTAGTTGTGTCAAACCTGTTCTAATCTACCCATCTCATCCCAAAGCTGTATATCTCATACTCTGTGATGGTATATGCTTAACTGTACCTATTTGCATCTGTTGCACATGAAATATAGCTTATTTGTACCAATTGTCTTTGTAACCGGATCTATCGAACTTTTGATGGAAGAACTACCCAGGTGGTAGAACCAAAAGGAAAAAAATACTGTCTGTGCTTGGATTGCTTTTGTTGGCCCGTTGCACAGTATGTTTCTTATGGTGGATATACCTTCATTATTGGGGATGATAGTGTATAGTGCACTCACATCCAATCTGCTTATGATGTCTCCCTTTTTTAGTTTACCTACTTCGCTTTATTTTTTTCTAGGAAGTGGTTTGTGTCCTTCACATAGGACCCTATTTTCGGGGCTTCTGGTTTGAGGAAATTGTCTACAAATTTTGAGATTCTTTCTGTCACGCAGTTGTTGGCTGACATAACAGGTCTAGCCGGTGGCAGATTCACTCCCTTAGGGAACGTTCAACAATTACGTCACTGCTGAGGGGGTGGGGGTGGGTGGTCTTTGGCTACCAGTGACAAAAAGTGACATGGGGGTGGGGGGGTGTCAGGGGGTAAGTGACATAACTGGGTTTTTTTTCAGGGCCAATTGTATTGTCAATGTATTACTTGCATTATCATGCAATAATCCATCAAGCACATCAATCTTCCATGAAACTTCCATGAGATAAATAAAAGTTTTTTGCTCAAATGGGATGCCATATTGATTAGTCTGGAATCTAGGGCACAAGGTCAGCTGATCAGAGAGCAACACATTGGACTTATTCTCACAAGCAATTAAGGTAATTTCACTCATTTATACTGCTATAACATGACAAATTCGACAAACATCCGGATAGCCATGGCAAAACTATTTATGAGGAACTTGAAAGACAGAACTTCAGACATGCTGGAGAGGTATTGTGAGAAATATGGTCAAAGGTTGTTATTGATGACTAGCGACTTCCACACTGGCTGCCACCCACACCCCCACCTGTCCTGCTCATAATGGGAGTGCACGGGGGAAGTTAGCAGACAGGGCAATGTTGTTATCAAACTGTTTTTTTTTTCTTTGAGGATGTTTCCGACAGTGGTGCCCTCTTTCGGATAGACCTGTACTGAGAGAAAGGCAAGTCTGTGTTGCCGCAAAAAGACAAAGGGAGCTTCTTGGTGCAATCCAGTACATCAATGAACAAGAACTTGAATGGTTAGATGAGGAGGATGTGGAGTCCAGAGAACCAAATATTCCCTCACTATTTGTTACTATCGGAACATCAGTAATTGCCCTGTCATCCCACATCCCTCCATGGCAGGAGGTTGAAGCAGGATAAGGCTAGTAATTCAGCAAAGCTGACAAATAGCGAATCCTCACATATATTAGTTCTTGGAGCCTACGAAGTATCTTAAATGAGTAAATTCAATTAAGCTGGAGCAATTAATCTGCTCATGTTCTCATAGAGTTTAACCCTTTCCCCGCAGCAGGGTGTTACCCGGTTGGCCACTTTATCGCAGCGCCGCCTATTGTTATACTGTGAACTACCGCAGCAGGCTTTTACCAGAACTAGCGACTTCGTCGAGTCGGAGTCTAAGATGTTTCTAAAAGTGGTGCCCTCTCTCGGCTGCCGTTCTCAACTTTAAGAAATTATGACTCCTATTATTTCACGTTACACAGGATATTTGCCAGGAACCAGCGCAATTATTCTCGTGCCTGATCACGGAGCAAGGCAATTTGAAAACTACAGTTTTAAATTATAATTTCGGTATGGATAGAAACAAATCCTAAGGATAAAATTACATCTGTGTAGAGAAACACAAAAAATAGCAACAGGATTCAGTTAAGTACTGCATGAGAATCTCACTCTCGTGGCCCTTCAGTCTCCAAGCCTAAGTTTGGTTCACTATGTCTCTATGTGCGGGAGAGTCTCCAAGCGGATATCAAAGAAAATTACAAGTTTTATATGTGGTAGGTAATCACCGCTGTACCGCAGGCGTGTTTTGCCGCTAGGGGTACGCGTTAGGTGGTAGTGGTAGAATTTCTCCATTTTCTCTGCAAATTGATGATTAATGAATAAACGATGACCATTACGGTAAACAGGAGACCTGTATCTTGGTGTGTATATGTATTTTGTGAATAAAATCAACGGTTGAATATATGTAATGTTGAACTGAAGTTGGCCTAAAATAGGCGCCTATGTAAAAAGTAACCGTCCATGGCGTCTGCCTATCTAAGGCCTTACACACTACTGTAGCAGATTTGTTCGCATCAATATATATTGTCGTTAAAGTTGATGAAACCCACATTAATAATCAAATATGATCCCTACCTACACAATTCTAAAGTATTATGAAATAAAACAACGCCTAAAGTGATCTGAGCAATATCGAAAGTTTGAACTCGCGCACCATAGCAAAACCGTTGGTGGGGGCGGGAGTCGTAGTGTCAATATGGATGGCTAAGCTGATTCCTCTACGCAATGGACGCTGTGTAAAATCATTTCCCCTCGTCAAATATCGGATTAACAACATAAATAGAGCCCAGCACGTTCAAGATAAGGCTTGTGCCTACAAAAGGATATAAATATTATGGTGGAAAAACCATCGAAAGTGTGGTAGCATAAAAAATAGGTAGGTCAAAAATAGGATTTAACTTCAAATATATGATTGGAGACATTAATATTCGTAAATTAGAGAGTCTGGGCTTTCATTTGATATATATCTCGACCATTTCGGACGAGTTGGGACTTAGATATTGATTTTTGAAAATTAGATTCGAGCAGTGAATATATATTGGCTTATTTCGCCATAGCTGGGTTATAAGACATCTTTTTCAAAATGATTTATTTTAGGCTTTCAGCATTGAATCTATGGACGGGGACTTTTATTAGGGCAAACTACACTGTCTGAGGTGTTTTTATACGAAATATCATTCAATTTGAACCAGCGGAGAAATTAGAATAGAATTAAAAGAAATTGTCATATAGCTACACATTTACTATGGGTTTGGTAGGGGAGTCGGGCTCTGGGCAAGACAGGATTTAGAAAATCATTTATTATCATGATTTATCTTGAAATATATGATTAGAGACATTAATGGGTTTACATGTATTGCTTTTGTCGTCAGAGTTACCTCTCATGGATCCGCTAGGATACGTGGGTATATGTCCCCGCTGTTCATCTCCTGTGATTAAAGAATCAGAGACTAAAAGTTAGCATCTAATTAATAATTAATTAGATATAAAATTATGAATGAATACCTCTCCTTGTAATCCATGGCAGCTCTGCTGTTGTGGTTCTGTGAAATATCCCCAGTTGATTTCACTATTTTGCAGTGTAAGAATATTCAGAGGAACATCAGTATCGGGGAACTCTGCATCATCTGGACCTGCCTCCAGGAGTGCAACTGTAATATTTGGGTCCTCACTCAGACGAGCTGCCAAGATGGCACCTGCTGATCCTGCACCAACTGAATAAACATGATGTAAAGTCTTTGTGAAACTGTGTTCAGTCATGAAAATGAGTTATAAATAGAAATAACTTTTTTTCTTGGCATTCAACATGTTTGAATTCTTTAACACCAGAATGCATATTACAATGTTTTATCTTTAAAATACTAAGATGTGATTCAATGGTCTTCATATATGGATGATTATATTTGTGCTTACCATCAATATCTAATTCAGTTGTTTTTTATTTTCTTTGACTCTAAGCATTATGCTTGGTTTCACATCAAATACCATAAGGTATAAAATAATTCTTTTAATTTCAAAAGCATATCAATATTTCTAGATTCCTGATTTTTTTAATACAGACAGGCATTTTAAACTCAATTTACAACTGAGTGTGAGTATCTGGTAATTAAACAACTTAAACCGATGAAGACCTCTAGTAGCTAATCAGGGTTTTCATTTATAATAGCCAGAAATACCTGATATAGGAATGACATTGCTGACTCCATTATGAATTGACATAATAAAGAATTGTTATAACCACATACCTATAACATAATCATATTCCTTCCATAGATGTGTCTTGGGGAGCGGTGTTTGTGGTGATATCCATCTCCAAGCTACAGCAAAGCTGATGATGACTACTGCCAACTTGGTCAACATTTTGGTACTTTCTCTACTGATCATGTAAACAAAATAGATCCTTATTCATCTCGTTCTAACCCTAAATATGATTCCACTTTTGAACGATGATATTGCTATCTAAAGGTCATACAAGATAGAACTGTTGATCAAATAGTCTTATTGCTCTCTGTCCCTTTGCTAGACATTTGTGCACTTGCAACATTGACATATCTTTGCTTTGGCATTTAAGGCAGGACCTCAGTCGTTTGTTCCGACATCTTTGCAGCTAGGCTACAATATTTGCATTAGTATTGTGGTAGAGTACATCCAAATTTAATGTACAGCAGTGCTTTAGTTTTATTATTGCCTGTTCTTTGGATATGTATTTTCTAATGGGGATACTTCACCTATACCAATGTCATATATAAAAAAACCATTCAGTCGATGGACATTGAGATGCTAAATGTAGCCATATATACATGCAACCCAATTTAAGTTTGTGCACATGAAATATACAATATGAGTATCTCGTCTATGGGTTAACAAATGCAGTTGGACAATTCTGTGAAGTAGATCCACATTTGTATGGAGCACAGCCCCTATAACTGTTCTTAGCGCAATATTTTGAACTATTTGAAGTCAGTGTAAGTTAAAGTTGGCGCAGTTTCAAAACAGCCCGCATACTCTAATGTACAACGAAGCAAAATAAAGCTGGTTCTGAAAGAAAACAGGCATATGTTTGCCTTGTCGTAATACAGGATAAATAAAATGTTTTAAAAAAAACCAGAGTATCCCCACAGTTGATAATTGGGAGGATCATGGATTTAAAGATCTGAAGAGAGGCAATAGTTAAATGGGGTTAATTTTTTTTCGATAGGTATAATTTGTGGTTTGCCTCGTTGCAAATCTTAATGATGTGCCTTAAAATTCATGTGAAGGTCCAGGATCACTCGCAGATATATTTACCCAGTAGAGAATATCATTATTAAGATACAGGGCCCCGTTGAATAAAAAACTATCGATAAGATATATTGAAGTATGGACGAGAAATAAACGACAATTTATTTTCAGTGTAGCATAAAACTGCTCGTCCATGTGAGCACTGTCGTCCGTGACTAACATCATTCAATTATTGTAGAATGATCGTATAATTGACCTATATCCATGGGGACCACAAAACATGTATAATGGGGAACCGGGTACCAGTCAAACTGCAGTACCATGCCCTCTGGTATTGTACCATGTATTTATTGGCACCACAGCACCCAACACTGTGGACCATCAGGTTAGGCGTTGGTCTCTCAGCCTGAAGGTTGAGAGTTCTAACCCAATCTGGGACAAACTTTATTTTTCAGTAATTTTATTTTTCTAAATACTTTGTGGCGACTTCCCATGCACGTAATCTCATTCAAATTAAGATATGTTTTAACTGAGAAACCTAAGTATGGGATACATGTGTACCAAATTTAATCATTTGCTAATAATCAACTTGTTTGTGTGAAACACTTCCGACACCATCGAGCGATGCAGTGGTTTGTCTGAGACCAGCAGGGCGAGTGGTGTAGTGCCTGTATATCTGTGCAATAGGTCAAACATTTTTCAAAAAACGATTCCATTGCTAACAAATGTTGAAATTTGGTATATACATATACCACATATGAATAGAAGTCTCTGTTGAAAATATCTTTTAATTTGGAATGGATTTAGTGCATGAAAAACGAGTTTGACATCGGCTACGACGCCAAAAACGTGGTCGTCCGCGAGGAGACTTGAACGATAAATAAACAATATTTTCAATATGAACGATTTTTTATTCAACACCACTCACGATCGTTCATTTTATCCTCTCGTCCAATGCTCGTCCACCTCCACGATAGTTTTTTATACTACAGTTTGCCATCGACGAGACTTGTAAGATAATTTTTTTATCATTCATTTTTTTATTCAACGGGGCCCAGGTTCCGATCCTAATACCAAGATGTCAACTCAGTCAGTGTCAGAGTGCATTCTGTAATATGTGTAGGCTATGCACCCGCCACCCCCCCCCCCCCCCCACACACACATGCATCTTTATAATTTGTCTATAATATCATCTGGTGAATATGAACATTTCAGTTTACATATATAGCACAAGTTCTGATCAAATAACACCCAGCCACCGCAACACAGCCACCGCAACACCATTGCCATTGCCGCCCTAATTGCCACTGCTTTGCACAGCCGTGCTCACAACTGTGGCCCACACATAGCGATAGACCCAATTGAGGTATCCCATCATCCCATCATCAAATTGGAAATCCAAAGTCAGAAATGGAGATTTCATTTATTTCTACACATACCTTTCAAATTATATTTGGTTTCTCCAGTTATAAATCGGAAAATTATTGTTCATCTGAAAACAGGGGGCCGAGGTGCGGCCAGCCAGTGGGCAGCAGATCCTGCACTTACCCAGGGCGATATTAGGGAGTTTAGTTACCTCTGGAGGGTCTATACACTAATAATGTGTGTAGGCAGAGGGGAGACAGGGGGAGGTGGCAGGTGGTCGGTTGCCCGGGAGACAGGGATATGGGAACTGGGTGGCCGGGCGGTGGGGTGGCACTAGGGCGGGCCTAGATACTTTAATAATTAACTAATTAATTAACCAAGTAGGCTTGAAATTTGTACTATATGTACATGTCACTATACATGCCTGTCTGGCATAAGCGTAGAAACGACAGATCCCTTTTCCAGTCTTAATAGCATGCACATTATTACTTCTGACCCAACTTCTATATATATCATATTGTAGGTATGCATATTTTCTGACCATTCTAAAGGTAGAAAGGAGTAACTTATGCCATGTTTACACAAATAAATACTATATGAAATCAAGTAATACTAACTCTGCAGACAATTTCCAGCATAACAACATGTTGTCACAACCAAAAACAACAAAAAAACTCTGAAATACTAACAAATTATATCATTCCCACTCTAACCTAGGCTCTTGAAAACTCTATATGTAACACCTAAATTCCATCCATAATGCTGTCTGATACAACAGTATTCTATTCTATGCATCTCAGAAGAGGGATCAGTCGTTTCTATGCTATATATTGACTTCCCAACTATATATATATATATATATATATATATATATATATATATATATCAATAAATAGGGCATCTCCTTTGTCGGCCATCATATATCATGGCATGTAGAATGTTCAGAGCCATCCCACTTCCCCTTACTCTAGAGAACACTAAGAAATCCTTACAAACTCACCCTGTTTAGTTAATACATGAAGGCTCTACACAAAAATGGGCAAAATATGGATGCAATAAACTTACGTGAACTAAGTCATATATTGTCAGTATTCCCTTTGATGAATCCTCAAGTTGAAAATAGGTTTTCTTACCTGAGAAGTTACATGTGTGTATGGTGTGGATTCAAGCCTCCTTCTGTCAACTGAGAGGACTAGAGGCCTTGTGTGGCCAACCAGTTTTGAGCTTAACAAGTAGCAAATTAACTTTTTTTTACTTTTTTTTATTCAGAAAAGAAAGACATTACAGTTCACCTTAAGTAGGCGTTTTTAAATGTAAGTCTATACAACTAAATGGTAATTTGCAATCACATTATAAGAGTCTTCAGGACCTAGGTCCTTGATAATAAGTTTCGCATTATTTGCGGGATCTGATAGTGTATGTTAAACGACAAGACAGGACAAAAACTAGACAATACATGACATATAGGACAATACAATTCACAAGACAGTATTACATAACACAAACAAAAAACAGAAACAAAATGGTAGGTGGCAGCTGGAGCGTTCGTATAATTTACAACCAATAGTTTGGATGTTCATCAAGAAATAATTTGATTTGTTGTTTATAGCTAGTTATATCGTATTGGGATTGCACATTAGTTGGTAATTTTCCCCAAATTTTTACCCCAAGGTATAGTGGTGAGTTTTGATATTTCATGGTTCTGGGTCTGTCTAGTTTTATGTTTTATGGTCTTTACGTGTTATTTGTTGTTCTGTCGATACAATGTGTTCCGGGTCATGTGACCACCAGAACATCATCATCAGCTGTGTTATTCTGCGATATATCAGCGGTTTCATACTACAACTAGATAACATTTCGGCTATGGGATGTTCTCTGGCCTTTCTTATCCCTAGGGTGGTTCGCATACAGTTGTTAAATGCCACTCTTATTCTGTCTAAGTTCCTATGAGCTATTCCATTATATATATAACCCACATTTTTAGCAATGTCATTTGTTTTAATATTTTTATGCTTGTTTGTTTTGGGATGCAGTAGCGTAATAGCCTAAGTTTGTTATGTTTTTGTCTTAGGTCATATAGTATTTTCTCCGTTTGTTGGCTGAAGGTCAGGTTTGCGTCTATGATAATGCCTAGGTAAGTAACATTTTTAACCTCCTTTAACTCCTCTTGCTTTACATGACAGGCTGGTATTTCACCTATTCCTGCATTTTTATTTTTTCCAAACCAGATTTGGTATGATTTCTTAGTGTTAATTAGCATCTTATGAGTATCACACCATGAGGAAACTCCATCGAGATTCTTTTGCATTTGTGTTCTTGCTGATACAGGAGTGCTTGAGGTGGTAACAATTGCCAAATCATCTGCGTACATAATTGCGGTCCCGTGGGTGATTACTTGAAATAAACTGTTGATAAAGATTACAAATAAAACCGGACCTAAAACTGATCCCTGCAGGACCCCGCAGTCGACCTTTCTTTTGTCCGATTGTGTTTTCTGCAATTTAATTCGTTGGTTTCGGTTACCCAGATATGATCTCATCATTTTTATAGTGTTATCCTCAAAGCCTAGTTTCTGTAATGTATGAAGAAGTACTTGATGTGAGACACTATCGAATGCTTTTCGTAGGTCCACTAGTGCGCATAAGTTATACTGATTCCTATTCATTCCCTGCTGCAGAATGTGTACTAATCGGAAGATGCCTTGTCCTGTGCTCCTATTTGGCATAAAGCCGAATTGATTTGTATCTATTATGTTATTGGTTAGCAAGTATTTCATAATCTGGGAGTGGAGGACCTTTTCTATTATTTTAGAGACAGTAGGTATTACAGTAATAGGTCTCCAATTCGTGTAGTTTGATAGATCTCCAGCCTTCAAGTCCATTCTATCCGACTTAAAGTTTCGAATTTGCCTGTTTATGAGTTTTCGCAGTCCACGTAATTCGGTTAGTTTTATGCTCTAGGGATTTTCACTTACTTCTTTAAGTTTTTGTGCCCTTAGTTGTATATTAGTTATTACATGCTTTGGAAGCTCTAATCCATTTTTCGTTCTTATTTTGTATTTTCTAACTGGTATGTGTTTGTCTAGGAATTTATTTAGATGCTTTATCATGTGCTGATTTTCATCTGTCATTGACGGAACAGCACCAATGTAAAGAAATATCAACAACACCCACCAACACTAACATTGATACACCCCTCTGCCCCAACAAACATCAACAACAGCATTGGCACACGCCATCCCACACCTATCCAAACACACCCAAATCTGTCCTACACCCACCAACCCACTCTTACATACACCTTCCAAGATCCCGAAGCATCAACACCAACACCTATGACCACCAACACCAAAACTCACACCTGCAACATTAACACTTAACAACACCAACACCTCTACCCACCAACACTCACAATCACCAACACCTACACTGTGGGTGCAAGACAGACTGGCTGCAGGTAAAGGATAGTGGGGTATGGAGAAGGAAAATGGGTGTGTCGGTGTTGGACAGAGTGGTATAGTTATAAGAAAGAGTGAGATGTGGGTGTAGGACAGAGTGGGGTGTTGGTGTAGGACATAACAGGGTGCGGATGTAGGACAGAAAGGGGTGTGGTGTAGAACAGAATAGGGTATGGGTGTAAGATAGAGTGAGTGTAGGATTAAATCAAAACCTGATTCGTTTTAATCTTGACCTGGACTTCACTCAGCTTCGCCTCGTGAAGTCACTATGCCAAACTCCAGTCGTGGCATACGGTGGCCAAGACTAAAACTCATCCAGTTTTACGATAATATCTAAATACTCTCACAGCTAGTAAGTTATTGAGAGTAGAGTAAGTGCTCAAAGAGGACTGCTGGGGGAATGCCAAACAAGGCTTCAACTAGACCAGTCAGCTGTGTTGTACCATATGACCACCACCCATGTCGACCAGCATCGATACCACTCGCCCTACATGAAGCTAAAGAGATGGGAACTTGTAATTTACAGGCCACTGAACCGGAATGACTAGCCCTGCCAATGCTGACCCACTGACTTATAAAGTGACTGTTTATGACTACTTCCGTTATCATTGCTCTCACTAATAGTCTTTGTATTTCTCCTATGTTTATATTACCAATTAAGTATATAGACCGTTATTTCTAAACTGAATGATAATCACATAAGTAAACGATAGGTGTACTATGTGTAGGCTATGCACCTCCCCTACATACACAAACATGCCCCTTCAAACATTCATTCACCTCTGCAGTGTGATCTCCATACACACATACACTGCACCCCTTCACCTCATACCCCACACGCTATAAAGTATATTGAGTTTTATATTGTATGTCAGTGGCATAGGAGGACAACCAAGTATATCATGACAAGCCTTGGTATCAATTAACTGCTTATACCAGCAGGTTCTATCAATATCAATACAAGACAACACCAACAACACCCCCTTGAAGTGTCGTACATTTGGACAATCTAAGACCATTTAGACAATGTAGGTCACCATTTAGGTAACGAGAATGGGGCCTGCCATTTTATCTTATCGTACAAAGGTCGTAGCTGTACGACTAACTAAAAGTTTTATGTAACGATAATCTCCCATACCATCCTACGACCTTTTATAAAATCGTACAATGATCGCACGAACTTTATGTACCCGGATCTCCCCATATCCCTGGATGAAATAGAGGAAGCCAGAGTTGGGCAAATACAATTTTATTGAGTTCCATATCAAAAAAAGGATTTTGGTTGTCCTTATGAATATCGATTATTGATTATAAGTTATGGTGAAAAAGTAAGAGTGTGTGTAGTGTGGAAGCTGAAGCAAGAATGAGGATGCGGGATGGAGAGCAGAAACGGAAGTTAGGAGAGTGATGCCTGGTTGAGACACCAGGGGGAGAGGTAGATTGGCAACCAACCCCTGTCTAGCTGAGCTCCGACTTAGGGGTTGGCACAATCCGATCTCGAGTATCTCGAGTATCTCCCCTTGAACCAGATTGTAATTTTCCGTCTGCCTTTATAATACGGAGAAACCTATTATGAAACATTCATTATCAAACATATGGATAGTAATATCTATCTTTATGATTATTTCATTCAAAGAAACACAAAAGAATAATGACATCGAAGTGTTCCTTTGAGGTTATTTCTAGGTTCTTTAAGTTCGATTTTTATTTTACACATATATTGTTATTTACAATATGGATATTAATCAAAATTGTTTTTTGTTATAAACTTAGGTGTATTAGCTTTTGATTTTCAAATTGTGATTCGTGACATTCGTTCTACACCCGTTGCAACGACGTAAGATACCCGTTACCACGGCGTGTCAAGGCTAACGACTATCGGACTGTGCCAGAGCTAACATGCGTAGCTTGTAAGACATGGAATTGATAGCCTAGGGTTCAGCGGCACAGTGGCATACCGACCGAATAGTGCAGTGACTAGTTCTTGGTTCAAATATTATAATAGTTCTCACAAAGAAGTGGATCACTAGGGAATTATAAAAATCCATATATGGTCAATACATATATATGGGTTTGTTTTTCTTTACTTAAATATGTTATAATATCAGATAAAATATGATTTGGAATTGTTGTTATGATCAGTGCGAGAGGTTGTATCCTCTCATGAACAGTGGCAGCCATGTGGCACTAACAGCAAGAGCTCACTTACAACTGAAACGGGTACTATCGCTGTTAGTGCTGCTTTGCTCCGAGTTGCCACTCGCTGTTGCCATGCTCTACCTTTGCAACACGAAGTGCCGCTAATTGGTTAGTGAGAGCAACTACGAGCACTGCACGAAACTAACCACTTTTGATATGAATGCACCCGGCGTATATAGGTACGCTTTTGCGTATACAAGGTCGTCCTATTCCCCGTGTGTATACGTCTTATCTGTAGGCGCCTGATTCACATATACGCCTGATTCATATAAATGCCTGATTCTGTTGTATTTACACCACTGTCCAATAGTTCCAATCTCTGCCACTTGGAGACACCACTGTATCATATTTCATATGCCATTTGTCATTAAGTCCTTGGTATATGGAAAATCCAATGTTTTATGATAAATTTTGATTATAAAATTGTTCTAAAACCTTATTTGGTATCTTTTAAATACATATGATAAACCCAGCTTTTTTGTGTGTTTTTAAAAAACATTTTTTAAATAGATTGAACTTTCAAAACACCTCTCTTCTGAAGTCATACTTCAGGTACTGCATATATAACACAAGGTCTGATCAACTACCAACTTACTACAGCCTCATGGCCTCCGACTCCCCCCACACCCCCCCCCCCCCCACGACACCCCCCCTCTCCCTACCGTGATATAGCCGCATTCACACGCATACACACCCACGGCGGGGGACAGGGTTTCAGTGAGAGTGGATGGAGAGACTTCCTACACGTGTGAATGCGCCGCCCGTTGCCCGCTGCAAGCTCTACCAACACCCACCAGTGCGAGAGGGTGGCTGTGAGTGTGGCTGTAATGGTGGGTGGGGGTAACAGGGCTTCACTGTGAGTGAAGGGAGTCCTACTGCCGACCCTGGATAATTGTGTAGGTAGAGGACAATATAATCCGTCGACACACCCAGGGGGGAAGGGTGGGGTCGGCGATTCATTTTTCTTTTTTTATGTTATATACGCCAGACGTATATAACATTTATACGACCAGCGTATACATGTTGCGCAGAGTATATTTCCTTTTATATACGCCAGGGAGCTGTTTCAAAACCATAGACTTAACCCACGTTTTGAAACAGCTCCCAGGTGTGAAATACAGCCAAGTCGCGTCCGTATTCAAAAGGAAACGGTCTTGTATATGCCTCATACGCTGGCATGAAATAAGGACGTATATATATGAAAACAAGTCAATATTCAGCCATTACATGTACTACCGCGATGGCGTATATAACAATAAACTGGTGGTTTTCGTGCAGTGGAGAGTTTTGTCAACTGTTGAAACAGCTCCCTGTTTCACTAGTTTCATGACAAAAGTGTTAGACAGATATGAAAAGCGGAACCAACAGTGCAAGCAAGAACAGACAAAACGAGGTCTAATGTCTAGTTCTTATGAAACCGGACACACCATCTAGACGCCATCTAGACATGTCACGAAACTAGTGCAACAGGGAGCTGTTTCAAAAGTCGAGTGAAGTCTCGCCAGCAGCACATCACATTTCAAAGCGAGAGGCCGCAACAGCGAGCAGCACTTTGAATCAAAGCGGCAGCCATTCCTTAAATAGTGAATAAAGAAGGTACTGGTACTGAATCATGGACATAGGTTTGTTTTGTCGAATAGCCAGGTAAAAATCATGCTCCCAGGTGAATTTCTAGAATTCCTCAAGCAGGCCAAAATTGTCTAGGACCATCACTTTTTGGTGTGTGTGTATGTGTGTGTGTGTGTGTGTGTGTGTGTGTAGGGGTGTAAATATTTGTTCATTAGTTTAGGAGGGCGGGGAATCTCTTTTTGACCACTTTTAATGTTTATCTGTGCATTAATCATACATTAAGAAAAACAGTGAACAAAATTGCATATTTGCCTTTCCCGTTCTTATATCCTGTGAAGGGCAATTCCTTTTTTTAATACTTACTTGCATCCATTAAAATATGTTAATTGACATTTAAAAGTAAAACCCTGATTTTCACTTTATTTAGTATCAGCAACTTTTATAGTAATATAGTAAATAATTGAAAAGAAAATTGAAAAGACACAGAGTTGTATGTTAAAGGTCTTATTATTCAACCAATGTGTACAGTGTGTACAATAGGCACATAGTGTTCTATAAAAATCAGTCATGACCTACAGGAAACATTTGGTGAACTACTAGGGATGTTAAGGAAAATATCTTCAAATGTGCTACGAGTCACCTCATACATTATCTTTTAATATGTTATGCCGTTTTTGCAAGACCTGTCACAACTCATGCCATGAAGTTCCCAAATTGCAGTCTTCCAGTCCAAATAATGTCAGTGCAAGAGGCAGGAATAGACAATGAGTTATCTATGTGTTCATGTCAATTGCAAGCACAAGTACAGCAGGTAAGACATACTTTCCATGTTTATGGGCATTATGGCTTTCAGATGAATGCATTGCACAGCGTGAAAAACGTGATTTATTTATGTATACATAAGGCGTATGTATCCATCATGAATAAGTAAGTCTTCCTTGCCATTGTGTATATGCTTCATCTCTAGACATATATATGTGTTCATGTTGCAGTCATATATATCATGTATACGCCTTATTCTGTTATATTTACGCCACTTTTCAATAATCCAATCTCTGCATCTAGGGGACACCACTGTTGTTTGCATTTTCCATTAGTCATCAAAGTCTATGGTATATGGAAAATCCAATGTTATGTTATCAATTTTGATAATGAAATCTTTCTAAAACCCCCATTAAGTATCTTTTGATAAATTAATACAATAAACATATCATGATTTGTTGTTTTTTTTACTCTTAAAAAAAAAAAATTACTTTCAAAACACCATTGTTTTTTTTAGGATGAATCTGTTTATAAGGCATGCTTTATAGGACTGTGGTTATAGACTTGGGGTCTGAGTCAGCGTCGGGCTATAGAGGGAGGTGGGGTCCAGGCGGGCCGGTGGCCGCGTGGCGGTTCAGGACACCCGTTCGTACATCGTTCCGCCCACACCCCTCCACCCAGACCCGTCCTCCAATACCCATCTACCCCTATCCTCCTTCCCCTGAGCTAACAACAGTTACCACCACAACCTCTACCAGCACCACTGAGTGGGCAAGAGATTGAAGAGAGTGGTGCTGGTGGCAGTGGTGGCAGTGGTGGGCTTGGTAGCGAGGGCGGCAAAGGTGACAAGGGCGGCAGCAAGGACGGCTGGCCATGTGACTGGGCGGCAGGGTAAACCATTTACATGTTTTATCTATGTACATATATATACGCCAAACAAATATAAAATGTATATGACCAACATATATATCTCTTAATGGTAAATACAGCCATTACGCTTCATTATACAATGAAAAACACACTTGTATATGCCACATATGCTCCTGCACAACATGGACAGGTCAATATACATTATATATGCCTGTTTATGCGGTGGCGTATATCTGAAATACCTCCTTTTTTCGTGCAGGGTTGATTTGTCCTTAAGTTTCTTTTATAATCATATACAACATTTCATAGTTGCAATAAGAAATTCTGTGTGCAATCATTCTTAGAGCAGATTTATATACGGATATCGCAGATTTCTGCAGCAAGGATACTATATGGGATATGATACAATTATTTTTATCTGTGATAATGTGCTCAATCATTTGCCTATCTTTGATATCATTGTCCCAAAAAATAATTTGTGTTAATTTGATTTCACATTAATTCATATCATATTCATTGGCTTCATGTAGATGACCTAATTCATACCAACAGACCCTCTCTGAGAAGTGTGAATCTGTGCTTGTCACTCGCTATTCTTGATAATGTCAGCTGCTCGCTCAGCAATCATCATGACTGGGAAGTTAGTATTTCCTGATGGAATCTCTGGCATAATGGATGCATCCACCACACGCAATCCCTTCAGGCCACGAACCCTGTTTGATAGATGATTAAAAAAATGAAGCACCATAACATTTCTGCAAATAGATGAACTAGACTAATATTTCCCAAAGTTACAGTTTTCACCCTACTACCTAATACATTATCAATATTCCATTGGAATAAGACTTTCTTATTCAATATATCCAGTCAGCATTCATGTGAAATTAACTCTAACAACCTCTAACACATACATGATCAAGGTAGCAAACATGTTGAAACTAGCATCAAAGAGTATTGGTATAAAGAATCTAGATAGTAGTTGTCTCTCCAATGCAACTACAATGTAGTATGGAATAGTGGGACCATTTCTGCAAGCTTATGCAAACTCGTACATACCTAGTCTTCAAAAGATATATGCATGTATAAAGGTCAAGTGGAGATTTTATATAGATATTTATGTTTTATATTCTTTTGGTATTAGATATAAAGATGAACTCATCCTAACAGTCAACCGAATAAAGGGAAGGATCTTTATCTTTGATATAAAACATGAATTCATTAAACATAAGTGCTCAGACCAACCTGAGTTTTGGGTCAACAACAGCATTTGGTTCACTGTCAGGTCCCATGCGACATGTTGATGTAGCATGGAAAATTGTAAATGTGTTACTCCTGACATAACATTCCCAGTACTCATCACTGTCATATGTCTGATTGGCACAGTTTGGATGTATACGGGTAATCCGTTTTGCTCCTAGTTTCTCAACCATTTGTGCTGACTCCATGATCTTTTGCCCTGTACGCACACCTAGAGGAAGAATAAATGGTTGTTCCCTAAGACATAGACCAGAACTGCTTCTGAGACATTACCTGACTGCTGAACATCAATCAATGCAATAGATCAGTCAATTCAAGCTTGAACATATCCTCTTGTTACTTACTAAACCCAATTTCTATGACAATAAAGCCATGCATAGTCATGTCTCTATGATTATATTGGCCTTGTTTCAGATGAAAATTTGGTTACTATTAATTTTTTTCACTGTGCAATGAGAATTTGGATGTGACTGATTGTTAGAATAGTTGATTTCATCTACCTTTTCCTGGATGATCACAAGAAATATGTATTATAAGCAATATAGTAAATCTTTTGTTTTCAATACAAATTTGCAGCTTACCATCAATGAGAACATCAACATCTCTCTTTTCTGTGAGGTATCGAGGTTCAATTATTGGGTGGTCAAATGGGTTGACTGAACGTAGGTGGATGTAACCAATGCTTACTGGTCGAAGTAAGATAGGCATAACAGTTATTCCATCTCTTCCTTTCAGCCCTCCATATAATGCTTTATGTACCTAAAATGGAAATTAGTTGGTGAAATGTGGCAAGCTATATTCATATTTCTATTAATGATTTTTCTAGAGGTTTATAGTCTTGTAGTGCACTTAATATTAGATATACACCCAATAAACAAGTGTCTGCATTAAAATGGTAAATCCAAATATCAATAATTCAAAGTGATGATGAAAAATCATGAAATATCCTACATCTTTTTTGAAGTTAAAGTCTTCTGCAGTACTTTCATCAGCCATCAGTGCGTTGTATACAAGATACTGAAGGAACGGACTGTCATCATAATCTGGTTGGTGTTTGGAGCGCTCAAATCCAGTGGCAACGATACCAGCTTCACTGAAAATTCCTGAATATGAAGTAGCATAAAAAGTTAATTCATGCAGTACCTGCATTATTATATTCCATCATTACTATTGCACGAAAACTACCAGTTTATTCCTATATATATACGCCATCACAGAAGTGCATGTATCGGCTGTAAATTGACTTGTTTTCAAATATACATCCATAATTTGCGCCAGCATATGAGGCGTATAAAGACTGCTTCCTTTTAAATACTGATGCATCTTGGCTGTATTTCACACCTGGCGTATACAAGAGGAAATATCCTATGCGCTATATATATATCCCGGGTGTATATATATATGTGTACCAATAGAAAATAAAAAAGGTTTGCCCCACCAGTCCACGCCTAACCCCCACCTAACCCCCACCTAACCCCTGCCTAACCCCCACCACCTCTATGTCAGGGCTCCTAACACTCACTCAACCTACACTGAAGTCCTTTCTCTACACACATGTGAATGCGGCTGCCTGGCCCCGCCTGTCACCCGCCACAACATCTATCAACACATGTGTGGTGGGGGTTAGGCGGGTTAGGCAGGGGTTAGGGTAAGATGATTTTAGGAGTCAACTATAACCTTGAACAGGTGTGGGTAAATTTTCTCCGTTCGTTTAACCTCGAAAAAGGTTTGCGTTGGGAGAAAATTCACACGATACCTGATGAGACCCGCCGAGGTCGAAACCACAGAGTAAAAAACGTTCCCAAAAAAACAACAATTCAAACATTGATGTAAATGATGGCCTCCGCCAGAGAGACCACGAAACCAAGGGGAGATCAAAATCAAACAACAACCGAACATCTAAAATGTCTGTGAGATTCACGTCGAAAACAAAAATAGAACGACGAAATCATCATTGATGGTCACTGCCAAATTGACCACACAAAATATAAATAACGACGAACGCACAAAGAAGCATTCCTAAAAAACAAACAACAAAAGAAACAAAAACCATGATAGAGATAAGCGCTACTCTACCATTAAAATCAGTTCCATAAAAAACAACAAGGATGACAGCGGACTCGCCGTCACCTATTAATATAATATCAAATGCCATTTGATACTATAAAAATATAAGAACACTAACCCCTAACTCCTCAGTAAATCCGTCCCACCAACTAACTCTTAACACACACCCTCAAAATACTACAATGGAACTGTATAACAAGAACAAGGATCAAAAGGATAAGAACCAACAAGTCCCCTAAAACTAAAAGGAAATATAAAACTCACAAACATTTCGACACGTCAGACTCCCCATAAACATCGACACGCACACCCGCCGGCCCGCGGTGGGGTGCAAAAAGAACAGCGACACGGTCGACGGAAGAGCCACCGACGTCGACCAATGGGAAACGAGGATTCGGGGTTGAAAACAACAAGCGCGAATTCCAGTTCGCCTACCCGTACACTCTCTACATTGTGGTCGTAAATGTGATAGGGGTAGCACCGAAACGCCTAGTCTTACCCTGTATATAACCTTGAACAGGGCCAGTATATACTGGACCTAGACTGCCCATTTAAAGAAATGGCGTTTTAAAGTAAAATCTATTAGAAAACGGTAAAAAAATAATGCAGGGTTTATTGTGTGTAATAAATCAATTTATACTCAATCACGTTTCATAAGGGTTTAATAAAATAAATTGGTAATATAAGATTGCATTTTTCATATAATACAGACTTGGATGGTTAATGGCAAATGAGATATAGTACAATAGTGTCCCCAAGTGGCAGAGATTGGAATTATTGGATAGTGGTGTAAATACCACAGAATCAGGCATATATATGAATGAGGGATATATATGAATCAGGTGCCTACAGATGAGGCGTATGCAGGTGGGATTTAGCCCGACCTTGTATAAGCAAAGCCATACCTATATAAGCCGGGGCATTCATATGTAAAATGGTGGTGTTCACACAGGCACATGTCAATATTGTGTCTGTAATTTCTTCGTTCCGCTGGACCTGTCGAGGATCCGTGGTAGGAAAAAATTTGTCTTTAGCTGAATGATATTTAGTTTTATCTAATTTTCAACTCTAGTTTTGCATTATTTACCCTGTAGGGTCATCAGAACAAGTTCCGGTTTGCTTTGACCCTACAGCAATTACAACGGTACTTATCTCTAGACACTTGTTGGATCTTGAGCATTTTCACTATTAGAAAAAGTCTGTCCTTAGAGCCTTGAAGCTCTTAATGCTCTTGTTAATTACTGATCCTTCAATAATCTCCTGTTATTGAATACTCATGTAATGAATTTATACATAATAATAAAGATCGGTTCTCACACCATCATTTTGACAATATGAAATGTGTTTGTTACAGTTTTATCACAACTTTGCTTGTAACAATTACTACAGTAACTTAATAAATAGCCTGACCTGCTCATCTAAAATTTAAGGAGACGTATAGTTTATATAGATGGGGCAAGTGTGGTGGCCCTTGCCTCCAGTCACTCGCCTGCATGTGTGCAAGATAGCAGCATGCCTACACCCAGACCCAATCTCGCAGATAGAAATAGTGATGAAGTTGCCCAGACAGCAACTAATCTTGACTTCACTGCATGGGCCAAGGCTAGATGGCCCAAAAGAAAAACAACAGAGATCCTGACTACCAAGAATTATGCAGATAATGAAGTCCTGACGATAGTGATGAACCAGGATGTGAAAGACCTGGCGATCCTAGCCAGTCAAGGAAGGCACCTGCAACAGGGACTAGCGAAGATAGGAAATCCCAACTTCCGAAAAAGTATAGAGGAAGGTAACCACAGGGAGAATGCAATAGCAGAAGAGAATGAGAAGATCAATGATTGTTGATTATGTTCCTGAACATGTGAAACTAAGAAAAGTGAAATAGAAAAACTCTATGGAGTTCACAGAGGGGGAGGATGAGAAAATGGTGCTATGCCACAATCAGCAGGCTCTGATATACATCTCGCAAGCTGAATGGTGTGCAGCTAACCTGGAAAGGAGACATATTGAGGATTATTCATCTTATTCAGTGTACATCTTTGAGCTGGCAAGTAAATTTAACTAGCAGTCCATGCTGATCTTGGATACCAGATATCATGACCTGCAAGCTCGGAATGGATATAGGTGGGAAGATAAGGTGTCAACGATTGAGGCTTTAGCTCTAAGCCCCATACATCTAGAGGTGCAGCAGAAACAACCTGCATGGAGCAGTGGTGGAGGCACCAAAGGAAGTAAGAGACTTCAGAGCAACAGGGGCAACAAGCAGGACAAGCAGCAATACCACAAAGAAATCTGTAGGATCTTCGTGAACACTGGGAAATGTAAGTATGAAGACAAATGGAAGTATTGGCACAAGTCAATATAGAATAAACTGGCCCAGTGACTGGAAATTTATTCTACAAGGAGTACAAGAGGGCTTTCGCATATTCAATAACGACACAAGCAGGGCCCAAGTGAAGGAACCAAACCACAGATCAGTGGCTCATCAAAAAGACAGGGAGAAAGTGCAATGGCAGATTATAGAGGAGATGGACAATAAAAGGTATGTGGTGACACAATTTAGACTGCACATTGTCTCTGCCCTTGCAGCCATACCTAAAGCATCAGGTGGTATCAGGTTCATACATGATGGGAACAGGCCACTAGGTGTCTCCTTAAACTCTTATTATATTGTGGCGATAATAGGGGATCGCCGCTGCGGCCTCTGGAGGAGGGACGAGCCGGGTACCAGCGCCCCTACGAGAGGGCGCTCGCGCTGCTCTCTCCTCTGTGTGACGTCATGGGCGCCCTATATAAACAGGGCCCTGCGACGAGAGGAGGCATTCGGGTGTTCCCGCTGACTGAGCGCGGACACCTCCCTACCAGGCTATCAGCCCACTAATCTCCCCCCAGAGACGTCTAGATTAGGAACCAGGTAACACCAGAGGCTAAGCCATTTGTGTACAACTCCTATCGAATAAAACTATATAACTGGATCTGCTCATTGGGTCTTGTGTCCCAGGTGAAAACACTACATTGGTGGCAGCGGTGGGATCACCAGGGTAAATAAAAATGGAACCCACGGAAGCAGATCTGGCGGCCCTATCCCAAGGGGTGAGGGGAGCTTTGGTGGCCGTAGGGGGTGACGACTTACTATGGCGTCTGCCCGGTACTCGGCCAGGGTTAGAAAAGACGGGAGAGACTGAGGGGGAGACCCAGTCGGGCCCCTCAGGGGGAACCACCGAGGGCCCGGCCGATGGCAGGCCTGCGGGGCTCGACGGAGGCGACTCAGGGTTGACGGGGAAGCCCTCGATTAGGGATGACGGCAGCTGGCCGTATGAGGGGCCCTCGGGGGTGGATAAGGGACCTCCGGAGGGGCCGTTGGGGAGGGAACAGGACTGGCCCTGGAACGCAAGGTTGCCCCCCCCTCCGGGGGTGGCTGTAATGGCCCGTCGGACGAGGAAGGGACGGGCATGAAAACAAGGGCAGTGGGGGCCCCTCCGGGGGCCCTGTGGCAGGGGGGAGGGGACACTTCCCTAGCACGCGGAAGCACCCCAAGGGGTAGATGGGAAAAACGGGAAACTCCGGAGGGCCCTCCTGGCCTAGCGCTACCTCAGGCGGCCCTCTGGGTTCCCACGGGAGAAGGGCCACTGCCCGTCCAGGCCACGGTACCCCGGAGTCGGTACGATACCCCGCAGTCCCAGCTGGCAGGGGCCCCGAGGGAAGGGTGAACTGGGGGGAGGGTCGCAGCCGACCCCTCCCCGGCCATCGCCACCAAACCCATTGTCATGCCGGGGAAGTTTGACGGGGCCTCCAATTTAGACGAGTACATGGCCCACTTTCGTCTGTGTGTGGCCGCTAATGGGTGGTCAGAACAGCAAGCTTGCACGTTCCTGGGAGTTAGTTTGAGCGGCCTGGCCAGGCGGGTGCTCGCTAGCGTTCCACTGGGGGAGGAGGGTAGCCTAGATCGGCTGACCCAGGCTTTGTACCGGCGGTTCCAACCCAGGAACCAGTGCGAGACGTACAAAGCTCTCCTCCGGAGTAGGGAACGAAGCGCGGAGGAGGACCTGCAAGGGTTTGGGGAGGAGGTGTGGCGCCTCACCCGCCTGGCCTACCCGGAGGCGGACGCGGCCACGGTCGATAGTATGTGCCGCGACAGGTTTGTTGAGGGCTTGCGCGAGGCACAACTGCGTCACTGGATTTTTCAGTCTAAGCCTCGGTCCATGGAGGAGGCCGTGTCGACGGCCCTGGAGGCAGAAGCCCACCTAAAGACGGACCATGGGGGCAGTAGGGTGAGGGCGGCTAGCACAACCATGGTGGAAGATATGGGCAGCCTGAAGAGGGAGCTGGCCTCGCTACGAGAGCAGCTGGGGCGAGGCAGCCCCCGGACGGTTGGGGAGAACAGGCAATGCTATAACTGCCAGAAGATAGGGCACCTCCGGTTCAACTGTCCCAAGAAGGCGAGGGAGGAAGGCGGCCCCCGGGAACCCCGGCAGGTGACCCAGGCGGCCCCGGCGGCAGGATTGATCAACCACGAGGCTGCCCCTCCCCCGTCGGGAAACGCTTAGGGGCCCCTCCCTTTTTGGGGGAAGGGGTCTCCGGAAGGGAATGGGTGGTAAAAGGGAAACGGGAGATGGGAGGCCCCGGCTTACAGGTCGTGGGCACCGTCTGGGGACATTCATTACATTTATTGGTGGACACGGGCACTACAGTCAACATCCTCTCTCTACAATGGTGGAATCGCTGGGGAAGGGGCGAGTCACTGAGGGAGGCTCCTCGCTCTGTTTCCTGTGCGGATGGTCGACCCCTGGAGGTGGAGGGGGTGGCACAGGCTACATTGTGTTTAGGGGGACAGGAGGTTGAGTTGGACTGGTTGGTAGCGGACGTGGGTAATGAGGGAATATTGGGAGCCGCCTTCCTGAGGGAACAGGAGGTGGTGGTGGATCTGGCTGGGGGCTGCTTACGGGCAAAGGCAGGCCCCCCTCCGGGGTGTCGAGTAGTGGTGAGTCAGGCCAGGGTGGTGGCCGGGAGGACAGAGTGCCTCATCGAAGGGGAGATAGTGGGGGATTGGGGAACGAGCACGCCCGGCCTCCTCGAAGGAACGCAGCGGCAGGGACTCCTAGTGGGGAGGTCCTTGGTATCCAGTAGGGCTCGTCACTGCCCGGTACGGGTTCTCAATCCCAGATCCGAGGCGGTGGTTCTACGCAAGGGAACCGTGCTGGGCGAGGTGGAGGGGGTGTGCCCGGAGACCTCCGAAGCTTGCCGATTATTGACTGTATCAGTACAGAGTGCTGCCATTTGGGCTCTGTAACGCCCCCGGGACGTTCGAGAGGCTGATGGAGCCTCCAATGGATGTCATGCCTTGTCTACCTCGACGACGTCATCATTTTCTCTGGCACGTTTCCGGAACACTTGGAGCGACTGGAAGAAGTCCTGGGCGCGACCTTCAGTACAGTTTCTGGGCCACATCGTGTCTGGGGACGGGGTGGCCACGGACCCAGAGAAAGTGGAGGCGGTGCGGGAATGGCCCCCTCCGGAGATAGATACCTGGGGCTGGCGGGATACTACCGCTCATTTGTGCCCGCCTTCGCCACGGTGGCCAAGCCGCTATTCCAACTGGCAGAGAAAGGCCGGGCCTTCAAGTAGACGGAGGAGTGTGACCGTGCCTTTCTGCACCTGAAGACCTTGCTGACGGAGGCCCCGGTGTTGGGGTATCCCCGAGAGGAGGGGGGCCTGATAGTGGACACGGACGCGAGTGACTCCGGAGTGGGGGCCGTCCGCTCCCAGCTCCAAGAGGGGAAGGAGAGAGTATTGTCCTACGCCAGTCGCACGTTGACGAAGCCTGAGAGGGCCTACTGTGTTACGAGGCGGGAGCTGTTAGCTATAATCTTTGCCCTGAAGAAATTCCGCACCTATTTGGTGGGTCGGCCTATAGTGGTACGGACCGACCACACGGCTCTCCGGTGGCTCACCCAAATGAAGGACCCCGAAGGGCAGGTAGCCAGGTGGCTTCAGATCATCGAATACTATGACCTGGAGGTGCAGCACCGACCCGGGAAACTCCATGGTAACGCCGATGGGTTGTCCCGGATCCCCTGCCGCCAGTGCGGTCGGGGCGAGGAGGTGGACCGCTGCGCGGTAGTTACCAGAGGGGTTGTCCGCCAACAGGGGGAGGCCACCGAGCTGGGGGAGGAGTGGCGGGAAGCGCAGGCCACCAACCCCCTCCTGGGTCCCATACGGCGAGGACTGATGGAGGGGACGGGGGTTCCCCCCGGAGGACCCCCTCCCTAGCGATGAGGAAAGGACGTGGTATGCCCAGAGGGACAGGTTGGTAGTGCAGGGCGGGCTGGTAGGCCAGTGGTGGTACATGCCGGGGGGCGGAAGAAGTTTCAGGTCACCGTGCCCCACGAGCTGCAGACTGCTGTCCTGGCCGATGTACATGGCTCTCCGCTGTCGGGCCACTTCGGCCGGGCGAGGTCTACCCGACGGTGCCAAGAGAGATTCTACGGGCCCGGATTTCGCCAAGAGGTGACCTCGTTTTGCGCAACCTGCGGGCCTTGCCTCCGGAGGAAGCCGCCACCAGACCCCGATAGAGCTAGGACGATGGATATTATGGGGCCCCTACCAAGGACCAGTCGGGGAAATGTCTACATCTTGGTGGTGGCGGACTACTTTACGAAGTGGGCCGAGGGCCTCCCCATCCCCAACCAAGAGGCTGCGACGGTGGCCCGGGCCTACATGGAGGGATTCGTGTGTAGAATGGGCCCAACCGTGGTGGTGCACACTGACCAGGGTCGCAACTTTCAGGCGAATCTCTTTAGGGAAGTGGTGTCGTTTCTGGGAACGCGTCAGACCAGGATGTGTGCTTTTCACCCCCAGAGCGACGGCATGGTGGAGAGGCTTAATCGGACAGTGGAGGGGCTGCTGGCCACGGTGGTGGCGGCCGACCAGGGGGATTGGGATCTCCAGTTGCCACTGATGATGTCGGCTTACCAGTCCTCCGTCCACGCGTCCACCGGAGAGAGTCCCAATATGCTGATGATGGGGAGGGAGACCAGCCTGCCGCTATCCCTACTCTACCTGGAGGGAGGGGAAAGGGGTCTGCAGGGCTCGGAGTATGCGGCCGACTTGCAGGAGCGGCTGGGCCGGGCTTATCAGGCAGCCCGCCTGGCCCTGGGCGTCTCCGTGGCCCGCCAACGAAGGAACCACGACTTACGGGCCCGTGACGATCAACTGGAAGTGGGGGAGGTTGTCTATTATTATCGCCCCGATAGGAAAGTAGGCAAATCCCCCAAACTCGAGTCTTGGTGGTCGGGCCCTGGAGGGTGACAGCAGCCGTGGGAGGCCCAGTGTACGAGATCACCATGGGCCGGAGGAAGAGAGTGGTGCATTTCTACGCCTTGAAGAGGGCGCTGCCGGAAGTGGCAGCTCGCGTCTCAGGCCCCCTGGTGGGAGGAGGCGGAACGACCCTTTCGTCAAATATGTCGTCTGCTAACACACCGGCTGCTGCATCTTCCACCTCTCAATCCCGGTGTGAGCAAGTACGACGACTGGGGGAGGGTGCTGCGGTGCTAAGGAACAAAGCGGGAGACGCAGAGACCCACTGGGTAAGCAACTGGAGGCGGGCGGAGAGGAGGAGAGCAAAGAAGAGGGCCCTCAGGTTCGAAACACGGTTCCGAGCGAGGGGCGACGCGAGCTCCGCAGCCGAGGATAGTCCCACAGTACAGCTGCGCAGTGTGGTGCGGCGTGTAGTCTGGGAGCAGGCGCGAGCCAACGAGACCGCGCATGCGCCTCCCGGGCAACAACAAGAACGGCGGCCATTGAGCAGGATGGGATGTGACATGGCGTTTGCCCGGGCCGATGGCCTCAAACGCCACAAGGAGACATGGTGTGGTCATTGGGCTGGCGTTGCCCCGACTGCGGGCACTTATTCCGGGCGGCGAGGAAGAATGATTTCCTCCACCATTTACGGCGGCACTCGCACCGCTGGGCGGTTTACCCCAGCGAGATCCCGCCCGCCCTGCGGCTCTACTTCCCCGCTGGGGATCCCGGCCCGGCCCGTCCGATGAGACTACAGAGGCAGCCGGGGCCAAAAAGACCAAGGGGAAAAGCAAGAAGATCAGGGAGGGACGGCAGTCCCCAGCCGGGCCGCCGACCCCGAAGTTTCCTCCGAGAGCAAGCAGGGGCCTTCAGTGTTTGACACACCCGATGTACGGCCCCCGAGCCCAGCGGTAACCCCCGGCCTGTCTGACCCTGGGATCAGCATTGGGGAAGGGGGGGATCCGCTGACTGACCAGGAGTCAGTGGAGGACGAACCCCTCAGTTCGAGGACGGGGGGGGCCCACGGAGGACGTGGAGAGCCCCAAGAGCAAGCGTCGTCGGACAACTATCACCTGGGGTCTCGACACAACCTCCACCGAGGCAACCCCGGCGGCCTCCCCAGCTCTAACGCCGGTGTCATTATCGATGGTGGAGAGTGTCCTGGGGAGGATGGGGGTGCCGCCGTTGAAGAGGTCGACCGCAGGGACTGAAGAGATCGAGATCGACTTGTCAGCCTTCCTGATGTAGGCTACAGCCGGGCCTGCCCAGCCGGGCCTGCCACCCCCCGATTCAACGAAGCCGCAGCGTTGAGTGTGCTGGCCGCGATCCGGGGCCCCGCGACCAGAGTGGCCAGGAAGGGCATGCCAGTGCCAGGAGACTCGCCATCTTCTCCGGTGTGTGCGATGGACAGTAGGTCGGTGTGGACCAGGTCGCACTCGCCGTCAGGACAGGCGGCTCCAGCGCTTCCGGGGGACAATGAGCTGGAGAGAGTGGACGTGGGTGACTCTCCCTCGCAGGTACATGAGGAGGAGGACTACCGACGGCTCCCGAGCCAGCTAAACTGCAAGAGTCGGGGACGGGGGGGGGGGGGGGGCTGTGCCCGTCGCGGGTTCTTCGTCCGCATGGGAGGAGGAGGACTCCGCGCCGCCACTGGCTCCCGGGCGAACCAGACGGACGACCGAGGAGCAGGAACCGGAGACGGCCACGGAGGAGGCTGTGCCCGGCCCAGGCCCCTCACCTTCTCTGATCCCGCCGGAGGCGGTGGTAGACCGGAACGGGGAGCAACGCTCGACCGCCCAAGGGGAGACTGAGCCCATCTTGGGCCCGTCATCTTCTCAGGGTTCGCCGGAGGCGGCGGATGATACTCAGCACTCCTCGGCACCTGCGGAGGGTGAGGTAGCGGACCCGGCGCCCCTACCGGACCGGGATACCGGTGTGGCCCCCAAGACGGAAAAGAGGATCGGGCCGCTGCTGGAGGAGAGTGGGAAAGCGGCCCCCGTGTCTCAGCCTAAACTGGGGACCGCGGAGGCTGGGACGAGGCCCCGCCAGTCGCCGGAGACCCCTTCCTCAAATGCAGCACCGCCTCGCGAGCAGGGGCTGCAGGGGGACGCCGTTTTCCCCCTTCGAGAGGCACCCCATGGGGATGACCAGGAAGCGGGGCCGTCTGGCCCCTGTGAAAAGCCAGCCAGCCGGAGGAAGTCGATGTGGAAGGAGGGTCGGACCAGTTTCAGGGGGTACAGCAGGAGGGGACCCGGCCCGCAGACTGCCCCCCCCCGTCCACGGCCCCCCCCAATCCCCCCCCCCCCCCCGCGGCGACCGAGGCGGAGGGAACAGCTGGTTCATTCGGTGGCAGCCAGGAGGGAGTATGCCATCCCCTTCGATGTCATGAAGTGGGCCGTCAAACAGTAGGACGGCAGGTCCCACGTCAGGGTGTTACCGACAGGGGGGGGGAGGCAAACGAGGCCCTACCCTGGCATGGGGAACCAAGTTCCGTCCTAGCCTCTTGGGCTCAGCGGGAGGAGCGCCCTAACCTGGAGCGCGATGGGCTGATCCCGGTGGGGGGCCACCAAAAATCGGACTGCTTCCTGAGGGAGGATGGCCGGACCGTGGTCCACTTCGAGAGGCGCTCCATTTACCGGAAGGTGAGTGTGAGCACAGAATCCTACATCCTGATCTGATTTGGGGTGGGGGAGGGACCCGGACGTCGCGTTGGGAGGGCGGCCAACCTGGTGGGTGGAGTTGGCGCCGTGGGGAGGGGGAAGTATATGGGATAGGGCCCCCCCCTGGGAGATTTGTTCCAGGCCACCCCAGAGGAACGAGCCTGACAGGAGGCGCAGCAGAGGCGTGGAGAGCCCAGCCAGAGTTAGTCGTCAGCGCATGGAAGGGACCCCCCACCCCCCGGAGAGCCCTTTTTGAGGGCCTGGAACTGTCAGGGTGAAGGTACGGACGAGGTGGACGGCGGCACAGCGTGCTGAACAGTGACTTTCTATGATGTTCCCCTGTTGGGGTTAGTATGGAGGGTGTATGTTCATGAGGTGGACAGCGGTTTTATGATATCCCCCTGTTGGGGTTCGTGTATTTGCATGTTTAATGATACGGCCCGGTTAGCCTCGAGCACTTTGCTGATCAGGTTTGTGATAAACCCCAGTTGGGGCTATTACGGCCCACTCCCGCGCGGAGGAGGGTGTATTCTCTTGGTTATGATACGGCCCGGTTGGCCTCGCAAGCACTTCGGTGGTCTAGTTTGTGATAAACCCCTGTTGGGGTTAGGATGGCCCACTCTCGTGCGGAGGAGGATGTATCCTCATATTTAATGTTATGGCCCGGTTGGCCTCATGTACCCTCAAAGAGAGGTCATGTCTCCAGGACGTCCCATAAAAGTATTGTGGTTCGTCTCATCGATCTAGTTAGTGTAGACTCCCTACGAGAGGGCGCTCGCGCTGCTCTCTCCTCTGTGTGACGTCACGGGCGCCCTATATAAACAGGGCCCTGCGACGAGAGGAGGCATTCGGGTGCTCCCGCTGACCAGAGCCTAAAGGAGGTGGCATAGGTGATAACCAGAGGTGGCTATATCGCAAATTTAGATCATATAGAGGCGTCAGGTTACACAGGTACAACCTCCGACTAGCGATAGCAGACCCATTGAGACTATACAAACATTCTATGTCAGATTTAGATTACACAACGCACTCTAACAGCCACAAATCATCATTGCAAGCTTTCTGCTATCTTAATTCCCGTTTTCTGAGTATTTGAGTCCAATAGATTCCAGAATTATGCTTTATGCTTTATCATCAATCTTTTCGACACATTCGTTTGCATTCTGCAAAAAAGTAAGAGATTCGTCCAGATATATGCTTCAAGGTAATTCATACTGCTTGATATGTTCTCTAGAGTTATATCTGATTTCTGATAGTTCTTTTAGGGCTCGGGCATTATTGTGATATACCAATACAGCTTTCTCGCATTTATCATCAGTCTATTACCTCAATACTACTTGGCAACATTATGTAGGTCCAATTGTAGATATGCGTTGGGACGAGGCGTGGTGTCCGAGTATGACTGCACAACTAACCAGGTAGGTTCGATTTTCACCCGAATTTCGCGCTAAAAAACGTATTTCCGCTTGTAGCTCGAAATTTAATTGGTTCATGTGTGTGGTTGTCTTTGGTTACATGTCCACAACACTGTTCCAGGCCTGTGGTTGGTCGGGGTGGCAGGAAGTGACCTGATCCGACCTGTGCTGACCCCTGACATGTGTCATGGTGGTCATGTTTACATTTATGGTGAGTTTAGCCTGAATATTTTCTTAAATACTGTGCAGTTTCGCCATCATCAGGCTCATCAGGTACATTTGGGACCTTAAACCTCTTTTTGGTGAATGTTTGTTTGTTTATGATGTTTTTTCTGTGTCCCATACAGCCTATTTCAGGCTTCTAGGGCTTGTGGATGTGTTGGGTGGGTGTGTTTCTTTGCTGTCACTCCCCCAATATTATGAACCATACAGTTGTGTTTCTAATTTGGTGTGTCTACCTGGTCATATGTTGTGAGCCTGGATTGAGGAACTAGGGGTAATAGTTTTTTCCAATTCTTCTGGGGCAGATGATAAAATATTTTTAACTCTGTCTCCAAAAATTTTTTTGACGTGGTGTGTTTTGTTCCTCATCCATATTTATTATCCATTGTATTAAGGCCGTATGGCGCTACTGTTTGTAATCGGTGGATCCAGTTATGTTCGATCTTGTTTCTAAGGGTTTTTGCTCTCTCACTTTCTGGGTGTTCGTATATGAAGTCTAAGATATGGACTTTCATGTCTTCGGTTCCATTATGGGAATCATTGTTGAAATGGTACGCTATGTCTGAATCTTTGTTCTTGTTGACTGCATACATATATGTTCGCGGATCCTTTCCTTTATATTTCTTTTCGTTTGTCCCACATATCTCATGTTACATTTTTTGCACTCTATGCAGTATATAACATTAGAACTGTAACATGTTATGGTCTTTTTACATTCCATTCTGCGGTTTCCTTTTCTTATTTCGCCATCTTTGTTTAGGATTCCGCAGTATTTGCAGTTCGCTTTTTTGCATCCATTCGGAGTTGTTGTTTGTTCTTTCCCTGCTGTCTCTGCCCCGGGTTTGTAGTTTAGTTTGTAGATATGCCTCTGCTTGAGCGCAGTTGGGGTTAGATCTGACTATTGCCAGGTCATCTGTATACGATAAACATTTCAGTTACACGGGGGATGGTGATTAATATAAATAATGAAAAGAAAATGGCCTAAAATTGACCCTTGTGGAATACAACAATTTATCCTATCATTATATACCTATGAGCGTATGAGACGTCTATACTACCCGCTGATAGGCATATAGTAATCATATAATTCGGCAAGGGTGGAGCGTATTTTACCATACGTTCACAGTGTGAGCGTATTACATCGCATGCGCAGTGGATAGGCTACTCACGGGCAAAAACAAAATGGCGGACGGATTGCGTGAATTCGATTTACCACCGGTATGGGTGTATTGAGCGGTGTGAACGGAGAGATGTATAGATGAGTGGATTACGAAATGATCTCGCTGTGCAGAAGGAATCACCATAAAAAGGGCTAAAACTGATCTTATGGAGACTTAGAGGCAGTGGTTTTACCACCCGCCGCTGTGATGCGAAATATGGTTACCTTTTGAAATTCTGCTTTTATCGCCCACGAGCATGCGCAGTCATGAATTTCACGATTGGAGAGTGCGGAAATCATCGGGCGCTCTCATCCTAGTTTGTAACACTCTCCTCCCACATCTTTCACGGCACTAAAGTTTGCAAATAGTAATACAGGCAACTTTGCACATTTCGTCGATCGAGCGATATTTCACGGGAGCGGCGCCAACGTCACGCAACGTAGTAATGGGTACGTCCGGCCGCAAAAACTGGACACATGCTCTCTGAATGAAAATAATATATATAAAAAAAAGAAAGAAAAAGGCAGAATTTGAAGGGTGGAGCATATCCTATAGTTCGGTTCATCTGTGGTGTGCCCAAATGGGTCCAGAAATGACTGCTACGGCTTAATTATTGACATTATTGTAATTATTTCGAGGTATATAATAATAAGAAAACCGTATACCTGTGTTTGAATTATTATTTCACCTCACCCCTGTCCTCTGGACATTTAAACCTCGGTCTAATGACCTCGGTTAAAATTACGGGGACAGGGGTTCGGTAAAATGATAATCCGTCCACAGGAATACAGTTTTCTCATATTACTATTGATTTAGAATCACAATATTCAGGGTAAATAGGCCTGTGACACAGATAACTCTTAAATTATTTAATCAGATCCAAGCATAAGCCAGCTTCGGATAACCTAAACAATGATATATCATGATCTATACAATCGCATGACTTGTTTATATCGATGTAGGCAGCTGTAGAGGTTTTACCAATATTCTCTCACATAACGTGAATTTCATGGTAAACGTCACACAGGCAGCCAGTCAAAAGCCACTAGATATACTACATATGTATACATTTTCTTGTATTTTGACATTTTTCCTGACCAATCATACTATTGTCACTCCAAATGTCATAGTTGCTGCAGTGCTGGGCATGCACATATTGACCAAATGCAGCAAGTAAAATTCCAAAACAGGACAGAATTACAAGGGGTTAATAACCTCCAGGGCTATGGCTAATCAAGAACACACTGTTATGTTGTTAGTCCTAGATGTTTCTAGATTGGTTGTTGTCTTCTGTATTGGGATAGAGGGTTTATGTTCACTTTGAGTGATGGAAATCAGTGACAACACTTATTACGTCCCTTTATATTTATATTGTGATATCTGGACTTACATCTGCCTATCTGGTGTACTTTTGTATTTCCGTCACAATGGAATTCATGATAACCATTTGTATAACATATACACGACCCCTCCCATCCCTCTGTTTTTTTTCTGAACCCAAATTGTACATTGCTTTTCATACAGAACATTGTAAATCACTCGTTCCAATATCTTTCCTAAAACAGCGTATGAACGCGTCACCAGTATGAAAAAACAAACTTTTTTTCTACAGAATACCATCCGCAAATACGGTTGAGATCCAACCAAATCCAGAGACGTTAAACAGCACGTCCCTATGACACCTGATGAGAATTCAGTATAGATTCGAAACCACAACCCTGTAGATCTCTCTCCCAGAATTGGAAAAGTAGGTCATGTACCATACACGGCCACAGACAGATTGACAGTAGCCGTAATTCCAATTCAGAAAAAATGACAACAAAAAAAACCCAAGGGTAAAATAGTCAGTCTCTACATAATACAGGCACTGCCCCCCTTCCCCATACGCTATGATCGGCCCCTGAACACACAGAGCGGCGACAGCGAACGCAGCCGACCGCACAACGTCACACACGTTGTCAGGCAAGAGCGGGGAAAAGCATCATTAGCAACCAATGAACGTCGAGTAAACACATACGCTCGACCAATGGGAAGAGACAGCGGATTCGCAAACCTGACCGGGTTTAAACGCTCAGGCTGGCAGTTGTGGTTGTGTTACCATAGGGTCACATACTCCGTCTCCACACATCTTTCCTAAAACAGGTAAGACACATACAGGTAGCCAATTCTGAATTAATTCTAGATTCCCTTTCTTTGGCAAAGGTGCAATTCTTCCCTTTTCCATCTAGATGGGAAGGTGCAATCAATACTACATTTTTTTTTAAATTTCTGTAAAAATTTCTATAGTGCATTTTACTGTCTCTTTAAGAAAACCACATTTTAAGGCATATACCCCCGAAGATTTGTGCATCTTAATAGTCTTAACTGATTTTTTAATGAAACAACAATGATCTTGTTAGCCTCGACGATGATACCATTGGCATTATTCCTGATGTTAGATTGTAGATAGTCCTTTTTATCGAGTCTAATGTTGAGTACATGGCCAATACTACTAAAATGAGACTCGGCTTGTTTGGCGCCAAATGAAGCACATTATAAGTCAGGAGATTCAAGTGTAGTTTGGGATATCCAGCAGTGCCTGTGTACTCAGACGATTTCCTGGTAGCAGGAGAGACCAAGGAAGAGCGTTTAAAAACACCTAGTTTGTTGATGAGTGTACTAAGAGATTTAGGCCTTAGCATCAACTATAACAAGGTGCCAAAAAATATGCCAAAAAAACATGCCAAAAACATGTTTGAATTTCTTGAGGTTGGAGATGGACAAGCTGGTTTATGTGTATCAGCTTCCGAAGGAGAAAGTGCCACAACTGCATGAGCAGATGGAGGATGTGTTGCTTAAGGAAGCAGTGTCAAAGAGGATGCTGGAGTCCCTGGTGGAACAACTGAGCTCTAAAGGTGGCAAGGGTGGACACCACAAGTGAGCCTTCTGTGGCAGGTTGGGGTGCCTGAGGCCCGTATACGTGACCTGGGGGATGGGGCATCCAATGCCTCTAAATTACATACCACCAACCCAGCCTTGAAGCTGGGGGAGCTTACGTCAAGGATAGCAGACGAGCTGACACATGACTCCACCTACCTCCTACCTCCAACTGGGATTGAAAATACATAGACTGTACTGTATATGATTACATTATGATAGATTTATAATCTTTATATACTTACCTTGCATTATAACCTACGCTATCGGCTAATGTTAAGCTGTCCAAAACCTTTTTATGTCCAAGTAAATAATATGAGTCTATTGGCCAATGTTTCTGGTCGCTAGAATGTCACTCGTCAGTGAGGCAATAGATCTCCCCTTGCTAAAACCCACCTGCTGTGGTGTCAAAATAAATGTTCTTTGCTTGTTTGGTATTTCCTTGGTGTAGGGTATGTATAAGCCTAGTCACCTGGTGTCTACCCCTGGTGGACATTTAAGGTACTAGTTTATTGAACAATTGTGACTAGTGTGGTTGGTGTTGTGTTGTTATGCTAGATTTACACCATCACCCCGGCAGTCCTGGCAATGGATTTTGGCAGAATCATAACTTCACTTGGTACTTTATGGTTTTATGTCTTTGGTTTTATGGTTTATGCCTGCTCGGCTCCAAATATCCTGTCAACTTAAGCTGCACTGCGTTGGGTTGAGACTAATATATGTCAATGTGGTCCCGTCAGGGTCTGGTTGGCATGCCGCCATGGCTATGTCGTACGTCCACTTATATTCGAAACACGAAAGGTCGCTGGTGCATTCAAGTCGACTTAAGGCCACTTACGACTTTCATGATTCAGGTCCTGTTCACTTAAGACTACTTTTGATATACAGGTCGAGTTAAGGTGACTTAAGCCCAGTTATGGAGGAACGTAGTTCTTTACTCCCCATTTCTTCACAGCAGCTTCCCGACAGCTTCCTCAATGTATAAAAATGTGAGGCTTGATGGTTACTAGGCAACTGCCCTTATCAGCTGGTTTTAATGTGATTATAGTATCATTCTGGCTCATTGTTCTCAGCTTTCAGTGTGTGTGTGATGGGGGAGGAGCAAGGGAGAAAGCAGCTATAGGTCAGGAAGGCATGTTAGGGACTTTGGTGGGATCTGGATTCAAGTAGTGTTTTCCTAAAAAATATTATAGATTGACTTGTGTTGCATATCTAATTAGCTTTTTCTGCCTACCATGACAATGCTTTGACATATGGCAGATATCACAAAAAGGGGCTTTTTGCTACTTTTCTATTTTGATAAGAGAACAGTCCATTTTAATTTCTACTGTGAGTACAACAAAAGTTAAGGTATCCAAATGATCATAAAGGAAATCTCTACTTGATTAAACTGGGTTTTGATTTTGCTCACTCATATTCTAGAAGTCAAACATTTTGCCCAACTTTTAACATGATTTCTGAGAAAATACGTTTAAAAATTAAAACAGAAAATTATCTAAGTTACTTCGAAGATATATGACAATAAAGCCCATAATCTCTGGTTTAATATAGTACCTTATGCAAACCTCTATATTTTGTACAGTCTAAGTTATGAACAACAGTAAAAAATAACTAGTTTTCAGTCCTCAATATGGTTGCATGGCCTATAGCAATAGCTTCAGAGTTCCTCTGTTTCCACATCTTTAGTTTTCAGTTGGTTAATTACAATTATCAAATTCTCTGTTGAGATTCTCTTATGTGACAGAACTTTAGAACTTGGTTAAGTCAATTTCTGGAATAAATCTTTTCCTTCTACTTAGAAATGTCTAACCTGATTTCGGATTTGCTACTTTTTCATCATTCTCGTTTCATCTAATGTTGATTCATCATTTCACATCAAATATCGTTCTGATTTTCAGTTTTTAAAAAGGTAACTTCTATTCTGGTTTTCATACCAACCTGTACCAAATATTTTGTACTCCATCAGATCCATGAGTCCAATTCGCTCAGCAACTATTGCGGCAGGTTTGTCCAGTGTGTATGTTACAGCATCAGTACCCAGATGATCCCTTAAGTTTTCTCCAACTGGTAAGTCAGCTACCAGTGGGATCTTAAAAACATAATCACAAATAAATAATCACAACCAAGATTATCTGACATAAACACTTCAAAAAGGCATGATATGTGTTTTAACAGCTTCTATTTGTTCTCTTTTATAACACTGGGTGAAAACCCCTAATTTATTCATATATATGCCGTTGTGTAAATACATGTATCTGATGTACATTGGCATGTTCTATAAGTACGCCCATATTTCACGCCAGCGTATGTGGCGTATACAACACTGTTTCCTCTTTTATATGGACGCATAATGGCTGTATTTACCACCAAGCGAATATGAGAAAAAATATCCTGTGCGTGATATATATACGCTGGGCGTATATATATGTGTATGGATGAAAAAAATGAAAAAAGATTCCCCACCAGACCCTCCTGCCCCCACCACCATGTATCCCCCCTTAAATTCCTGATAACTCATCTATGCCCAGCCCCCGGCCGTCGCCCAGCTGCTCCCCGGCCGCCTACCGCCCGCTTGTGCTGGTAAAGGCATAGGTGTTTTGTTAGAAGTTGTGGTGGTAGAGGTTGTGGTGGTAGAAGTCTCTCACTACAATCTCAGTGAAGCCCGAACCAATGATCTCAACCTCTCAAAGCATTAAAAGGCATATATCAAGAACCCTTCTGAAGAGTGGTATTTTGAAAGTAAAATTTATTTCAAAAACGTTTAAAAAAAACATATTTAATGAAAAGATAATAAATAGGGTTTTAGAACGATTTTATAATCAAAATTCATGATATAACATTAGATTTTCCATATACCAAGGACTTAATGACTGATGGCAAATGAGATACTACAGTGGTGTCCCCTAGTTGCAGAGACAGGAATTAATGGATTGTGGCGTAAATACAACAGAATCACAAAATATACACAAAAACATACCTAAATACGCTTGGCGTATACATATGTAAAATAGGGGTAACTCAATGCATTTGTTTAATCCTCAACATTTGTTACTTTGTATTTGGTATACATATTTGATTTTTTAAAAGGTGTGTAAATGACAGCAGTAATACTGCAAACATGTAGAGTAATATATGAGGCCATATATTTCTAGAAATCTGCTTTTTTTGTCAAGATAGACCTATGTATTTCCATAAAGAGTATTATTTTGATCAATACTGATTTATAGCAAACATCAGTAACCTTGAGCAGCTTTTTCAGTAGTTTGGAATAATATATAAAAACATAGTTATGACGCCTATACGATGTTACTTATTCGATGTGTATGACAGAATTCGTTCCGAACGAGTTCGAATTCGCGCCATCACTGTGTTTTTTATCATTATATACCTTATTTTGGTTATAATCCTCTAAAATCGACTCTGTTGACACTATCACTGTCCACCAACGCAGCAAGTACATCACCATACTCATCCAGAAGTTGATTGAGCCTGTGCGAGTTACATTTGATCTCCGAACAGATTTTTGGTTCGAATAGATAGCGTTAACGAACCTGAACTACGATTGGAGAATTTGAAGTTACCCAGATTCACTTTTTACATCACCAATTGTATCACTAATGTTCCTTTATATGAATAAACGGAACAGGATATTGGCTTCTGAGAGTGAAGTTAGCGTTTTGCAGTTACCATGGCGCCTTGGTTCGTACTGTATCAATTCGCGTGTTGCGATGCGTCTGACATGCGTAACGGAACGATTTATTGTGCGTTTCTACAAAATATTGAGGCAACTAACGTGCAGCTTTAACTTGAGACCGTTTGAATGGCATACACATGCGATATTGAACGATAACATCACTTGCCTTGCCGTCTTGATGGTGCGGCCCGATGACGTTATCGTCGGGATTTCCCAGAGCGTAGGGAACCTCCAATAATGACGTCACACATATACGGCCGCCTTTGTTGACGCCCGATCGGCGAGTGTCAGTGTCGATATCGATCAAATACGCAGATTTAAGCGATTTAAACGGTATCAGATGAAATCTACATGTTAGTTGCCTCTATGTTTGGTCAATACATGTGATAACTCGTTGCGTTGCCCGTGTGAGATGCATTGGAACACGCGAAGTGAAGGGATCCGACATTTGCAATTTTTCTGCCAAGATTCATGTTGTCGACCTTTAGGCCAATGAGATTGCGTTATTTTTCAAAGCGTGCTATGTGACGTTCAAAGCGCGAAATATGTACGTCAAAGCGTGCAATATGTACGTCATAGCGCGCAATATGTATTTCAGTACAAAGTACATGGTGTATCGTGCAATATGTACAGACTTACTTTACCCCTAAGAACAGTAAGTATTTACATTGAGTTAGTGCATAGGTATATAATAATCACTATTATGTAATGTAATGAATATTATGGTATAAAAAGATGAACATATTGCCAGACATATCATTTACAATCAATTATTTTCCTGCAATTATAGCGTTTCTAAATTTGCATCATCTCTATGCGGACGATACTTTCCTGTTTGTACAAGGAAGTCATTTTGTGAATCTGCAAACTGAAATGAACAATAGACCAACCATTGTTGACTCATGGTGCAAACAAAATAAACTTAAAATAAATTCCAGTAAATCTAAAGCTATGGTATTTGGCACCAGAAAGAAGTTGAACAAAATAGACAGTTGCAACATTTATATCAATTTTAATCTGCTTGAGAGATTCTATTTTTATAAATATGTAAGGATAACTCCAATACTATGATTATGCCCTACATGGAGTTCATACTCGTCATTCAGACTGATTATCTTTACAGGATAAATAAAGAAAATTATAAAAAAAGAAGTAAAACAAGGAGACCTAATATATCACTCAACCTTCAAATCCTCAAGGTGTTCTTTTGGTCCAACCCCAGACAGCATAAGAATCTGTGGTGACCCAATAGCTCCTGCAGACAAGATAACTTCCTTGCGAGCTCGAACTCTTCTCACCAATCCCCTGTGCAAATACTCCATACCTACAGCCTGCTTACCCTCAAACAGCACCTGCAAGCAACAGAAAGAGGCCATATAGCATTAAAGATACATAGCCATATAAGAAGAGATAACCCACATCAGTGAGTTAGCCTTTTGTGAAGCTCAATTGTGGTTTTATTGAATGAAAAATCATTTCCAGGAGAAAGTGGTCCAACATTATTTTCCTTCTAGAAAAGGAATGGTCAATTCCTATGATATCTTCACGGTTATTATGATAGCAAAATAGATACTCTGGTGACCACAAGAATGCAAGTATCCTATATATACATATATGCATCTATATATAAATTATGTATGTACAATGCTTAAGTATGGAATTAAAAAAAATTGAGGTTGACCTTGGTAGCATGTGCTTCAGTAAGTGCATGTAGGTTTTCACGTGACATAGCAGGCTTCAGGTAAGTAATAGCTGTACTCTGTCGCACCCCATTGTTTCCGATGTTTGCATGGTATGGCATTACCACTGAAATCATACAGGTCAATGGTAACAGTTTGTCTGTCCATACATGCATGTTATAACTCTAAAAAGAATGGGGAGTAATGTCATAAAAATTGAGAATCAATGATGGTTATCTATATCTCTTGTAGTTGGACTTATAATCCAGACTTATGTTGTTTAATCTTTTCTCCGTTCCGATGGAGTGATTGCTCCGTAGTTTGAAATTTTTTTTCTCTCTCTATTACATGGTCGCAAGTGGTGGGAAACAGTGGTGAGAAAAGATAAGCCTTGTTTACCTACATTATAATCTAGACTTACTATCAGTGTTATCATATCCATTGATATCTCCAATTTTGAACCCTTGTGACACTGCTGCTTCAAGAAAAGCTGATGCTGACTCCCGGAAAGTATGACGATCAGTCACAACAATAGGTCCATTTTCTCCACGAAATCCTAAATTATCATAAATTCATGAAATGTATGTAGGGGTCAGGGCAGTCGAGCAGCGTTGTTTCACTTTAGAACTAGGTGGCGCGAGTGCCGATCCCTGCTGTGCGGTATGGCCGGCGGACCCGCAGTATGCAAATGCTACGGGTACACCCGCATTACGTAACTCGGCCACTATATAAGGTCGAGTCCACAGCAGGTTGACAGGACTTCTCACGGTGCCTCTTTACGGAGTGAACGTCTGGAGCCTCACGAGTTGGTTGAAACACCTTTCAACGTTGAAGAGACCAGTATCTCTTCCCGCGCTAGTTGGTGCCCCGCAGCACCAACGGATTGTGTATTACTTCCAGTAATAAAGGAACGGTAAACTGAAACTGTCCGGAGTCTGGTTTTCTATTCGCGGTTAAGCGGTAGTTGGTAGATCTCGTATCTCCCTCCCTTCTCCAGTGGGTAAAGCCGAACCCACCTGTATTGGCACGGTAAGTACAGGGTAGCGACTAGTCTCGGAACCTCTGGTCGACTGACGATCGTGGAGAGTGGTAATACACTTTCAGCGACCAGGATCTTCGGCTGCTTGCACAGCCGAAGATCACTGGAGAGGAAGGATGGCGGAGAAGCCGGGTGTAAAAACCCGGTCAAAGATCGCCGTGCAGAGTCCTGCCGCAGAAGGCGCAGCCAGCCCGGAGAAGACACAAGATGTCCGTACCCCGATGGCAGCTGCTAGCCAGTCGCGGAAGAAGGCTGCAAGGAACGTGGCTGAGCAACTAAGCTCAACCGTGCTCCACATGGGGACCCCTAGAGCGGACTCCATGGAAGAAAAGGACCTGGAAGGAGTAAGCCGAATAGGCGATTCCGAGGAGGGTCCTGAGCGTGGGGAAACCCCAGTAACCCGGCCTAAGATCGATTCTCGGATCGATCATGAAGCCGAGCAATGTCAAGCGAAGCAGCATCTCCTCGAAGAGCAAGATACTGCTAAGTTGATGTTGCAAGACGTGTATTCTCGGGCCAAAGTAGCCGCTGAGTCACTGCGAGTGCAGAAGGAACAGCTTGTTTTGGCCGAGGATCAGGAAAAGGCGGTATTGGCGCGCCCACAGCGCGCAGAGGCAGACTATGCTTTAAAGTATAGGACTCCACCACCAGGCTGGCAGAGTGTGACCAAGGATCACGTATACTCCCCACAAGGGAATGCAACGGGTCCTCGTGTATTTACTCCGCCACGAATAGATCGGAGACCTCCGATGGTGAACTCTGCTTCCCCAACGGATTCTCTGAGAGACTCTACGCATGCTAGTGATAGGGGAGTTCCGTCTAATTCTGCGATAGCTGAATTAGGACTAAACCCTGTGCTTGCGGAGAGTAACGCGGATCGGGTGTTCAATCGATCTCTGGCACAGGCTAGAGATGTCCCGATTGTGAGACCGGCGGAAACGGCCAGACGTAACGCCATTGTTCCGAAGCCTTTTGGTAAAGGAATGGTGTGGGAACACTGGTTTGCCGGGTTCTGTGAGGATGTCCAGTGCAATGGGTGGAGTACTACCGATGCATTGCCGTACCTCATGAGAGCATTGCGCGATGGATCCGGTGAGGCTGCTTTACGCGCCTACCGGCGTTCAGCTACGCATGGATGGGATGCCCTAGTAGAAGTGGCGTCCTATTACTGTGGGCAGCTAGTAACGCTGAACCCTCGTTCCACTTTTTTAAGTCGGATACAGGGTAAAGATGAGTCCGCCCGTGCTTACGGGTTAGCCTTACAGCAATTGCTGATGGAGGTTTACCCCGGTACTCGACTGGACTCACCGGCACTGCATGAGGATCTACAAACTCAGTTTGTGAAGGGTCTCAGAGACGAGGACATCCGCATGGAGGTGGTCTCGAAATGGGAGCCTGGTATGACCCTCATACAGGTGTTGAAAATAGTGGACGCCTATGAACAAAGGTGTGCCCTGTTTGGACAGTATGGAAAACCTGCGAGTAAAACCCGGGTTGCCATGCTAACGCCATCCTGGGAACAGGATGAGTTGACGACCGGTTTATTCAGCAGCCTTCTCCTCTAGGAGGGAGACGATGGTATGTACGATGGTATGTGAGAATTCAGGGGTTGAAAGTAGATTTGTTGGTTGATACTGGAGCAAGCCGCTCTGTGTTGAACCACAGTTTATATAAGACTTTTGAATTTGATCCGGAATGTAAAGTTTCGGAAGCAAGTGCAAGGGCTGCTAATGGTACTCCGTTGAAGTGCTACGGCAAAGTGATTATCCCGATCTCAGTAGGTAACACTGAATTAGTGTGGAGTCCCATACTCAGTGATATCGAAGAGAATGGAATAATCGGAATAGACTTCCAAGCGTTGTATGGAGTGTCATTGGACCTTCAGCAAGGCCTGCTTCGGATTAAACACCCGGAACAGCTAGAAGTAGAATGTTCCTGTAGACGGATTTCCTCAGTGGTCTCTGTCAGGCAGGATGTAAGCATCGCCCCTCAGCAGATGGTAAATGTGCTAATAGCTGGGGAAGGTGACTTGCCGTTGGCAGATGCTATGTTTGAGCCTGATCCAATGTTATTTCCAGACAAAGGATTACAGGCTTGGGACACCCTTATGGGTGGAGCTCGGATCGGATCTATACCCGTGAGTAATCATACTACGGGGAGGATAGTGTTGAAGAAAGGTGACGTTGTTGGCCGAGTAATATTGGCTAACTCCGTAGATACAGTGGAGGTCCGTCCTCTAGGTATTTCATCTATCGACAACGACCCGAGGGAGGAGAGGATTAGGTGCGTGAACACAAACTCGGAAAAAGATCCCGGGTTTGCAGTTCTGCACGAGCCCCTGGAAACTCTGATCACTGCTGCAGACGCCCTAACGAGCGCGGAGCAAAGGGAATTAAGAGTTATGCTAGGAAGGTGGAATAAGATCTTTGCGCGGCCAGGAGACCCATTGGGTAGAACTGATCGTGCAGAGCACCACATAGATACAGAGGGAAACATTCCATTTAGACTACCCTACCAGAGACTACCGCCCATAAAGCAGGAAGCTTTGGAAGAGGAGTTACGGAAAATGCTTTCTCAAGATGTGATCATACCCCGCGAAAGCCCTTGGGCCAGCCCTGTGGTGATGGTTACTAAGAAGGATGGTACTTGCCGGTTCTGTATTGACTACAGAAAACTGAACGGTATCACCCGGAAGAACGCCTATCCAATACCACGGATCGATGAGAGTCTCGACTCTCTCGGGGGGAACCAATGGTTTTGTACCTTGGATCTCCAATCCGGATATTGGCAGGTAAAGATGGCTAGTGAGGATCAGCCGAAAACTGCCTTCACTACCCACGAAGGGCTGTATGAATTTACAGTAATGCTCTTTGGCCTCTGCAATGCCCCGGCTACGTTTGAATCCATGATTGATCAGATGCTGAGAGGCTTGCAGTGGAAGAAATGTTTGGTTTATTTAGACGATATAATTGTTTTCGGGAAAACCGTGGAACAATGTTTAAATAACCTAGCGGAGGTCTTTGAACGTATAGAGTCTTACGGCTTGAAACTCAAACCTCAGAAATGTAAACTGTTCAAACGATCAGTGGAGTACTTGGGTAGGACAGTTGCGGGTGATGGTATCCGCGCTGACCCATCCAAGTTGGATGTAGTGGCCAAATGGCCTCGACCCCGGAATATAAAAGAAGTAAGATCTTTCCTCGGATTCTGTTCATATTATCGTGACTTTATCCCGGGTTTTTCCGAAACTGCCCATGCTTTGCAACAGTATGTAGTCCAAGACAAAGCTGGAAAGTCGAAGGATATTCTATGGAATTCCGCGGCCGAGGAAGCTTTTTCGGGACATTACGCGAGTAATGACAGTATTGGAGCGGCAGTGTCACAGATACAGAACGGAGTAGAAGTTCCCATTGCTTTTGCAAGTAATAGCTTGAATAAGGCACAACGGAACTACTGTACTACAAAGAGAGAACTTCTCGCTGTAGTAGTATACGTAAGGAAATATTGACACTTCCTCGGAGGTGGAGATTTCACGTTACGTACGGATCCTTCCTCGTTGAAATGGCTCTTTAACTTTAAAGATGCCAAAGGAATGATCGGAAGATGGCTGGCAGCTTTATCCGAATTCGGACTTAAGAACTGTCAGATAGAGCACAGACCCGGTAAATCACACATTAACGCGGATAGTCTCTCCCGGAGACCATTGCGTAAGTGTGGGCGACCCGACTGTGTAGACTGTGGGGAACATGATGCTATCTTGGCTGCGTTGCACCAGATGGATAATCCTGATCCCGCGTTTTATCAGTGGACACTGGAACAGACCCGAGAAGCTCAACAGAGTGATCCGGATATGTCCCGGTTGATTAAACTGGCTGACTCTGAGAACACGGAGTCCCCGCCCCAGCCGGTACCGCTTTCAGCGAAGCCCGCTCGCAGGGCAGGGAAGTCCCGGGTCAAAGCCGGTAAGAGTTGCAAGGGCCCTCCGCCAAAACGGCGGAAGCCGGGTCGTCCGCGTAAGGTAAAGATACCCCTGTCTGACTTGAGAGAGAAAGATTGGGAGGATCTGAAGCCCGAAGCGGAAGACTACAAAGGCCCTACTGATCGCTCTATGTATACGAAACATGGAAGATCAGTAAAAATGAAAATAGAATTGGAAAACAATTCGACCACCCGCCGCAGCGCCCGAATACGAGGCAAAGCTGCGGTCAGCTACAAAGAGTAGTGGTGCGTAATTGTTGTCGAAAATAACACAACGAGAAGTAAACGCTGACCAAACCTGCGAGTCCTAGGGTTGGTTGATTGAACGCGATGACGGTTGAAACCTGATAAAAGACGGACTTATGGCAGCAGTCCCGACGTTACTCGAAGGAATTCCCCGTAGAGGGCCCTCCAGAGGCTGCATTATTCGCCATAACGTTCTAATTTGATGGTTTTTAATCTCTCGATCATCAACTTATACCTTCTTGAGATGCGTAATGGTGGTCAGATGGAATTGGAAACCCCCACGGGCATAGATTCGGCTTGGCGCAGTGAAGCGTGGCCGGTGTCTGTACCCGCTGGGAGAGTGTGAAGGAACGAATCAAATGACACGTAACGGCATCTTTGTTCACTTCGTGGTCGAGGGGGCGTGGAGTCTCTCGGATGATGAACGTCTCAACACCTCTCATTGGTCGAGGACATGACCTCTTTTGATTGGGGTCAACAGACCGTATATAAGGCCTTGTTCTCGGAGAACAGATCACTCTGGCCAAGTGGCGTCCCCGTGACGCCCCTGGAGTGTATCGCTGCGTTCAGCCTGGCTGAACAACGCACAAAGGAGGCCACCCTTCCCGCAGAGGAAGAGGTGGTCCCACAGGACTCGGCTCCGGCCGAGGGCCTTGCGAGCTCGGGAGACAGTGCGTCTGTCGGCCTTGGCAGTGACGACTCCCTAGGGGGTAGTCACAGTGGTGACTCGTGTGCTCTGGATTCCGGTCCAGATGACACCCAGTCAGCACTGCGCGGAGAGTCCAACCCTTCCACTTCGGTGGTAGAGGCAGGACCCGTCTCGCCTAAGACATCAGTTTCGGCTGAAAGCTCTGGGCGAGTTGCTTCCGGGAAAGGTGGGAAACTAGACCTTTCCCATGTGAAGAGCTCTGGGTACGGGCAGAAGTCAGTTTTGACTTCCCGTTTGCCGAAACCGACGTTTACGCTGGTGAAAGCAGCAGAGAAGAAAGGAGATGCTCAGCGAGCTAAGTTGACTCCCGTTGGTCGTGGCCGCGGGAGACCAATTAGCAGACCTGATCCTCCTGCTCCCGGGAGTATTCCAGCCAGTCCATGGGACCGGTGGACCCGGGAACTGCAGAACATCCCTGACCCTGACATACGCGCTATGGCTATGAAGGGGTTAGTGGATCGATGGGTTGCTAGTCAGGGCCTGGAGAATGTTGTACCGGTGGTATCCCCCTCGAGGGTTGAAGCCCCGGTGGTAGCACCTCCAGCCCGGGCTACTAGCCAAGATACGCCCGCCGCTACGGAGAGCGCTATGGAGGTTGACAAAACCCCTGGTGCTTCCACGGAGTCAGTGGAGCCGGATACTTCCTCGGAAGCAGCAAAGGCCGCTGGAGGGCGTGCCACGGAGAAGGCGAAGCCGGCTAAAAAGTCGACAGAACCTGCCTCCGTGGAGGATAAACCGGCTGAAAAGCCAGTAAGTAGCACCGCTGCCCGTAGGGGTAGACGCAAGACTCGCGCGGCCAGGGAAGCCGCTGCAGCGGACAAAGCGGCCCGCGATGAGCGCTCTAACTCTAGTTCCTCCCGCAAGGGAGGAAAGGGTAAAGGAGTTGGAAAGTCCAGTGCTGGCAAGCTTGTTGCTAAAGGCAAGGGATCTTCGGATCCTAAACCTGGTGGCAGCAAGGAGACGAAGGGGGCCGGGTCTTCGGGCTCGGAGAAACCCGCGTCTAAGTCAACTGGACAGCCGCACGAGAGTGCATCACAAGATTCAGATGAACAATCTGAATCCGCTGTGGTGGACAATTGTGGTCGGGCCGGAGACTGGGGCGAGATCATGGATCTTGACGATGCAAAGCGTCTTGCCCGCGGTTCCGACGCCGACAGTGACACCGGTGATTTTGTTCCCGGTGCTAAGCGCGCCCAGAAGCGCAAGGTGGCCTGCAAGCTACCGAGCTGTCTGGTTGGGCGCAGAGCGAAGTGTCTAGAGGACCTCCGCGTCAAAGACTGCCATTGGCTACCGGAACCGGTAGGGGAAGATGGCGTGTCTGATGATGAAGAGTGGCTTCAGGACGAGGGCTCTGCAAACACGTGGTATATTACCCGTGTGGAAGGAGTCAAGAGTGCCTCCAACCAGAAGTACAACATCCTCCAGAAGGAGAAGTTGAACTTCGCGTTGCGACAGTTTACTGTCGGAGGGCACTGTGTCTTTTTTGTGTTGCCAGGGCGGGGATGTGAAAACATCACCTGCCTACGCCACGAAAAGGTTGTACGCGCGGCATCTCGTAGAGATGCATTTAGCTGAGTTCCCCTGGTACCGTTGTAACGCAGGCCGGTGCTCAGCTGACTCGGGTTCGTCGTGCCGGTCGTGGATGATTTGTCACATGTTGGACGAACACGGGATCAGTGCTGTTCGGGGTAGGGAATGAACAATGCGGCTTTTCAATAAGTTCGTAGGGTTAGTTTCAGAAGCCCGGGATAAGTTCACCGGATATGGAACGGATGAAGCACTTGCGTGACACCGCACGTGGCAGCAGCGCGAAACGGGACCGGAGTGTAGACTCCTCGAACCGCAAGCCTGCTGCAAAGAAGACTAAGAGCTCGTCTAAGTCCAGTAGTGACTCAGACGACGACTCGAGGTCAGCGCGAAGCCAGACGCCGGGCTCTGTAACTTTGGGGGATGTTCTGAATTCCTCAAAGACGGGCCCAGCGAAGGAAAAGCCTGGCCGGAAAGGGTCGAGTGCGCCTAAAGAGGAGAAATCCTCTAAGGGTTCTGTGGAGACAGCGGTCTCTCTGACGCTTCGGCGTCGACTAGCACTGCTGGTGCTCGCCCAAAGAAAGTAAAAGTCCCCAAACCTAGCGAGGAAAGTGGCGCAGAAGGTGGCGGAGAAGAGGAGTACCCTTCTCTACCCCCACCACTGCGCCCTGCCCCTAAGGTAGTGAGCCAGCCTAGACCTCCGCCCGTGGAAGAGACTAAGCCTGGTAAGCACGGGGAACAGGTTGATGTGTACTCCGGCGATCAACATCTGACACTGGCTACTATAGCTAAGACAGATTGGCGCCCGTATCATATGCATTGGATCGCGTTGATAAACAGTCGATTATCAATGCTAACAAGTTTAGGGTAGCACAGATGCGGGTCGCGGAGTACGAGTGCGTCATCGCTCATCAACGCATGTCTAGCCTCTTGCAAGTGCCATTGGAAAACATGGCTGCAAAGCTAGCGGCGGTTGAGGCGCGGTTGGCGCGTTCAGAGCTCTCCCTGCAGGAGTACGACTACAAGTGTCGCACTGTAATGGGGGTGAGCATGTTCGACGTTGAACCGTCTAACATCGCAGGTGCGGAAGCAGCCTGGTTGTTACATCAACGTCGGAGGGGGCGGTATCTCGACTTTGTGTCGACTCCAACTCTGACAATGCAGCAAGCAGGCGCATTGTTAGATTGGGGTCCCGAGAGGGATTACGCCCTAGATGGACAGTCATCCCAGGCTTCGGCCATGGAGACTGCTCCTTGCAACCGGTCTCAGAGTACCGGTGGAAGTTCCTCGGAATCTCCACAGGATTCTCTGAGGCAGCCGCCGCCAGTGACCCGTGTCGGAACGAGACCAGCTAGCGTGCCTCCCGGCAGCAGCAAGTCCCGTTTGGCCGGGAGTTGGAAGAATTAGGACCTATGTTCCCCCCGTTGCCGTTCACCTCAACGGTGACGTGGGATTCTCTCGACATCGCTGACGACATCAGCACGGCTGACCTGAATGCGGTGATGTCTAGGTTCCGGGTCACAGTCCCTCTTAGTCCACCACCAAATGTTGGTCAGCAGGCTGCCGCGACGAGGCCCGCTACCCCGTCAACTACAGTTGCCCCTCCAGCTGAAGCCCCCGCCGAGGAACAACCCGGTTGTTCCGGCGAGAGGCCAGCTGGCTGAAGGGCCTGTAGCTAGGCAGCATCGGTCCATCCTATGCTGAATCTAGAGAACCCACGGAGGTTCCCCGGTATCACTGTGGGATGGAGAGAGGCAGGACAACTCCTGCCACAGAGGATGGATCGACATATTCAACCTTAGTTGTCTGTGTCTGTCCGTCCGGCTGCTCCTCAGATATTAACTCAAGCAGTTCTTACCTGGGGATCACCCACACCTGAATTCAGTTTTGGGTGTAGAGGGTGACTGGTTTGGTCCCCCATATAAGTGGTGCTTCGATCAGCAGCCCCCGTGGTCGCTGGGAAGGGTAGTACAGGTGGATCAAAATAGAAAAGCGATCTCGGGTTGGGCCGTGGAGAATCACCCCTGTGGTGAATTTTCGCTGCACAACTTGAGTTTCAGAAGGCTGAAGGGTCTCTCGATGGTAGCCCCGTTGTAGGGCCCCATTGCGAAACACTCCAGCCTGTGGTGCTTTTCGCGGGTTAGACTCCGGTTTAACACCGCGGAAAGTGAAGGTGAGATATGGGGCTAGTGGTTTTAGTTCCCTGTGGGGTAATTCACGCTGGACTCGCTTGGTCTTTTGCCAGTGAGGGAAGTGTGAATCACCGTGTGGATAGGGGTTGGGGCCTTCAGTGGTTCCTGCAACTCCTATCCAAGAGATGGATATAGCGCGCCACGCTATAAGGACGCTGATACCAACTTTTTACGGAGATGGGAACTCCTACACGGAGAAGAAAATGTGTTTGACTATCTTTTTCTTTCTCCTTATATACTTATTACTCTCTTCACAACAATGACCTGCAGGACGGGCCATGTGAAGTCAACAAGGTGGGGGGGGGGTTCGCGGAATTGCTCCCCCTAACAACGCTGGAGCTGAACCAGGAGGAGGACAGTGGGAAGCCTGGCACCCGGAAGTAGGGGGCTGGACTGAGCAGGTCCCCAAGCTAACGGGTCTGCCGGGCTCGAAACTTATCCTTGGCTTACAACTCCGGAACGGTGGGAGACGGGGTACTCGCTGGTCTGGGCTGACCCTTTGTAGGTCTGGGCCGGTGAGTCTTCCTCGTCCAATACCCAAGGAAGCCAAGGAACGCCGACAGAGATCCGCGCTATGGGTGATGTGCTTTTTAACTATACAGTTTAAAGGTGGTAGCGAGGCTACTCCTTTTTATATATAATTATCACCTCGTTTATATGTCTTCCTCTTTCAGCACTGAAAGTGTGTAGTATATCATAGTTTCCCATCTTACATTTTATCTATTATTGGTATCAGTAAAAAGATTCTTTGTGAACGTTGAATGGTTAGACACTTATTCAGAACTGCTCGACTTAGTTATTAACTTTTTCGGGATGTCCTCTGAGCAACACAATGGTTGCAGGTCACCCCTTCGTAAAAGCTGGGAGGGGTAATGTAGGGGTCAGGGCAGTCGAGCAGCGTTGTTTCACTTTAGAACTAGTTGGCGCGAGTGCCGATCCCTGCTGTGCGGTATGGCCGGCGGACCCGCAGTATGCAAATGCTACGGGTTCACCTGCATTACGTAACTCGGCCACTATATAAGGTCGAGTCCACAGCAGGTTGACAGGACTTCTCACGGTGCCTCTTTACGGAGTGAACGTCTGGAGCCTCACGAGTTGGTTAGGTTGTGTTGAAACACCTTTCAACGTTGAAGAGACCAGTATCTCTTCACGCGCTAGTTGGTGCCCCGCAGCACCAACGGATTGTGTATTACTTCCAGTAATAAAGGAACGGTAAACTGAAACTGTCCGGAGTCTGGTTTTCTATTCGCGGTTAAGCGGTAGTTGGTAGATCTCGTATCTCCCTCCCTTCTCCAGTGGGTGAAGCCGAACCCACCTGTATTGGCACGGTAAGTACAGGGTAGCGACTAGTCTCGGAACCTCTGGTCGACTGACGATCGCGGAGAGTGGTAATACACTTTCAGCGACTAGAGGGTAACCGCTACATGTATAATAAAATTAAAATATAAACTGCAGAATACAAGAATATATCTCTCAAAATAAATGGAAATGTGCAACAGAAAAGAGGCTTGCATTGAACATTTCATTGAATATATGTATGTGACAATTCTTTTTGTTCCCCTCATGTGTTAAACAGGATATTGCCCTATAATAAGCAATTCAGGTATATATGGCAATCCATCTTCCAATGGATTCTATAATTCAATAAGGTATCTTAAATTCAATATTAAACATTTCATGTTCAAACAATGTTAACTTGGCTGTTAATGAGATTATCAAAACAACCTTCTGCAATTAAGAGATATCAGTAATTGATTTTTGGATATCTGTATTTGAATCTATTTTTGATTATAGATGTTTAATAAGCAACAAAAATAATCTAAAAATATTCAAGACATATGGTGCAAGTCATAGATTACACTAATGGTAGACAAACTTACCAGTCTGATATTCATCATTTGTGAATGTTTCGATCTTCTTAAAGTATGGCAGTACCTCCTCGTAACTCCAACCAGTGTTTCCCATTTTGGCCCATCTGTCATAGTCATGCCGACTACCTCTAACTGCCATCATGCCATTAATCATGCTGGTCCCTCCTAAAATGCGACCCCGTAGCCATGCACTTCTCTATGTAGACCATAAAGATGTTTCAATTTCTTATATGCATGGTATATAAAAATGAACTCAATTGACTGAAGAACCATCTCTTTTGAATATTTTATGATGTATTTGTAAGTAAACCCATTTGAAATTCATTGCATCATTAGTGTAGTTCATGTGACCAGATAAATGAACCAGATTTATTATGCTGTATTAAATCTATTGATCAATTCATATCTTCTCTCAGTATTATCTTTAGTTATATTGGTTCTCAACATATATTTCGATATTGCAACACTAAATTCTGTATAGAAGTTTGCCTGATTCTTGGGAATTATAGTGAGCGATAATGAGGGTAAACATGCCTGTCATATGGTCAACATCAAGACAGGGAGGAGCTGCTATAAAATGGTGACTGTCTTATTGGTACTAAAATGTCTCCCAAGAGACGTAAGAATGTTAAGTCTCGTGTAGAGACGTGGAAGCAGTTCTCCCAAGATTCATACCAGGGAGGACAGAAATATTTATATGGAACGTCCTAACCATGTTGTACAAGTCACAGAATGAGATGCTAATTTACCGTTTGTACAGACAGAGACGTTTACGTCGAGTTCCGTACAAACGGAAAATTAGCATCGAGTTCTGTGACTTGTACAGCATGGTTGGACGTTATATATTTACTATAGATGCCAAACCGGTGCGTATTTACAGTATATACGGCATGGGTATATAGTAAAGTCCTAATCCTCCTGATGTACTTTAGTTATGGTACTGACGCCCACATACCCTATTCCGTTTAAGTTAAAATGATTGTAACTTCTTCAGATAAAATGTACAAATTAATCACTTGAATTAATTGCTCTGCCCTTTGATATGTGTCCAGCATTAGTAATTTTCCATATATTGAGAAAATAGGAAGCAACAAGAATTATGGAATCATTAAGGCTAAGGGTTTAATGACGTAGTTCCATATTTTACCAAAACCGAAAGATCATATATGGTTCACAGACTTTGCAAGTTCAGCTGTGAGTCCTAAATAGTTGTCATTAATAGTATTCATATCGCTTCATGATTATATAGGAATCTGATCAGAGGCAATCACTCTAGTTTTGGCCCTGTAGCATACCAAGTTGTTTTGGTTTAGGTGATATTTGGTTAAATTTATGGTCATAGTGCTTTGTCCATGCCAGCTTGACACACACCCGCATAGAGTCACAAGTATAGACGACCAGGCCATGCTGTAAGCAAGTACCTCCTGATGGCAATTATGCAGGTGATTTTAAAGCCATGTTGTGAACTATTTACAGTAGGTGTTTTAATTCAAAAGTAGCGGAAGACGTGGCGATTACCGGTACGCTACCACGAATAACTACCCGTGTCCGAGCTCTCTCCCTTATTGACTCTGTCACAGGAATCCTCTGTTCTCATTGGCTGCGACGCGCCAAACGAAATCTTGTACCCTAGTACCGGGTGCGGTTTGTCTGGGACCAGCGAAACTTCGCTGTGTCCTCTCTTTTTGCAGTATAAGGTATTGTCGCTGGTAGCCGGCCTCACCCGCGGGGCGTCCGCTGGGTGCTCTGCAAACGCACTGTGATTCAATGTATCACTCGCTAGTGTCTGTAGTGACACTGAAGCTGGTGCTTGGTTGGTGCTTACCATTTCTACTGATGGCAGTCGGTGGCAGACCGAAATACTCGCGTGGTTCTTTAATTCAACCAAGAGAATGCTATGAGGAAGATAGATGTACCTCTTCCATCACATAAATCAAATCTAGCCTTTCTGATATTTCTAAAGGACAGGGAGCAGGCTAATTAGATGCCAACTCTCAACTGTATGACTAGTGCGTGCTTCCACATCGGGGGAGGCCTTGTGCGGTCCATAACTATCAAAAATGACTAAAGTTGAGACTTATGGACATTCGTCGTATCCATAACTATCAAAATGTCCATAACTGTCATAAAATGTCCATAACTATCAAAACCTGGTTAAAAAATGTGTTACCTCATTTGCCTTACATAGCGTTACTTCCCGTTACCATTCAACCGCGTTACATTACCGATCAAATCGTGTTACATTCTAATTGCGTTATCGCGTTATCGTTACCACGTTACCGCTACTGCATTACTAACCTCGTTACAGTATTACACTTCTAACCGTGTTAGCATCCTAACCCTGTTACTGCATCACAGTTACCGCATTACCATACTAACCCTGTTCCGCGTTACCATACTAACCCTCTTATGCGTTACCGTTCTAACCGCGTTACCATACTAACCGCGTTACGCGTTACCGTTCTAACCGCGTTACCATACTAACCGCGTTACGCATTACCGTTCTAACCGCGTTACATACTAACCCCGTTACGCGTTACCGTGCTAATCGTAGAAATGTGGTCAACTGCTCCGATATCAGGTGACCTTCCGACGCGATTTTTGATTTTCTATCAGGAGGTGAATCATAGACCATATCGGTGCCATATCGTAGTAGGTGGACGCCAGGCCTTACCATGTTACCATGGTAAAGCCCATTACCGTGTTATCTTTCTATCTGCATTACATCTTAATCTTGTTACCATTACTACATTACTACATTACCATTCTAACTCGTTAAGGTCATTACCGTTCAAACCCTGTTACCATTCTATCCCCAGCAGTGCACGAGGCCGTTGCACAAAAAACTATCGTCGTAATAACGCACGTACGTATACGTACATGCGTTAGTGTTGCACAAATCTCAGCTTAGCCCTAAGAGAGAAGCCGTACGTACGTTAATGGGTGTACGTGCGATAACCTGTTGCACAAATCCATTAACGCACGTAGACCTCACATACTGTGCATTTTTTTTATCACACGTAGGGGTGTTGCAGAAAACCAGTACGTACGATATTCGATTAACGCACGTGGTTCTGCATGAGTTAGCGTTGCACAGATGGCCCACTTCGTACGATAAACATACCTCCGAGCGTTTTATCGCACATACTGCTACGACAACTCATGTAGGTTTCGTAGGGTTTGCAAATTGACTAAGTTATCGCGTTATCGTTACCGCTGTGCGGCCCATCCGCCACTTATGCTGTCCCTCCACCATATCGTCCCTCAACAATACTGTCCCTCCACCATACTGTCCCTCAACAATACTGCCCCTCCACTATACTTACCCTCCACCATACTGTCCCTCCACCATACTGTCTCTCCACCATACTAACCCTCTACCAAACGACCCCTCCACCATACTGCCCCTCCACCATACTGTCCCTCAACAATACTGCCCCTCAACCATACTGTCCCTTAACCATACTGCCCCTACACCATACTGTCCCTCAACCATACTGTCCTCTACCATACTGCCTCTCTACTATAATGCCCCTCTACTACACTGCCCCTCCACCATACTGCCCCTCCACCATGCTACCCCTCCACCATACTGCCCCTCAACCAAGCTCCCCCTCCACGATGCTGCCCTTCCACCATGCTGCCCCTCCATCAAACTGCCCCTCCACCATTCTGCCCCTCTATCATACTGCCCCTCTACCATACTGCCCCTCTATCATACTGCCCCTCGACCATACTGCCCCATAAAGCCCCTCTACTATACTGCCCCTCCACCTTACTGCCCTCCACCATACTGTCCCTCCGCCATACTGCCCCTCTACTATATTGCCCCTCCATCATACTGCCCCTCCACTATGCTGCCCCTCCACCATACTGCCCCTCCACCAAGCTTCCCCTCCACCATGCTGCCCCTCCACCATGCTGCCCCTCCACCATGCTGCCCCTCCACCATGCTGCCCCTCCACCATGCTGCCCCTCTATCATACTGGCCCTCCACCATACTGTCCCTCCACCATACTGCCCCTCTATCATACTGTCCCTCCACCATACTGCCCCTTTCCCATACTGCCCCTCTACTACACTGCCCCTCCACTATACTGCCTTTCCACCATACTGCCCCTCTCCCATACTGCCCCTACACAATACTGCCCCTTTCCCATATTGCTCCTCTAAGTACAACACTGCCCCTCCACTATACTGCCCCTTCACCATACTGCCCCTCTACCATACTGCCCCTCCACTATACTACCCTACATCCTACATCTCCACATCCATATATCCTACATCCCTACATCCTACATTCCCACATCTCCACATCCATTTTTCCTACATCCCTACATCCTACCTTCCCACATCCCTACATCCCCACATCCCTACATCACTACATCCTCACATCCTGCATCCCCACATCCCTACATCCAACATCCCCACATCCCCACATCCTACATCCCCGTATCCCTACATCCTATATCCCCACATCCTACATCTCCACATCCATACATCCTACATTCCTACATCCTACTTTCCCACATGCCTACATCTGCACATCCCTAAATCACTACATCCCAACATCCCTACATCATTACATGGGAGAGGAGCAGTATGGTGGAGGGGCAGTATAGTGGAGGGGCGGTGTAGTAGAGGGGCAGTATGGGAAAGGGGTAGTATGGTGGAGGGCAGTATGATAGAGGGGCAGTATGGTGGAGGGGCAGTATGATAGAGGGGCAGTATGGTGGATGGGCAGTATGATAGAGAGGCAGTATGGTGGAGGGGCAGTATGATGGAGGGGCAGCATGGTGGAAGGGCAGCATGGTGGAGGGGGAGCTTGGTGGAGGGGCAGTATGGTGGAGGGGTAGCATGGTGGAGGGGCAGTATGGTGGAGGGGCAGTGTAGTAGAGGGGCATTATAGTAGAGGGGCAGTATGGTAGAGGACAGTATGATAGAGGGGCAGTATGGTGGAGGGGCAGTATGATAGAGGGGCAGTATGGTGGAGGGGCAGTATGATAGAGGGGCAGTATGGTGGAGGGGCAGTATGATGGAGGGGCAGCATGGTGGAAGGGAAGCATGGTTGAGGGGGAGCTTGGTGGAGGGGCAGTATGGTGGAGGGGTAGCATGGTGGAGGGGCAGTATGGTGGAGGGGCAGTGTAGTAGAGGGGCATTATAGTAGAGGGGCAGTATTTATATAGAACGTCCTGACCATGCTGTACAAGTCACAGAACTCGATGCTAATTTACCGTTTATACAGACCGAGGCATTTATGCCGAGTTCCGTACAAACGGTGAATTAGCATCGAGTTCTGTGACTTGTACAAGCATGGTTGGACGTTATATATTTACTATATACCAGAAATTTAAAAAAAAATCAATTTCATTTTTCTTAACAACAAGAATTTTGATAAATGTGTAGGGCTAGGTGGTCCGTATTTTAATGTACTGACCAGTGGTCCGTACAGTATTTCTTTTTTTTTAAATTTTTAATTTAATTTTGATTTTGCAACACTGATGCAGTAACAGGGTAGGGGTGTAGCACAGCAACAGGGTAAGGATGTAATTCAGTTAGAACGGTAATAGGGTTAGAAGGGGGACAATGTTACATGTTAGGGATCATGGTAATGGTAGCGTAGTACTGCAGTAAGAGGTTCAGAATGGTACACAGTAGTGGGAAAGAAAGTATTGTGGTTACTGGGTTAGAATGGTAATGGATTAACTGAGAATGGTAATGTGGTAATGGTAATGTGGTAATCAGGGATAGATTGATGACAGGTTAGATTGGTACCACGGTAATGTTAATCCAGTAGAAGGATAAATTAGGATGTAACACGGGTAGAACAGTAACGTGGTAACAGGGTTAGAATGATAACGGTAATGTGGTAATTAAGGTTAGAATGATAATGTGGTAATAGGGTTAGAGGGGTAACAAGGTAATGTTAACAAGGGAACAGTGATGCAGTAATGCGGTAAAAGAAAATGGTAGTGTGGTTAAAAGAGTAATCCTGTAATAGGGTTAGAACAGTAATGCAGTCTGGGTGTCATGGTAATGGTCAGGCAGTAACGGGGTAAGAATGGTAATGCAGTGACGAAGTTGGAATGGTAATGGGACAATGGTATTAGCATGGCGACAGTAACGTGGTAACCATGTTAGCATCCTAACCCTTGGCCAAGCACCTATCAATTAGAGGTATAATACTATAATGAGGTTAAATTGGTAACGCAGAAACGGTGGCATAGTAACGGTAACACGAAAATGGGGTTAGGATGTAATGCGGTCATATAAATACCGCAGGTAGCATAACGCAATGAGAATGTAATGCGATTTGATCGTGGTAATACAGTAAAGAGGTAACTCGGTTAGAATGGTAATGGGTTACAGGATTGGGGTAACTTGGTTAGAACCGTAACACTGTAACAGAGTTAGAATGGTAATGCGGTTAGAAATGCTAACCAGGTAACAGGGTTAGAACAGTAACATGGTAATGGTAATACAGTAATGAGGATACAGGCTTAGGATGTAATGCGGTTAGATTGGTAACGGAGTAAAGGGGTTAGAACGTTGATGCTGTAACCAGGTTAGAATGGTAATGCAGTAAATGTGCTAGAATGGTAACGGTAACGCGGTAACGGGATGCTCTAATGAGGTTAGAACGGTTTTCTGTTTAGAGTTGTAAATAGGATTAAGATGTAACTGGTTAGAACAGTAACGCAGTAAAAGGGTTAGAATTGTAACACAGTTAGAAATGATAATGTAGTAACACGGTTAGAATGGTAACTCTAACGGGGTAATGAAGTTAAAGGATTTGGAGGTAATGTGGTTAGAACAGTAATGTTACAGGATTAAGATGTAACGCGGTTAGACCAGTAACGCGGTAACACAGTTAGAAATGGTAATGCAGTAACAGGGTTAGAATGGTTACTCTAGCGGGGTAATGAGGTTAAAGGATTAGTAGGTAATGCGTTTAGAAGAGTAATGCAGTAACAGGTTGGAACAATATCCTGGTCTACAGGATTAAGATGTAACGCAGTTCGAGAGGTAACGCGGTAGCGGGATTAGAATGGTAATGCAGTAACAGGGTTAGAACAGTAACTCTAACGAGGTAAAGAGGTTACAAGATTAGGAGGTAATGCAGGTATACAGGTGGAATTGTCACTCTAACTGGGTAATGAGGTTACAGGATAAAGATGTAACACGGTTACGGGGTTAGAAAAAAACGTGGTTTACAGGATTATAATACAACATGGTTAGAACTGTAACGCAGTAATGGGTTTAGAATGGTAATGCAGTTAGAAATGGTAACGCAGTAACAGGGTTAGAATGGTAACTCTAACGGGGTAATGAGGTTAAGGTAACGTGGTTAGAACAGTAACGCGGTTACGGGGTTAGAATAAAAACCTGGGTTACAGAATTAAGATGTAACACGGTTAGAACAGTAACGTGGTAATGGGGCTAGAATGGTAACACAGTTAGAAACGGTAACGCAGTAACGGGGTTAGAATGGTAACTCTAGCAGGGTAATGAGGTTACAGGATTAGGAGGTAACGTGGTTAGAACAGTAACGCGTTAATGAGGTTAGAATAAAAACCTGGTTGACAGGATTAAGATATAACGCAGTTAGAACAGTAACGCAGTAATGGGGTTAGAATGGTGATGCAGTAACAGGGTTAGAACAGTAATTCTAACATGGTAGTGAAGTTACAAGATAAGGATGTAACGCGGTTAGAGCGCCAACACGGTAACAGGGTTAGAATGGTAATGCGGTATGGTAGCGCTGTAACTGGGTTAGAATGGTAACGGTATGCTGTTATGGGGTTAGAATGGAAACCCGGTTAGAACAGTAACGTTTTCTTAGGTAGCGTAATGCGGTTTGAGGAACTCAATGTAACGCAAATGGGTAACGTGTTTGTTTAAGCAGGTTTTGATAGTTATGGACATTTTTTGATACTTATGGACATTTTGATAGTTATGGACATGACGAATGTCCATAAGTCTCAAACCAAGTCATTTTTGATAGTTATGGACATTTTTGATAGTTATGGACCGCACAGGCCTTCCATTGGGGAGCATATGGGAGTCCATGTACAGGAAACTATAACAAGTCTTTAATCAATTTAGCTGAAATGTCATGCATTCCAGACATATTTGCATTATTTATTGATATCATTAGTCTGGGATTGCAGACTTCTCATCTTTTTTTATCAAATAATTTAATTCATATTTACTGTATAGCTCTTCAGCCATATCGCAAAATGATTATTGATATCACTAGAGCATTTCTCGGAGTATGGTTATTGTCACTATCCAGAAATGTAGAGTAGTTATCAGACGTCTCTTTAGTATAGAAGTCATGCTAGAATTCATAGGGTTTGTGCCTGCTTTGATTTATTGTTCCTGGCAGTACTTGCTCTTGCATAACATAATCATTTTTTTATTAATTTGTTTAATCTCGAGATTATTTGAATAGGTCAGGATTATGTTGCAGCATCAAATGGGTGACTCATGAGCTTTGCTCAGGGGTGGTAATTGCCCCCTCTGGTGTCCTCCCTCTGAACCGTGCCGCACGGGCGCCCCTCCTGCCACCTCACGGCTTTCGCACTCACCACACATCAAAGTGCGTGAGTGCAGCATGGACCTCTCTCTCACTTCTGCTCTTCACCTCATCCAGTACACACGTACTACACTCTTTTTCGTCCTTTTGGCTCACTGCGTGCCTGCGCCACTCTACATACCCCCCTGGGTATACGGCCAGCAGCTATAGCAAAAGAATACGGAGAAGTAAAGGATTACGGTATAGAGTGGAAATGCCTCCAACTACCAGGAATGCGGCCCCGAGCACCTCGAAGGCAAGCGGGGATACGGCATCGGAATCCACAGTCAAAGGTACGGACCACGTGGACTCGGTATCGGAGCATGGCTCGAGCGTCAAAACCTCAAGGATTGTCGCCCTCGAAACAGGGCTTGGAGCCGTTAATACGAACGTGGACAATATCCACAAGAGGATGGACGGTATGATGGAAGCCATTCAAAAGATGACCCGCCAACGGTCGCCGGACAGAGCCTCGAGACCAGCCAGTGCCCGTTCGGCCGCGGACGACTGCACGCGGGACTGGGCGCACGACCAAGCTGCGAGGATGCTGCCCCCACCCAGACAACTACGGGAGCGGTACACAACGAACGAATACCTGCAGCGGGAAATGGACCGTGAGGCCCTACGACACGACCGCACGGCCGGTAAGATGGTTTCAGACTTGACTGTTTCAAAATTGATTTCGAAACCTTATGTTTGTCGAGCGAGAGGGTGTCTACACTATAGCCCAAAAGCTAGAGGTCAGGGGGTCCCTCACCCGTTAGAGTACATAAGTGCTTTCCTGGCTCTCATGCAGGACAACCGGGCCATGGAACATCAGGATCGGGAGGATATGTATCGCCACCTCCACCAGATCTCGGTGGACGCCCAGTCGAAACCGTGGGCCGGCGTTCGCCGTTGGTCCAACCACGTGTTTGACCAGGTGGAGGCAGGCCGTCTCCATTGGGGAGATTATATCCGTATACAAGACGAGCGGGTCCGGCTCGTTATGACGGGCACGACGGCCCAGAACGGACCGGACAGCAGCAAGGCCGGCGGCAAGGAAGCTCCATGCCGTGCCTACAATTCAGAGAGGGGTTGCCGCCGCCGTAACGGCCACCAAGATGGAGGGGTTAAATGGGTTCATATTTGCTCCTTCTGTGACTCGGTGGGGAGGATGTGTACCCATTCACTGTATGCGTGTAACAGGAAGTTGTCGTGGGGTGTTGGTTATGACAGCAGTCAACCCACACCGACATCCGCACCCTGCAAGACACCCCAGGCAGGATACGCAGTACGGCCCACCGACCTAAACCAACAGAGTTAAAAAAACGGGCTTGACGTGCCCCGCCAGTTAGCGAGGCGCGAGACAACCCCCCACCTCCCGGTGCTCGTGCACTCACTACTGGGGGTGGGGATGGGGTCATCGGGTACAGGACACGTGACGGCCCAACCACGTGCAGACCACGTGGAGTACGAAAACAACAACAGTGAAGGGCGGGACCCACCCCCGGATGATGACCGCAAAGCACCACCACCATCGGACAAGGGGAGTGTTAGTGTTACTGCGTCTGGGCTTCACTCTACCGCCCGGGCAGAAAGTAACACCCCTGATTTTGCGGCAATTAGAAAAATGTGTGAGTCTGGAAAAACGGCCCCCAGGGTCCAGACAGACCCCGCGGCCTTTGCCGAGCACTGTCGCCCCGCTTCACCGGCCCCGGTCCCCCGGGGCACGCTTTCACATACGAGGAGGTGAGGCGCACAGGCCTGCCCAACGCCCTCGGAGCCAGGATCGAACTCAGTACAGACCTGAACATCACGGCCTGGGTTTGCTACTTGTCCGGCCTTCCCGGGAAGGCCGAGCTTCTAGACTTCATCAGGTTCGGATTCCCTCTAGGATACATCGGACCCGAGTCTGATACACAGGGTATCCCGAACCACCCCAGCGCTACCGGCTTCCCATCACAGGTAGGGAAGTTCATTGAGAAAGAGCGCTCACATTCAAACCTACTTGGGCCGTTGGGCCATGCCCCTTTTGCTCCATGGTGTCACGTGTCGCCGTTGATGACACGTGAGAAGCGGGCTTACAGCGACCGTAGGGTGATCAGGGATATGACGTATCCTCGCGAGAACAGCGTCAATTCTTATATCATCAAGAATTCCGTGTACGGTCAAGAGCGCGACCACGGCCTCCCTACGGTCGACGGCTTCATCCAACCCCTCGTGGCCTCGGGGCCGGGGAGCTACATGTCAAGTATCGACATATCCAGGGCATACAAAAACTTCCGCTGTGACCCGTTGGACTGGCCACTGCTGTGCTTTGAGTGGGAGGAGGGCTTCTACTGCGATACCGCGATGCCCTTCGGAGCGCGTGCCTCCTCCTACCATATGCAGTGTATCGCCGAGACGATTGTCCAGATCCTAGGGTCCAAAGGAGTGGAAGCGGCTATGTACCTGGACGATTTGATTATCCTCTCCCCCGGCCTCGAGAAGGCGACCGCTGACTTCAACCTGGCACGTGAATTATTCACCGAACTGGGCCTCCCTGAGGCCAGGGACAAAGCTCAGCCCCCGAGCCAGGTCGTGACCTGGCTCGGCATCTCCATCGATGCCCCACGGATGACACTCTCCATCCCCGAAGAAAAACTGCAGGACGTTAGGGACCACGTCAGGGTTGTCTCCCGAAAAAAGTCCCTCACAAAGCGTCAGCTGCAGTCGGTCCTCGGGAAAATCCTCCACGTATCCAAGTGTATCCGGCTGGCACGCCCCTTCATCAGTAAGCTGCTGGAGGCACTAAGAGGGATGCAGGGATACTACCTCAACGTATCCTCGGAAATGCGGCGGGACCTCGCATGGTTCCTCCAGTTTGCCGAGGGATGGAACGGCCACGCCCTCATCCCTTGGGGCCCGCCAACCAAGTGCCTCATCGTCGATGCCTGCCTCACAGGGGTCGGAGGCACTGATGGGAGGTTCTCCTACGCCGGACAAGTGTGCCCCCTTGACGATCCCGTGACCTGCATCTCGGAACTAGAGGCACTAAATACCATCTTCGCCATGAATACCTTCCTCACAGACCAGGACCGCGGGACCCGTGTGGAGGTATTCTTCGACAACATGGGGACCGTCCATGCACTCACCACTGGGCGGGCACGCAACCCCGTCCTTGCCGAGTGTGCCCGCCAGGCCTGGATGGTCCAGGCGAAACTACAAGTGGAATTCCTGTACACCCACGTGCCCGGGGTCCTAAATACGGTCGCCGACGCACTGAGCCGGGCACACCTGACCTCGAGGGAATACGATAAAGCCTCCATGTTTATGAATTTCCACTCCCTCAGTGAAATCATTCCCTGTACTCATGCCTTATTTGTGCCTGTCCTTCGTCTGTCCTACAGATCCGGCGCTACGCTCACTCCAGATGAGGGCATCTGCGCGGCAGTCCGAGGCAGGTGCCTCAGGAACGGTCGCCAACCAGAGGTCAGCCGTATCCACATGCCTCGCGTTCTGCCGCCGGATGGGGAAGGCCCCGTATGCACCTACAGTGAGCTTTATCACGGCGTACCTCGAGTACGTCGCGGACCACGCCCCCTCACCAGCGACCGTAGCCGCTCTCAGACAAAGCGAGGTAGTAGCTCCAGGGTCGGCAGCGGCATACAACCCGGCACGCCACCTCTCACATGGAGACGTGACGGCCACGCCCACTCACATGAACGTGACTATAAAAGCAGGGAAGAACCTACAGCATATCGGCGAGTTCAAGGCAGTCACGCTGCACGTGTCTCCAGACCCACGGTTCTGCCCGGTGCACGCAGTTCAGAGGATGTTCGCGGCAACCCCTACGGCACGGCCCGAGGACCCGTTCCTCATGCACGAGGACAGGTCGCCCATTACCACCCAGACGATGGTAAAGGAATGGCAGAGGATCCTCCAGCTATTGGGCCAGCCCCCTGGAAGGTACACCCTCCACAGCCTGAGGAAGGCAGCTGTCACTCAGGCGTTCCAGGCGGGTGTGCCTGAACTGTCAATCCAACAATATGGCAGTTGGAAATTGAACGCACACCGCACATATATCAAGGACTCCAACGCTAAGGCCGTCAATCTGGCCTTAGTCAGATCCTTTACAAACAAATGAACTTATTTTTACCCTCCCACCCTCTCCTATTCAATGGCTTCTTGGCTATTATTATTTTAATTGTTAATTCATAACAATATTCTATTGTTATCATTATATAATTGACTTATTATTCTTATCGTCAATTATCTACTTCTTATTGTACGTATATTCATAACCTTATTTCATATGTCGTCCAATAAGGTCAACATAAACATTTTACTACATTTTACTACATATATAAAATTCAATAAAATTTCCCACCCCTGCCTTTTCTCCTTTTATCCAGGGTGGGGTAATGATGTATAAATTGGTTACTCATGGCCTATGTTCAGGGGTAGTCATTGCCCCCCCCCCCTGGTGTCTAACCCTCTCACTACGCACTTCATGTGTGCTTCTGCTCTACCTCATTCTATCTTACTCCCACTCCACCTCTCACACAGTACACAGATATCTACCTTTTACCCACCCTTCACCAACCTTTGTAGGCCTTTCCATTAATATTTTATTATAATTGACTCATAACCCAATTACTCAATTATTTCATATTATAAATTATAAAAACATTATGTACACACTAATGACTGGATTTGTGTACGAGTGGCCGTAATCTCAGCAAGTAGTTGACGCGTATTGATATCCGAGCGATTAGCGAGGATGTTACGTTGTCAACTACGAGGAGGGTAATAAAAAGAAGAAAACCGGCACAACCACTTTGGTATCAAATTAATGTAAGCATTTATCTCAGATTGTAGAAACGACGTTTCGACCATTATATAATGGGTAATAAAAAAAGTAAATCAGCACAACCATTTTGGTATCAAATTAATATAAGCAAAAATTGAGGTTGAAAATTTACTCATTTGAGGTTAAGTACTAAATGAGTTTAGGCTATTGTAGATGGTGTGTAGATAATACTTCCATCATAGGTGATAGTTGTATAATGTGGTGTTGTAGTGTAGTCCACAGGGACAGTCTTGTTTGATAGTTGTGTAGCCATCTATCCTTTTTGGAGAGTAGTTAATGGTACTCAGTTGGTGTCTGTTGAACAAACTGTTGGTTTCAGGATTGTTGGTAGTGTAGTGTCGTGAGTGTTGATTGTTGGTGACTACGTTGCTTATTGTTGTACTGAGGTACTCTGTGAGCCATTAGATTTACTCATTTACTTATTGGAGGTTAACTACTAAATGAGTCGTCAAATACATCTAGGGTATTGTGGGTGGTTTGTAGATCAGATGATGTAATTAGTTATAGTTATGTGATGTGGTGTTGTAGTCTTGTTTGTTGATGATGTTGCCATCTATCCTTCTTAGTGGGTCATTAGTGGTGCTTGTTTGGTGTCTGTTGAACATATAATTAATTATTCATATAAATAACTCCTTGCTAACAATTGATATTGATAAGGTCAATAATATTTTATCATCATGAAATTAAAAAAAAACTTTATTTGCCCAGGTCTGGCCTCCTTTCTTTTATCCAGGGATAAGGGGTAACGCTACCTTTGTTATTTATCATAGAGATAGTTTCATGGTTCCTTATGTCTGCTGCATTTTATACTCTTCATTCCAATCACAGTTGTCTAACCGATCTATCCAGTGATCATCTGTTCTGGGACCTGTTTCACTAGTTTTGTGACATGTCTGTGACACCATACAGACATTGGGGTTGTCTAGTTTCGTGACAACACAAGTAGCTGCCCTTAGGTAAAGACAGACCCAAAACATAAGAATTTATAAAATCTACACATCATGGACCTGTGACACTAGTTTCGTGGCGAAAGTGTTAGACAGACATAAAAAGCGGCACCAACAGTGCAAGCAAGAATGGACAAAATACAGTCTAATGTCTAGTTTTTATGAGACTGGACACACCATCTAGACGCCATCATGAAACTAGTGAAACAGGTCCCTGGAGTATGGCCAATCCGCATAAATGTGGTAAATTAGAGACCTGCTGCTGGCAGCAAATCCGGTCACAGTTGTTATAAGTTCCTTTAATTTTTAATCCTAGTCAATTTTTGACTGAAGTCTTCCCCTGCTTATTAAGATTTATGTTTAGATCTCCCATAATTGATTTTTTTTCATTTTATCTTTACGTAGGCCCTTTAAAATGATATCAAAGACAGTTGTATGACAGTTGGGTGGCTTAGAACAGCTAATTGTCAAATTATTGTGAATAGCGGTTTGTCAATTTTACTGTGTGATATTTAAAAAGAATGTGTAATTCCGCTAATATCTTTGCCTATTTGGTTGTTTTTTTTTCTTATTTAAGTTCCTCATTAAGCATCAGAGACAGACGCCATATATTCAAATGTTGTACAGTGATAGTAGAATTTCCAAAGGCAAGTTTCTAAAGGAAAGTCATCTAACCAACCATCATCACGATAAAATTACTGTTGTCATTTAAAGATTGTTCACACAGTGTAGATTAGTATCAGTATAGATTTCTTTTCTAAATCTATTGTGAAAAAGGTGAAGATATATGAAATATTAGCCTATAGAAAATAACAATTGTAAGTATAATGTGCCTAAAGATGCCTGGAGGCATTCCTTTTCCCCTGGATGGGAGTGCCTCAAGGAATTTCTCATCCCCTGCATGGGAATGCTCTAGGCATCACTCAGACTGAAAGTTAGTATCTAAATGATAATCATTTAGATAAAACATTTTGAATGAATACCTCTCCTTGTAATCCATGGCAGCTCTGCTGTTGTGGTTCTGTGAAATATTCCCACTTGATTTCGTGCGGTTGTAGCCCAAGAGGATTCAGAGGTACATCAGTATTGGGGAACTCTGCATTATCTGGACCTGCCTCCAAGATGGCAACTGTAACTTCTTGATCCTCACTCAGACGAGCTGCCAAGATGGCACCTGCCGATCCTGCACCAACTGAATAAACATGATGTATGATGTAAAGTTTTGGTAAAATTGTGTTCAGTCATGAAAATGAGTTATGAATGGAAATAACTTTTTTTTCTCTTGGCATTCAACATGTTTGAATGCTTTAACACCAGAATGCATATTTCTATATTTTATCTTTAAAATACTAGATGTGATTCAATGGTCTTCATATATGGATGATTATATTTGTACTTACCATCAATATTTAATTCAGTTGTTTTCATTTTCTTTGCTTAGTTTTACATCAAATACCAAGGTATGAAATAATTCTTTTAATTTCAAAAGCATATAAAGAATTGTTACAGCCACATACCTATAACATAATCATATTCCTGCTGTAGATGTGTCTTGGGGAGTGGTGTTTGTGGTGATATCCATCTCCAAGCTACAGCAAAGCTGATGATGACTACTGCCAACTTGGTCAACATTTTGGTACTTTCTCTACTGATCATGTAAACAAAATAGATCCTTATTCATCTCGTTCTAACCCTAAATATAATTCCACTTTGAATGATGATATTGCTATCTAAAGGTCATACAAGGTACAACTGTTGACCAAATAGTCTTATTGCTCTCTGTCCCTTTGCTAGACATTTGTGCACTTGTCATGTCTTTGCGTTGACATGTCTTTGCGTTGACAATTAAGGCAGGACCTAAGTCTTTTGTTCTGATATCTTTGCAGCCAGGCTACATTTTGGCATTAGTATTGTGGTAGGGTACATCTCAAATTTAATGTTCAGCAGTACTTTAGTTTTAGATATAAGTATTGCCTGTTCTTTGGAGATGTATTTTCTAATGGGGATACTTCACCTTTATCAATGTCATATATTAAAAAACCCATTCAGTCGATGGACAATGTTGCACTCTATGAGACCCTAAATGTAGCCATATATACATGCGACCCAATTTAAGTTTGTACACATGAAATATACAATATGAGTATCTCGTCTATGGTTTAACAAGCACAGTTGGAGAATTCTGTGAAGTAGATCCAAATTTGTATGGGGCACAGCCCCTATAACTGGTCTTAGCGCAATATTTTGAACTGTTTTAAGACAGGGTAAGTCAAACTTGGCGCAGCTTCAAAACAGCCAGCATACTCTAATGTACAACGAACTATTGAGGTATTCCAAGTCTGTTTACAGTATCCGGTGTTTGCTGGCTACCTTGGGGGGCTGTTTAATTTTACACCCCAACGGTACTTGAGGGTCCGAGGAGAGGTCGTAGGAGGGTTTGGGCTTAATAATTTGATTTATCATGGGGAAGGAGAGCTGTGACTGATGATCCACGAGGTCTTGTCAAATTTGCTTTTAATAATTTATCATGGGGGAATGATACCTCATGAAAAGTGTCCTGGAACTCTCCTGACTGGTGACACCTCCTTGGGTATTCTAGGGGAATCAAAATAAGAAGAACAGTGCAAAATATCCATTTAAACCTATTGATACATATTTGTTATAGACTAAAAAAGAAACTAGCATATATAAATCCAGAATATCTAAAATATTTAGCTGGATTCATTAATAATTATGAATGACGAAATTGGTTATAAAAAAGACTACTATAGGGCGCCACCTACAGTGTTTGCAAATTCTCGTTCAGGTATCCCCAGAGGAGGTGTGAAGCATAGCACCCCCTGTACTATACACCTATGCCTTCAAATACTCCAAATACCAACCTCTGCTATGCAAGTGGTAGTTGAGCCGTACCACCATACTGTGCTGGTATGGCACCATACCACCACACTTTGAAGACTCATTTTGATTGACTGACCTATTTATAATGCAATGCCGCAATACCATGCGTAAGTGGTTGTTACGAAATGTAAACAAAAACGATCGCTAGCAAATAATTATGCAAACATATGATATTTGTAGATTAACATACAAATGTGGACCATAATGGTTAAATAAGACTAGCATAGCAATTTACAGCAATGTAACAACAATTATAGGAAGTGCCAAGTGATATTACGATACATAGCAACGCGATTTCGTGTAATAACAGAAATACGAAAATATATCATAAATTATTTATATCAGGACAAAAAAAATCAAACAGAAAATTAACAAATAATATTATGAGACTAATATTTGCAAAGAAAAGAATTTTCTAAGAGTTTCAATTCTATTTACGAAATTGTGGCTATGAATATTGTGGTGAAACACGCTAGCGAACACACTGCATCGCTTGGGCAGACTATGCGGTGCGATAAACTGGAATGGTGCAGTGTGGCTAGCGAATGATCTGGGAACCAGCTTAAGGTAGTAGCAGAAAGTGACTTCCGCACTACCAGTCTAGTTTGATTTTTGCCTTGACATCAACTTATTTTGATAAGTTATTGATTATTTACGAATATTTAGAAGTGTATAGTACAAGTGAAACTTGTTAACCTAATTGGAAGGGATCTTCATACCTTGTTTCTTTCGCTAAATCTACCGCATTCGCTCTACGAGCTCATGCGGTAGGTTTAGCAAAAGAAACGTGGTACGAGGAACCCTCCCAATTAGGTTAACTAGTTTCCCTTAAATACCGACCTGAACCATATATACGATCACGACAGCCTCAGGGTGCCACTTTCAGCCAGTCAGTTCAAGGGGCAGTAGGTGGAGGGGTAAGCACAGCGTGGCGGTAGGCAGCAGTAGGAGTGGAGGGTAGGACACAGGGACTGAGGCCAGTCTAGCCCTAGTCTGAGAAACCTTTACTGCCTAGGGACAGCACTTCACAGTCAGAACCTCTAGGACTAGTGTAGCCCAAGCCTTGCAATACTTGTGAGAAATAAGGCAGTATTCCACACACAAAAATAGGCATAAAACATAGAGCTCTATTGAGCTCTATTGTGGTTTGGGATAGATTAGATATCACTCTATCAATATCTGAAAAGATCTTTGATAGAGCTCTAACAGTTTGTATCTAGTAGCTGTTACTAGTTAGCCTATTTCTGCTATATTTTTGCATAGGAATCTGTATCAGCTGTCATTTGAGTCCATACCAAAACGATAGGGGGCGCTGCGCTTCACACCTCCTCTGGGTATCTCTTACCTCAAAATTAAACAACCCTCTGGGGGTCTTGGAGGAGGACAGTGCGGACGATGGACACCTCCACCGACGACAAATTCGGCGAGGGGTCGTCAAACGCATTCAATTATCCCTGTCGTCCATAGGCAGTGAAATCCTGGGTCCGAGTCTCGTTTGAGTTACTCTGATCGTGACTCAGAACAAAATACACTCCCCCAAGAGAGTCTTGAGGAGACTTGAAGGAGAGTTTGCAAACACTGCAGAGGTGGTGCCCTATGGTGGTATTTTATCCATTTGTTATTCTAAATGAATCTAGCTAAATATTTAAGATATTCTGGCTTTATCTCTACCAGTTTGATTTTATTTCATAAAAGAAACATATATGAGAAGGTTCTAAAGGATACATTAAGAGGTTCCTCTTATTCTGATTCTCCCTGGATACCCAAAGACAGTTCCAGGACACTTTTGACGAGGTATCATTCCCCCACGATAAATTATTAAACGCAAATTCAAAGATATCTCGTGGGTCGTCAGCCACAACGATATATTGAATTATCAAACCCAAACCCTCCTATGACCTCTCCTCTAAAGATAGTTCTAAAGAAGTAACTTAAGCCATGATTACACAGAGAAATACTATGTGAAACCAGCATAACAACATGTTGTCACAACCAAAAACAAGAAAAAAAACTCTGAGATACTAACATATTATATCATTCTCACTCTAGCCTAGTTTCTTGAAAACTCTATATGTAACACCTAAATTCCAACGGTAATGCTGTTTAATACAACAGTATTCTATTCTATGCATCACTGTAATGCACCACACTATATATCAATAAATAGAGCATGTGAGTGTGCGGTAGAAAAAAGCAGCAAACGACATCATGGAGGCGACGAAAAACTACCTCTACGATGCAAGCAGTGATGCCTATGATGCCTCCGAGGCGTATTATAACACGGTGAGGAGCTTGGTGTCCAACAACAAGCCAGCTGAGGAGACGCTAAAGATTATGAAAATAATCCGAGAGCAGAACTCAAAGGCGAACGCCTACGAAAGCGATAACGAGAAGGCTCGCCTGAAGGCCAGGATTGACACTATCGCAGAGAGACGTCCAGTTTCTCGCGATTTACAAGACCCGGCCACTGCTGCCAGAAACCAGGCAAAGCCCCAGAATGAAAAAGCCGCATCTCAAGAGACGGTTTTTCAGCCTGCAGCCCAAACCGGCCAACGGGGAGTGCGGGGAAAACGTCGCCAGGGCAGAAATGCTCCGTACAACCAGGGCGACAGAAGGGGCTCAAACCGCCGAGGCCAAGGCAGGTCAGGCGGCAAAGCCAACAAGGAGAACACCAGGAAGTGAAAGGTGTTTCTGAAAGTTGTGTTCAATTGGTGGTGGGTAAAGTTACCAAACAAAAGAACGTTGTGTTGACCTCTAAACCGTCCCTGGACTCTCACCTGGTGCCACAGGCTAAAACTGTTACTCCTAACTGTGTGAAACCTGTCGTACCACATGTTGACATGTCATGTCCCAATAAAGTTCAAAGTGTGTGTTACTCGGTTGTTCCTGAAATTCATTCATCTAGTAGAAATACTGAAAATGAACCCAGACATAACCGTAAGCCTTCGACATCAAAGGCCACAGATACTATAGTGGTAAATCTATCCTCTAAGAATCTGACAACAGACGAGCTCTCTCTCCTCAATAAAGGTCTAAACTTTTGTCCCACGGTGCTAAAACCTAATGACGGGGACCAAAAGATCGAGTTAGATGAATTCCATCAGAAACTTCGAACTGTTCAATTCTTTAACAAGGAGCGGACCAGTACAGGTCACTCCGACTTCCCTAGTATGGGGAACCATGGTCCATACAATGATCCAGTGATGATAAAAAAACTCAAGGGTAAATCCAACTGGAAACCACCACTCGGGTCTCAGAACCTAGAATGTTACATAGCAGTCAATGAAATAAATCTCATGGTCCCGAATACGAAAGTAAAAAGGGTCAGGCCGGACTTGTCCCAGGGTGAGAGGATTGCACTGCGCAACCTCCCAAAAGATGACAGCATTGTCATCAAACCCGCCGACAAGGGGGGAGCCACCGTGATACAGAACACAACGGACTATATCACGGAGGCCCACAGACAACTGGGAGACACGGCTACATACAAGCCTTTGCCCAGAGACCCGACGACCATCCTATACCGAAAGGTAGAGGACAAAATCAATGAAATGAACAGCAATGGTGAAATAAGTAACAAAATGACGGGAGCCTTGAAAACTGACAAACCTTGTGCTCCTAATGTTTACTTTCTGCCCAAGATCCATAAAGAAGAGAGACCTCCACCGGGTAGGCCGGTAGTTTCGGCCAACAACTGCCCGACTGAGAAAATTTCCGCATTCGTGGATAATTTCCTCAAACCATTGGTACCAGCAGTTAAGTCCTATATGAAGGACACCAACGATTTCATCAATCATATCAACTCAGTGGGCCAATGTAACCGGAATGCCATAATTGGGCCATTAGACGTTAGCTCCCTGTACACCAACATACCGAATGACGAAGGTATCGAGGTGATACGGAGAAAACTAGACACGGTGAGAAAGGGAGATGTGAAACCATCCAATGACTTGCTACTAGAGTTATTGGAAATGGTCCTGAAGAACAATAACATTGTGTTCAACGGAGACCACTACATCCAAGTCAGAGGGACAGCCATGGGGACGAGACTAGCTCCGTCCTATGCCAACCTGTTCATGGAAGCTGTAGAGGAGAACCTTCTATCTAGCTACCACATCAAACCCAAAACCTGGTGGAGATATATAGATGATATATTCTTCATCTGGGAGCATGGTGATTTGGAACTCGAGAAGTGGTTGAAACACCTCAACTCGGGTCATCAATCCATCAAATTCACCATCAATAAATCCAGGAAGGAAGTAGCCTTCCTGGACACTTGGGTAAGGGTGAAAGATGGGGAGCTGTACACGGATTTGTACACGAAACCAACGGATGCGAACACGTATCTAAGGTATGACTCATCGCACCCACCGGCCACCAAAAGAAGTCTCCCATACTCACAACTACTAAGGATCAAACGGATCTGCAGTAGAAAGGGAGACTTCGAAAAGCATGCAGACGAGAAGCTGGAACAGTTCCGACATAAGGGATACCCAGAGAGGATCCTGGAGGACTGCAAACGCAGAGTAGATTCACAACCCAGACGGGAACTACTCGCCAACAACCAAAAAACCACTCCCGGAGACAGGGAGCAAGAGGAAAAACTCTTCCTCATCTCCACCTACAGACCAAACGGTAATAAGGTGGGGGATACAGTGAGCAAAAACTGGGACATACTGGGAAGGTCGATCACGACAAAACAGATGCACCGGAAAACCCTAGTAAAGGGCTACCGGAGACCCAAGAACTTGAAGGACATTCTAGTTCGAGCAAAACTGAGTACCAACTTGGGGAATGGAAAGAAGAACCAACTGTCCCCAGAGGGTGCCCAGCAAAATGAGTGTAAAAAGAGAGACTGCACATATTGCAAACTCATCAACAAAGGGGGTGAGGTCATCTCAAACACCACGAAACAGAAACATCCCACCAAATGGAATGTAACATGCAATAGTTCAAACGTGATCTATTGCATCGAGTGCAAAAGGTGCCACATGCAATATGTGGGCCAAACAAAAAGAAAAATCAAAGAGAGGATGTATGAACACCTTAGGAACATCAAAAAGGCCAGTAACCAAAATGATGTCCCGACGCATTTCAATGAATGCGATCACCATGGAACCGAAGATGTAGAAGTACATATATTGGACTTCATCTTCAGGCACCCTAACAGTAAGCGGGCCGGTATCCTAAGGAACCGAATTGAATTCAATTGGATCCACCGGCTCAAAAGCCAATCCCCATGGGGATTGAACACAATGGACAACCGGTACGGTTAGAGATGCCCAGAATGCCACGTCAAAAAATGTTTTCTACCGCCAACCCCAAACGGGAACGCGACGAAAAAATTGCACACTCAATAGCGCCAATTGGTAATCTCGAACCCAACCCCATTGTACTAGCCTGAGAGCGAAACATGACAGCGATGAACGCGTCACCAGTACGAAAAAACCAACCTTTTTTCTACGGAATACCATCTGCAAATATGGTTGAGATCCAACCAAATCCAGAGACGTTGAACAGCACGTCCCTATGACACCTGACGAGAATTCAGTATAGATTCGAAACCACAACCCTGTAGATCTCTCTCCCAGAATTGGAAAAGTAGGTCACGTACCACACACGGCCACAGACAGTTTGACAGTAGCCGTAATTCCAATTCAGAAAAAATGACGAAACCCCCCCCCCCCCCCCAAGGGTAAAATGGTCAGTCCCTACATAATACAGGCACTGCCCCTCCTTCCCCATACGCTATGATCGGCCCCTGTACACACAGAGCGGCGACAGCGAACGCAGCCGACCGCACAACGTCACAGACGTTGTCAGGCAAGAGCAGGGAAAAACGTCATTAGAGCATGTCCTTTGTCGGCCATCATATATCATGGCATGTAGAACATCGAGAGCCATCCCACTCCCCCTTACTCTAGAGAACACTAAGAAATCCTTACAAACTCACCCCATTTAGCTAATTAATACATGTAGGATCTACACAAAACTGGGCAATGTATGCATGCAATAAACTTACATGAACTAAATGGTCAGTATGCCCCTTGATGAATCCTCAAGTTGAAAAAAGGGTTTCCTTACCTGAGAAGTTACATGTGTGTATGGTGTAGATTCAAGCCTCCTTCTCTCAACTCAGAGGACTATTACGCTATGGATGGCCAACCGGTTTTGAACTTAACAAGTAGCAAATAAACATTAGTCGTTGATGTAACAGTGCAGATGCAAAATAATATCAACAACAGTACCCACCAACACCATTCACACACCCACCAACAAAAACACTTGCCATCCCACACCCACCAACAATATTATTATATACCTGTATCAAGTGCATATACTGCCCGCTCCTACCCATGGCATATTTATACCCGTACGGCACACTGTGCCGTACAGGGTATGTGGTCACATGACTAGATAAAATATCGCCATTTTTAGGTATATAATAATACGAAAACGGGCTGACTATCTTCATACATCAAAATACTTGGTAAAATTATTGATCACATACATCCCTCTGCCTCCGGCATTGAGATGTATGTGATCAATAATTTCACCGCATATTTTTGACATACAAAGATAGTAAGCCAGTTTCCATATAATACCTACTCCCAAGAATCCACTGCTTCCCACTCCTACCTACACCCACCAACACCCACAAACATCAACACCAACACCTATGCCCAACAATACTAAAACTCACACCTGCCCTTTTCAACTTACCAACACTAACACATCTACCCACCAACACTAACAATCACCAATACCTACACCCACCAACACCTGTGTCAATTAACACTCAAACCACCAACACCAACATTCACACTCTCCAGGCAGGGTGAAGTGTAGATGTAGAACAGAGTGAGGTATGGGTGTAGGGCAGAGTGGGGTGTAGGTGTAGGACAGAATGGGGTGTGGGTATAGGGCAGAGTGGGTTGTAGGTGTAGGACAGAGTGGGGTGTGGGTATAGGACAGAGTGGGGTGTGGGTATAGGATAGAGTGGGGTGTAGGTGTAGGACAGAATGGGGTCTCGTTTGAATCACTACGTAATTCACGTGGCTTCGCCTTGTGAATTACTATATGATTCAAACTCGATGGGATACAAGCTCAGACTCTAAACTTTCATATGTTTCCTCTATAATATCACATAGGTATTCAAACCAAAATAACAATAAGGTTTATCATGATGAGGAATATGGAATATATCTAAATACTCTGATAGCTAAACCACTAGTAAGATATTTTAATACGAATTTGAGAGCTGGGATGATGAACAGGACTGTAGAGAACGAGTGTCGAGACGAGACCAGCCAGCTGTGTCTTACCATATAACCACCACCCATGTCGAAAACCACTCGCCCCACATTGGGGATGGGGTTTACCGGTGACCTGTCTCTCCGCAGCAGTTTCTTGGTCAAATTAATTAGTGCTTGTAATGACTAACACAGAAGCACAGTAATAGCTATAAAATTTATTGAGTTGACTTGAGTTTTATAAGTCGGTAGAATATAAAATACAATTAAGATATAAAAATGTCACAAGCTATTGATAAGTAGGGAAGTTGGAGAGAAGGGAGTGAAGAGTTTTTGTAGGGTGGGTGGGTGCGTGCTAAGCAGCATGGAGTTGTCCCATTACCTTAAGTCCATTTAAGGAATAGAGTAGACCGAGTAGCCAATGACTGCATTCGCAGCAACCCCTGACCTTCACCCTGACCTCCTTACATGATATTTTCTAGTGCCTTGTTAGGGCTATACAGTCGAGAGTTGACCTCGAATCTTAGGGGCCACAACCACCCTCTCAGCGTCCCAGATTGAAGTGGACGGGCGCTGCGCGGAGTTGGGTGGTCACGTGATCGGGACCACATGACTGGAATGCCGTGAGCCCTGGGCAGTGCAAGGTTTAGCCTAGTCTGAGAAACTTTGACTGCCTAGCAGACAGTCAGAGAGCACAACCGCTTATTCCCATAGTACAAAATATCAGGTCCTTGGTTCTCTGTAATACTGTCAATGTAAGTGCATTTATATGCTCCCTTACCTTCAGAAATGTATAATAATTCCTTTTTGATGATGCAACTCCTGTTTTGTTCCTTTGTGTTACTTTCCAGAGCCTTTTTGTACAACTCATTTAACCACATTTCAACAGTTCCAACTCATGTCGGCCATATTTGATAAGCTGGTTCCTGGCAATCCCCTGTGAAGGATTTCCTGCACTTTTGAAACCAGTTTTTTGTTATTTTTGGCGCCTGCAGAATACATAGACATGGATTTTACAAACACTGGCTGTTCTATTACTTATCTTATCTTATATTATTATGTACATTTTTGGTCGACCTGTTAGCCTAGGCCTCTATGGGTGTGCTCTCTGACTGTCTGCACCGCTTCACAGTCAGAGCCTCTCGGACTAGGTTGAGCCGTGAGCTGGCTGCGAGAGGCTGTAGTCCGTGGAAGTGCCCGAGGTGAGAAGCGGCAATCTGTGGTGGCCAGAAGGGGCTGTTGTTGAGCCGTTACATCGGTGGCGACAGAGCAGTGGCCAACATGAACATGAAGGCCAGACAGGTTGACAGCAGCCGGAGGGGGGAGTCCAAGATGGCTGAGGAGAGCTGGGTCCCCCTAAGGAGGTAGACGTTGAGACACATGGAGAGAATGCTACCCGGCTTGGAGTGATGGACGGGCCCAGGGGGCCAGTGTGGTGGCAAAGTTGAGGGGGTCCGGGTCACTGTGGTACGCTGGACACAGGGGTGACAGAGAGTCACTGTTGCAGGCATGTGTGTGGGGCGCCCAGACCAGGGACCTGTTTCAGTAGTTTTGTGACATGTCTAGATGGCGTCTCTGACACCATACGGACAGATCACAAGATTGCAATCGATGACACACAGAGTTTCACTCACTTCTCGTAGGAATTAAGCAATGACACTTTAAGTTTAACATGAATAGGGGATACATATAACCTATAATCGTTCCAAATATGAAGAAGATTGGCCACTCTGATTTTCTGATATTTGCTAGTCTTTTTCCGCTGTTGCTTGCACTGTTGGTGCCGCTGTTGATGTCTGTCTAGGCCTAATGTCACGAGCCTACTGAAACAGGTCCCTGGTCCTGGGGCTACAGTGGACCGGGTGGTGAAGAGACCTGTAACGATGCGTTGTGTGCTGACAGTGACCAGGCTTCAAAAAGGGGCCAGCTGTTCTACCTCAGCATGGGGGGGGGGGATGGCCGTTGGGCCGTGTGAAGACATGTGGAGCCCGATGGGTAGCAGTGATGACCTAGAGAGCCTGGGAGCCATGGGCGTGCCGAAATCTTTGTGCCCGGGATTTGTTTGCCCCCTTGAGCTTGAAGGCAGCACGTGTAGAGGGCCCTGGACCCAGCGGCCAGGGAGGAGGTGATGTCAGTGGTGTAGCCTGGGGTGAGGGGTGAAGGCAGAGGAACAGGATATGCGTGCCATGAAGAGGCGGCTTAGGCAGGGGAGCGGCGTGCAGAGGGATGTGAGGTGAGGCCCCCCCCCCCCCCCCCCCCCCGAGTTGTTGCGAAGCTTGACTGGTGGTGTTGTGACATGTGACATGACATACCCAGTGCACTACGGGCCAGGGCAGTGATGTGTCATGTGAGAATGGGTGGTGTGTTGGCAGTGATCGGGCTTTGAAGAAAGGTCGGGTGGTTCTATCCCAGGGAGCTGTTTCAAAACCATAGACTTAACCCACATTTTGAAACAGCTCCCAGGTCTGCCGGGCTATGGGGAAGCGTGCAGGTACATCGGCCCTAGATTGGCCGCCACCGCTGTCTACACTACGTTCAAACTAAGAGGTTGGTAACGTTAACCCATGGACGTGTCCAAGGATTCTCACTCTCGGACCAAATAAGTATGTTCTACATGGATTCTAAGATCCCAAATACTTGCAAAGAAATATTTATATGTTAATAGATTCATAAAGAACCTTATATCTGTGGTCATTTTATCAAAAATACACCTAAAGAAGATGAGAACATAGAAAAGTGACTTCCAGGGTAAGAATCCAGTACTCCTTACAACAAGAGGAACCAGAGGAACCAGTCACATGAACCAGTTACAACTGACAGCACAGAGTAAAAATAGATACGAACAATAGCTAGAGTGACCTTCCTTTACCCGCTACCACGCCAGGTCACGGTCACGGTCAATTTAACGTGACCAGAGCTAACGTAGTGTAGCTCGGGTGGCCAGTGTACAGCGGCCCCAGGGGTGAAAACATTAGACGTAGTACATCCCGTTGTTGACAGGGCCAGGACGCTCAGGCTCTCAAACTAACCCAAAGGTGGCGCGGTGCGTGGACGGACTAGCGGTGAGGGTGCAAAGCCAGAGGAGGAGGAGATGTATGGTAAGGCGAGAGGGAGGTGGGCGCCTCTGAGCTGGACCTTTTGGAGAGTTTAGGGTGACAGGAGTATGTGGGAGGCTGACCAGGAAGTAAATATGTGTAAACTGGCTTTAACAGTTCATCTACAGGTGGCAAGATGAGCGAGACACATGCGTCGCCCCGGAGCCTCTAGGTTGGTAGAGATTGTCTTGAAATTTCAGAATTCCAGAGCAATTGCCGAGGCAATTGAGAATTAGAAAATTGGAGTTACATGACCCCAGGGATAGGAAAAGGGATAAAGTTCATGTTAATTATTGGGCAATGGGAGTCGAGATAGTTACACAAAGCTAACCACATGATTGACCACAACTTGTCAGGATCAAATCGGCCCATGTTCTTTCCACAAGAAACTTTTCAATGACTCACACGAGTAGTTCTTATGTAACCTCCCTCTAAACGATATACTTTCTTTTGGCTCCTTCATTTTCTTTTGCACAGCGTAGGTCATCAGATCATCACTAAGCAACACGGGACTCACCCCACTACTTTCCACATGACTTGAGTTTGGAAACATGAGATCAATAATTGATCCGCCCACTCCTTCCGGACGTGTGACGGATTCAATCAATTGGGTCATGTCATGATCACGGGTCAGTTCCACTAGTTTTTCTCTTGTTTCTGTCATCGTTGCCCAACATATTGACGTTAATGTCACCAATTATCCAGAATTCACTACTGCTTAACACATAACATAAAAGAATATTTCTTAGATAGTCAGTGAAAGCATCCACCTCTCCATTCTTTGGTCTGTAACAAACTATGACCACCACTGTTTGACCACAATTTTTTTCCAACTTCGGACTCCGAAAGGAAGTCTAATGGAACGAAAGAATTACACCCACCACTGTTTTGTTCCTTGTTTTTTTTATTTGAATACTCAAACATTCGATATCTTCATTTATTGTTGAAAAGTCATGTGATTTTACAGCATAGGGATACAATGATTCAGATTGTATTGTCCTGTGACTTTGTTGTTATGAACTGTTTTGTGTACCATGTCTTGTATGTTCCATTGTTGAGTATTCTTGTTAATATATAGGTATGAATGATAAATTGATAGTATCTGATGAATGACAACATGATAGAAGATGATCATTTAACTGAGCTGGGTCTAAAGACCAGCTTATAGACTTTCTTTCCTCATTTTATCGCATATATATACTCTAAAATAATATACCAATACAGTAAAAATGAATATTCTTGTTGTCTGCTGCACCTGGCATGTGTAAGGTAGAACGCCTCTGTATGCAAGTGATTGTACAACTTCCTTAAAATCTTTAACTGAATTGAAGAAAAGGAGATACTTGTAAGAACATGTGCTGAATGTTTCATAAATGACTTTCACTGTTATCAAAAAGCTTTTATTAAAAAATTCTTTATGTACAAGCAGGGTTCTCCTCGAGTCTGGTACATTGACTAATATCTTGCTATCTCATCTTCTAAGCATTTGTAAATAATCAATGCACATTTATCTATGTTTGATTAATGAATGCTATACTTTATATATCTAGGAGGCACATCAGAATTGAATAGCTAAAACAGCAAGAGATCTTTTGCTCTGTTCTTTGCTTCTAAAATATTATCATCCCACTTGATGATCTGTTTGAATCGTGTGAGTGATTGTGCTCATTTGATTATTCATTGATTGTGGGGTCCACTGGACTGCCATGGCTCAGACAGAGTGACTTATATTTGTTCTTCTTAATCTTTATTCTTGATAATGTCAGCTGCTCACTCAGCAATCATCATGACTGGGAAGTTAGTGTTTCCTGATGGAATCTCCGGCATAATGGATGCATCAACCACGCGCAGTCCTTCTAGTCCGCAGACTCTGTATGATATACAAAATAAAGCTAAAACACCATAACATCTGGACAAACAGATTAATCAATGTGAAATTTTCTAAATTGCTACTTTAAACTAAAGTGTCAGACATATGTCATATATTCCATTATGAAAACCATGTTACTGAGAATCTTTCTATGCCGCACATGATCTTCTCTGATGAAAAAAGAAACAATAACAATAATACAGTTCTGGTCAAAACATCCTAATCATAGTAAATCCAAGCAGAACACATGTCAGAAATCCAGAGATTCAATATAAGAAAATGCGATTGAAATACTCATTGTGTGGTTTTTTTGTATAAAGCTTAAAACTGAACACTAATCTTGATAGGTGTCCAATAGAGGAAATAATCTCTTGCATGTTAACTGCATGTATCAAACTGAAAAGATTTGCCCCAAACTGAGTTTTGGGTCGACAACAGCATTTACATCACTGTCTGGACCCATGCGACATGTTGATGTAAAGTGGGACATGGCTAATGTGTTGCTCCTGACAAAACACTCCCAGTACTCATCACTGCCTGATGTCTGATTGGCACAGTTTGGATGAATACGGGTAATCTCTTTAGCCCCAAGTTTTCCAACCATTGGGGTTGACTTCATGATCTTCCTGTACGAACACCTAAATAACAAATAAGATCTCTTTAATGTGGTAGTAATTCAGGAGACAAATACATATATGTATATGAGGCAACAATATATTATATATATACTTCATGGTGGTTCATACCATCAGCACTTTCCATCAACTTTCCAATACATGTCATGGTACCTCGAAATTGCCAACATATATATATATATTGATCTCATACATTTTACAAAGACTGAATGCAGTATTGTTCTCTTCAAAAGTCACACAATAGTTAATTTGAATTGTTCATTAAGAAGTTGATCTTGTGAGATATTACCTGACTTCTGAGACATTTAGAAAAATTACATAAATACAAAATCTAGAATAAAACTTCACTGTGCATCGACAAATGGTTGTAAATGTGAATCTTAATATTCATCAAGCTTTTAGGTGTGAGGAGCACTTACACCAGGCACATAGATATGCACATCTGGCAACACCTGGGCCCTGTTTTTTAGTCAAAACCATTGTGAGGCCAGGAAGGCCCAAGACCAACCAGCGATTTCACGACAGTTTTGACGACAAAAGATGGCCTGTGTGCTATAGACGGTGTCGTAGTGCGGCATGGACGATCGCCGGTAAAACTATCGGCCGTCACGACAGGTATAGAACTGTCTAAGGTTCTATAAAACCTCACTGTGTTTATAGAAGATTTCCCATGCTTTCCATACGGATTAAGCAATGATATTTTAATACGAGTAAGGGATACATATAACCTATGATTGTACTAAATATAAAGAAGAACGGCCATACCGTCGCGAAGATATCGGCGTTTGACTTTTTCACTCCCTCCGTGCATTTGCGTTGGTTGCTGTTCTTTTTCACTTCCTCCGTAGTGCGGCAGGGTTTCGGCTGTTCTTTTTGTCTCCCCCAGAGGCCGGCGGGAAGTGCTAGACACTAGCCACCAGAGCAGTATTTGCTATGACTAAATTCAAACGCCGATATCTTCGGAACGGTGTGGCCGATGTTCTCCATATTTAGTACGATTATAGATTATATGTATACCTTACTCTGTAAAAATTTCAGCACTTAATTCTTAGGGAAGTGAATTTCTGCACCGGTACGACATGTCAATAGATGTCTTAGGTCTAAGACAGTTTTGGAGACAAATTTACCCATGTGACCTTACATGTCTCATAGCACACCTCAGACCACCCTAAGTCTCTTAGAGCAGTGATAATTACCCGACCCCCTAAACTATCGCGACTATAGTACACTGACAGCAAAAACATGTCGCCCGTAACGATGCTCGTCACTAAAAAACAGGGCCCTGTTACATAGGCTATTCACCTAAAGACTAAGACTGTAGTTGGTAATGAATCTTAAAACTCCAATAATAATATTACAGGGATATGTTTTCAAAACTTAGAATGAAACTGCCATAACGAATACTATTAGGACTAACATCAGGCGACAGTGACCACAATTGGATTGTCAATCCGTTTTTTGAATGTGGTCTGCATAATTTCAGGATATCTTTTGCAGTTTTTATTGTTTACTATTTTCCTTTCATAGTGGAAGATTTTTGTAATGAATGATCGAACCCATCTAGCATTGGTCCTAAAAAGGGTAAAACTTGTGACCTTTTAAGAAATTAAGATAAAAAGATATTTTATAAGACCGATCACTCTAGGTAAAGAGAATGCAACACATGCCACGATAAGATCAATTCTTTAATCGTTCTTGGTTTTAAAAACACCTCCTAGATTTACAACTTACCATCAATGAGAACATCCACATCCCTCCTCTCTGTGAGATATCGCGGTTCAATTATTGGGTGGTCAAAGGGGTTACTTGAATGTAAGCGAATGTAACCAAGACTTGCTGGCTGCATTAAGGTAGGTGTGATGATCATACCGTCTCTTCCTTCTAGCCCTCCATATAATGCTTCATGCACCTTAAATGAAAATGTGTTGCTGATTTAGGATGGGTGATGAAACGTCTATACATCTTGAGGTGTTCTTCATAAATAGTTATGGGCAAGCAAAGCATTACATAAATAAAGACTAGTGCCCTAGATGTATGGAGAGAGTCAATATCTGCATATGTGACTATTTGCTTTCTTCTGGTGCTGTAACTGCATTCCTATAGGATTTAAAGTTAGGAACAGAAACAAAATATCTATAATAGAAATATTCACAGCTTTACCTGTATACTATGGTGATCTTTGACAGTGGTACACAGGCTATATTTTTATTGGATAAAGACTCCAGAAAGTACCAGAGTGCCTCAAAACGTGGCCAATATACTGCTTATAAAAGTAGTCATGTTATGGATCAGTGAATCCACATTTCTCAATTTATATCAGCAATAAAACAGCGGATATCTTACTTCTATTTTAAAGTTGAAGAATTTAATGACCTCCTTTTCATACAACAGTGTGTTCCAAACTATGTACTGAAGAAATGGACTGAGATTACCATCTGGTTGGTGTTTAGACCGCTCAAATCCTGCGCCAATAACACCAATCTCACTGAAAGGTCCAGCATAAAAAGGAAGTGCACAATTATATTTCAACACTACCTGAAAAGCACTGTTTCTTATACTTTAAAAGGAGAAACTTCGTGGACATTGTTTTATATCATGAATTCTCATCATTATCTCATCAAATTCACTTATCGTCATTAATGAAAGGCATACTACTACCATAAATGATAATTACACAGGAACTTATGGTATCATCTCTAAATCATATTTTCTGTTACATTTACTGATGTTTATGAGGCTTTCTCTACCAGAGTCAGAAGGACGAATCTCAAACAAAGGCTCAATAAATTATTGGTTCACTAATGATGTCTAGCATTTTTACCCTATGAGGTTTAAAATGTCCTTTATAAAAAAAACAACCCCAAAACCCCAAAACCCATGTAGACTCGGAACACATCAATGGATTGGGATATATAAATATTGAGGCAGCTATACAAGCAACACCATTTAATCCAAGTGAAACAAAAACAGCATCCATTTCCTTATGTTTTTTTATACTTACCTTTACCAAATAATTTGTATTTTATCAAATCTATTAAGCCAATTCGCTCTGGAACTAGTGCAACAGGTTTGTCTATGGTGTATGCTACAACATCTGTACTCAGATGATTCTTCAAGTTTTCTCCAACTGGTAAGTCAGCTACAAGTGGGATCTGAAAGGCATATACACAGATAAATAATCTCAGTCAAGATGACCCAACATTAGCACTTAAAAAACCTATAAGCAATACCAATTGTATCTAATAAAAAGGATGATATATGTCTAAGTATCTTTGATTAGTCCCCTATTGGACACAAGTACTTCCAGAGTTGTAGTTCATGTTTTCATCATGTTGCCATCAGTCCGAAGAGGTGACATCAAGGTGCCATTGGTCCGTGGTGCCATCGGTCCAGTTACCCACCTCATATAGCTCATGGTGAGGTAAATTATAGAAAGTTATGGATTTGTTTATTTCTAGCTAATTTTCTCTATGGTATAAAAATGTAAGTATAGCAAATAATCTTCAAAGCAATGTAAAAGACAGCATCAACACTGTAAACCTTTGCAGTGACATAAAAGCCGTATATTTTCAAAGACCTGGATTTACCTCAATGGAAACATTAGTAGGTACTGCAGGATAGACCTGTGTGTCTGTATTACCCCTTCCCATAGAGAATATCATTTCATCAATTTGATTTATGGCAAACTGGAGAACAAACAACATTAACAATTTCCTATTTCCTAAGTCTAGGCACCATCACGTTTCTCTCAGGGAGAGTCCACAGAAAATAATTGCCATTACTCAATGGCAGCAAGTACCAGTGTGAAAGAAAATAACATCCACAAAACAAATCTTTCCCGTTACCCTATTTCTCATGGTAGGGTTATCGTGATACTTAAATTGAATTATTATTAACCTTTAAGTCTTCAAGGTGTTTTTTGGGTCCAATACCAGACAACATAAGGATCTGTGGTGATCCGATGGCTCCTGCAGACAAAATGACTTCCTTCCGAGCCAAGACCCTTCTGACTAATCCCCGATGCAGGTACTCCACTCCTACAGCCCGTTTACCCTCAAACAGAACCTAAAAATAGCAGAGACCAAAGACAAGATAGACACAAACACACAAAGATTCGACGCAAATTCAGTCCTCCAGAGGGTTTTAAGGATATACATAGTGATCCCCTATGCTGATGCAAGGGTCTTTTTGTAAAGAAAGGCTTACATTGTTTTGACTGATGCGAGACTAACATACGTTATAGTAGATACTTGGTTTGACACTGATAGTGATCCTGGCAAGATCAAGCTGGATTTCACCTTATTGAGTGCTGGCATGTTAGGATCTGGCCAATTTGAAACTATCTGTTCACCAAACAGGATAGCGATACACATGCTCAAGTTTGACAAGAAATGAAATTTTGTCAAAAAAAAAGAAAAATATAAATAATGAATCACATGAAGCAAAACATTTCACTTTATTTGTTAATAGCAATAAATTAACAAACAAATCTAGAGAAACATTTCCTCTGTACACTGAAGAGATTGGTCAGTACACACAAAACTCCATTTTGTGTAACCCTAATTTAATTCCATATACTAACCAAGTCCTTAGTTTGGCTTGAGGATACACCTCAAATTTCAATATAAAAATAGATAGTCTCTGTAGATAAATAAAGTCTGTATTTCCAGCTCCTGGTATGACACATGCGTTGTGCAGTCCTTGAGGGGTATACCAGTACATTTTATCACTATTCATCCAAATGGTCTTAAGACCAGTACATACATGACATTAATTTTCAAACACAAAATTGAAATAAAGACAGTTCACCCAGCCAGAGGCAAATCCCATTTCCGGAAACCTCCTATTCTTTTCTTAACATGCTCTTCACACTTTGTTTTTTGTTTACATACTTAAATTTATCATAAGAATCAATATTTCTTATACTGGGACACAGCGCATTCCAAAGCACAGCTCCCCTGTACAGGGTACTAACCTTATATTTTTCATACCTGGGTTTCACAGTAGAAAATACGATACCATCATTTTGTCTTGTACATCTTTGCGAAATTGTTACTAAATTTGTGTCGTTTTGTTTTTTGTACATAAAATTCAGCAGATGGCTTTCCCTCCTTCTGTCTAGCGTGGCATAACTCACATTTTTATGTACCTCAAAATCAGAAATTTTACGTTGCTCTCTATTAGCTATCCTCAGAACCTTTGTTTGGATACTCTGTAATTTCTTCAAACATGATTTTGGCCCATTACCATATAGCACATCTCCATATTCTAAATATGGCAAATGTATCCCACTAGTGCGGTAAATTTCATTTTCCTGTACAATCGCCCGAATACAGTCGGCCAATGTTAAGCCTAATAGAGTTTTTTTATTAGGGGTAGGATAAAATAGTGTACTGCATAGGGTTAGGTATACAATTTATACTGCATAGGGAGCAGCAGTACATAATCTTCAAATATCAGTACTGCATGGGTACATAATAATCGACTGTATACATTAGATGCTCTCCCCGAGTTTATATGCTGGACATTACTACTTGCCCTAGCAGGGTGTGATCCGTCCTGGAACCTGTTTCACTAGTTTCGTGACAAGTCTGTGACACCATACAGACATTGGGGTTGTCTAGTTTCGTAACGACACAAGTAGCTGCCCCTAGGAAAAGACAGACCCCAAACATAAGAATTAGACATCATGGACCTGTTTCACTTGTTTCGTGACAAAAGTGTCAGACAGACATGAAAAGCGGTACCAACAGTGCAAGCAAGAACGGACGAAACGGAGTCTAATGTCTAGTTCTCATGAAACCGCACGGTACACGGTCATCTCGCCCCCATCGGCATCTCAGACCCCTTTTTGTGCAGTCATCTCGCCCCCCCCCCCTCGCGGCCGCGTTTTGCACTCCCGCTTTCGTGGATAGGGTTTATGTTAGGGAAAGGGTTAGGGTTAGGGATAGGGATAGGGTTAGGGTCAAGGTTTGGGATAGGGTTAGGGAGAGGGTTAAGGTTTGGTATAGGGTTAGGGATAGGGTTAGGGATAGGGTTAAGGTTTGGGATAGGGTTATCACACATGTATTGTAAGATATGCTTTTGTTTTGTAAGATTCTTTATTGGGGAAAATAGACAAATAATATAATACAGCAAAGCTGGGAATCCGTATTTGTGTAAGTAATCACATTGGAAGACATTCACCGTTTTCGCGCATGAAGGCGTGAAAGCTGTGAAAGCGGGGGTCCGAGGTGCCGATGGGTCCGAGGTGCCGTATGGGGTTCGAGGTGCCGTAGGGGACCGAGATGCCAAAGGGGCCGAGACATCCGGGAACCAAACAGGACACACCATCTAGACACCATCTAGACATGTCATGAACTAGTGAAACAGGTCCCAGGTTGACCACTGCGGCTATGGTACTATGTCGCAATGCAATTTTACCATCGTCCTATATCACACAGTTAAGACTTAGTTTTTCCACCACTGGATTTGGCCTTCCAAATGGTCTGGTCATCAAGTAACAGATTGACTAAGGGTCTCAAGCGAGAGTCACCTATATTATTATATACCTGTGGTAGTATATCCTACACATACGGCCCGTTCCTACCCATGTCGTATTTATATCTGGACGACACCTAGGTGACGTACGGGGTATGCATGTGGCGTACGGGGCATGTACGGCGGCAAAATCCAAAAACTCCCCCAGAAGCAAGGTTAAAAATTGGATATTTTAAGGTATATAATAGAGAATCGGCATCGGTTCATCTGATCGCCGATTTTACCGCGTATTTTATCCGTACGGAGACAGTAAGCCTGTTTCTCTATAGTATATCCACACTGCTTAAAGTCCTACATTCCAACCTGGACATGTCTGACTGTATACATGTGTATTTACCTGTTTATTTGCTTCAGTATGCTTCCATGAGTTCACAACGTCTGGTAACTTATGAAAGATGAAAGATATAAAATCAGGACCGCATATTACACAGCAGCAGCACAGAGCATCATTATAGTGTAAATATCATGAATTTAACTTAATTACCCCAAACACAAAAACATAGGAGATACTAAGCAGGATATATATGTCACGGTAGATGTCAAAGGAAAATCACGCAAACTGGTCCCATCCTGTCCCCAGGCAAAAAAACAATTAGTCTGAATGCCAAGATGTCATGGTATTGCACTGGACCTGAGCCGAGCACATATATTGAAATATATAAGAAAGGTATAAGAAATGTAGAAGTAAAACTGTGAGCTATTGTATAGCAGAAGTTAAGCATATATCCCATATGAAACGCCCTGAGAGCTGTATCTAGGCCAGTGTGTCAGCACACAAGCACCCAAGGTGAAGGCCAGTAGGATGGAGCATTAGGGCCAGTGGGTCAGCGCCTGTCCCACTTAGCAGGGATGGATCATTTGGGCCAGTAGGTCAGCGCCTGCACACCTACTGCCCCACTTAGCCTGGGTCAGTAGGACAGGTCATTTGGGTTAGTAGGACAGAGAGTGGGAGTGAGCATTTGGAACAACGACCTTGACACTTTAATGCATGCAACCTCAATACTAGCTATATAAGCCAGCTACACCCATCATTCTGGGTTCTTAGACTGGCGTGTGAGGAACCTGTACCTGTGGAAATTACCAATAAAAAGAAGCATTTCAAAGTACCTCTGAGCAGATCTCATCTGTTAAGGGCTGACGCAGCCAAGAAGAAGTTCTCTACCTACTACATCCCCATGGACTTAAACTACAGTATTCTAGTGATAAGTTACTCCAGTGTTTGTGACATATTCTAGGACTTTACCAACTACAGTCCACATATACTACACAGCTCTCCCCATTTACCACACATACAACCAACCATCATATCACTGTGGACCAGTACTACATATTGGTCCACAGTTCAGCCCATATGGTGGAGTAAAACCCAAAAAAGTGAACTCTACGCACCGGTGATTATACTGCACAGCCTTTATTGTAGACACACTTCAGCGATGGATTTTGACTTATGCTATGTCAAGTCCACCGCGCGATACTGTGATTAATCCCGGATTACGTACACCAACGGATACTCCAACACAAGGTACACAGCCTGGCCAGCCATCAACGTCAACACTTGACTCGGTGGCTGGTAGCACAGGTTCCACACCACGAGCTCCCACGCTCGCGGCCACAGGTGACAGCGCTTCGGGGACCAGATACACACGCTCATCTGGCCCTCCCCCGGAAGCATATCTTGGTAAAAACCAGGTTTGCGTACACGGTACATGGTACACACCTGCAGAAGCGGCCGCTCTGCTTGGTTGGCCCCGTGACGTCAAACACGTGCTTCCAGTGGAAAAGGTAGTGGTACCAACCCTACCTCGCCTGGATTTCTCACCCTCCAGTCAAAGGAACCCGGACACCGCACGACGGCAGCAAACTCCACATAAGGAGGTCCTGTCAGTGCCCAGCTGCAGTGCTGACTCTTCTCGGGCACCTTCGGGTAGTCCAGTGCCTGTGAGAGAGGAGCGGCACCGGGCTCGACAAAAGGCCTGGTCTGACCCGGCAAGACCAGCAGCCCTAGTCGAAACCACAACTGGGACTGTCAGAAGTCTCTTCCAAGAAGAGCCTTCCTACACACAGGGAGGTGTGGTGCCCGACAACCGTACTCAGTGCTTAAACTTGTTTCACGACACTACTCCCCAACCAGTCATGCCAGACCAGGCAGAAGGAGGCCAGGCCGCAGGGCGGCTGCCCAGCCTGAAGCTTCCATCCTTCTCGGGGTCTGCCAGTGAGTTTGTTGAAACATATTTCGATAAGGTGGACTCCCTGTCCACCATCTACGGTTGGACAGATGACCGACGGCTAGCAATGGCTCTACATGGACTCTGCGGACGTGCAGCGGACTGGGTCAAGACCTTACCAGACGCTGACAAGCAGACGTACGTCAATCTGAAAGCAAAAATGATTGACATTTTTAGTGATAAACGACCGATGTGGCAGAAACATAAGGACATGTTTTCCTTTAAACAGGATAAAATTCAGTCAGTGGTGGAATACGCTGGAGTTTTACGCCAACAACAAACAAGATCTGGAGTTACGGATGAGGTCTTGATGGCAGTATTCATAAATGGCCTGGATCCCCTGCTGGCCCGCCAGCTGGCAATACAAAACCCCGGCCAATTTGAGGAGGCAGTGCGCTTAGCCTCCAGGTTGGAGTCTGTGGAACGGCCAAAGAAAACCATGGCTGTTCTATCATGTACAGAGCCCACAAATGCCATAGGGGACACTACCACGTCAGCAACCACAACAAAGCCAGCAGAGCCAGACATGGACCGTATGGTCTCTGCCTTCCTTGCGGCCATGACAACGGCAGCTCAGCTCAGTGGCCCTAGAGAACAACCTCACCAGGTCAATAAGGACCGTCACCCAAAGCACCGTCCACAAAAGAACGACCGACAGCACCGCGCTGCGCCTGCGGGCGGTGGGCGTGATGAGGACGGTACACCTTACTGTGTGATACGTGAGATCTACGGGCACTCAACTGATTCCTGCAGGTGGCTCAAGGGCAGGCTAAAGGATCTCAGGCCGAATTACCCCACAAATCAGCCACGAGACCAGTACAACTCCCAGCCCCGGGACCAGGGAAACTACCCGAACAGCCCGGTGAGGCGGTAATAACTAAAATACACCGGGCGCTGTCTCAAGACTCACAAACAAATCCTGATTCTCCAATATTCACCCATCTTAGCTTTGATCATACCAAATATGAGGCTGTTGTAGATACAGGAGCAAGCAACTGCTTTATATCTCAGAGCCAACTTGAAAAAATTCCGGAACACTGCATTATAGACAGACTGGGACCCACAGGGGGGACCATCACCCCTGGGGATACATCACAGGCTGCCATCCTGGAAACAGCCCGCCTACGGTTTAAAGTGGGACAGTTCAATGTGACATTTGATTTTTATGTTGTGCAGAGCTTGCTCTATGACATTATTATAGGCCGTGACTATCTGGCTGCCACTAGAGCAGAAATTGACTTTAAAAATGATGAATTCAAGTGGTTTGCTGCACACCGTGTTACCCCAGTAGCCGAGGAGACAGTTCCCCCAATGTCGGAATTAATCATACCAGCCCAGATCTGGGGGACAACAAAAAATACAACCCCCATGGTGTTTGAACCCTCAGGAATTTCCCCTGTGATGACTGAGTGTTGCTGTTACAGTGGCTGCGGCAGACCATGGATTAAAATACTCAACCCAACATATTCTCCGGTCAGGCTTTTGCCCTGTGATGTACTGGCATACGCTGAGGTGGATTACGAGATACCAGCAGCCAGCCTTGAGGACATAGACAGGGTAATAGCTGATCCCCACACCCCAGCCCCAGTCTGCTCAGCCATCGCAACACTATTGACAGCTAAAATTACCAAAGACAGTGTTAACACCCCACCAGTAGAACCTGATGGGGAAGACGAGATAGACCGAATCGACCTATCTCAATCCTGCCTAGAGGCAGATCAGAAGCACAAACTACGCGCTCTGTTACGTAAGCGGCGAAATGCTTTGGCATTTACTAGTAAAGAACTTGGGGACTGTCAGATAGCGCCCATGAAAATCAGATTGGATGAATCAAAAGGACCCACAGCTTGCAGACCTTACCGCTATTCCCCCAGGAAAATGGATATCATAGACGAGCAGGTACGACAGCTCCTTGACCTTGGGGTTATAGAGCCCTCCGACTCAGCTTGGAGAAGCCCTCTAGTAGTGGTGACAAAAAAGGATGGGCGTCCTAGATTGTGCACAGACTTCCGGCTATTAAATGCTATTACTTACAAGGATAAGTTCCCCATGCCTACAGCAAGATCACTGTTCCTGTATATGGCATACAAAAAGCCTACAATTTGGTCTGCCTTAGATTTGCTCTCAGGTTACCACCAATGCAATATTGAACCCTCATCAAGGCAGTATACAGCCTTTGAGACACCCCTGGGAGTGTTTCAATACAGGAGGGTGGCCTTTGGACTTGTTGGCGCACCATGGGCTTTTACAAAGGTACTTTCCTTGGCCTTGAAAGGTCTCATTCCAAGGGTCTGTTTGGCTTACCTGGATGATATCATAGTGTATGACAGCACGTTCGAGGAACACCTGGAGAGCCTCGATCTTGTACTTCAGGCTCTGGCTCGTGCTAATCTGCGCCTCAAACCTGAAAAATGTGAATGGGCAAGGAGTGAGATTAACTTCTTGGGACACATCATCACAGCGCAAGGACTACATACACAACCGCGAATAGTCGAGAAAATAGGAAGCTTTGGCAGGCCACATAATATAAAAACGGTCCAAGCTTTCTTGGGCCTCTGTAACTACTACAGAGCATTCATACCGGAAATCACACAGAAAGCAACACCGCTCTACCAACTCACTAAGAAGGGAGTAAAATTTGTGTGGTCGAATGATTGTGAGCAGGCCTTCCAGATGCTTAAGGCAGTGTTCACTAAGCCACCAGTGTTGGTGCATCCAGACTTCAATCAAATTTTCTACCTCCTAACTGATGCCTGTGACACATCTTGCGGGGGCGCATTGTGCCATGAAATAGACGGACTGTACAAACCCATTTCATTCTGGGGATGCACAATGAACCCTGCTGAACTGAACTACACAGTTACCGAAAAGGAGGCTTTGGCTGTAATACGGGCATTACAGAATTTCGAAGACATTTTGCAAGGATCAAATATAGTTGTGATAACAGACCACAAGCCCTTGGTCGCACTGCTGAATACTGCCCATAAGGCACCATCAGCACGGCTTAGGCGCTGGGCACTGTTTGTTTCAGCCTTCCATATTGAAGTCAAATATGAGGCCGGAAAAACACACTACCTTGCTGACTACCTGTCCCGAACACAGGATGGCCCACCACCTTCTGAGGAGTGTGAACCAAGCGTTGGTCCAGAACTCTTGGTGGCACAGGTAGAGGAGTCCGACCCTCTGACCCTGGATTGTATCATTGAGGAGCAGACAAAGGACTCACGCTGTAGACTGCTTTATGAATATATCAAGCACGATCTGCTGCCAAGCGATGAATCGGCAGCCCGGACCGTTGTGGCGCAGTCAGAAGCCTTCAACATTTTTCACCCAGGCATCCTGTGTCATACCTGTAAGATACAAAAGAAAAGGATGCAGAATGATGTAGTACGCTTAGGGCCACAAATTGTGGTCCCTACCTCATTAATACCACAGGTCTTGGCCCGACTGCATAGTGACATCCCAGTTGGTGCTCATGTGGGAAGAACCGCTCTGATAACAAAGGTCACATCTAAGTTCTATTGGCGTGGCATGCACAAAGACATTATGGATTACGTAAAAAGCTGTAGCACATGCGCACTACGTAAACGCGTCCCCCATCCAAAAGCACCTGCCAAATCATGGGACAGACCAACAAGACCATTTCAATGGGTACAGTGTGACTTTGTAGGCCCATTGAAAAAAGCCTCAGATGGATCTCGATACATAATGACATTCATTGATCTGTTAACAGGTTTTCCCGAGGCATTTACCACCAAAGACCAGACTGCAGCCACAGCTGCCACTGTGTTCCTCACTGGCATAGTCTGCAGGTATGGTAAAGTTGAGAGACTGCACTCAGATCGAGGACAGACATTCCTATCAAAGCTACTCAAGGAAGTGACAGCCAGGGTTGGCTGTAAACAGTCCTTTACCACGGGACGCATGCCGACCGGTAATGCCCGTGTGGAAAGACTGCACAAGACACTGGAAAATGTAATAGCTTGTTACATACCAACCGAACACGCATCCTGGCCATCGTTGCTGCCCGTCGCGCTCTGGGCGGTACGGTCCTGCGTCAGCGGCAGAACGGGATTGGCCCCATTCTCCATGTTGTTCGGCCGGGATCCAGTCGCCATGACACTGCCAGAACTGCCCGAGGATGTACCTGAAATGACGGATACTGAACATTACATCCTAACAAACAAGATGATCAAATTGTTTGATGACACAGCTAAGGCAGTAACAGAGGTGTATGAGGCGGAGCTACGGGATAGGCTCGATGCTAAAGCAAGACCATCAAAGCTTACAGAAGGAATGCTGGTTTACATGTACGACCCAACCTGCACTGAGAATAAGGCCTCAAAATTTGCCCCACGCTACAGGGGACCATACCGCATAGTGCAATGCAAAGGGGATAATTTAGTGAGTCTGGTCTCGCTACATACAGGGAAAGAATTACCCCATCTAGTGAATGTGTGCAAATTGAAGAGGGCGTATGAGCCATGGAGCCCAACGACAGCCAAACCACACACTGAGGACATTGGGAATGAATCAACACATACAGCACTGAGTACAGAACACACCAACGAAGTGGAGCCGACAGTCTCTCCACATTCGGACACTGGTGTTCACCATGAAGCCGGTGTGACGCAGGACGTCTTCCCTGACACACCGCAGAAGCCGCCGCAACACGCTAATTGCGGCGCAACACAGCTCAGGCCACGCAATTGTCGCACACATTGCGTGACCCCTGCTGGCTGTATGACTGGCAGGCCCCCCAGCTCGGGCACTGCCAAGGACCCCGACAGTCGGTCTAACATGCAGCCAGCCCCATCCTCACCTACTGCAGATGGTGAGGATACACACGCCACGGTAGGCAGTCCCCCCCCAACCCAAATAGTGGCAGAAAGGTGTACAGTATCCCGACAGCCATGGGAAAATATGGGACACAGCAAGGGGGATGGTCAAGCCACCACAAATACAGGTCATCACACTGGGGCCGGACCAGGTGACCTAAATATCCAACTGGCTACAGGTCGCGACCCACTTACTACTTCTACCACAAGCAAGAAAAAAGGAGGGTCAAGGCCAGCCAGACAGATATTTAAACAGGGGACTCAATCCTCTAGTCCCACTTCACATCCACATGCTGAAGCGAACACACCTCCAAACACTGGACAGTTCTGGGACATAGACAAGATCACTGGCAAACGCAAAAGTGCAAAGGGCCTATCATACCTGGTGAAGTGGAAGGGACACAGGGCTAGGAATTGGGTCCCTGCTGACAACTTCCACCCAGACACAGACCCGGAGGCACTTCTAAAAGCCAGCAAATAGATAGCAATTGGTATACTACTTACCACTTGGACCTGCACCGGACACTTGTGACTCGACCGGAGCTGTCAGGATTCCTCGAAGGAGGCAGTACGTGGTCGCCACCTTCCTCTCACTATCAGCGTCCATACTCCTGAAAACATCATCAGGGCCTGGCGGAGATACAGGATCCAAGATAGGTGCAGCCGCGGGAGCAGGACGTGGTGACATACCATAGTCGACGAAGGAAACATCCACACCTTGACGCGAGGCTAGGGCCGAGATATCAGCACGACATCGCTCTACCTCAGGGGTTAGAACAACGGATATTGCCCTCCTTCTGACACTGGTGCTACTATCCCGCACTGTAACTACAGCACCTGATTCAGCCTGCAGCGAAGCTGCCCTAATCCGCTTGTACCCACACTGACTGGTGGGTGCAGCTGACTCCATCTCACCACCCACACCGGGGTTGACACCATCGCCGGAACCACTGGGTAATCCGCCTGGCCGGTTGATTGCTGCCCCATCCGGTGGGTCGGTGGATCGAGACGTATAAACATCAATATTAATCAGGGTGCTGCCCTGCTCACTGGGGCCCTCAGCAGGCTCCACCTCACTGCCCGCACTGGAGTCGACACCACCGGGCGGGCTACTACGTACTCCAGTTGGCCCGCCGATGGGTGCCCTGTCCGGTGGGACCGTGTTTTGGGGTATACTCATATCCTCATCTTGACCAACGTATCCAAATCCAATGAGGTGTGAAGTGAAGCCATCATTTTGAAAAATAGAAAGAAAAGCCCCTGGTGTGGGACGCCTCAACCACCGGAGACTTGGTGACTTTAGATTAGGAGTGGTATTCATCCTCACAGTCACAGTCAAACTGACCACTTCCTCTATATGTACCATACTATGATCTTCAGATAGAACTGGCTTGACAAGCCTGACAGACACACCAAATGCTCTCAGAAACATTGAAATCACTCTCCTCACTGCTAGTGAGGCAGTGGAAATTCTTATAAACATTCAGAGCAGGGTGCAAACCCATAACTCCAGGCCCAGTATCAACAGACTGCTGTCCAACCCACACCTGGCCGCTGGTGAATAAACAAACTGACTGCTTCATATAGCTGAGATACAGAGCACCCTAACTCCCTTAATATTTGGCGGATTTTGATGGGGTTACCTTTATTTTGACGGTATTTCCGCTGCCAAGACAGCTGCGCCATTTATTTTCACTTCAAGCAAAGATCTGTGGCCATTACGACGCGGTAAACACCCGCCCGTCGCCAGCCAGGCAGCTGGTCTATTGACACTAGGAATGACTGAATTCCTGTCTCTAGCTTAACTGCTATTTATCATATAAACATGGAATAACCACTATATCAGAGCTCCAAACGTACTCTATCTATTGCATTGAGATATAGTTGTATGAATCTAAATTAATTTAGTATCAGGAACAAGTGAACATTGTCAGTTGAATTGATATATCTAAGGACATAGCACATTGGAATATATACATGAACATCCTGAGTTAGCCAGCACATGGATTAACTCTGTTGTAACTTCTATCACCTATTGACAATAATTGTGCAAATTGGACTATCAATACATATGTGTGACTCTCTTTGATGTTTAACTTAAGACTGTAGGACAAGTTTCATTAGGAGGAATATAAAGACATCCCTTGTTGGAAATAAGTGATTTCAGGACTTGAAATATTTCTACCTGCCCTTACACAGGGAACCAGCAGAGCTTAATTGGAATTAGCAATCCAGGATCATATTCATTGAAAACATACCTTTCTACATTTTACAAAATTATGGATAAAAACTCAACCATGATGTACATTATTTGGATTGCCATTATTTTAGGTAATGGGGTTAACTCAGTACCCAACCTACTTAATCATCCAATATTCAGACCCAATCTGGGGGTGGCTTTGATGCCAGGTAAGCTCATTGCAGCAACAGAAGGTAATTTTATATATCAGGGATTCCGAGTCCCAGTTCCATGGATTAATGGCAGTTTGCCAGGATCAACACCGATCTCATCATGCTCGACTCGTGTCACTTTCTCAAACAAAGTGGCAGAGAAGGCATATCGACGGATGTGTGCCAGAGCTGCCGGTGTTCTCCCAGCACTGCATAGTGTAACACAAAGACTGACAGAATATCAGACCAAACAAGCATCTGACATTCTTGAAGCCATCCCTGCTTCTGCTTTTCTCTACAGAAGCGACAGGTCAAAGAGAGGACTTATTAACTTAGTTGGTGAATTATCTTACTATTTATTCGGCACGGCCCGTGCCTCAGACGTGGAAACTAATCGGCTTCTGTTACAACATGCCAAAGAACGCATTAAGCAAACTACGACTAACCTAGGAGCTTTTGCCAATGCCACCATCCTCAAGTTCGAGGGGGTGGACAACCAAGTGACGGAAATTTATAGTGAAATCGATCGGCTTCAGAGAAAGCTGTCCCAGCTTGGGGCAGCAGTTGAGATTATGCGGGAAGACCAGAATATTGATAGGACGATCCAGCGTATGGTGGACAGGATCCTGACCCACCATTTTTCAGTCATGGCCTACCTACAGGCAATAATCAGAGAAACAGACAATTTCGCAACTGGTATCCGTCTGCTACTGCGTGGAGGATTAAGTGAAGCCATTATTCCTCCATCGACGATTAAAGCTTCTATGAATGAACTGGGTGAAGTACTTCGTGTAAAGTTCCCACGCTTTCGCATTGCTTTTGCTGACCCGTCGTACTACTACGACAATACTCAACCTCAATTCCTTATCAGGGACAATGAACTTTTGATATTAGTAAAGGTGCCAATTACACCACAAGCTCACCTCTTCAGAGCTTTCCAGGTATTGGCATTTCATGTCCCAGTGCACTTTTCAAACTCTTCAATAGTGGATGCTACGGTCATCGGAGGTTTACCCGACGAGGTGGCCATATCTATCGATATGCAATACTACGTCCCTCTCACTACACTTAGTTTCCGGGACTGTGTGGGGGATACCATTCTAACGTGCTCAGACTTTATCTACGCTACCCCTACTACTGTGAAGTCGTGTTTGGCAGCCATCATAAAAGGCAGGGACACAGATGCCTTAGCCTGGTGCCAGGTGCGGTATGTGCCCCAGCCATCTTTTCAGGATTTTGCGGTGCGCATCAATGCACAGTCGGTACTGGTTGTATCGAAGGAAAAAAAGGGACAACTTCTATGTGACAATGATCCAGTCCAGGAGGTGAACATTTTTAACTATGCAATTATAACAATTGGCTGTAACTGTGCCTTCCAAACGACAAACATTTGGATAGGCTACCAAATTGGGAACTGTGGCATTGAGCCGCCTCCAGTTGCAGTGTCCTTTCCCGTCAATCTACCGTTTATTAAGGCATTTGACCTGAGTACAGCTTTTCACCTGAACTTTAGTGGAGAGCCCCTGGCCGTTCCGGATCCCGTCCCGGCCAGTCAACGCCAGAAACTGCTGGCCGAGCCACAGCCCTCCAAGGGTCATGACATATGGACAGTTGCTGCAAAAATAAATGCCGACATGCGGAACCCTCCTCCGGCTGATATCAACCCGCAAGATGTCAGCTGGGGTTCCGTTGGTCACGTCCTGGGCTCGGCTTGGCGCATAATCCTTGGATCCGTAGTGGTGCTGGTTGTTGCTGTGGTCCTGTTCTGCCTTTGTAGAAAGCAAAAGGTGCCGCTGATGGCAATGGCGACCGCCTTGCCCTCAGCACAAGCATCAGCACTTGGGGCGGAGCAGGGTCTGACTACACAGCTGCACTGCACAACTACCAGTGACATTCTGACGGGGCTACTCATCCTAATAATGATGGCACTACTGTTCTACCTGCTAAGAAGGTGCCGTCAGAACCGCAGACACGGCCAGGATGGAGTTTACCTCCAAGTGTCAACGCACAGAGGACAGGTGGACTGCTACGTGTCCCCAATGCCCATACCAGGAGTGTGTACCTTGGTGGGAGAGGGACCACCCATAACATCAGCAAGCCTGTCGTGCTCCTACTGTAAGATGAGTCTCCTGCCTAATTGGGGGGCGCGGCTTCTAGTGACACAGCCCAACGATGCCGCCCCTCCCGTGACCTTCACCCTACCACCGGCCATTGATGTCCCATGGGCACTCGCCCTCTTCCTCCGTCGCCGTGCACCAACTAACTTGGTGGCCAGGCTTGTACAGATCAAAAATGGGAGAATGACACTCATTGCCGGCCCAGATGCGAGACCTGAAGGTGAATGGTCTGTCACAACGCTCTTGGCGGGAGCCTCGGCAGCACGCAGCCAGCAGGCTATACAACCTGCTGGACAGGCACCGGCAGAATCACAAGTATAGATGAACAATGCCTAGTGACTATGAGACTTTGCACAATATGATATGGACGATGTATAAGTAGTGTTTTCGTAGTCGGTGTGAGTATCATTATTTAGCACCTTTTTAAGTAACTTTTTGAACTTAGAAGTGACACTACCAGCTTCTCGGTTGTGGTTACTTGTGCGTAACCAGTCGGATTATGAACTTATTGGATACTGACCCTGTTGTATCTTGTTAGTTTTCAATCTTTTGTAGGTATGTAAACCCTGCTACAACTTTTTACTAATTTGTAACGTATAGCATAACTGTGTTTTATGGTCGCTTTTCCCAAATGCCGCTCATAGAAGGAATCACCGATGCTCTATATACCGATTGTCCCTAGCTCAAGAATTGATTTGGTGTCGAACCAGAGTAAAATATATAAAAATGCTAATTAATCTTGTGAACTCAGCTATAACAAAACGCTCACAACTATTTGGCAATATGAAAGTAAGACAGGTAAATGTCTTATAATAAAAAGAAAGACATGTGCCTTTCTTTTCAAAAAACCCCAGGGAGTGCACTGGACCTGAGCCAAGCACATATATTGAAATATATAAGAAAGGTATAAGAAATGTAGAAGTAAAACTGTGAGCTATTGTATAGCAGAAGTTAAGCATATATCCCATATGAAACGCCCTGAGAGCTGTATCTAGGCCAGTGTGTCAGCACACAAGCACCCAAGGTGAAGGCCAGTAGGATGGAGCATTAGGGCCAGTGGGTCAGCGCCTGTCCCACTTAGCAGGGATGGATCATTTGGGCCAGTAGGTCAGCGCCTGCACACCTACTGCCCCACTTAGCCTGGGTCAGTAGGACAGGTCATTTGGGTTAGTAGGACAGAGAGTGGGAGTGAGCATTTGGAACAACGACCTTGACACTTTAATGCATGCAACCTCAATACTAGCTATATAAGCCAGCTACACCCATCATTCTGGGTTCTTAGACTGGCGTGTGAGGAACCTGTACCTGTGGAAATTACCAATAAAAAGAAGCATTTCAAAGTACCTCTGAGCAGATCTCATCTGTTAAGGGCTGACGCAGCCAAGAAGAAGTTCTCTACCTACTACATCCCCATGGACTTAAACTACAGTATTCTAGTGATAAGTTACTCCAGTGTTTGTGACATATTCTAGGACTTTACCAACTACAGTCCACATATACTACACAGCTCTCCCCATTTACCACACATACAACCAACCATCATATCACTGTGGACCAGTACTACATATTGGTCCACAGTTCAGCCCAGTATACTGATATTTTAACCAGTCTCACTGTCGCCAACACCATGAAGCTTTTACAAAGTCACATCTTATGCGTAATACATATACAAAGTAGCAAAAGTGAGATAAACTTACATCGACTAACTTGTCAGCACACCCTTCGATGGCTCCTCCTCTCCGGCCTCCTGTTCAATTCTCTTCAATTTCAATTATTTTAACGTGATACTGATCATTATAGCGGGGGCCCAGCCTCCTTCATTGACCTGGCTGTTTCGGTCTGTTTCAGTTTTTGATCTTGACTCAAACTGTATGATTACGACAAGGTAGTTCATCCTGGAAATATGTTATTATAGAGTTTATACATAAATAGATAAATAAATAAATATATTGTCCAATGACACACACACACACACACACACACACACACACACACACACACACACACACACACACACACACATATATATATATATATATATATATATATATATATATATATATATATATATATGAGGAAATAAACCCATCCTGGGGTTATTGGATTTTAAGCCGAATGGAAGGTGGCAGGTCAGATGGTGAACCAGTGGACCAGCGAGTGGGAGGACACCTAACGGCGAGAAGGGGGACTTCAGGCGAACCTCGGGCCCTTTTCAATAGTTGGGCGTCACTAACCAGTTAGTGACGTGAATAGTGACAGCAATAGTGACAGGAATAGTGAAAAAATTAAGTCTCATTTCATAAGGCATGTCACTGTAGGGGTGGTGTGTCAGTTCACTGTTGGTGACATAGTGACATTGCTCCCTGGGCCTGACAATGGATGGTGTTAGTGCTATCGGGAACAAGTGCTGTCAAGGTGAAGGTCACCACATAAATTAGCGACTACGCTTGAGTAATTCTACCCTGGCCACCAGAGCAGCATTTGCTATGACAAAATTAAAATGTGAATATCATCGCATTGGATGGGCTGATCCCCTTCATATTTGGCATGTTTATAAGTTAAATATGTCCCTAACTGGAGTTAAAGTTTCATAGCTTAATTCCTAACGGAAGGAAAGTTATGCATTTGTGACCATAGAAGCGAGAGGGTATACCCTCTCGCTATTTAGGACACAATAGTGACCACTACAGTGACTGGACAGCCACTTTTGAAATGGTACATGCCACTATTTGCGCCCCTCTATTACCCTGTGTCGCAGAATGGGTTGTCACTAAATTACTGAAACGCGAACTGCCGCTATTGTGTCACTGGACACAATAACAGACGTCCTACAGACTATTGAAACGGGCCCCAGAGGACCATCGGTCTCACTCAACCTCTGCAGACCACTAGGGTCAGACCTCTCTCACACGGCGTATATGTATAATTCTTATGTTGGAACTGACTAGATTCACCAAATTTAATAGTTCCTTATTGACAATCTAGAAATATAGGAGAATATATTGTCTACCTGGATAGATTACATTATATTCTAACCTAATAGCAAGTTAGTTTATCAAACTGGAGTACATGATATTTGTTACTTGGACAGCTGTTCAATTAGGTCGATATTTTAATGTTCATGACACAAACATGTTATATTGATGGAATATAATATAATATTATAATATATTTCAACAAGTGAGTACATTGAAAGCAGAAGTACACTCAGCGTGCCAGAGAAAGGTTATACTAAACATCCATCTCTTTTGTTTGGCCTTGAAAATACCATACACCGCATTCCAGCACATTTCACCCTTCCACTCCGTATATAGGACACTTGATTTAAATAAGATTTCATCTGCCAAACTCCGGTCCCCTTACTAATCCAGGGATAAGGGGATCATCTAATATATTCATCGTCAACTTTTCTTTCATTTTAAAAAGGCTACATCACCATCCAGTTAAACAATCCCGTTTATCTGCCCATACAAACAAACCATAAAACAAATGTAAAACATAATACATTTATTTAACATAAATCACTAAATCACAGATCGAAGTACGAATTGGTGGCGGCAGTGTTCAAGGAGTGTGAATGGAGTTGTTGTAGGCTCCGGCTACAGGGATGATAGCACCAGTTGTGTAGGTAGATTTGTCAGACAGCAGGAAGACACACAAAGGTACCACCTCCTCCATTGGTAGACCGATACGTCCCATAGGAATGGACGAATTTGCATAAGCTTCATACTGAAAGATGAAATGTGAATATGCTTGTTATTCCATCATACTATTAGGGCATCTAGATGTATTTTTTCCATTTTTTGTACTTCTATGATATCACGATGTATAAACCTCATTTGTACAGTAATTATGATATATAAAAAGGTCTGGTGGTAGACCGCTATTTATCAATACAGACGATCCATATTCAATTAAAAAAAAATCCAAGCACAGTGAAATGTATCTAAGGGATAGTAGTATATGTATAGAATTCAGCACCACCTATGCTTACTCGCGAACATACCAAGATTGTAGTTAATATGGTATCTGTTTAATGCAATTGCCATATATAGGGTTGATAATGGGGAGGAATAGAGATACATTTATAATTAACTCACTTTGGAATAGTAAGTCTGTACTAAGAGTTGTTGAATTGAGGAATTTAGACCATGAAATATTTTCATGAGAGATGCTTTTTCTGAATTTATAAAAGAAGAAAGACAAAAACTCACCATAGCAAGATGTTCTTCTGTAAGCAGACAGTCCCCCATCCTGAGGTTGAAGCGTGACTTCAAGGCACACGGACTAAAATATGACAGACATTAAAATGTAAATCTAAGTATTTGTAAATCAAAAATAGAGACAAACCTATACACATAAACTCAGTTTTAGTTTTAACAAGTATGCTTAGATTATTTAGAACCTGTTTTGAAATATTCATGGATTCGATTCACTGATCATGTATCTATCAGGGTGAAAGAATAGTAACACCCTGCTGAAAGATTCTATGATTAATGATATTTCCTCCACAAATAGCTAATAAGTATAATCATATTACTTTAGTTAGAGAAACGCTATAGATACATAATTTTTCTTACTTAAATGTAGAGTGTAACATAATAGATAGGTGATGTATACTTACGCAATAGCATTCACTCTGACACCAAGGGGAGCCAATTCTGTAATCAAGTAAAAAAGAATATAGTTGATTATAAAAATAAGTGTTGACTAGAGTAGTATTGATGTCACATCTTCCTTTTTAAAGTTTTTATCTAACCTGAAGAATCTACTGAGGAACAAGTCCCTGTTTTCGATAGGCTCCAGTGACCACGGTAGGATTTCCAATTTGTCATACTGTTATAAATAGACCTGTGGTTGTATTTATCTAGGTTTTCAGATTTGTTGAGAATATCTATTTTTCAAAAAGCATGGCCGTTGAAACAAACGCACAAGAACGTATTTAAAATGAGACGATGTTATCTGAATAACATATAATTGATCAAAGATAAATGTGGGTTGGATTAGGTAAGGGACATTACGGTTTTCATTCGTGAAGTATCTTTGTAGATGTTATAGTTTCTTCGTTTGGCAGTGAGGGTTTGTTTGGTGAAAAGATCAAAATCGTGACCACTTGGTAATAATCTCATCTGATGTTAGGTCCTTCCACAATGAGAATTTATATCTTATACTCCTTCTCTGTGCTTCTAGCCGAAAAGGATGGATCCTTTTTTAGTTTAGGAGCAGCTCCTTGACATCTATTTCTTTCATTTTCAGCAATATATCTTGGTTCTCTTGTATGCCAACATTAGTGGGTGTGCTTCCCTACTCTCATATACCTGATTGATTTTGCATTTTTGTGTGTATTAGTTTAGTATCGATTATGGCTTGAGTTTTTAAACATATTTTAGTGCTTTGTTTTGGATGCGTTGCGATCTGTTTTTATGGAGATATTGCAGTTTTGCGCATAGATATCACCGTATTCGAATAAAAGGCAAGACTTTCGTTTTATAGGTATATATTGATTGAGACGTTGTTAGATATTTGGAAGAGAATTAAGAAATGTTTTGTGAGCGGCCCTCTTTGCCCTCATCTCCATTACCATTAGTGTTCAATACAGATAAGGGTATTAGGTCATCTAATATACTTTTTTTTTAGCTTGCAGTGATCACGAAATGAGTATAATCTGCTTGAATGTTCTTAGAAGAGTGAAATGTGTATTACTTACCTGCCGCAATAGCTCTGGTGAACTGGTTGATTGCAGCTTTAATAGTGCAGTAGCAAAGTGCTTGATATGCCTGAAATACAGGTATATGAAAGAATGATGTCCATGAGTTTCTTTAAATGTTTTTACAAAAGAGACTTATTTCATTGATACGAATTTGTGTTTGGTGAATATTTTCCGAATGTGCAGGTAATGAAGAAGAAACCAACAAGTTTTGGTCAAAGTCATCATTCTCCATGAGTTTGATGTGTAGTGATATGAACAAGGCGACAGCCAAGTGAATTTCATGTAGCATTCAAACAAGTTGCAGAACAACATCTTTGACCAACATTAGTTGCTTTCTGTATTTATCTCACCCCTGTACCCACTAAAAGAATGGACGACACACAGGATAAAGACCATGGGGAACGGACTGAAATACTTGTAGAGGCATGGAGAAGGAGTCCCAAATATTAAGCCTATGGGACAAAAATACCAGGGGTGAGATAAAGCTCTTGATTTCTGATTTCCAATTCTTCATAACATAGGAAGGTCGGACTCTAGAAGGTAGGCATACTATACGGAAACTGGCTTACTGTCTTCGTACGTCAAAAATACGCGGTGAAATTATTGATCACATACATCCCAATGCCGTAGGTAGAGGGATGTATGTGATCAATAATTTTACCAAGTGTTTTGACGTATGAAGACAGTCAGCCTGTTTTCGTATTATCATATACCTAAAAATGGCGATATTTTATCTAGTCACGTGATCACATACCCCGTACGTCACAGTGTGGTGTACGGGTATAAATACGGCATGGGTAGGAGTGGGTAGTATACGTAGTTCATACAGCAACAGGTATATAATAATAAGGGTTAAAGCAGAGGCTAGAGCATGTAACAGTCTTTGCCTAATTAGACTTGGGAAGGTACATACCTGTCTTTCGCCAGATACACTGGACATGTTGAGGATAGCACCTTTTGTTGCCTTTAGGGGCTCAAGGAAGGCCTGAGTGACATGGAACATGGACTTGAGGTTGCCATCAATGATATACTCCCAGTCTGTCCACACTGTTGTATGCAGAGTTGACATACGCTTTGTTCCCACGACATTAAACTGAAAATAAAAGAATATATCCGTTATATATATTTCTACATTCTCGTAATTATATACCATGACACTTGCCACGACAAGTACCAATATAAAACATATCGTGTCATTCAAAGGCAAATGACATAACGTGCAATATAACGGTTTGACAGAAGATATTCACAATATTCATTGCAAAGTTAGTGCTACTGCAATCCGATAACAGCAGTTTTACACAAGGTAACACAGCTTTAGACTACTCATTACCCCTTTACCCCTGGATGAAAGAGAAGGGGCCGTAGTTGGGCAAATATAATTTCATTGAATTTTATAAATGAATATAAGGATTTAGTTGTCCTTATTATTATCAATTAATATTGAGAAGTTATTCATAATGAGAAGTTATTAATACTTATTATTAATAAGATATGTAATAATTGACTAATAGAGCGAGTCAATTATCATGAATATGTAGTATAATAGAATATAAGAGAAAAGGCCTACAAAGTTAGGTTAAGTTGAGAGAGGTAGGTGCTCAGTCTAATACCGATAATTCTGTGTTTAAGAACAAAATTGTATTTTCCAAATGAGATTAAAAGGTTTCTTGATTGATGATGAGATCTATTGAAGGGAATCTACATACCAGGAGGTCAATCTGCCCGAATTTCTCCACAGCGGCATCCCTGAAGCGGTTTACAAGGAGTGGCACACGCACATCCCCAAGCTTGCTGAATATCTGAAAATAGGAAAGAAGCATTCAGTATTGAAGTACAATGATGTCATCATTGTTTATTGATTGACTGAGGATTAATTTTCCCAAGCCTTACCTCGTAACTTTGACTTATTCCCACCGGAACATAGTTTCTCTCTATTCCTCATGGTCCAAAATGCAAAATAGCTCCTAATGGATGAGTTGAACATTTTCATGTAAACCTAGAACTATAGAGGGGCAAATGATATGTTCATCATTGATGAGTGAGTGTGGAATTATAATAGAAAATAAACAGTTTAAAGGTTTGGGTTTTATCCAGTCTGCGAGACATTTGCTTTATCCTCAACCCTGGGGTATCTTTCCTCATAGACTTAACTTTGGGAACCCGTATCATATGCAAATAGAGTATTCAAGAAAAAGAACTCAGTGGGGGGTTATGTCACAAATATTAGCCCATTAGTCAATGTGAAGGCTGAGACAAATTCAGAAACCTATTCAAGTTTATGGTCAGAGCTCAATCCCATCTCATTTGAATCGCTACGTAATTCATGCGGCTTCGCTTTGTGAAATACTACACTATTCAAATTGAATAGTATATGAGCTCTAGCCGTAAACATTCATAGGCTTCCTGTATAGTAACCCACTTAGTAACCAGCTACTTCTACAACTGCCCGGCCAAGCACCAGTAGATCAATGAGGTACTTTAGTCTGTAGTGATTGGTCATGGTCAGCTGAAGTTAGAGTTAATATAATTTGCATATTTAAAAAAGAATCTCAGCGTACTCACGGTAACCACTGAATTTGTATATCATGTATTGCTTATACAATCTATATGCCTAAATAAATAAACGCTACTAAAACTAAGATAACTGAAGAATACGATTGCTTACCTTCTCTTTGGGAAGACCTGCTTCAATGCACTTGTGCACCGTCTCGTCGAGCCTGCCCTCGTGGATGTCAATAAGAGCGAGGGATGCACCCCAGCGTGCCAGCTCCAGGGCCACACCACCTCCATGCTCGCCTCCAGCGCCTGAGGACCATATCAGAAGTGTCAGTAGTTTTTTTGTTTTTTTTCTAAATTTTTTATTCATACTGGAGGAAATTTGGACCTGGAAAAAGGTCCATCTTCCAACGGCTCCAGTGGAGTAGGTGGAAGATAGGTGCTAGACACCTTAGGACCTCATCTCAAGGATAAATAAAAGCTATAAAAAGAAATGTGCCTCTTGCCTAACGAAAATGCTTACAATGGCAGCAAGTGAAATTTACCTTTGGTGCAATAAAGATAAGACAGTAGCAATTTCGGTAAGTATAACACAACGTATGTGGATAATTATACAATGTGATTTATCAGTACAACCTGACCATAAGACCTAACAAATATTCTGTCAATCACATATATATTAAATATACAAAGAAACATCTTATTTGGGGCTCAACTTATATGCTCATAAAGTTAAGCAATATAATTTTGCCTCAGAAGCTATGTGTAGCAATGCGACTCTATGGGACACATAGCCTGGAAGCTTGGCCAATATGTACATATTATAGGCCAGGTTACTACCACCTTTTTTTAAGGAAACACTCTAATAAGTTAGTTTTTTAATCTTTTGAAAGGTTGCTATCATACTATGTTGTATCATCACTGATTATGAACACGTATAAGTAAGTTGATTGGGAAACCTCTTGTCAAGCACACATTGCTCTCGCTGGGCGTTACTTGTCCCATCGTCCATTGTTATCTATAGATAATCTAACCCTTCTATGACAAGGCAAAAGTTTGAAAAAGAAATAAACTGATAATGTAAGTAGATGATGCGCTCAAGGAATATATTTATCTACTTTAGGAATATTGCCAGTCAGGATCTGTTCCTTATAACTGTCCCATACCTCACTATCCCCCTTCCATAGTTCACTTCCCACAAGGGATTGATTCATAGTATGAACTTAACGCTGTCTTTATATCTCCCATTCTACGTAAGCTGTATGAATGCAACAGCAGTAATTGTTCAACAGTGTCTAAACTCAATTTGCTGTACCATATCTTTGAATATTATTGAAATCAAACGGAAAGAAATAGATATATTGTTGGAATATGCCTAATGAAGGATATTGTTTATTAGTTGTCTGTAGTCGAACTGGTTAATGAACGTTGATAATTGTTTGATGGATCTAGTATTATAGTCGTACGACTATCCTTTGTAAAACACCTGTAAGTTGGTGAAAGAGATTGTCGAAAATATAAAATTATATTCATTTTAAAAATGTATGGGCGCAAATAACATTGGAATATCGCACTTACCAGTGATGACGGCAACCTTGCCTGCGAAGCTGCTGTAGTCCATGATGGATACGTTTAATGCTTGGTATATCTCTAAGGGATGTGGATGCAATGCGTTTGCTGTTGCTTCTGCTGGTTTCAGCCCATCTTACCACTTTATATACTCTCACACACCCGGTACCAGCTGCAGCCACACGCATGCGCCCTCTGTCGGGATACAGCTGACCTACCAGCATGAATCTGACGCCATTGTTTTAGGTAATTAACTCAGGTTGGCACGTGCCAGCAATAAGGTGGGGCAGGGTGAGGGTAGGGGAGGGGATGAGGGCCACGAGATTTCTGGAGCATTGAGTTAGATTTTTTTCTTTATATATATATATATATATATATATATATATATATATATATATATATATATATATATATATATATTGCCGTGTTTATTCGAGTGTCCATAAACATGTACATCAATTAATGATGAAATCAACAGGTAGTTTTGACAGAATTCCATATCTAATTTTTAACTTTCTTTTGTAAGAACCTCTTTACGGGTTGAAAGCTTCTACTAGACACCGCTTTTTTTCTCTTTTTTTTTTAAACTATGAATTGAGTTGGAATTTAATGTGTTGGACGAGACAGAATGCTCTTCATCATTCCAATGTGTGACCACAATACAGAAAAAAGTCTAACTGATGATGATAAAGATTTGTCAGAACGAAAGAATTTGTACCAATTGAGTTGGACTTTAACCCTTTACAGGCGGGGGTCTGTGGCAGACCCATGTTGGTTGAGACGGGTACCAGGGACAGGTATAATTCTAGGGGGAGAGCCTATTGTTGTCCAAACCCAGATTCTATTATTTAATCACGTTCTCTGACACTTCAAACTTGATTTTGTTATTTTTACCTGATAATGTTCAACACAATATCATAAGTATATTCGCTGCAAATTTCATATTTATGGATCCACCATTTCTTGATAAAACAATAAAATCCTATATATGGTAAATGATGCCTCACAGCATGATTCGCACTACACAGGAAATGCCTCAAGGCATCACTCGCCCTCAATGGGTTAGAGGCAATCTGGAATAGAACATTTCCAATTAACCAATATATATATATGCCAATACCGTTGGGGATATTCCGGGAGTGAAAGGAATTGATTCATCTCAAAATATATTCAACTGGAAATGGAATATATTAGATATATGATTCAGAAACCATAACGGAAAGGTTTAAATTTGTCAAAAGCCCATGTCTGTGTGTGAGTTAATTGTCAGTCTGTCAGAAAATATAATTCTTTGATATGTATGTAGCAAATACACCAAAGTTTTGTTGTTATACCATGTTATATAGAGAGAGCTACGTGTTTTGGTTGGTTGATGAGATCTTCCCCTTTTCTATAAGGAAATATAATACTCATGTATTTAACTTAATTAGTCGAAAGTGCAGTGGCAAACTCATATCCTAGGTTTTTGGGGTTATAAACAACATTAGATTTAAAACTTTTGTTCATCATATATCTCCCCTCCTATCCAATCGTTCAGACCACATTCTCGATTTTTTGTTTTTTTCTGTGGCTACACTACCCTTATCCTTAAAACCTCTAAATGGCCGGAGGGGGGGGGGGGGGGCTGGTTGGTGTTTGTCAACTGTCTTCTTTTATTCTTTTTTAAGCATTTTTTTTATTAAGGGAATATTGTGTTAACAGTCACCGAATTCGGCGATACAGCTGTGTTTCCACCCGGGCCCTATTTTCATATTCTTTCCTCATAACCAAGTTCGATTCAAATTGCATAGATGAGATATCAATTATGCCAGGTTCTAGATTTATATACATGTGCATGTAAACATGCTTGTTTAAAGGAATAGGGGTATTTGGATTCCATCCATTAGCAGAGAGACAGTATGGACCCAATGTCCACCCTTATTCTGATCACACCCGCCAATTACGACGACCTCAACACTCACGAGTACAATAGTCTTACACGGCAGACACCATGCAGGAAATTCACAATGAGCATACAGGTAATGTCTGTGATACAGTGTGTCACGCCTGTCACCACTGTGTTTCACCGAGCGTGTTCTGTCCTCTGTAGAACAAATAAACCAGATCTGCATCTCAGGGCATCCACAGTGTAAAAGAATAGAGAGGGATTCAAAATGATGGTGTTCGGGCAGTGATACGGGAAGCGACCGCAGCGCTTACCTCTCTTAGAGTGGTGAGTTTAGGAACTATAACACAGAGAATCGCCGAGTGGGTCGATCATATCATCATGAAAATAAACCAAATTAAAGGCTTTTAAAACTATTCAAATCCCTTAACTAGAGACATTGGAAAATAGGATGACACTCAATGGAAACTCGTGAATCGTTGGTGTAGATAAAAAGATCGCAAGCAGATTATCAGTTCCTATAACTATAGGCCGTGCAACCATATTGGGGACTGGAAACTAGTTATTTTTGACTTAGTTTACAAAGTTTCTCATAACTTAGGCTCTAAACAAGATACAAATTTGCAAAAGGTAGCATATTAAATCTAAGATTATGGGCTTTATTATCTTGTATATACTGAATTTATTCAGGCAGTTGATCTGTTTTCATTTTCTATGTATTTCCTCAGAAATCATGTTAAAAGTTATGCAAAATGTTTGATTCCTAGAATACGAGTGAAGATTCCATAGAATTCCATATGGAACAAAAATCTAAACCCAATTTTATTAAGTAGAGCATCATTTTACAATCATTTTTATATCTTAACTTTTGTGCTGATAGTAGAAGTCAAAATGGATTGTTTTGTTATGAAAATAGAAAAGTATTGTCATAGTAGGCGAAAAATTGAGAGAAAAAAGGTTTGGTTGGGAAAGATGCAGTATTTTGATATTGTAATTCCAAAGAAAGTTTTTCCTTTAGTTGTTATATATGAACAAATGCTTACTTAAACTAATTGGATATGCAGCATAAGTCAATCTATAAGATCTTTGAGGGAAACACTATTTGAATTCACAACCCATCATAGTCCCTAATATGCCTTCCTGACCTATAGCCACTGTACAGGGTGGTGGCATTCACAATAAGGCCCGGCGTCCACCTACTACGATATGACTCCGATATGGTCTACGATGCACCTCCCGATAAAATATCAAAATCGCGTCTGAAGGTCACCTAATATCGTGGCAGTTGACCACGTTTCTGCGATTAGACACCGATAAAAAAAAACATACAATGCGTGGTGGATTGCCTTGTCTAGATTAGCATGTATACGATTTTGCAACTTCCCGATATGTCTCCGATATTTTCTTTTTGTATCGGTGCCATATCGGTAGGTCTAAATTTCTACCGTGGTAGGTGGACGCCGGGCCTAAGTATTTATCACACTTGTATACATCTATGCATCGAAACAGAATAAGCTCACGACCAGAGTGAAGAATGGCTTGCCGCTCGCAATTTTTTATTCGAGGCGTTTTCCCGGCAAAGTTTTTCCTTTAGTTGTTATATATGAACAATTGCTTACTTAAACTAATTGGATATGCAGCACAAGTCAATCTATAAGATCTTTGAGGGAAACACTATTTGAATTCACAATTCAAGAAGAATGGCTTGCCGCTCGCATTTTTTTATTCGAGGCGTTTTCCCGCCAAAACGGCGTTTTTTTCTCTCCAATAATCTGTACCTTACAGAAATGAGAAAGAAATAATTTTCTCTAAATCTGCCGTATCAGATCACTAATGAACATCGTTAAAGAGCCTTAAGTTTGCAAATAAACCATTTAGCATGAACTATAAAAAAATGTTAGTTAATTTTTCATTAAATAATTTTCTTCTAGGAAACTATAAAATAACATTCTATGAACAAGTGAATTTGGGAATATTTTCTTGTCCAATTTAATAACGCTTTGCTGTTTCCATAATTTTCCTGTTTCCAAGTATTTCTTATTTTTTCTCAAGTAGAATACTATTTATTACTTCTGATGGTCCGATTGATAACACTGTATTGGAGCATATTTTAAAGTCAATTTTATTGTAAGCTCTCGTGGCTATGAGTTTTTCTGTTGCAATGGTTTCCAGAAGAATCTTTCTTGTAAATCTTCTGATTGTTGGGTGGTGTCGGGAGCCTGAGACATGTGGATGATTGTGATGTGATATAGATGAAGGGCATATAACGTGCGTTTTATAGAAAGTAGGTTCTAAATTATGACATACACAAAATTTCCTCTGTATAGAAGAATACACTAGAGGAACACTTTACCAGCTTACAAGCCACAACCAAAAGGGACTTTAAAGGCCAATTGGACCATTCAGCTTGAAAGTTAAAACCTATGTCATTTTCCTGAAAATTGAATATGATGGTCTCTAAGTACTGTTAAACACATATCTAAATTAAAAAGCAGTAATCACCATGCTAGTTTTTGATTTCAAGATCAATATATATTTTCATAGTTTTACAATAGAATATATAGAAATGATAAAATGTTGCTTTTCACATAGTGAGACCCATGCTATTTTCTTCAAATATTGTACTGCACATTTAAGGTTTAAAATTTATAGGTCACCGTCCTTTTCCTATGTAAGCCAAGCAAATGTAAATTGGCCTAATTCACCTATTAAGATAAACTTGATAAAACATATAATATAGTCATTTAGAATTTGAATAAATCACAAAGAATCAGTTTGGGCCGATAGGTAACAAAATTTGAAAATCACCACGTGGCGCTATCACGAACTGTGGGATATGCCTTTAATGCACAGTTTAGGCGCTTTTGATCAGCAGACAGGAAACTACGGTAGCCTAATCGAACATTATGGAGGCAGGTCTGTCTGCTTCCTGTTATTCAATTCATAGTTAAATAGAGATGCTGTATCGAATTCGTTTTATTATGTAATATGAGCACACCTTATCTCATCCCTCCGGGTTCTTTTTTCTTTGAGTGGATATAGACTAACATTTTATTATTGTAAATGTCTGTATTCATAGAAATGAGCAGACACTTCAATTATTTTTAAGAAATGAGATACATGTCTGACGTCAAGAGGAGTTTGTCAGGGGATAAGAAAAATATTGGTGGGGGACAGGATAATTCTAGAAACTAAATAATAATAATGATGATAATAATAATGATAATAATAATAGTAACAATAATGATGATAATAATAATATAATAGTAATAGTAACAATAATGTTACCTCCCCTTATGTGCAAATCTTGTTTTACATGATTTCAAGGACTATGGAGTATTTCCCTTCGAAATTTATACTGAATACTTTGCATTACATGCTTATTTCCACGCCAAATACACCCATTTCTCCATAACTCCGCGCATTCCTTCCTAAAAACTATAATTTGTAAATTTCGCTAACATTGAATAAGTTGATATATTATTACCCCTTTATCCGCAAAATTGAGAACGACCATGCGGACCTATATCGCTATTGAGTGGAGGATCCGGGGTAAAAATCCTGCGATATGTAACAAACGTAATGATTTCGTATACAAGATATGCGTTTTTGCTATCGTCGACGAAATGAGGAGTAGTTTCCATCCAGTATACGGAATGAATCAGAGTATTTCGTTGACAAATTACGTTGTAATGCGTAAATGAACGCGGTAAAACACCACAGTACGTACAGAAGCGTAAATACAGGTTGACGAATGTTAAGAAATGTAAAAAGGACGTAAAAGCTATGTAAGTAGATATGTTCCGAATCTGTAGGCTATACATGGTGCCCACAGTCCTAGACCTTCCTAATATGTAAAATAAACGCTAAAATTTACGCCAGTGTGTCTGAGGCATCAGACTAAACCTCGGCTTTTTTTTGTTCTTTTTTTAAGTATGCCATAAAGTATGTATATGCCACTGGTAACATAAGAAGTTAAAAACATGTGACTGGGTAGGATAAAATCTAAACATCACTCAATTTCAAATAATTGTTTACATGGCATTCATTGTCTTCTGCTACTGATATCATTTAGCTCCGCTTCGTGATATCATTCCGCAAAGACAACTCATGCCATATAAACGATCATATGAAATTTCGTGATGTTTCATGATATACACCTATGGCCGAACATGTATGAAATACTGCCCGCTGCTAGGGGTGAAGTATAAATAATGTTCGCGCCCGATGTAACAGTGGGCCGTAGTGAATTTCAGTAGTCTTTGTGGTCTTTGTAAAGTTAATAAAAGGGCATTTTAAATGATTGGGAGATTAGTAATAAGAAAACATAGTGACTGAGCCTGTACGGTGTCCGTTCTTGGTCATTTGCTGAAAAAATACGGCCCTCCCACCTGCGGTGTCGGGCCGTATTTTCATCATCAAATGACCTCGAACGGCCATCCGTACGGGCTCAGTAACCACGTTTTCTCATAGTATCTATCAGACTGATATGAGCGTATGCTGTACATGTGTGATGCTTGGGATGAGGGTTGTACTGGGCCGAGAGATCTAACGACAGCTACATCTGCCTCTATCCATGTGTCGCCCACATTGCTCGCCGTGACATCTTCTTCCATCCGGGTCCTGTGTCTGAGACCTCCTCCTGGTGGCAGATGGACGAACTACTGGTGACTGGCCGATAGGGGTCGCGTTTTCAAGGCGCGTGGCTGGAAGTCGTCTGCCGTATAAAAGGCCAAGGTCTCCAACTGACAGACATCATTCTCCTTCTTGTGATCTTCCTGTGAACTCAAACACACCGTCTCCTTCATTCGAAATGGCTTCCGTCCAGGGCAAGATTGTTCTCGTTACTGGTAAGTTCATCTTTTTTATGCTAAAATTATTTCAATTACTTGATATGAGATTTGGAGTTTCTCCTGCAAAAGTATCTAGTACGCTAAGCCCCTCGGTAGTTTAGTATGAATATAGAATAACCTTACCATGGTAGCACATCTTACACGACAAGATGAAGCTTGAAGTTTATTTTCGGCATGAAGTCGTGAGACCAAGTTCGGTGAACGACGTAAAACCTCATCAAATTTTACTCTTTTTTTTATGATATTAGATATTGATATTTATATATATATATATATATATATCTTTGGCTGTATGACCTTCACATACTGCCCGCTGCTACCCATGACGTATATATAGCCGTACTTCACAGTGTGACGTACAGGGTATGACATCATGTGACTAGCTAAAATTTCTTGATTATTAGGTGTATGATAATAAGAAAACGAGCTGACTGTCTTATTACATCAAAATACTTGGTAAAATTATTGATCACATACACCCCTCTGTATTAGGCATCGGGATGTTTGTGATCAATATATGCTCACTTCATGGTGCTATGAAGGGAATCACTAATGACAAATTGAACATAGAGTGATGATTTATTTACGATAGATTAGACGCTTTCCTGTGAGAAACAATTGTCCATTCGGAAATTTTTTCTGAGGAATTCAAATGGGGTAGAGTATGAAAACCAGGCTTATAATGCCTGATACCCACCCCACTTTATTGTTCACTCATATGTATACAATCTGTTACTAAAGTATAATGTACCAGTAGAACATAGAGCTACTGTAAAACAAAGAATATCCGAGGTAAATACAACAGAATTGGTACTGTGCACGATTGTAACCAAGATGGGTTTTTTAATTGACAACAAATTAATATTCTGAAGAAAAAAAATTGATATTCTGAAAAAAAAAATTGAGACTGGGTATGAAGAACGGAGAAATGATGGAGCTCCCATATAATTCACCACAGTTTGTTGTCGATAGGAGTTATAAAAACCCATTTATGTGTCTTTCTTCTCAGGTGCCAGCAGCGGCATCGGTGCGGGTCTGGCCAAGGCCTTCGCTAAGGCAGGTTGTAAGCTGGCCATCACTGGCCGCAACCTGGAGCGCCTCCAGACCACGGCAGATGAGTGTCACAAGCTGGGCCTCCCCATTAACGACGTGAGTACAGGGAAACCCCGCTTAAGGGGCCACCCCCCTTAAGGGGGACACCTCGCTTAAATAGACACCGCGCTTAAAGGGACATCTCGCTTAAGGGGCCACCCCGCTTAAAGGGAGACCTTGCTTAAGGGGAAATCTCGCTTAAGGGGCCATCTCGCTTAAGGGGAGATATCGCTGAAGGGGACATCTCGCTTAAGGGGACATCTCGCTTAAGGGGCCATCTCGCAGAGACACCTTGTTTAAGGGGTCACCTCGCTTAAGGGGACATCTTGCTTGAGGGGAGATATCGCTTAAGGGGGCACCTCGCTTAATGGGGCACCTCGCTTAAGGGGGCACCTCGCTTAAGGGGTCACCCCGCTTAAAGGGACACCTCGCTTAGGCCCGGCATCCACCTACTACGATATGGCTCCGATATGGCCTATGATGCACCTCCCGATAAAAAAAATCAAAATCGCGTCGGAAGGTCACCTAATATCGGGGCAGTTGACCACGTTTCTGCGATTAGAAACCGATTAAAAAAAAATACAATGCGTGGAGGATTGGCATGTCTAGACATATGTCTACGATGTTGCACCTTCCCGATATGTCTCCGATATTTTTTTTTTTTTGTATCGGTGCCATAGCGTTAGGTCTAAATTTCTATCATAGTAGGTGAACGCCAGGCCTATACATAGCCTAACAACGGCAGACTGAAAACCCCGTTAAGGGTATAACGCTAAGGAATGGACCCTTTGCCTTCTGAGCACATATTCGATTGTTTGATCATGTATTATTAGACGTTATCACCAATTCAATTAATTGATTCACAACTTAGATATGATATCATACATGTATTCTCTTACAATACTTTGAAATAATTTCCTATATATGGTACTGCCGCTTTCACTACTCAAGTTTTTATGTCTCACTTGTATTAAGTTCTCTTCAAATCAGATATTGTCAGATTATGCTCTTACTATTGCAGATATTCTTGGTATGCGGTGACCTCACAGTTGAGGAAGACGTCAAGCGTATCGTGCAGAGCACTGTAGACCGTTATGGTAAACTGGATGTGTTGGTAAGTGTAACTTAATATCAGTACATGTGTACAGGATTGGAACCTCATAGCTTATGTTTTATTTCATATTATATTGATATATTTAATATTTTAGAATAGTTATCCAAGTACCTCACCCCACGTCCGTTTCCATATAACACATTTGGGCACATATGATTTTATTTCTGTATAACTAAACTATACTCTGCATATATTCCTGCAGTGTACTTCAGTATCTTTTAGCGGCTGAGAATTATCCTGGATACGCCTGTCAATATAAGCTATATGTAACTGTTGTGGCACTTGGAATGTTATTCTGGTTAACCTTTTAAGGATGTATGATGCCTGGAGTCATCACCGCACTAAAGACGCATGATGCCTTAGGCATTATTGTTCCAATATTTACATTATTTGTTTGCATAAAGAAATAATACAGAAGAAATCTTCACAAATGTAGATATGACATCATACTTAGTATTTCTATTCAAAATATCTATGAACCGGTATCGTATTACGTGCTTAGAAACTTTTATTAAGAGTTTTAACCAATTTGTGCCCGTCCGCCAGTAGGACCAACTGCCTTCAACACCTGTCCTTAAAGGGGTCGCTCGGCCGCAGGCACCCATCGTAAAAGGGCTAACAAATAGAAACTTGATATCAGAATGCACCGTTTTCTCTTACAGTGTAATGTAGCTGGAGCTACTCGCAAACGCAACCTGGACAACTGTGAGACGGAAGATCTGGACTTCTGCTACAACATCCTCGTGCGCTCGGTGTTCATGATGTCCAAGGCCGCCATCCCACACCTTGAGAAGACCAAGGGCAACATCATCAACATGTCCAGTCTGTCAGGTCTCAGACCGGTAAGTAATTATATAGAACGTCCTGACCATGCTGTACAAGTTACAGAAAGAGAAAGTAATTTACAGTTTGTACGGAACGAGGCATTTATGCCGAGTTCCGTGCAAACTGTAAATTATCATCGAGTTCTGTGACTTGTACAAGCATGGTTGGACGTTACATACCTTGTATTTACTATATACCCAAAATTAAAAAAAAACGATATGTTAATAAACGTGTATGGCAAGGTGGTCCGTATTTTAGTGTACGGACAAGTGGTCCGTACAGTATTTTTACGTCATATCCCGAAACGGTGCATATTTACAGTATATACGGCATGGGTATATAGTAAATTATATACCTTTAGTTATGATATTTGTTATTTTAACCCTCTGAGTCCGAGTGATGCGTCGAGGCACTCCCAAAAGGATACCGAATGATGCCAAGAGTCACTCTCACATGGGACTGAATGATTTTTTTCAAGATTTACAAAATCTGTGTTTTTAAGTAACATGATAGGAAATGATGAATAAATGAACATAAAGCATCCACAGAATGTAGGTATCCTATTATATCTAATAATTTTAACCGAAATATCAATAGAATGAGCAAAATTATATCATGGTTTGCTTGTTTTATAACGTGATGAAGGAATCAAATTATCATAATAGTTTTATAAAAAAAATTAGTCCCTCGCTTTCACCGTAAAAGAAATTGATCTAAATTATCTTAATATCCTGATGAAGCCTCGTCCAATATTGTATACACTCACCAGATAGCTTGGCCTATCAAAGCTCGTGACTCTGCTACATGTGTAGGTTCAGTGCGATGGGGTTAAGGGATGACAATTTGATAATTCATTGATTTTTCTAATTAATGATTTTGATAAAATTGTATATTCCATAAGAAGCATGCATGACTTCCTTTCGTCTTATTGTTTTGGATTCGTATCTATTTCAGCTTCCGTATGCTCTTCCCTACTCCATGTGTAAGCGTATGGTGGACAGGTTCACTGAGATCACCTCTGTCAGTAAGTACCAGCAGTTATATCATTACACAAGATGTTTTTTTAATTCAGGAATTTTTACTTTATTGAAAGCTATTAAAATGATTAGTTGCAGAAATAAATTCGTATGATACACCGCTAGTTTTTAGTTTTTCGGTCCAATTCAAATCAATTGTATTATCTATTGATATTTACATTAGAAATGATAGCTTCTAATTCGACAATCGTTTAGTATTGTATTTCGGAAATGATTTTAAATGGCTAGCCCACTGAACAAACACGAACATTTACTATTGGAATGCCTTACGTTAGTACTGACCTTTTTTCTTTGTTAACTATCAGCAATTATATTCAAAGTCAGACAAATGGTAATTTGTTTTGTGAAATTGATCTCATTTGTATTATCCTCAATATGGCTATGGTGACAAAATAGTAGAGCATATATTTGTATAGCAATAGGTTATTTAACCATTGACTAACCGTTGCACCGCTCCTTTTAACCTTTAAACGTTTTGTATTATCTTTCATTTTCAAGGTCTGGCACCAAAAGGAGTTAGGATCAACAGCATCAAGTAAGTTATATGTCTATTGATATTTCACATAATTCATAATATTTTGTCTCTAGTAGTAAACTCATTTCTAAGTAGATCGATTGATTAATATTCCAACAATGAGCGTCTAGCAATTTTGAAAAAAAAGAAACAAGAATGAAACTAAATATCAGATGGTAGATGAAAAAGACCTGGTGATAGATCTATACTGATGTAATTAAACCACATCAAACTTGTTCGACAAGCATTCTGCATTAACTCAATTCGACCAAAGAATATTGCTTGAACGTAATTCATTCAACACAAAAAATTGCCTTGTGATATTTATTGATTCGCTCTTGATTTTTAGCCCTGCAACTGTGAAGACCGACATGCTCAACAAACTTGACGGACCCACTGCCAAGGCTGTAAGTTCAACCATCATTTCAAAAGCCGATGTATTTTTTTTTCTGATGTAGTCCAATCCGCAATACTAATTATCTCAATTTAAATTATAAACAAAATAAATTTCCAAAGTGTAAAATCACTATTCATGATATTTTAGAAAATTTGTATTATGGATTCTCACAAACCAACAACTCCTGGATTTTGATTTATGAAGTTTTGATCATCTTTTAATATTTACATGAATTTCTATGACACTACGCTTCGGACTCCATCAGGTGTACTCTTATTCACTTTTTCTATTCTCAGGTAATCCCTGTGAGCAATTTGGAAAATTATTTTACCTTTTCGGCCAAGTGTTTAAATCATTGATATGAAGACAGGATAGTAATCGTAAATTGATATTATTCTTCTATCCTAGCAAAGAATATCTTTTAAAAATATCAAATGTCAAAAAGAAGACTTTCCACCGGAACGTTAATGTCTGTCCAAATTCCATGCATCTAGCTTGTAAAGGATATTTCATGATTAGATTCTGCATTATTTTTTATTAGCTCGGTTCGCGTACAAACAAGTAATGCAGTCTACCACCTTCCATTTGTTACCAGTACCGATTCAAAAATGTCTGATGTGGCCTTTTCTCCTTGGATATCCATATGCCGTTGGGTTTCACTGGTGTAAGATCTACATATGAGGAAATACAACAACATAAATAAAATACATGCAATATAATCCAATAATACATCACAATACAAGTCAGCAAGTGAGGTGCATTACACTAGCATTTTTTTTACAGTCAGCTAAATATTTGCCATTTTTTTCTCTCCGAACAGTACCTGGACTGGAGCTGCAAGGCCATCCCCATGGGACGTGTTGCTGAGATTGAGGAGGTCTCCAACGTGGCGTTATTCCTGGCCTCCGACTCGGCTTCCTTCATCACAGGAGCCATGTTCTCTGTAGATGGCGGGTACTCCCTCACCAGTGCTGCACCCAAGAAGAAGTAAGAAGGATGCCTGCTTCCCGATCGACCAAAGATGTTATTTATTTATGTACCCATTAGAACTATGATGTGTTGGCTCTATGGAGGAGAGATTCTAGGACAATAAAATCATAACACTTGTTAATATTGTAGTTTCTGATTTGTGATTTCACATCTTGTTTAATGTATGTGGGATACATTGTCTAGATACGTCTTTTGGTATCACCAGTATTAAGACTGGAGTCCAACTGAGCTCCCAATACTCTGCGATGGACCTTTTTATGCATGCATCGGGGTGCATCCTCGAGTGTATCTGCTACAGATTATAGCTAACTTGCCAACGCGGTATCATGATGCATCACAAGGCCTATCGTAGTATATCTGCATGGAGTTGTCCCATTACACTAAGTCCATATAAGGAATAGAGTAGACCGAGTAGCCAATGACTGCATTCGCAGCAAACCCCGACCTTGACCCTGACCTCCTTACATGATATTTTCTAGTGCCTTGGGACGGCTCTACAGTTGAGAGTTGACCTACAATCTAATGGGCCACAACCACCCTCATATCGGGAGCTCAGTTAACGCCAGGCCAAATAATTCTATTGTATAATGAACAATCTGAAAATATGGGGTTTCACCTTAATTGTTAGTCAATTTGGGCAATATTCAAGAGCAGATTACAGAAAATACAGAAGCTGCTTTACTGATACTTTACTAAAGAAAGTCAGCGTACATCGCGGTCACAGCTATTGACTACCTGGCTAAATAACGAACAAAAATATCAGGATGAAAGCAAGAATGAAACACAAGACAATAAAAGATCCAACCCACTTTATTATACAATGAACGAGCGACTTGGTCACAACAGCCGCATCACATGGAAGCATGGAACACGACTTCTGGTGGAAGTTGGTTGCATTACAGGTTACAGTCTACCTTAGATTTACACTGGCCACCAGAGCTACACAAAATTATCTCTAGTCGGGTTAAATAAGCGGCCGCCTTGACCCAGTAGCGGGACCTGTTTGTTACTCTCCAACCAGATCTTACATACTGCTTGGAGAGTGCGTTTAGTCATAACCTCGAAGCCATAGACAGGGGGTGGTTGCGAATCTACCTTAGACTCTGTTCCGACTAAAGGCCTATTTCCATTGGCCGATTTTTGTGTATCGATCTGCAGTCAGGAACCACTGACACAGGATCGGTGATTGGAAATGGCATGGCACTTATAACGGTGTCCGACTCATTACCCCATCCCTGGATGCAAGGAGAGAAGCAGTGGCTGGGCCGTATTCTCCTCGTAGTTGACGCGAATTAAGTACTGCGTAGCGTCAACTACAAGGAGAATATGGCCACACAGATCGTAATCATAGTTATATTGTATTTATTACTCACCTTTCCGCTAATAATTAGGGGGGGGGGAATCTTGCAAATATTTAGAAATTCGACGAAAGCGCCGTGCATTGTTTATATAAATAGTGCTTATAATGCCGTCAGGTGGCCGAAATAGCCGTATTCTCTCCTGGGAGAATATGCCTTTCCGTATTCTACTCAGTAGCGATCTGGAGGCTCCATAAGCGTAGTATAGAGACTTCGTATTGGGTGGGTAATAAGATTAATGGCAAGCATGATGCTTGCTTAGAAACGAAAAAGGAATAGAAATAAAAATCGCCAAAAATTACTATATATTCGCCACCCTCCGTTCCTCGCATAACTGTTCTAAGTTGCAGGGTGTCCCCCTTAAAGGGGTGGCCCCCATTAAATGGGTTCCCCAATTAAAGGGGTACCCCGCAGCCACGATTCTACTATACACACAATGGACATCTGTATGTCAATTAGTAGAAAGAAAACCTATGGTCGGCTTGAAATAAATCAATCACTGCGGCCCTTGAATCCAACTCTTCAGCCGAAATACAAAAGTCTGAGAAGAGGAACCTCCTTGTCGACAACTAGGCCAGCCACTCTAGACTGGAATATGACTGCAAATGATAATCTGCACCTCTACTGCCTCCAGGAATACCATGAAGCGAAATGCTCTTCTATTTAATCCTTGATTTGCTCATGCTAAAAAGTAAGCTTTCCCACAATAACCCTGATGATAGCTATATACCTTAAAATAAAAAATGCGTTTAGTGCCAATTACAGTAGAACCCCGCCTAACGGACACCCCGCGTCAGCGGACACCTTTACTCGGAACGAAATTTTCCCCCTCTTTCAGATGTTTATTTTAACCGCACGTAAGCGGTCACCCCGCGTAAGCGGACAGTTATTTCGGTACGAAAAGGCCTTAAACTCCGTGTAAGCGGACACCTCCGACGGACACCCTACCACAAATAGATTAATCTGTCCTTTTTATTAGTGTGAGTGAGTATATTCATAGAAAATACATTTTGTAATTCAAGGTTTAATAACTTCGGACCCAATTAAGATATCAGAAAATGGATTTCATATCTATTGTCACCTCTGTCTCCCCTATCTATCGGTATATAACACATTTATATTGGGCTGGGGGAAACCTATAAACCCCGCGTAAACGGGCACTTTGGCCCAGAACGGAGGCTTACGCGGGGCTTTACTGTACATGTTACGCTGTAGGTACCCACATACATACTTTTATTGTGATTAGCATAATACAATATATACATTATACACCTTGTTGAATCTGGAAAAGAATTATGAATAGAGCAAAGATTCAATAGATATAATTGTGTGATACAAAGATATTTACAATTACATGTACTATCAAAAGGATAGTGATCCTGCAACGGCTCTGGGAACGGGTCAAGTAAATGTATGTATACAAGAAAAACGCTGGTGTCCTACCCACCTCTCTGCCCATAGGGGACTACATATATGATAAATATATACATGCATGTATATTAAACAACCCGTTCATACTGTACATGCCACAAAACAAGATGTGGTTTGACGTTTATTTACAGAACGAGTTACTAATTGAGTACGGGGTCCCGCAGGGGTCAGTCCTTGGACCTCTACTTTTCATTTGCTTTATCAATGACATGTGCGATAAGACATTGTGAACTATAAAGGGACACAGTACGCATGTGACCTAGTAATGGCTTGTTGTAGTATTGAACCTGAATTAGTGAAGGAGCGCATATAAACAACGACCACAAGTGTTTACAATCGGTGCGAATCTAAAAGGCTCCAGTGGAATGCCAGAAAAACCTGCACAGTTTGGTATTCCCTTGCCCCACATGGGAGACACATGTGAGACACTTGTCAGACCTAGGTATACTTTATGGTAATGATACAGTAACCAGTAAGAAATCATACGGCAAGACCTGTACTTAAATTCCACGAATAATCTGAACAAAAAGATTAAATCAAGAGGTAATAAGATGTTAGAATTGGGCAAATTCGGGAAAGTACTAAGTGCTGAGGTCGCGGAGACAATACATAGTATAATCGTGAAAAGACAATCGAAATTAAAAAAAGGGATGAAAATTCGTACATCGTCTATGTCATGTTGAGCCTCCCAAATTGCGTAGGGAAAAACAGATAATAAAACTAATGTACAAAAGAACGCAAAACGAATTCCACGAAGGACACATAATACGCAACGCCTGAAGTTAAGCTAGAGTAAAACAAATAGCGTATAGGCATCATAATGCTAAATGCAACAAAGCATATGAATAGGACCAATTAGACTCTGGTATATAAAAGATGGAGACGGCAGCCTCCTTTAACCCTTTCTCTGCAGCACGCAATTCCCCTGCACAGCATTATTAGGAAACGTCCTTACTGTGGACGAAACGGTTCCTTTTCAAGGTCAGTTGTCGATTTCATACTGCCTGATGCCAAAGGCGGAAGGCTGTATGAATTCGACAACTGACCGAGGACGAGAACCATTTCGTCTACAGTAAGGATGTTTGCTTATTATTATATACCTCTAATTGGTGAAAAAACACCATTTTAATGACATACAAAGTCGCAGTCACAGCGGGCACGAACATTATTATTACTGCACCCCTAGCAGCGGGCAGTATTTAATAGACATTCGGACATAGGTATATAATAATAGGTCCGGCGTCCACCTACTACGATATGGCTCCGATATGGTCTACGATGCACCTCCCGATAAAAAATCAAAATCGTGTCAGAAGGTCACCTAATATCGGGGCAGTTGACCACGTTTCTGCGATTAGACACTGATAAAAACCCCTTACAATGCGTGGTTAAGTGGCATGTCTAGACATATGTCTACGATTTTGAACCCGATTTATGTCTCCGATATTTGGTTTTGATATCGGAGCCATATCGGTAGGTCTAAATTTCTATCAGGTTTCTGAATTTATCTCACCCCTCACATCGACTAATGGGCTAACCTTTGTGACATAATCCCCATTCAGTATTTTTTTTCTAAATACCCAATGGGCATTGGATACGATTTCCCAATGTTAAGTGAATGGGCAAAAAATACCAGGGGCGAGATAATGGTGTATAAACCATTTAAAGTGAACGCTACATTCCGAGATTGCCTGAAGGTATTCTTTATTAAACACGCTTATGAAACACGGAGGTGCAACATATATATACGGTAGGCCTATAGGGCACATACTTATTGTGCCAGTGAGGCAGCCATCTTGCTCTCCTACAACATCCAAAACACCAGGTGGCGGGACCAATTATCAATGGATTTTACAACAAAAAAACATTAGGGGGGCTTGTCATAGGGTAATTTTAGCCTAATCTAATTATCATCTACAGATTACGACAATTGATAACAGTAGTTGCCCCCCAACTGCAGTGTCTCTATCTTACAATATCCTGGTGGATGATAGCAGAACTAACAATCACTCTGTGCCCGATAGGGAGCAAGTGGTAAGCAACTATGCACAGTGGTAAGCAACTAAGCACATACACGGGTAAATTATATACGATTTCACAACATCAGGGAGCTGTTTCAAAAGTTGGAAGGGTGCTAAATGAGAGAACTCACTGCCAAAGCGAGAGCTGACAATGGCACTTGAAGCATCACTGTCGAGGTGGAGGTGCTGCTCGCTATTGGGTATTGGTACTGGTTTTGCTGCTGCTTTGATTCAAAGTGCCATTCACTGTTGTGGCCTCTCGCTTTGAAATGCGACGTGCCGCTGGCTAGCCTTCACTCGACTTTTGAAACAGGTCCCAGATCATAACTCCCAGACCGAGCTCATTACCAACAGAACCCCTTCAATTAATTAAACACAAACGCTTGACTCGCAGAAGTGAAAAAGTTCCCATAACCCTTGTTGGCTTGTTCGACCATAGCCGGCCCACTGATCCCCGACCCGTGGATCTTACTGGCATCCTGGAAAGCCTCCTTCTTGGGAGCATTCTTAGGTATGAGTTTGAACTCGGCCCAGGGCCTGGAGACGATATCGTTGAGCTTCTCCTGGAGCAGCTCGGGCCTGGAGAGCAAGCTCTTCTTCTGGGTGCTCTCCATGAGTTTGTGCGCGTGGCGGATTCGCCTGGCACGCGGGTGGTTCTCCTCCACGAGCCTCTTGATATCCTCCCGCAGCTCCCGTATAGCCACGCCCTCGTAGCGCCCGTACGGCGGCAGCTCCGGCGACTGGCTGCAGCTCTCCCGCCGCCGCAACCCGCTCATGTCCGGCAGGCTGCGGCTGAGCGACTCCAAGCTGCTCGCCCGCCCGCCGCGCTTCTGCCCCAGCGCTGTCTGGTAACCGCGGAGTTCCTGCAGGGACTTCTGCAGAGGCTGCAGCTCTGAGTTGTGTTTGTTGACGACGATGGTTTGCTCCTTGGACAGCGTGCGCACCTTGAGGCCCAGACGCTCCTTCTCGAAGTCGTTGGCGATGGACGTCACTTTACGCATGCGCGTGCATATCTGGAAGAGGAGCAGTGGGATTATTATAGGGCACAGAGTGGTTGGTAGCTTCGCCATCATCCACCAGGAAATTGTAAGATAGCGCCACTGAAGTCGGGGGGGGGGGGGGGGCAACCAATATTTTCCGCTGTCATAATCTTTAGATACTCGTGAAACGAGGCTAAAACCCATATAAGGCAAAAAATATATATATACAATACAATAACGGACACCCCGCATTAACGGACACCTTTGGTTGGAACGGTTTCCTATATTAGATGTTTATTTTAACCCCATGTAAGCGGACACCCTGCATAGGTGGACACTTTGGCACGGAACGGAGGGTGCCCGCTTACGCGGGGTTCTACTGGATTAAAAAAAATCCATTGATAACTGGACCCGCCACCTGGTGTTTTCTTTAGCATCGGGGGGGGGGGGGGGGCAAGATGGCGGCCTCCACAACAGAATAGCTATGTGCCCTATACAGATATGTCAGTGAGATCTGGGGGAAATGTCGAGACTTATTAGAAACTGAAGAAGAGTTAGTACTGTTATTTATCCTACCCCTAATAAAAAAACGCCATAGGCTTAACATGGGATTTGTTTATGTCACGGGTGTGACATAAAGTGTTGTTCATGCCAATACTTTCTGATACTGAAATGGGGTATGGAAATGGGGTAGGATCAAATCTAGACGCCACTCGTTTGAGTTTGAGCTTATTTATGCCACTCATTTTGTTGGCTCCGTAATGACACTCGTCTTCGACTCGTGAAATTATGGAGCCAACAAAATGCGTGGCATAAATAAACTCAGACTCAAATTCGTGACGTCTCTTCATATTAGCATTTATTTCACGACAGCCAGGTTGCGTTTTGGCGCAAGGCATCAGCTGAACACAGTGAGTACCTGACCTGACTGGAGTGCGATAAACACAATACACAACTAACTTGAGTTCAGTTTAGTATTTATCCTACCCCGTCTCGACGACTTCAGAATAATTATACAATATTACTGGGCTGAACTGTAGACCAGTATGTAGTACCGGTCTACAGTGATATGATGGTTGGTTGTATGTGTGGTAAATGGGGAGAGCTGTGTAGTATATGTGGACTGTAGTTGGTAAAGTCCTAGAATATGTCACAAACACTGGAGTAACTTATCACTAGAATACTGTAGTTTAAGTCCATGGGGATGTAGTAGGTAGAGAACTTCTTCTTGGCTGCGTCAGCCCTTAACAGATGAGATCTGCTCAGAGGTACTTTGAAATGCTTCTTTTTATTGGTAATTTCCACAGGTACAGGTTCCTCACACGCCAGTCTAAGAACCCAGAATGATGGGTGTAGCTGGCTTATATAGCTAGTATTGAGGTTGCATGCATTAAAGTGTCAAGGTCGTTGTCCCAAATGCTCACTCCCACTCTCTGTCCTACTAACCCAAATGACCTGTCCTACTGACCCAGGCTAAGTGGGGCAGTAGGTGTGCAGGCGCTGACCTACTGGCCCAAATGATCCATCCCTGCTAAGTGGGACAGGCGCTGACCCACTGGCCCTAATGCTCCATCCTACTGGCCTTCACCTTGGGTGCTTGTGTGCTGACACACTGGCCTAGATACAGCTCTCAGGGCGTTTCATATGGGATATATGCCTAACTTCTGCTATACAATAGCTCACAGTTTTACTTCTACATTTCTTATACCTTTCTTATATATTTCAATATATGTGCTTGGCTCAGGTCCAGTGCACTCCCTGGGGTTTTTTGAAAAGAAAGGCACATGTCTTTCTTTTTATTATAAGACATTTACCTGTCTTACTTTCATATTGCAAAATAGTTGTGAGCATTTTTGTTATAGCTGAGTTCACTAGATTAAATAGCATTTTTATATATTTTACTCTGGTTCGACACGAAATCAATTCTTGAGCTAGGGACAATCGGTATATAGAGCATCGGTGATTTCTTCAATGAGCGGCATTTGGGAAAAGCGACCATAAAATACAGTTATGCTATACGTTACAAATTAATAAAAAGTTGTAGCAGGGTTTACATACCTACAAAAAATTGAAAACTAACAAGATACAACAGGGTCGGTATCCAATAAGTTCATAATCCGACTGGTTACGCACAAGTAACCACAACTGAGAAGCTGGTAGTGTCACTTATAAGTTCAAAAAGTTACTTAAAAAGGTGCTAAATAATGATCCTCACACCGACTACGAAAACACTACTTATACATCGTCCATATTATATTGTGCAAAGTCTCATAGTCACTAGGCGTTGTTCATCTATACTTGTGATTCTGCCGGTGCCTGTCCAGCAGGTTGTATGGCCTGCTGGCTGCGTGCTGCCGAGGCTCCCGCCAAGAGCGTCGTGACAGACCATTCACCCTCAGGTCTCGCATCTGGGCCGGCAATGAGTGTCATTCTCCCATTTTTGATCTGTACAAGCCTGGCCACCAAGTTAGTTGGTGCACGGCGACGGAGGAGGAGGGCGAGTGCCCATGGGACATCAATGGCTGGTGGTAGGGTGAAGGTCACGGGAGGGGCGGCATCGTTGGGCTGTGTCACTAGAAGCCGCGCCCCCCAATTAGGCAGGAGACTCATCTTACAGCAGGAGCACGACAGGCTTGCTGATGTTATGGGTGGTCCCTCTCCCACCAAGGTACACACTCCTGGTATGGGCATTGGGGACACGTAGCAGTCCACCTGTCCTCTGTGCGTTGACACTTGGAGGTAAACTCCATCCTGGCCGTGTCTGCGGTTCTGACGGCACCTTCTTAGCAGGTAGAACAGTAGTGCCATCATTATTAGGATGAGTAGCCCCGTCAGAATGTCACTGGTAGTTGTGCAGTGCAGCTGTGTTGTCAGACCCTGCTCCGCCCCAAGTGCTGATGCTTGTGCTGAGGGCAAGGCGGTCGCCATTGCCATCAGCGGCACCTTTTGCTTTCTACAAAGGCAGAACAGGACCACAGCAACAACCAGCACCACTACGGATCCAAGGATTATGCGCCAAGCCGAGCCCAGGACGTGACCAACGGAACCCCAGCTGACATCTTGCGGGTTGATATCAGCCGGAGGAGGGTTCCGCATGTCGGCATTTATTTTTGCAGCAACTGTCCATATGTCATGACCCTTGGAGGGCTGTGGCTCGGCCAGCAGTTTCTGGCGTTGACTGGCCGGGACGGGATCCGGAACGGCCAGGGGCTCTCTACTAAAGTTCAGGTGAAAAGCTGTACTCAGGTCAAATGCCTTAATAAACGGTAGATTGACGGGAAAGGACACTGCAACTGGAGGCGGCTCAATGCCACAGTTCCCAATTTGGTAGCCTATCCAAATGTTTGTCGTTTGGAAGGCACAGTTACAGCCAATTGTTATAATTGCATAGTTAAAAATGTTCACTTCCTGGACTGGATCATTGTCACATAGAAGTTGTCCCTTTTTTTCCTTCGATACAACCAGTACCGACTGTGCATTGATGCGCACCGCAAAATCCTGAAAAGATGGCTGGGGCACATACCGCACCTGGCACCAGGCTAAGGCATCTGTGTCCCTGCCTTTTATGATGGCTGCCAAACACGACTTCACAGTAGTAGGGGTAGCGTAGATAAAGTCTGAGCACGTTAGAATGGTATCCCCCACACAGTCCCGGAAACTAAGTGTAGTGAGAGGGACGTAGTATTGCATATCGATAGATATGGCCACCTCGTCGGGTAAACCTCCGATGACCGTAGCATCCACTATTGAAGAGTTTGAAAAGTGCACTGGGACATGAAATGCCAATACCTGGAAAGCTCTGAAGAGGTGAGCTTGTGGTGTAATTGGCACCTTTACTAATATCAAAAGTTCATTGTCCCTGATAAGGAATTGAGGTTGAGTATTGTCGTAGTAGTACGACGGGTCAGCAGAAGCAATGCGAAAGCGTGGGAACTTTACACGAAGTACTTCACCCAGTTCATTCATAGAAGCTTTAATCGTCGATGGAGGAATAATGGCTTCACTTAATCCTCCACGCAGTAGCAGACGGATACCAGTTGCGAAATTGTCTGTTTCTCTGATTATTGCCTGTAGGTAGGCCATGACTGAAAAATGGTGGGTCAGGATCCTGTCCACCATACGCTGGATCGTCCTATCAATATTCTGGTCTTCCCGCATAATCTCAACTGCTGCCCCAAGCTGGGACAGCTTTCTCTGAAGCCGATCGATTTCACTATAAATTTCCGTCACTTGGTTGTCCACCCCCTCGAACTTGAGGATGGTGGCATTGGCAAAAGCTCCCAGGTTAGTCGTAGTTTGCTTAATGCGTTCTTTGGCATGTTGTAACAGAAGCCGATTAGTTTCCACATCTGAGGCACGGGCCGTGCCGAATAAATAGTAAGATAATTCACCAACTAAGTTTAATAAGTCCTCTCTTTGACCTGTCGCTTCTGTAGAGAAAAGCAGAAGCAGGGATGGCTTCAAGAATGTCAGATGCTTGTTTGGTCTGATATTCTGTCAGTCTTTGTGTTACACTATGCAGTGCTGGGAGAACACCGGCAGCTCTGGCACACATCCGTCGATATGCCTTCTCTGCCACTTTGTTTGAGAAAGTGACACGAGTCGAGCATGATGAGATCGGTGTTGATCCTGGCAAACTGCCATTAATCCATTGAACTGGGACTCGGAATCCCTGATATATAAAATTACCTTCTGTTGCTGCAATGAGCTTACCTGGCATCAAAGCCACCCCCAGATTGGGTCTGAATATTGGATGATTAAGTAGGTTGGGTACTGAGTTAACCCCATTACCTAAAATAATGGCAATCCAAATAATGTACATCATGGTTGAGTTTTTATCCATAATTTTGTCAAATGTAGAAAGGTATGTTTTCAATGAATATGATCCTGGATTGCTAATTCCAATTAAGCTCTGCTGGTTCCCTGTGTAAGGGCAGGTAGAAATATTTCAAGTCCTGAAATCACTTATTTCCAACAAGGGATGTCTTTATATTCCTCCTAATGAAACTTGTCCTACAGTCTTAAGTTAAACATCAAAGAGAGTCACACATATGTATTGATAGTCCAATTTGCACAATTATTGTCAATAGGTGATAGAAGTTACAACAGAGTTAATCCATGTGCTGGCTAACTCAGGATGTTCATGTATATATTCCAATGTGCTATGTCCTTAGATATATCAATTCAACTGACAATGTTCACTTGTTCCTGATACCAAATTAATTTAGATTCATACAACTATATCTCAATGCAATAGATAGAGTACGTTTGGAGCTCTGATATAGTGGTTATTCCATGTTTATATGATAAATAGCAGTTAAGCTAGAGACAGGAATTTAGTCATTCCTAGTGTCAATAGACCAGCTGCCTGGCTGGCGACGGGCGGGTGTTTACCGCGTCGTAACGGCCACAGATCTTTGCTTGAAGTGAAAATAAATGGCGCAGCTGTCTTGGCAGCGGAAATACCGTCAAAATAAAGGTAACCCCATCAAAATCCGCCAAATATTAAGGGAGTTAGGGTGCTCTGTATCTCAGCTATATGAAGCAGTCAGTTTGTTTATTCACAAGCGGCCAGGTGTGAGCTGGACAGCAGTCTGTTGATACTGGGCCTGGAGTTATGGGTTTGCACCCTGCTCTGAATGTTTATAAGAATTTCCACTGCCTCACTAGCAGTGAGGAGAGTGATTTCAATGTTTCTGAGAGCATTTGGTGTGTCTGTCAGGCTTGTCAAGCCAGTTCTATCTGAAGATCATAGTATGGTACATATAGAGGAAGTGGTCAGTTTGACTGTGACTGTGAGGATGAATACCACTCCTAATCTAAAGTCACCAAGTCTCCGGTGGTTGAGGCGTCCCACACCAGGGGCTTTTCTTTCTATTTTTCAAAATGATGGCTTCACTTCACACCTCATTGGATTTGGATACGTTGGTCAAGATGAGGATATGAGTATACCCCAAAACACGGCCCCACCGGACAGGGCACCCATCGGCGGGCCAACTGGAGTACGTAGTAGCCCGCCTGGTGGTGTCGACTCCAGTGCGGGCAGTGAGGTGGAGCCTGCCGAGGGCCCCTGTGAGCAGGGCAGCACCCTGATTAATATTGATGTTTATACGTCTCGATCCACCGACCCACCGGATGGGGCAGCAATCAACCGGCCAGGCGGATTACCCAGTGGTTCCGGCGATGGTGTCAACCCCGGTGTGGGTGGTGAGATGGAGTCAGCTGCACCCACCAGTCAGCGTGGGTGCAAGCGGGTTAGGGCAGCCTTGCTGCAGGCTCAATCAGGTGCTGTAGTTACAGTGCGGGATAGTAGCACCAGTGTCGGAAGGAGGGCAATATCCGTTGTTCTAACCCCTGAGGTAGAGCGATGTCGTGCTGATATCTCGGCCCTAGCCTCGCGTCAAGGTGTGGATGTTTCCTTCGTCGACTCTGGTATGTCACCACGTCCTGCTCCCGCGGCTGCACCTATCTTGGATCCTGTATCTCCGCCAGGCCCTGATGATGTTTTCAGGAGTATGGACGCTGATAGTGAGAGGAAGGTGGCGACCACGTACTGCCTCCTTCGAGGAATCCTGACAGCTCCGGTCGAGTCACAAGTGTCCGGTGCAGGTCCAAGTGGTAAGTAGTATACCAATTGCTATCTATTTGCTGGCTTTTAGAAGTGCCTCCGGGTCTGTGTCTTGGTGGAAGTTGTCAGCAGGGACCCAATTCCTAGCCCTGTGTCCCTTCCACTTCACCAGGTATGATAGGCCCTTTGCACTTTTGCGTTTGCCAGTGATCTTGTCTATGTCCCAGAACTGTCCAGTGTTTGGAGGTGTGTTCGCTTCAGCATGTGGATGTGAAGTGGGACTAGAGGATTGAGTCCCCTGTTTAAATATCTGTCTGGCTGGCCTTGACCCTCCTTTTTTCTTGCTTGTGGTAGAAGTAGTAAGTGGGTCGCGACCTGTAGCCAGTTGGATATTTAGGTCACCTGGTCCGGCCCCAGTGTGATGACCTGTATTTGTGGTGGCTTGACCATCCCCCTTGCTGTGTCCCATATTTTCCCATGGCTGTCGGGATACTGTACACCTTTCCGCCACTATTTGGGTTGGGGGGGGACTGCCTACCGTGGCGTGTGTATCCTCACCATCTGCAGTAGGTGAGGATGGGGCTGGCTGCATGTTAGACCGACTGTCGGGGTCCTTGGCAGTGCCCGAGCTGGGGGGCCTGCCAGTCATACAGCCAGCAGGGGTCACGCAATGTGTGCGACAATTGCGTGGCCTGAGCTGTGTTGCGCCGCAATTAGCGTGTTGCGGCGGCTTCTGCGGTGTGTCAGGGAAGACGTCCTGCGTCACACCGGCTTCATGGTGAACACCAGTGTCCGAATGTGGAGAGACTGTCGGCTCCACTTCGTTGGTGTGTTCTGTACTCAGTGCTGTATGTGTTGATTCATTCACAATGTCCTCAGTGTGTGGTTTGGCTGTCGTTGGGCTCCATGGCTCATACGCCCTCTTCAATTTGCACACATTCACTAGATGGGGTAATTCTTTCCCTGTATGTAGCGAGACCAGACTCACTAAATTATCCCCTTTGCATTGCACTATGCGGTATGGTCCCCTGTAGCGTGGGGCAAATTTTGAGGCCTTATTCTCAGTGCAGGTTGGGTCGTACATGTAAACCAGCATTCCTTCTGTAAGCTTTGATGGTCTTGCTTTAGCATCGAGCCTATCCCGTAGCTCCGCCTCATACACCTCTGTTACTGCCTTAGCTGTGTCATCAAACAATTTGATCATCTTGTTTGTTAGGATGTAATGTTCAGTATCCGTCATTTCAGGTACATCCTCGGGCAGTTCTGGCAGTGTCATGGCGACTGGATCCCGGCCGAACAACATGGAGAATGGGGCCAATCCCGTTCTGCCGCTGACGCAGGACCGTACCGCCCAGAGCGCGACGGGCAGCAACGATGGCCAGGATGCATGTTCGGTTGGTATGTAACAAGCTATTACATTTTCCAGTGTCTTGTGCAGTCTTTCCACACGGGCATTACCGGTCGGCATGCGTCCCGTGGTAAAGGACTGTTTACAGCCAACCCTGGCTGTCACTTCCTTGAGTAGCTTTGATAGGAATGTCTGTCCTCGATCTGAGTGCAGTCTCTCAACTTTACCATACCTGCAGACTATGCCAGTGAGGAACACAGTGGCAGCTGTGGCTGCAGTCTGGTCTTTGGTGGTAAATGCCTCGGGAAAACCTGTTAACAGATCAATGAATGTCATTATGTATCGAGATCCATCTGAGGCTTTTTTCAATGGGCCTACAAAGTCACACTGTACCCATTGAAATGGTCTTGTTGGTCTGTCCCATGATTTGGCAGGTGCTTTTGGATGGGGGACGCGTTTACGTAGTGCGCATGTGCTACAGCTTTTTACGTAATCCATAATGTCTTTGTGCATGCCACGCCAATAGAACTTAGATGTGACCTTTGTTATCAGAGCGGTTCTTCCCACATGAGCACCAACTAGGATGTCACTATGCAGTCGGGCCAAGACCTGTGGTATTAATGAGGTAGGGACCACAATTTGTGGCCCTAAGCGTACTACATCATTCTGCATCCTTTTCTTTTGTATCTTACCGGTATGACACAGGATGCCTGGGTGAAAAATGTCGAAGGCTTCTGACTGTGCCACAACGGTCCGGGCTGCCGATTCATCGCTTGGCAGCAGATCGTGCTTGATATATTCATAAAGCAGTCTACAGCGTGAGTCCTTTGTCTGCTCCTCAATGATACAATCCAGAGTCAGAGGGTCGGACTCCTCTACCTGTGCCACCAAGAGTTCTGGACCAACGCTTGGTTCACACTCCTCAGAAGGTGGTGGGCCATCCTGTGTTCGGGACAGGTAGTCCGCAAGGTAGTGTGTTTTTCCGGCCTCATATTTGACTTCAATATGGAAGGCTGAAACAAACAGTGCCCAGCGCCTAAGCCGTGCTGATGGTGCCTTATGGGCAGTATTCAGCAGTGCGACCAAGGGCTTGTGGTCTGTTATCACAACTATATTTGATCCTTGCAAAATGTCTTCGAAATTCTGTAATGCCCGTATTACAGCCAAAGCCTCCTTTTCGGTAACTGTGTAGTTCAGTTCAGCAGGGTTCATTGTGCATCCCCAGAATGAAATGGGTTTGTACAGTCCGTCTATTTCATGGCACAATGCGCCCCCGCAAGATGTGTCACAGGCATCAGTTAGGAGGTAGAAAATTTGATTGAAGTCTGGATGCACCAACACTGGTGGCTTAGTGAACACTGCCTTAAGCATCTGGAAGGCCTGCTCACAATCATTCGACCACACAAATTTTACTCCCTTCTTAGTGAGTTGGTAGAGCGGTGTTGCTTTCTGTGTGATTTCCGGTATGAATGCTCTGTAGTAGTTACAGAGGCCCAAGAAAGCTTGGACCGTTTTTATATTATGTGGCCTGCCAAAGCTTCCTATTTTCTCGACTATTCGCGGTTGTGTATGTAGTCCTTGCGCTGTGATGATGTGTCCCAAGAAGTTAATCTCACTCCTTGCCCATTCACATTTTTCAGGTTTGAGGCGCAGATTAGCACGAGCCAGAGCCTGAAGTACAAGATCGAGGCTCTCCAGGTGTTCCTCGAACGTGCTGTCATACACTATGATATCATCCAGGTAAGCCAAACAGACCCTTGGAATGAGACCTTTCAAGGCCAAGGAAAGTACCTTTGTAAAAGCCCATGGTGCGCCAACAAGTCCAAAGGCCACCCTCCTGTATTGAAACACTCCCAGGGGTGTCTCAAAGGCTGTATACTGCCTTGATGAGGGTTCAATATTGCATTGGTGGTAACCTGAGAGCAAATCTAAGGCAGACCAAATTGTAGGCTTTTTGTATGCCATATACAGGAACAGTGATCTTGCTGTAGGCATGGGGAACTTATCCTTGTAAGTAATAGCATTTAATAGCCGGAAGTCTGTGCACAATCTAGGACGCCCATCCTTTTTTGTCACCACTACTAGAGGGCTTCTCCAAGCTGAGTCGGAGGGCTCTATAACCCCAAGGTCAAGGAGCTGTCGTACCTGCTCGTCTATGATATCCATTTTCCTGGGGGAATAGCGGTAAGGTCTGCAAGCTGTGGGTCCTTTTGATTCATCCAATCTGATTTTCATGGGCGCTATCTGACAGTCCCCAAGTTCTTTACTAGTAAATGCCAAAGCATTTCGCCGCTTACGTAACAGAGCGCGTAGTTTGTGCTTCTGATCTGCCTCCAGGCAGGATTGAGATAGGTCGATTCGGTCTATCTTGTCTTCCCCATCAGGTTCTACTGGTGGGGTGTTAACACTGTCTTTGGTAATTTTAGCTGTCAATAGTGTTGCGATGGCTGAGCAGACTGGGGCTGGGGTGTGGGGATCAGCTATTACCCTGTCTATGTCCTCAAGGCTGGCTGCTGGTATCTCGTAATCCACCTCAGCGTATGCCAGTACATCACAGGGCAAAAGCCTGACCGGAGAATATGTTGGGTTGAGTATTTTAATCCATGGTCTGCCGCAGCCACTGTAACAGCAACACTCAGTCATCACAGGGGAAATTCCTGAGGGTTCAAACACCATGGGGGTTGTGTTTTTTGTTGTCCCCCAGATCTGGGCTGGTATGATTAATTCCGACATTGGGGGAACTGTCTCCTCGGCTACTGGGGTAACACGGTGTGCAGCAAACCACTTGAATTCATCATTTTTAAAGTCAATTTCTGCTCTAGTGGCAGCCAGATAGTCACGGCCTATAATAATGTCATAGAGCAAGCTCTGCACAACATAAAAATCAAATGTCACATTGAACTGTCCCACTTTAAACCGTAGGCGGGCTGTTTCCAGGATGGCAGCCTGTGATGTATCCCCAGGGGTGATGGTCCCCCCTGTGGGTCCCAGTCTGTCTATAATGCAGTGTTCCGGAATTTTTTCAAGTTGGCTCTGAGATATAAAGCAGTTGCTTGCTCCTGTATCTACAACAGCCTCATATTTGGTATGATCAAAGCTAAGATGGGTGAATATTGGAGAATCAGGATTTGTTTGTGAGTCTTGAGACAGCGCCCGGTGTATTTTAGTTATTACCGCCTCACCGGGCTGTTCGGGTAGTTTCCCTGGTCCCGGGGCTGGGAGTTGTACTGGTCTCGTGGCTGATTTGTGGGGTAATTCGGCCTGAGATCCTTTAGCCTGCCCTTGAGCCACCTGCAGGAATCAGTTGAGTGCCCGTAGATCTCATGTATCACACAGTAAGGTGTACCGTCCTCATCACGCCCACCGCCCGCAGGCGCAGCGCGGTGCTGTCGGTCGTTCTTTTGTGGACGGTGCTTTGGGTGACGGTCCTTATTGACCTGGTGAGGTTGTTCTCTAGGGCCACTGAGCTGAGCTGCCGTTGTCATGGCCGCAAGGAAGGCAGAGACCATACGGTCCATGTCTGGCTCTGCTGGCTTTGTTGTGGTTGCTGACGTGGTAGTGTCCCCTATGGCATTTGTGGGCTCTGTACATGATAGAACAGCCATGGTTTTCTTTGGCCGTTCCACAGACTCCAACCTGGAGGCTAAGCGCACTGCCTCCTCAAATTGGCCGGGGTTTTGTATTGCCAGCTGGCGGGCCAGCAGGGGATCCAGGCCATTTATGAATACTGCCATCAAGACCTCATCCGTAACTCCAGATCTTGTTTGTTGTTGGCGTAAAACTCCAGCGTATTCCACCACTGACTGAATTTTATCCTGTTTAAAGGAAAACATGTCCTTATGTTTCTGCCACATCGGTCGTTTATCACTAAAAATGTCAATCATTTTTGCTTTCAGATTGACGTACGTCTGCTTGTCAGCGTCTGGTAAGGTCTTGACCCAGTCCGCTGCACGTCCGCAGAGTCCATGTAGAGCCATTGCTAGCCGTCGGTCATCTGTCCAACCGTAGATGGTGGACAGGGAGTCCACCTTATCGAAATATGTTTCAACAAACTCACTGGCAGACCCCGAGAAGGATGGAAGCTTCAGGCTGGGCAGCCGCCCTGCGGCCTGGCCTCCTTCTGCCTGGTCTGGCATGACTGGTTGTGGAGTAGTGTCGTGAAACAAGTTTAAGCACTGAGTACGGTTGTCGGGCACCACATCTCCCTGTGTGTAGGAAGGCTCTTCTTGGAAGAGACTTCTGACAGTCCCAGTTGTGGTTTCGACTAGGGCTGCTGGTCTGGCCGGGTCAGACCAGGCCTTTTGTCGAGCCCGGTGCCGCTCCTCTCTCACAGGCACTGGACTACCCGAAGGTGCCCGAGAAGAGTCAGCACTGCAGCTGGGCACTGACAGGACCTCCTTATGTGGAGTTTGCTGCCGTCGTGCGGTGTCCGGGTTCCTTTGACTGGAGGGTGAGAAATCCAGGCGAGGTAGGGTTGGTACCACTACCTTTTCCACTGGAAGCACGTGTCTGACGTCACGGGGCCAACCAAGCAGAGCGGCCGCTTCTGCAGGTGTGTACCATGTACCGTGTACGCAAACCTGGTTTTTACCAAGATATGCTTCCGGGGGAGGGCCAGATGAGCGTGTGTATCTGGTCCCCGAAGCGCTGTCACCTGTGGCCGCGAGCGTGGGAGCTCGTGGTGTGGAACCTGTGCTACCAGCCACCGAGTCAAGTGTTGACGTTGATGGCTGGCCAGGCTGTGTACCTTGTGTTGGAGTATCCGTTGGTGTACGTAATCCGGGATTAATCACAGTATCGCGCGGTGGACTTGACATAGCATAAGTCAAAATCCATCGCTGAAGTGTGTCTACAATAAAGGCTGTGCAGTATAATCACCGGTGCGTAGAGTTCACTTTTTTGGGTTTTACTCCACCATATGGGCTGAACTGTAGACCAGTATGTAGTACCGGTCTACAGTGATATGATGGTTGGTTGTATGTGTGGTAAATGGGGAGAGCTGTGTAGTATATGTGGACTGTAGTTGGTAAAGTCCTAGAATATGTCACAAACACTGGAGTAACTTATCACTAGAATACTGTAGTTTAAGTCCATGGGGATGTAGTAGGTAGAGAACTTCTTCTTGGCTGCGTCAGCCCTTAACAGATGAGATCTGCTCAGAGGTACTTTGAAATGCTTCTTTTTATTGGTAATTTCCACAGGTACAGGTTCCTCACACGCCAGTCTAAGAACCCAGAATGATGGGTGTAGCTGGCTTATATAGCTAGTATTGAGGTTGCATGCATTAAAGTGTCAAGGTCGTTGTCCCAAATGCTCACTCCCACTCTCTGTCCTACTAACCCAAGCTCACAGTTTTACTTCTACATTTCTTATACCTTTCTTATATATTTCAATATATGTGCTTGGCTCAGGTCCAGTGCATTACCATGATTTCGATCTGAGTGGCCGTATTCTCCGCGTAGTTGACACGTACTAAAACTCCGAGCGACAGCGAGGAGTATTACGTAGTGCCAACTACAAGGTATTGATGCTGTATTTATTACTCACCTTTCGGGTAATTATTAGGGAAAAAATCTTGTAAATGATTAGAATTTCGTCCCAAGCACCGTGCATTGTTTATACATAAATTAGTTCCTATAATGCCCGTCAGGTGGCCCAAAAAGCCGTATTCTCCTAGGAGATTCCGGAGGTCCGTATTCTACTCAGTAGCGATCTGTAGGCTCCATAGGCTTAGCATAGAGACTCCGAATTAGATGTCTTTTGCACTATACAAGAGAGATGGATAATAAAAACATGGAAAATCAGAAATAACAGGGAAAATGGCATTCCTGATATTTAAAAGCACGTTTATCGTGTAAAAAAGCATCCAAGACCACTACCATGGCTGACTTGATGTTGATGTACTTTCAGAGACAGATTTATGCCTACATTGGGAACAGGGAAAAAGTGAAAATATTCTTCCTGTGGAATCTACTGCATCACAGACTGAGAAACATGGAAACACATCAATGTTGAGCTGATGGTCTGTGGGGACGTTCAAAACACTCTTTTATTGGAGTGAAAGAGGCTCATTTTTATATCATCTCTGTTTATACAAGGAGAGTCAATTATACTGAAAAGTTGATTTCCAGAGAAAATGGAAGAGAGTACTATACTGCCGTCGGTATTATAGAGGAAATCTATGAAGGTTTAGCGCATCCCATCGAGTTTGAATTGCGTAGTGATTCGCAAGGCGAAGCCGCGTGAATTACGTAGTGGTTCAAAGGAGATGGGACCGAGATCTGACCCTAAACTTGAATGGTTTTCTGAATTTATCTCACCCTTCTCATTGATTAATGGGCGAACATTTGTTTGTTTGTTTGGGTAGTTTAACGTCCAATTTGTTCAATTAGACTTGGGGGCGAACATTTATGACATAATCCCCCAATTGATATTTTCCCTAAATATCTCATGGGGGTTGGATACGAGTTCCCACTGTTAAGTCTTTGGAGAAGAAATACCAGGGGTGAGAAAAATTTGTCACGATATCATGCCCTCCTCAAGGCTAAAAGGATTTCATGAAAACAGTCCCCCACCCTCTCCTGTCGTGGAGTAATGACGCACGCGGTGACCTATATATAGCACGTGGGTTTTAATTAATGCCCTCAGTATTCAGACTCGTGCAAGCCACATGCTGGGCTTAAATGGTGATGTTATGTCATTGGGCAATCCGCAAGCTTAAGGTGGGCGTCCATCAACCACGACAAGGCTACGACCAGAAAGTTCCTATCGGCGCCTTGTCGCAGCCTTGTCGTGAGAAGAGGGGCTTTACGACAGCGGTGTCGGGGCGTGTCGTAGACGTTGCTGATTCCCGTAAAAAAGGTGTCCATGGACCCGACACACTACGACAGTGATATCGAACTAGGGTCCACCAACCACGACAAGGCTACAACAGGCCTTCCAATCGTAGGTCTGTCGTGGACCTTGTCGGGAACCCATTGTCGTAGCCTTGTCGTGGTTGGTGGACACCCGCTTTTAATCGTCATACCGATTGATCGTATGGCTAGAGTATAGCATTATATCTTATTTATATTCTCATCCACTTGGTCTTTTTATTCATATCTATGGTCATAGTTCAGGGCCCTGGACATGGTCCATGCATTGTTACAAGCATATTTTCTCCAATCCATAAAAACTAATAAACTGAACCTCCTCGAATTAACATGCCTGGCCTCACCGTTTTAGCATTTATTTGTCTCTTTATTATAGGCAAACTCTGCTAGATTGGTTCCCTGACCCAAACTCGGTTCCGGTATACACCTACATGGTTCAGAATACAAAAGTAGAAAAGCCCGAAGGAAAACGCCCATTGTCCCTACACTACATTGTGAAGGAAACAAGTCAACAGTGAAGTCCACAGTGTGTGCTGAAAAGGTAGCCACATAATAGAAGGACCCCCGCTCGCTCCCATAGGAAAGAAAATAATCCGTGTTGAGTTTATCAGGCCCGAATTCACCTTTAAATTCACGACTAGGCCGTCCCAGCAATGCATCTCGCAATGTTTGAGCTTTAAATAAATTCATGAATTCAACCAATATTTAAGTTAGAAATATCTAAACGGTGGCACCTTAAAAAAGTATATTTACCATGATATTGGTGATGACAATACACTGTTAAGACACCATTTGAACACTTTGTGGACTTTCAACTGTTACTCGGCTTATGTTTACTCTTAACTATAGATTTGAATAGGTGGCCTGCAGTGGCGGAAGGGGTGGCGAATGTTTCTTATTTTGCTATAATGCAGAACATGATATTTGAACACTCGCAAGTACCAGGTAATATAAATGAACGGATACCCAGAACATGTATTATGAACCATGTATGCTCTAAGAAAGAACGGTATGTAGCAGTACTAACTTAAAATCACCGTGCTATCGCGGAACAAAGTTATGGGATCAGCTAGAGTCCTCTTTCCAGCATATAATGTAACATAAAGAGTTTAAAAACTAAGTATTCTATGTATGATTGGAATCGTAGTTTTAGGATTGTGGAGTCCATACTATATTTACACTCTTTATGTGAAAATATATTAGAGATGAATATATGTAAACCCAAAAGTTGTCTTTCCACTTAAAGTCTGATTTGTATTGTTAACCAAATTCGGCAAATCGTGAAACATATGGAATATTGAATCACCATACCACGTTAGCTCAGGTTGCGTTAAATCTCTGGCCGCCTTGACCCACTACCTGTGCGTGTCTCTTTCTCTCCCAGCAGATCCTTTATGTGACCTGGCTCTATGGTTGGAGAATGTAGTCAATTCTCACTCTTGAAACAATTTTTCCATACTTATTTTTCCTTTTGTGTGTATTTTAAATCAAATAGCCATAAAGGTAGACTTTATTATCAATTTTATCAGCTATGAATATTTCATAATGAGTATCTCAGCTCTAAGAATCCCAAAATAAAGAAAGCTACTTGTTCTGAGAGTGAGAATCGTGGACATGACCAGGGTTTAAAGTTACCAACCTCTAAGTTGGAACACAGTGTAAACAGAGGTGGCGGCCAATCTAGACTGCATGGGGCATTTTACAAGATTTGGCATGTTCACACCAGAGGGCAATATTGATGCCTGTCTAGAGAAAAATAGGCAACATTCAGCTACATTTGAGCAACGTTCTCCAAACGTATTCTCGCCTTTGTATACACCCCTTCAATTTGATTACATAAGACTTAACACTGATAAACACAGAAATTCAAAGGACCAGAGACTGTTGTTAAGTACGTGTACCGATGTTGGTGAGATCACTAGAAAACTAGGAGCAAATAGTATGTTCATCATTGATGAATGAGCGAGCAATCATAGATGAACAAAAGTTAAAAGGTTTGGGTTACATTCAGTCTATGGATCATTTCTGTAGCCCTCTTTTAACCAGTCAACTTGCTATTTCTTCAACTGCCTGAGTCTACGATCCAAACATATCCCGAAAGCACCAGTGGGTCTTGAGGTATTTCGGTCTTGAGTGATTGGTCAGCTGGGCACACCTCTAAGACACTAAGACACTGGTTCCCTGCTCCTTTCCCAATGCCACAGGGAATAGCACACGGATAGTGAAAGGATAGCATTTTTGCAGTATGCTGGAAGTCCATATGTGACCCTTCTAACCTTTAAGCAATGTATATAGGCCGTTCAAGCACGCTCTAAAAATGAAAAAGACCTCTCACACTCCGTATCATACTCCGTATCATATTCCCCAGTACCTAACATTCACCATCAGTGGTATTAGAAACCCGACTGACTCCGACGAAAAATCGGTGGCCTTAGACATGTTGAGAGTAGAGGGCAGGTGACTAAATAATGTTAGCAGGTAACTATAATCATGCACAAGAATTAGTTATATGAAAATTACAAGCTATTGCATTTACGAAGATATATCAATCATATTTTCATTAAAGGATAACACTCTGAACGCCTGAAGAATCCTGCTAATACTAATAGTAGAGGATCAAAGTGTCAAAAGGGCCTTAACATTAACTTAACTTCGGGCCATTTGCTCCTCTACTAAGATGCCTTGATGATAGATTCTTGGTTTTTATTTTTCGAATTATCAATGGGGGAAAAATGCTGATTCGCAAATAAATGAGTGAGCCGGGAATTTTGACTTGTGCATAGAAATCAGGAAATGTACTAGATTTTTTTTAATTTTTTTTTTACACGAGCAGCGCTCTTCTTTATTCAGAGAAAACATAAAAGCATTACACGTTCCAGCCTCCTTCCTTAGAACAAATGTACTAGATTTGTTGTTATTAGATACCAATACAGCAGAACCCCGCGTAAGCGGGCACCCTCCGTTCCGGGCGGGTTGACCGCTTATACGGGGTTGAAATAAACATCTGACATAGGGAACCGTTCCGACCAAAGGTGTCTGTTAACGCGGGGTGTCCGCTAACGAGGGGTGTCCGTTAGGCAGGGTGTCCGTTAGGTGGGGTTCTACTGTATAGTGTATTATGTTATGATAATAAGTAATAACGTTAATGGTAAGGCCTGGAAAATCAAGGTTGTATGCTATCTGTTTTTGTATGTCTGTAAAGGCAGGTGTCCACGACAAAGTTATGACAAGCCCCAACAAGAAAGTTCCAATCGACGCCTTGTCGTGGCCTTGTCGTGATGAGGAGCGTCCGTTCTCTCTGTCATGGGCCCTTGTCGTAGCGTGTCGGGAAGTGCTCACTCTACCAAATTATCCTAACGCAGACCTCTATGACAAGCTCACGACATGCTACGACAAAGGTCCAGTCATAGCCTTGTCGGAGGGCCCCTGACAGGCCCCCGACAAGCTTCCAGTCGCAGCCTGTCGTGACCTTGTCGTAGACTCTTGTCGGGAACTAGGGTCCACCAACCATGACAACAAGGCCTCCAATCGTAGGCCTGTCGTGGACCTTGTTGGAAAGCCATTGTCATAGCCTTGTCGTGGTTGGTGGACGCCCGCCTTTAGTATGAATGGTTGTCTGGTCTTTATACCTGTCTAGCCTTTTTGGCCATATCTGGGATGAACGTCCTTGGACGACAGTATGTGTCTATTTACTTGAATATAAGAAATGCATGCTGATACGCACCTTGTTACATTTGGAGAGCGGCCCCTCATACTTGGCCACGCATCGGGGAATATCGTGAATATCTGGTTCCGGTTCCGGTTCCCCCGGATGTGGTATTATGATCCGGAAACGGGAAGTCGTGAAGCTGGCTTCTTCTGATGCCGGCAGGCGTCGCTTTTTGGGGTCATTGCTGAATGTACAACGGAATGCTTATTTTAGTTGAGCATCTGTGTTTATTCAAGTCTTTGATTATGATATTCATAAAATGATTAAACACAATCATAATAAAGTTCATTATAGTATGTTCTCTGACGGGCCCATGAATCCTGTATCCCAGTGAGGAGGGTAACCATAGCATGCAAAGACTGGAGCCAGTCTATGTTTATCTCAGCCTGGTATAAATGTCCATAGGCTTAACATTAGGAACTCGTATTCAACAGGCTCGCGAGTACAGTAACCCATACTCCAGGGGAGATAAACAGATTAATATTTCCAGGCTAAAATAAAATCAGAAACGTATTCGTGCTTGGTCTGAGGACCCTATTCGCCATCTCGTTTGGAGTGCTTCAGAATATTCACTTAGCTATCGCCTCGTTCATATAATCTATCAACTTTAGCCTTAGGAATGACACCAGAAAAATATACTCAACGAGATCACCGCTGTAAAGTCAGAATACTACCCCACGGTCATTGCAGAGTTAATGTGAAATGATGTCATATGCGATTGACCAATCAGCAGGCAGGGTTTCAGAGAATAGAAAAGATATCCTTACTGGATTTGACAAGTAGTTTGAATAATCTGATGCTATTTAATGTCATTGAAAGAGGTGAGATAGATCCAAAGCCGCACTTGAATCGTATAAAATACACAATACTCCACGAGTTTGGATGCACCGTAATCGTCCCTCAGCATCGCCTCACTGATGATTGCAGCCCATTCAAACTCATGGAGTATTGTGTATTTATTCCATTCTCGATGCAGTTCTATTTAGTGCTATAGCCATTAAAATAGCTCCATTTCCCTTCCCAGATGTAGTTCAAATTTCAGGGTTCTACTTCAGATTTCGTTTTGCAGGGCGGTGGTGCACATCTTTGAAATACAGCGGGGGTCCAGCTGTGGAGCCCCACCGGTGGGTACCAGGGGGAAGATGCACTTAACTCTTATAGAATAAACAAGTTTAGTATCCAAGATTGTGTTTAAGATAGGGTGGTGATGTATGCATTAAGAATAACAGAGGATGCTTCCCAACAGGTCCTGACTCATGATAATGGTTTAGGCCCTACTGTTTGGACTGCCAATCCCAGCATTTGAACTGTCCCTTCGTTTGCACTGAACCCCTGACAGGGTATATGAGGAGTGAATCAAGACACAGAGGGGTCAACATCTCCAGGCTGCTGAGTATTACCACCACTACAGTGAGGAGGCTGCAATACCATAGGACACTAGGTTACAGAGGTTTTTACTGAGGATAGGGCTTCTCCACAAGCTACTATCATCCCAGGGTAAATGGACCGATGGCACCACGGACCGATGGCACCTGGACTGATGGCACCTCTTTTCAGTGTTACCTGGACCGATGGCACCCGTGCCTGGACTGATGGCACCACTTTCCTAGACTGATGGCACCACCTCATTTTTTTACCTGGACATGGGAACCACATGATAGATATAGTAATAATGTGCAGTAGTCCTGTGATAACAGTGTTTCCAGTTTATTTTCTGGTTTCTGAAAAAAGATCATTGATTTCAGGAGACCACCGCTGCTACCGCGACCGGTACCAAGGCGGCTGCCGGCCGGGACCACGGGTTGCCGGCCGGGACCCCCGGCTGCCGATGCCGAGGGGCCCGGAGCCGGGTTTTTTGTTGTTGTCTTTTTTTAAATCATCGCGTAAATTCTTCTTTATGTGAATTTAAAATACTCGGTAGTTGAAAAGTGATCTACACAATATGATATGGCAATAACCATTAGTCTAAGTGAGTGGTGCCATCAGTCTAGGTAGTGGTGCCATCGGTCTAGGAAAAATGTTGCCATCGGTCCGAAGTGGTGCCATCAGTCCAGGTGCCATCGGTCCGTGGTGCCATCGGTCCAGTAATCCATCCCAGCACTGAAGGAACAGAGTTTGATGACTGCTACTGAAAGTGATAGACTGTGAGTACTGCTTTAGCCAAGAGGACTTGTATGATATGAACTCTACAGAAATGAATGTGATTGTATGTTGATGAGAATTGTTATGTAACTGCGTTCCTTGTTATTATATATGTTACAAATACATATTTGTGTATGCTTATCTTTCTTCTTCACTAAGTACAGACGATATTGTAAATTCTCTTTTCTTGTCACTATGTTAGCTAGTTTATATGATTAGGCCATAGTTAGTCTTCGTGAGAGGGTGCACACAGATGAGCCTATCTGGGAATATTGGCAATAGTCCAGTAGCAAAGCTACACATGAATTTTATAGAATATGTAAGTGTATCAAAGATTGTGTTTCACGTAAGGGGAGGGTGTTATATGGTTAATGCTATCCGGGCATATTGGCAATAGTCCAGTAGCAAAGGTGCACTTGAAATTTATAGAATAATCAAGTTTATCGAAGATTGTGTTTCAGGCGCGTGTGTGTGTGTGTGGGGGGGGGGGGGGTAGGGGGAGGGGGGGGGGGGTTACACGGCTAAGGCTATCTGGGAATATTGGCAAGAGCCCAGCAGCGAAGCCGCTTCTGGTGGTCTAGGGGGAAAAGCCCCTTGACGCACTTGGCTTTTAAGAAGGAAACTCATGAGATGAAAATAACTTGGTCCGTACTGCACCAATTTGACTTTGATTTGACGAAGCGAAGCTGAGTGAATTCAGTAGTGGTCAAAACGAAGTGTAGTGCGGGCCAAGTTATTTTCATCAAGTGGGTTTCTGATTTTATCTCACCCTATATATACATCATCAGAAACATTATAAACTAATTAAAAAATACTCACACGATTAGCCATTTAGTATTGGGTACAATACCTTCATGGCCGTGAAGTATGTGTTCTTACTGTTAAGCATGAAAATACCGGGGTGAGATAATATACATTATAAAACTTACCTGAGGCTACCTGGAAGGACTACTAAGGGTCTAGGGGTAGAGCCCCTCTTGGGGGTTTAGGGGAGGAAGCCCCTGGAAGTTTTTTTAATCTTAAATGATTACGCAAACTGTACCCAGGTTTTAATTTCAGGGAGGGAGGCTACATACTTGAGCCTATCTGGGAGTATTGCTTGGGGTCCAGCAATGAAGTCCCTCCTGTGGGTCCAGGGGGTGAAGCCCCAGAACCACTTAGATTTTTTTCATATCATACGTAAGTTGTACCCAGGATTTTGTTTTGTGGCTTTACACACACATTCATGGGGGAATTATAAGGGGTCTAGCGGCAAAATTCACTTGGGGTGTCCAGGGGGTGAAACCCCTGGAAATATTTGGACATTATGTATTTTACAGATTGTACCCAGGATTTTGTTTCAGGGAGTGAAGTTACATATCTGAGGCTACCTGAGAAGTCCATTCGGGTCCAATGGCAAAGTTCCATCTCGGGGTTCAGGGAGCAAAGCCCACAGAAGGCCTTGGCTTTTACACAAGCTGAAGGTATCTAGGATTGTGTTTTAGAAAGCAGGATAGTCATACATCTGAGCCTTCTTGAAAAGATTGCAAGGGGTCCAAGGGCTAAGTGCCTCTTTGGGAGTTGAGGGGGTAAACCCCTTTGAAGAGCTTGGGTTTTAGATAATCTTTTGTCAGGGACATTTTCAGTCGGGACAGACCATCCTGGGAATATTTCGGGAGGAGGGGGGCGCAGAGGCATTCATTTGGACAGAAATTTTCATTGGAAAGAGCGGACTTACTGAGTTGTGCACACCAAGAACTTTCAAGTTTAGATATAACAGATCAGATCTCCAATGAGGGCTAACAACCCACAGTTAAATGAATTTATGTATGTTTTCTGGGATAATTGGTGAGAATGGTTGCTTCAAGAGTAGAATCTTGCATGATTTTATGGATTTTCTAAATCTATTAAAATGGCTGAGAGCACAATCGCCTCCGAAGGGGAAACCACACACATCAATGGGAATTGTGCGTGCTTGAAAGGTCATACCTTTAACAGATGTCAATCATTTCAACAGTTTGACTTGCGGATGGCTAATGGCTTATTTCCTCTAGCGTTTCGTAATGATTTATATATAATAGTAGTCCTAATGTGACTCGGCTTAACTTGAAACACCTTTATACAAACAACGCGTTTATGTCAAAGGAAACAATTTCAAATTAAATTTCTCACCATGTTCTTTTTCTAATATAAAGAGTGATAATAAATCAAATAATTTGCTGACGCTTTATGGTAATATATTCCTGCTGCGGTGATCCGCTTGCAGCCTATACTCCAGTCTGACGGCTAGTTTAATGTTTATATAGCGTGAATAACATGATTTCAATGTACACCGTCATTAGGCTTACTTTCTCTTCCCCAGAAAACCTATAGATCCGTCTGGTAACTATAACCATCATCTGATACATTATTTCCATTGCAATAACGAATGATATACAATATTAGAATTTTTTTTAAGAGATGAAATTAAGGGAGGAAATACTTAGTAGAAACTGAACGAGAGTTAGACTTGTCAGTGTTTATGCCACGACGGGAAGGTCGTGTGTTACTACGCGAAGCGTTAGCTGAGCATAGTGATGAACAGACCTGACCAGAGTGGCATAGACACTGACAAGTCTAACTCGAGTATGGTTTCGTATTCATCCTACCCCATCTCTACCCTTTTGGGTTACTAAAATATAAATATCGATTGAACGACCAACTGAAGTCCAATCGGAACTTTCAAGTCCAACCAGAACTTTTTTTCGTAGCAGCACACAATCTGGTCGCTGATTGGTCGATTTTTTTTATGCCCCTAGAGGCATAAATCGCACTTTATATCATGGCATGCCGCATAAAATTTACCTATGTTATGCCTATGCACTGGTTTTATTAGGGGTAGGATAAAACATTATATTTATATATAAGAAATATGGCAAGATTAATTATTATGTGATATCCATAGAGAGGAACCTAGCTTCTGTTTTTATTGCGCATACTTAAGAGCTAGGGGTTAATGTCACCTATACTTATGGGTCTCCAAGTGCATTCCACCAGCCAGTATAAACATTTTATGAAAGGCTTACCAATGTTCCTGTTAGTAGTTTAAAGTAGGACTTACGGAGTACAGTAACCGGTAGTTCGCAATAGAGCCCTGTGGTAGGCTTTCACCAATAGGGTTATATATACGAATATGTGATTTTAATCATGCCTGTATATACTCGGATATATCAAGAGACCAATACTCAGGCGGATATTGCTATTTATATAAAAACTTTTTTTTATATTCTGAATTACATAGAAGGGGATTACTTAGATTATATGACACCAGAGATGCAAGGGAAACATTAAACCTCTGTGTCTGAAGTTAATGAAAGTACGGACAATGTCTTCCCTGAGGATACAGTCCATGATGAAAGTTCTGAAGAAATAAATGTTGCGTCTATATTCTATAGATGTAGATGCACTAGCCATTTTTCTTTGACTATTCAAAAAACTTTACGACATTACGTCACGTCCACAATTTTACCTGGCGATCCACCACACGGTTGTCACTTATACTATTTAAGAAGACAAGACATATTCATTCAAGGAGATAAACAGAAACACCACAATCATTTTTACATCTCATGGATGTACCATCATGGATATTAAACTATTCGGAATTCCACAGATAATGAAGAGAAATACCTTCAGGATGTCTATTTAAATGTTCATAATGTCAAACAATTATATTTTGGCAACGGATACTCAACACAGATATACCTGTTCACGGGTATCTATTGGAAGGGAAACTTAAACTTATCGAGGGAAAATGAACAGCCTACCTTAACATTTTCAGAAGTTGTTAAGTATCCTCTACGAACATGACTGCCTCACTTTAGTTCATACAATCAGTCCTGGTGATTTCTGGCAAGAGATACTGACAAAAACAAGGCAGTGCTGTTAACGTCTTAGTGTGTAATCCGCCTTGACACGTAGCTTACTGCCGCCACACTGCCGTGCGTTATGGAAATTCAACAGGATGACGGGGGACCAGAGGCGTCCGCAGCGGCGTCCCACTAGATGGCGTCCTACTGGTAACTTACCAGGCGTTGACACTAGACGACTAAATACGTGGCGATTAAATATGTAGATCGTCAAGCCAAAAGTCGTCAGGTGGTGGCAATGTCCACTGCAAAAGTCGTAGAACTCAGAATGTACCCAACGTTTATACTGACGACTATACGTTTTCAAAGAATCGCCGCCCATGTAGATGACTATTATTCAAGCCCACTTGTAAATGTAATAGTCGCGGGCGTCTTAGCTTGTCCAAAAGTCGTCAGGTGGTGCCTAATTGTAAAATCTGATGTAATCAGACGATATGCAGTCGCCACAGGCTTGGTGTTTACACTCGACGATTTCTAGCTTTTTACTGCTGCAGGTCGTCAAGTGTAAACGCCGGGATACGTTCACTCTTCTTCGGGATGCCCAACTTTCAAGCTCTACGTTTTACACCTAACTGCTAACGTGAAACGCGCTTGGAGAGTGTACACATGCGCTATAGAGCGTCCGTACACCACTGGTTTCCGGCGGTTTGTGTAAGGTGGGTCTTTGAAGCGAGGTTAATAAATCTGCAAATGCTTCCTTGTAAAGCGATTACCCGGTGCTGTGGCAGCGGGCCGCGAGTCGCATGCCGCGGACGGTGCCAGTCCAGATCGGGAAATGTGTGAACACATTTCACCCGCGCACTGTATTTTCCAAGGATCTTAAAGGCATATCAGACAATTCACTATATACCCATGCCGTATATACTGTAAATACGCACCATTTCGGCATATAACGTAAAAATACTGTACGGACCGCTGGTCTGTACACTAAAATACGGACCACCTTGCCATGCACGTTTGGCATTGGCATTGGTTGTTAAGCCAAATGAAATTGATTTTTTTTAATTTCGGGTATGTAGTAAATATAAAACGTCCAACCATTCTTGTGCAAGTCACAGAACGAGTTTGTACGGAACTCGGCATAAATGCCTCAGTCCGTACAAACCGTAAATTACCATCTCGTTCTGTGAATTGTATAGCATGGTCAGGACGTTCTATATAATTACCTCGAAGATTTAAACCCATGTCAATTTCCTGGAATGTCAATATAATGATCTGCAAGTGTTGTAGAGCCCATATCTAACTTAAAAATCTGGGGTTACCGTGCTTGTTTTTGGTCCAGAGACTGATATTATGACAACATTATCGTAGAGCATACAGACATTCTAAAAGGTTTGATTTGACATGGTGAAACTCATGTCATGTTCGTCAAACCTTCACAGACTATTACGAACGCATTGTACTACAGATTTAAGTTTTTAAAAATATAGGTCACCATCCTTGTTTTTGAGATAACTGAAGAAAACCCTATATTTCAGTACATTTTCTATGTAAATCAAACAAATGAAAATGGGCCTATTTAACCTATTGGGTGTGATGAAACTAGACAAAATGTTATATTTTACTGCTTTGGCATTAGAATGAATCACAACGGAAGAGTTTGGACTGATAATTATCAATATTTAAAAATCACCAGGTGGCGCCATTGTGAATTGCAGGATATGCCTTTAATAGAAATACTCGGAAACTGGAACACCCACTCGAACCATCCTGACCCCAAGGATTATGGATACGCAAAGACCCACTTCAAGGTGGGCTAATTAACAGTATACAAAATCCTATTAAGGAGGAAAAAGGTCATGTATTATTGGGAAGATTAAGAACATAGAATAATATAAAGTAAAACCCCGTGTAAGCGATCACCTAGATTGGCCCAAGTCCCTGTAACCCTCCACCTACCCCCTTCACTCTTCGATACAGGTTGCTGGACCAGTCACATTGTAACATACTTTATCTTAATTTTATTTTATCATGACTGTCCATAATCAAAGACTTGAGCAATACTGGCAATCACCCTCCATTTCGGGCCAAAGTGCCCGCTTACGTGAAGTGGCCGTTTGCACGGGTTTTCAATTTCCGAGTGGTATAACATTTGAATATTGTACGTGTAAGATCAGGTGTGTCTGTTAAGTGGATTTCTACTGTAGTTTGGGCGCTTGTGTTTATTAAATTAATTAACAACATCCTCTGTACGGGCTCCAATCAACAAAACTATAAAAGTGCCATTGATAATCAAACAACAGAGATACATTCCTCTAATCCAACTTTTTCCTAGATTCATTTGAGTGTGATATATAAAAGAGACCAAAACAAGCATGGTGACCCCAGATTTTTAAGTTAGATATGGGCTCTACAACACTTGCAGATCATTACATTGACATTCCAGGAAATTGACATGGGTTTTAATCTTCGAGGTAAGATCACCTTGCCACACATGTTTATTAACAACTAAATATATAACGTCCAACCATGGTTGTACAAGTCACAGAACTCGATGATAATTTACCGTTTGTAGGGAACTGCCTCACTCCGTACAAACCGTAAATTACCATCTCGTTCTGTGAATTGTATAGCATGGTCAGGACGTTCTATATAATGACCACTCTGCCAATTCTTCAGCATTCTGATGTCGACAAGGCTATCCCAATGCTGACCCTGTGCAAAGAGTAGGATGAAACATCCTGGGGCCGTTGAATTAAGCGGCTATTCCACCAACCCAGCGCAAGCCCCATCCGGGCGCCTTGTGGTCGCCTATTGGTCTTCGGCGGCAATAGCTGGCCCAAATCTCGCTCCGGTGGCGATAGTCTGCTCGGTGGAACAGCTCATAATATTGAATAGCTTCTTCACGGCCGGCCCCACCGGCCACCGGCTAGACGATTCTTACAGCGTGTCCTAGGGCCTGTTTAAAGGGCCTGTTCCATCTAGCCGACTGCACCTACGTAATCGTCGGCCTGGGCCTGGCAGAATCGGCAACAATCTTATATTGATTATTGGTGAAAAAAGGCTAAAATACGTTAGCCTAGCGGTATCTGGTATCATCTGTTCCGATGCTGACACCCCGCCGTTGGTACCCGAAAATGTTAGAGTTCTCTGACTTCACCCGATTGGAAGTCCAGACGAGTTCCACAGTTCCGGCCCTGTAGACTGTAATTCAACTTGATTACAGTTAGAATCCTATTCTTTTCCAAGATAATCAGTATACACAACGTTTATTCACCTCAAAAACACCCCTTACCTTCAAACAGACACTCTCAGTAAACATGCCAGGGTTCAAGGTCACAGCTCTTAGTTCCTAGTTCAGACACCACGAGACACCACCAGTAAAAAAAATCCTAGCGGAATACGGGTGTACTAGTATCGGCGTGCATCGGACATATGAAATATGGCACACCACAGCAGCCGACGGTGGCCGACGGCACCGATCTCACCCGATTATGGTGTTCCATTACACCGATGGTACCCGAATTGCAAATCAGACACTGTAAAAATCATAATCCGGCTGAGAATTCGGCTATATGGAACAGCCCCTTAATTTTACACCCCGACGATACTTGAAGGTCCAAGGAGATTCCTAGGAGGGTATTGGTTTAATAATTCGATTTATCGTGGGGAAAGACAGTTGTGGCCGACGATCCACGAGGTATCAAGTCTCTCCAAGAGTGTCTTGAAGGCGTATTTTGTCCTGGGCCACGATCGAGGTCACTTAAACGAGACTTTGACTCAGGATTTCACTCCCCATGGACGACAGGGATAATTAAACGCGTTTGACTAGCTGTCGCTGAAATGTCGTCACTCAAGGGACCTCAAAATTAAACGACCCCCTGGCGACCTTACGGGCCATGCCTGCCCGGGGCCTCGGCGTCTTATCAGACGATTTCAGAAGGGACGTTTTGTGGTTAAGGGACTGGGCTGCAAAGATGAATGGTCGGCGACTGGTTTCCCCTTGCAGACCGACCGTGGACGTCGAGTGCGATGCCTGTTTGACCGGAGGTGGAGGTTACTCAACCGCCACAGGCCGCGCTTACAGTTTCTCGTTTCCCCCCACGTTCACAGGGTACCACATCTCTCAACTAGAATGTCTAAATGTGATCATAGCGATTAAAGGCTTGATTCCGTATAGCCGATGTTACGCCCGATGTGCTCAAGATCTACTCCAGTTTTAGTGTTGACGCACACATACACGTTTCCATTGCGCCAAAACTCATCAAAACGATATTGTATGAGTCTATTCCAATCTGAACCTTTACCTTATACCCTATGCATCATGACTAATTTCTTTACCTTATACCTTATATAACCTATAGCATATTGCCTATTTTACATCATGGCCTGATGTTATATCCTATTTTTGATGGATGAGATATATATCTATAACCAAATTTGAACAATTATATGTATAACTGCGAAAACAAGATATAACTGGACAGCCTGAGCACTAACGTTGTACTTTCGTAATGGATATCAGCTGAAAACCAGTGTCGGATATCTCCATAACTGAGCTGATATCTTTGGTTTATCTTTTATTGACCTGACTTATAGATCTATCACCCAATGAAACAGATGTAAACTTTTTTCTGTCAATAAAAGATTTTTGAAAAAAAATGAAAAAAAAGGCCTCCAGACAGAGACTAGACATAGGCCAGTTTTGGTGGCAGGACTGAAACTGGGGTGCATCTTGACCATATTCGGGAGTGAAATCGGCTATTTGGAATCAAGCCTTAAGACGCTCATCCTCACAGACGCTGGCCCTCTCCATATAATGATCACTTCGGACAATTCTGCCACTGCCTTTGCTCTAAATTCCGGGAAGGCAAGGGGTTCCGTCATGGTGGGCTGCTCCAGAGAATTAGCCCTACTGGAGGCGGCTTACCAATGGACTTTCTCTGTCGTCCATGCCCCCGGGAGTACCATGACTCCGAGCGATGCTCTCTCACGTGAAGGGAGTAACGATCAGTTTTCAAGCCTAAGGCCCGGCGTCCACCTACTACGATAGAATCGTAGACCTCACGATATGGCACCGATACAAAATCTCAAAATCGGTGCCATATCGGGAAGGTGCAAAATCGTAGACATATGTCTAGACAAGCCAATCCACCATGCGTGGTCAACTGCCCTGATATCAGGTAACCTTCCGACGTGATTTTGATTTTTTTTATCGGGAGGTGCATCGTAGACCATATCGGAGCCATATCGTAGTATAGGTGGACGCCGGGCCTTAGCGACTGGCTTCTGTTTGAGAACAATCTTGCCCGTGTTTCCCCTGTATCCCCTGCATACGTGTTGTCTCCCGTGTGATTTCAGCTCTGGGCGCCACGGCACTGTCGGATCAAGTGGTTTCTAACATCGGGGACTCCAGGGCCCCTTCTATGCGAGATAATCTCACGAGGCAGGCGAACTAGTATCTCCGGTTCATGGCTTCAAGGGGCGCTGTGCCTCTCTCACCTAAGGTCGGTGACATCTTGTTATTTGCACAATTCCTCTCAAACTCCATGAAGAGTGTCGCGTCAGTAAGGAACTATATCTCGGGAGCAAGAACTTTTATAGAGGAATCGTTTGGCGACACGGTCGTTTTCTTGTCCCCACTCCTTCCCACCATGTTCAGAGGGTCAAAAAGACTTTCCACTCACCAGCTGCGGCAATATATGTGACTGGATCTGTTCTTGGCCTCACTCATCTCCGCAATTACCTGACGATAAGATCGTTTCTCCCTCCCGCCGTCCCTGTCATCACCTTCATCTTACTATTCATATAAAAAGTCCCCTTTTTCAGGGCCGTAAAACGATGTACATAATTTTTAACAATTCTCGAGACACATCATCTGGTGTCACATATCTTATCAAATCATCAATGTTTAACAAACTACAAATAGAAAAAGTTTATGTTCAAATAAAAAGTTTTATGTCCAATCTTGTGTTTATCAATTACTCTTTGGTGTGCCACGGCAGAGCAGTGCAGTGTCCTGTCTCTGCTTGTTCCCGAGGGCTAGTCGACTATGTTGTCTATTACTCATTGGTTTCTCATGAGAAAAGTAGATAAAAAAACTACAATAGTGAAAAAGGCTACACTTGCCGAAACGTTGCATAAAGCTGTGACACCGAATAAAGCCACCAATCAAAACCAAATTGGGCAGCTGTTGAGTTGTACTTGTTTATAATCTCTTACAATAGTAAACTTTGATTTTGGCATTGCTTGAAATAAATCATAAAAGAAAAAGTATGTCTGAGTAGATTAATACAAAAAATAATAGCAGGATTAAGTTTAACACTATTTGAGAATCTCACTCTCGTGGCCCTTCAGTCTCCATCCCTAGCACTGCACGAAACTAACCACTTTATATATGTATATACCCGGCGTATATATATATAAGTATGCTTTTGCGTATACAAGCTCGTCCTATTCCCTGTGTGTACATACGCCTTATCTGTAGGCACCTGATTCATATATACGCCTGATTCATATATACGCCTGATTCTGTTCTATTTATACCACTATCCAATAGTTTCGATCTGTGCCACTTGGGGACACTACTGGTAGCATATTTCATTTGCCATTAGTCATTAAGTCATTGGTACATGTATATGGAAAATCCAATGTTATATTATCAATTTTGATTATAAGATTGTTCCAAAACCCTCTCTTTCCCCACGATAAATTGAAATATCGAACCCAAACTCTCCTAGGACCTCTCCCTGGGCATTTCATGCCTCCTCGGGCGAAAAATGAAACAGGGCCTCCTTAGCGTACAGAAAAGGGTCTTCACGTACGACCCTAGTTTATAAAACGACCCCCACTGGACCAATATGTAACAACGACGATACGTAACTTTCAGCACGGCACTAAAAATAGACAAGTTATTACTCCCGAGCACCCGAGATACAACACAACACAACACAACACAACACGAATAGTTCTGTGAGTGAGAGTTATGTGAGACACCACATAAGAGCCCGTTTGTTCAAGACAACATTTTCCGAGAGTGACACTATAAAGTGGTTGTAGCAGGGAAGTAGTATGACATAGTAGACGACAGGTGGCAGCATTGCGTATCTCAAAACCTACTCTGGCCACCAGAGCCCACTGAATAGCTCTAGTGGAGGTAGATTGGCAACCAACCCATGTCTACACTGAGCTAACTTTGTGTAGCTCTGGTTGCCAGTCTATAGTGGAGACCGATCTGAGACCTTGACTTGTTCTCTCCAAGCTGATCTTTTTACTACAAGAGTCAGAATCCCTGCTGGAAGTGTGAATAATTCTCTCAGCAGATCTCTTTCACAATAGGCTAGTGTCGTGGTTGGAGATTGAAGTACTCTCGAAGTCCCTCATCCATATTATTATTTTCTTTTTTGTTTATTTTGATAAAGAGACCAACAACAATAAGACCAATCTGTGAATACTGTAGTTTTATTATCGATGGTGAAAAATAAAAAGAATGTCCTAAATCGAAATACGATTCTTAAACCCCACAATTACACGTTGTAATAAAGTTATCATCAGGCCCATACTGGAGTATTGTTCGTATATTGTTGACAGTAGTATCGTAAAACTGGATGAGTTTTAATCTTGGCCACCGTATGCCATGACTAGAGTTTGGCATAGTGATTTCACGAGGCGACGCCGAGTGAAGTCCGGAGCCAAAACTTCAGGAGTGGAATGTGGTGGCCACGATTAAAACAAATCAGGTTTTTATTTTATCCTACCCTGTCTCCTTGATTTTGGAATATTACCTTTTAACAATTCTGTATGCCACTAGTGGCATATAAAACTCCGTATGCCAGTCAGCGTGGCATATGGAAACTCAATGTTAAGCCTATGGGATTTTATATTAGGTGTCGGATAATACTAAAGACTGTATTGACAGCTTCCAACGATTACAAAACCGTGCACTGAGAATTGCTCAAGCCAAGAAATACAAATATCAAAGTACTGAAGTATTGCATAAATACTGTAAAATAGACTATCTTGATGCTCGGAGAAATTTCCAGATATTAAATCTGTTATATATAAGAGATAAAAGAATGTGAGTTTATTGGATGCAAGGGTCAGACGAACAAGCCATTGATTTGGTCTCACCATCAAAATAACTTCAACAACGCATTTGCAAACCTCTTAACGCACTGGCTGCTCAGTCACAATATATACACATTTTCCTCGCTAACTAGGTCACTCGCGGAGTATTTAAAACAATACAGAACCTGTGGCACACTCCTTCAGAAATATGATACAGAACATATGGCTCAAGCTGGAGACACACCAAGCGAGAAATGCAGCGATTTTCGGAATCGCCAACACAAAATGGCCTATATGTGACCTATTTTTTCATATTTCACCTGATTAATTTATTCTGAGATGCTAAATTATGGGTAGGATATACTCCTATGAAATAATATCTTACATACATGCTATTTTGTGTTAGCGATTCCAAAGATCGCCGCCTTGACTCGCTTGGTGTGTCCCCGGCATTACTCTCGAGGCCAGAATCGGGTGGTTTTTTTTAAACTTTTATTTATACTGGGTAGTACTCAGACAGAAGTCTGGTTTCAACGTACTCCCAGTTCATCGTGTACAAAGTCCATTCAGGTGAGGTATTTCCTTCAGTACATGCGACATAACGAAGCATTGCAATATATCTACAAAAATAACTCATATTGAGTCGTAGTGATTACTCAATAGTGTCATACGATAGCAGTACACTTAGGGTCCAAGTGGAACTGCATAGTTGGTGATCGAGGGCATATTAGAGTTAGTGTTGTACTTGGATCCTGATATCAGAAAACTAAAGAAGATAGCTCAAAATGTTCCTAAGGGATGCCACAATACTTGGATAGACCATGGATGCCTTTGGATACTATATCATTGCCATTAGCTGTCAAAAACTGTCAAATGACAGTGCCGGTAGTGAAAGCAAAATTGATTATATAACTAGATCATGAAATCACAGAACACTAAACAATAGCTTAAAATGTTTCTAAGGATGCCATAACATGGCAACATAGCAGAATACGGCATATTGTAAAGAGGCTCTATAGTCTTTAGATACAATATGTCTTTAGTACTGCTGTCAGATATGTCAAACGACATTAGTGGCTGGGGGAGCAAAATTGGTTATTTACCTAGACCCTGATAACACAAAACACTAAAAAAAGAATAGCTTAAAATGTTCCCAAGGGATACCATAATATGACCACGTAGCACTGCATATATGTAAAGGTTCTATAGTCTTTGAATGATTTAAGAAACAAATATATGGGATATGACAGATTTGTAAAGGAGACATTAAAAGTACACATAGGAAAAAAGCTGCTGTAGGCCACTGATAAGACTTATTTTTTATTCTGTTTGTTGTTCTGAGTCTAGAAAAGACCAGAATATGGAGTCCAATACCAAAGTCTAAACTAATAGGCCATTACTTTAGAGAACACAGAACCAAATAATGATTATCAGTAGTCAGAATTATCTATGTGTTCAGGGATTTTGACAGTTTGTCTCTTCAACGGCTGTTGTCATGGTAATCCGACCACTTGCCAGAACGACAACAAGTGGAAATGTTAACTAGAAGGATGGATCTACAAGATAAGACATTAAAACAAATGTTTCCAGGAGAAGGGGGGCAGCCAACTCCTGAAATAAACCCCTTTTCCAGATTGGCCCAAGGGCTATATTGCTAATATAAGGTGGAGGGTCTGTAAAACATGAAGGTAATTTGGTGTGGCCTAATGAGAAAGATATAGTTCACCCATCTTTGATTTTTTGTGATTTCATATATTTTATTCTATCATTCATTATTACCATAAAAAATATCATTTTCATATCTCGCACATTTTAGTACCATTACATCACGTTATTTGTCACAAAGTTCTGATTTCGATTTTAGATCAGGGGGTCGATAACGTTTTGGGGACTTTCCTTCCGTAAACTCCTACATTCACAAGTAGGAGATTACAGGCATCCGTAATCTCCGAGTTGGAAATAACACACACCTAATGCGTTTTCTATGGCGACTCCGTAATCGATGGTCAATAAAAGTCCTGAGTCATTCAATCATTGTGGATTGCCTAACTCGTAAGTTGGAGGAAGGCACAATCCAATACAGAGAAAAGAGATTGAAATACAGGATGGCGTTTATTGCTTGTATAATGTACAACGTTTCTGATTTTTATAAATCCTTGTCTAAATAACCGGAGTATTTATAACGTGCTAATTTACTCAATATGTCACAGGGTTTTTTTTCTCCATAGGGTTAATGTTAGGAACTCATACTCCACGGTCAGGAAACTATTGTTAAAAGGAAACCCATGAGATGAAAATAGCTTGGCCCATACTCCACCAAGTTTGACTGCAGAGTAATTCACGAAGCGAAGCTGAGTGAATTACTCTGCGGTCAAACAAGGTGGAGTGCGGACCAAGTTATTTTCATTGAGTTGGTTTCTGATTTTATCTCACCCCGTAAAACATTATTTATTGATAAAATGAATCACCCAATTAGCCATTGAGTATGGGGTACACGAACTTCACGGCCGTGGAGTACGAGTTCCTAATGTTAAGCCTATGGAGAAAAATACAGGGTTGAGATAGTGCCCATTACTCAATGGCTAATTCTTGATTTATCTTATTGATTAATGATGTTATACGGGATGATATAAATTCAGAAACCCACTTGATGAAAAGAACTTGGTCCACACTCCAGATTGTTTGACCGCTTCGCTTCGTGAATCACTCCAACGTCAGAGTCGGTGGAGTACATGCCAAGTTATTTTGATATCGTGAGTTTCCTTCTAAGAATATATCCCACAGCTGCTATCCTGTGCCTCAGCTCAATAACAAGATGTGAGTAATTGCAGTAGAGTGTATTTAATTACATAACCCACACTGTGACGCAATCATCATTTCACTTAAACTTGTTTAAACACAGAGCTGTACTTTCTTAAAATCATCAGCATATAAAGTTGAGGACTATTAGATTATATTTACGTATTCGTGAGTCTCGAAACTACTGGATTGATATATGTACAAATGAATCTTTCGTAAAATATGTACAAATGAATCATCGGACGTTGCCTGTAGAAGAAATATTCTCTATTGAGATTGACCCGAATTAGTAACGTATGTGAGAACGCAAACGAGATTTAGTCAGTGCTTGTACAGGTGAAAAGGTGGCACTGGCATAAACAGGTCTGAGCCCGCTATTAAGCCTTGGCAATACCACAAGCCACCGCAGTACATAAGACTGTAAGTCAGTGGCGAGACTTACGGAGCAGGTTCATTCTTCTCAGCTCTCCAGTAGACCACGGGGCCTTATCCATAGCACCACACTTTCAACCACACTCTGAGAAATTGTCAGTTCCTCTCGCAACATGCCACCCAAGAAAGCAGCAACTCCCGCAGCCAAGGGTAAGGCACCCGCCAAACCCGCGGCCAAGGCAAAGAAGGCAGCAGCACCAGCGGCTGGAGGGAAAGGAGGGAAAGGAGGGGCGGCCGCCGCCGCTCCGCCACCACCACCACCCGGTAAATAGATTCAGTATATCAATTTTTTTTAATTTCCTTCATTTTTACTGCTATTTGTTTTCGATAAAGTAGGATTAACACGATGGGATTCATGTACCTCACAGGGTGTTTGTCTGAGACAAATCCTTCTCAGATTCTGTACTCGAACATAATTTCTTCGTCTAAATTATAGGGATTCATTTCCCTGAAACATGTTTTCCTCCATGTAATTGTTAAAGACATCCCCCCCCCCTAAAAAGGAACAGAATCGCATGAGATTTTGAGCCCTGGGAGGTACATGAATCCCATCGTGTGAATCCCACTTTAAGTGGGATTCACACGATGGGATTCATGTACCTCACAGGGTGTTTCTCCGAGACAAGTCCCTCTGAGATTCTGTACTCGAACACAATTTCTTCGTCTAAAGAGGGAGTCACATGATGGGATTCATGAACCTCACAGAGTGTTTGTCTGAGACAAATCCCTCTGAGATTCTGTACTCAAATACAATCTCCTCGTCTAAATTGCAGGGTTTCATTTTCCTGAAGTGGGATTCACACGGTGGGATTCATGTAAAATTGATTCAACGGTTGTATCACTGAGAGTCACTGTTGATCAATGCCCAATTGTTTTGCTTGGAAGAGCGATTGTTATAATCGAAGGCGAAATAAGACTTTAAGAAATGTACCTCACAGGGTGTTTGTCCGAGACAAATCCTGCTGAGATTTGTGGTGTTTCAGTTGGTCTAAGGTACATAGGGAGTGATAAACAGGGCTTTAGGCAGCTACCTTTAACTTCAGGGAGTCTCCTGTGTAACATGAATTGTGTTCCTCCTACAAAATATAACTTTGAAGAAATTAGTCTGGTATGCTAAAGTGGGATTCATAAGATGGGATTCATGTACCTCACAGGTTATTTATCTCAGACAGATCCTGTTGAGATTTTGTTTTGGAACACAAATTCTTCGTCTAAATTGTATGGTTCCATGTCCCTGAAACATGTTTTTTCGTCTGTAATTGTTGACGATATTTATCCGTAACAAGAAACATAATCTCATGGGATTTTGAACCCTGTAAGGTACATGAATTCCAACGTGTGAATTAAGCTTAAGTTCCATTTCCCTCAAACATGTTTTCCTCCTGCAATTGTTGGCAACATTTACCCCTAACAAGGAAGAGAATCAAATAAGATTTTGAACATTGTGAAGTACATGAATCCTACCGTGTGAATACCACTTAACAAATTTACATTCCATAGTTTCTTGCATCGGTATGACTATCTTGTTATGGGTGATCAGTAGCTGATATGTTATAGTATATTAATTATAGAACAATACTGTGAAAATCATTTCGAAGTAGGTCCTATATGGCAACCAATTGATACGTGGACTGAAACAAGCCCATTCTATATTCATGGATTAAACATTTGGGTACACCACAAGAAGGCCAAAAGTGGATCTAAATCTAGTGAAATTGCCAAATCCAATATAGCAATCGAAGCATTATAACCTATGTTCTTTTAAGTCACTAACTATAGGTTATTTTCAGTTGCCGCGCCACCTATGGGAACAACTGTCAGCCTGAAGGCGTTCGGTAACTTCATCTTTGACACTAATCCGGAAAGTGAGGTGAAGAAGTCTGGAAGGTAAGCCTGGTATTGTAGAATGGGTAGACTTGCTAAAGTCTTTGATCATGAACATTCAATAAATAATAACATTAAATCCGGATTAATTGAACAATAACAAGTACCCTTTTCCTGGACCGGCCCAGGAATCCAAGGGTACACGGTCATCTCGGCACCTCCGGCTTTCGTCGGTTAAGGATAGGGTTAATGTTAGGGAAAGGGTTATCAGGGTTAAAGCGCCAGATCCACTAAGGCAATTTTCCATGAGAATTTGGGTTCGCAGACGTTCGCAGACGTTCGCAGACGTTCGCAAGGACATGCGAATGCCTTGCGCCAATATTCAATATATTGAATATCATCGCATGGGATTCGCAAAGTCGCATGGATCGCAGACGCATTCGCTTGGTCGCCTTAGTGGATCTGGCGCTTTAGGGTTAGGGTTACAGGTTTTGTAAGATATGCTTTTGTTTTGTAAGATTCTTTATTGTGGATAATAGACAAAAAATATAATACAGCAAAGCTTGTGTCTTTGGAAGTCCGTTTTTTCAAATAAGTAATCACATTTGAAGACATTTCCCGTTTTCGCGCATGAAGGCGTGAAAGCTGTGAATGCGGGGGACCGAGGTGCCGAAGGGTCCGAGGTACCGTAGGGGGTCCGAGATGCCAAAGGGGCCGAGTCATCCGGGAATCGAATCAAAGTATCAGAGCGAAGAGGGGTGGAGTAGGTGGAGGGGTAGGCATAACATGGATACAGGGACTGAAGCTAGTCTATAGAATTGGGTGTGCACTTAAAAACAAAGAAAGCTGTTGTAATAACATGCACACAGACGGATAGAGACAAACACGAACACACAAGCAGTCGAATAGAAAACATATCACAATCGTTGGCATCGAATATGAAAAACCCAACAAAGAAGTATAAAAAAGACAAGATTAGATTTCACCTTTTCTTTATTACTTAGGTCAGGATGGCAGAAATCGCAATTTTCGGTATATATATCTAAGGGGATCCAAAGGAACTTAAGGAAGATTTGTGTTTACCTCAATTGAAAATAGTTGGACTTATGTCTCATTTATACCTGTCCTCGAATGACTCACACATATGAGGCAGCTGTACAAAGTTCATTCGTGCACACTAAACATAAAACCTGACTGGTTGTAAAATAGCGTTTTTAATGATTATCCAGGTATATGGCAATAATGAGATATAGTGAGTTTAACTGAAGTTCATTTGTTCAGATTCTTATTCAGTCACACCCACTATGTCTCTGTATAATATTCATATGACGGCATGGTCGTGAAAAAGTTTCTCACCCAAGTGAGGTCTGTTGGTTGTGGGGTAAAAGGTGCAAAATTTTAACACTAAGTTCGTCGGTCGTCCATCAATTTAAATTTGGTATGATATATGGTATATTAAATTGCATTTTTAATATTCTGAAAGAATTCCTTTATACTTTAAAGGTACCAATAAAGAAAGGAAACTAAAATATCATGTACATGTATAACGATATGATTCAGGGCGATAAAGTATTTTCATTGCGTTTTATTATCATTTTCGATACAGTTACTGATAATAAATTCTTTATAATTCAATGTTTACAGTTGCCGAGAGAATCATTAACCGTCAATTATAAGTGGTATGTTCATCATTGATGAATGAGCAATGAATGGGAAACAAGTAAAAGGTTTAGGTTTTATTAAGACTATGGGTCCTTTTCTGTAATCCCCTTGGAACCCAGCCAACATGTCTTTTCTGCAAGTGCCTTTGTGAGGGTCCTAATATACCAGTCACCAATGGGTCAATGAGGTATTTCGGTCTCTGGTGACTGGTCATAGTTCATTGGGCATGCCTTGGAAACTAAGACCCTGGTCCTCTGTGCCCTCCAAATGACTCAATACCATAGACTGAGGCTAGTGGATCATTTACTCCCACTTACTGTGATGGATAATCTTACCATTCTACTATTACTATGTAATGAAATTAAGAGACATTCTGCTTAACCATATCAAATGCCAAATGAACAATGGAGTTCTGTTGATTGTAAATGCATAATTTCACCAAACTGTGATATTCAAGGAAAGGAATTACTTTTAACAAACCTGGTCGTGCGTTAAAACCAGCAACAACTTAGCCGAGCATTGGCCAGTATAAATAAAAGTTTGGAGAGAAAAAAAAAGAAGAAAAAAGACACAGAGTTGGCTCAGAGATACTGAAAGAATAGTTTTTGCAGCATGCTGAAAGTCTATATTACCTCTCCCTGACCTAGGTAGCGTATCTGAGCGTGTATCTCACGCTCAGAAACAATGATGTAATATTGTCCCTGGCTGTGCTATTTAGAGGTGCCTGCCATTGTTGACAACGTGTCGGGGTAGATTGACACATTCTGTGAGGTGACACTGGTTGCTGACTTGTTTTATATGTTTTATTTACACTGCTCACTTATCAGCTTCTCGCTGGTTTGGAATCCCCCCCCCCCCCTGAAAACTGTGCCCCCCTCCAACTATAATTATTGACCGCTCCGTGGAATACACAAAAAACACACTATTGAACGCTCCCTAAACCCTCCCCCCCCCCGTTGGAATACCCAAATTAACCCCCCCCCCCTCCCTTGGAATATATATAAAATATATTGACAGCTCACTTCACTCTCTTGATCTGCTCCTTGCACACACTATACCCTTTTGCTCTGCTGTGCCTCCCCCCCTCCCCGCGGAACACTCCCAAACAAGCCTTATGTGATATGTGAATACCCCCCCCCCCCAAATAAAGGCCCTATGTGACATATTGAACGTGAACTTTACTCTGTTCCCTGCTTAATGACCCCTGAATGGAGGATCGTCAGTTGACTGATAAATTCTTGGTGTCAATAAACATCTTTTTATTTTTAAATAAAAAGTAAAAAAATTATTATGAATGTCCCCCTGGCCATAATTATTGACGGCTCCCTCAACCCTTTTGCCCCCCCCCCCCCCCTCCACCTTGGAATTTTTAAAAAAATCATTGACCGCTCCCTAAACTCTTTTGTTCTGCTCCCTGCACACTCACAGGTGTTAGTCCCCCCCCCCCCCCCCTCACCCTTAGAATCCCCCCTAAATAAAGGCCGTATGTGACATGTGGAACGTGAACTTGACCCTGCTCCCTGCACTCTCCCAGGTGTTAGTCATCCCCCCCCCCCTCACCCTTAGAATCCCCCCTAAATAAAGGCCCTATGTGACATATGGAACGTGAACTTGACCCTGCTTTCCGCACCCTCACAGGTGTCAGTCACCCCCCCCCCCCCTTAGAATACCCCCTAAATAAAGGCCGTATGTGACATATGGAACGTGAACTTGACCCTGCTCCCCGCACACACTCAGGTGTCAGTCCCTCCCTTAGAATACCCCCTAAATAAAGGTCCTCTGTGACATATGGATCATGAACTTGACCCTGCTCCCTGCACTCACAGGTGTTAGTCCCCCCCCCCCCCCCCATATATATGGATCATGAACTTGACCCTGCTTCCTGCACCCTCACAGGTGGCCGGTGATCAGTGACGAGTCGGAGCGCGCCACCACCTTCCTGCGCTACCGCGACGTGAACATGCTGAACGTGATGAGTCCCGCCGAGATGGCGGTCGACAGGATCCGCCTGGCGCTCGTCGGCGGCATCAGGTAATTACGTCAGGCGCTGCGGTCGGCGGCTCGCCCGGTAATTACTCCAATTACCGCCAGCAAATCGATCAGGTGGCCACCGCGTTTACCGACCGCCAGAAACGGGGCTGAACTTCAATTAGGAAGTCAGTGACAACTCTGTGACCACTCTGTGACAACACTGAGACATGATGTGATGCATGTATGCCACAGGGGTTGGGTATGAGGAATTTGCAAAGGTTTTGTGGGGGGGGGGGGGGGTTATTATATATTGTTGATATCATTATCATTATTATTATTTTTATTATTTTTTTACTATTACTATTATCACTATTATTATCTTTATTATTATCATTATTATTATTATTATTATTATTATTATTATTGTTATTATTATTATTATCAATTGTATAGGTTATATCACAAAACCAAAATTATTATTATTATTATCATCATCATCATTATCATTATTATTATCATTATTATTATCATTATTATTATCATCATCATCATTATTATTATCATTATTATCATTATTATTATCACTATTATTATTATTATCAATTGTATAGATTATATCACAAAACCAATAACAACTCCTGATTTTGAATTGAAGGTTGTATTTAATGATACTTGTTGCTTATACATGAGGAAACTTGAAAACCCCGCATAAGCGAGCAACCCGCATAAGCGGTCACTTTGGCCTAGAACGGAGGGTATCCCCTTACGTGGAGTTTTACTGTATTCTACATGTAGCACTTTTGAATTCGCATGTGACATTGTGGTGTGTTGCGTAGGTTCGGAAAGCCAATGGTGATCGACATGATGACCGCTGACTTCGCCGTCCATTACCCGCGACTGGTGGAGGCTGTAGAGGCAGTCGGGTCTGGCCTCATGAAGGAGATCCTTAGCAAGGACATCCTCAAGGAGGAAGTGTGAGTAACCGTCATCAAAAGAATAGTATCTCATCCCTGGTATTTTTGTCCCATTGAGAACTTGTTCCCTATGCCCCCTACGGGTATTGCAGTCCGTTCTATGTCCCGTGTGTTCTCCATTCTTTTAGTGTGTACAGGGTGAGATCAATGCAGAAAGCAACTTGTTTGGTCAAAGTTGTTGTTCTCCGACTTGCTTCAACAATACATGCTATTCACTTGGTTATCGCCTTGTTTATATCACTCCTCATCAAACTCGTAGAGATCGACGACTTTGACTATACTTTGTTAGTTTCTTCTTTAATCTTCTTTAATGTATCCCTAAACGTGTTAACTGTTTTAATAAACATGTCTTATAGAAGTAAACGATAATAGATCATTAGTCAATTTTATAGGTAGAATTATGAAATTAAAGCAAGTGTTTAGTCTATATTTGTTGCATGCACAAAGGTGTTACAAGTTAACAACAGACGCGTATTTTCTTGTTTTTGAACAGATATAATTAAAATTTTCCTAAAGCCTTGTTATCAATTGATCATATTGTAGTTCCAAGTATAAAGAATGGAATGTGGTTTGAATACGTGCCTTCCAATTAAATATTTTACTGTGATTTATGTGCTGATATAACCTTTTGAATGAGTTACTATGGTGTGAAAACTATAGGGGACAGAGCCATTGTTAGTTCACGAAGCAGTCACCAGGTGGTCGGGGGACAAACCTGTATTCTGGCTTTTTGTTCTTACAAAATTCAACTGCCTTTCAATATTTTACTATGGTTCCCTGGAGTCTCTACACCCACCCCAAAGCAGGATGACATAATGATTAAACCCAAGACATGATATTTTCCATATGGAACACTTTATATAAATATGTGAGCAAGGCTAAAGTTGTGACACTTCCCAATTATCACTCACTTCTTTTCCACCTCCTTTAGTGAAGAACACCTACTTTTTCACCTCCAATAGTGAAGAACACCTACTCGGGGGGCATCATGGCGGCGCCCATGGATCATAGGCTATATGCCGTATACGTTTACATATCTCCATACTTTACCTAACATTGCAATATCCATTTGGTTGTTTAACATTGACAAAGCAGTATAGATTTTAACGCTCATGCTTTTTTTTTAAATTTCAGTTACCAAAAATACATCAAGGAATCAGATGGAGCAGACTATAAAAGTCATTTGTTCGATGACAGGTACTCATCAAACTTCTGTTTTGTACTGGCAGCAGGCACAAAAGATTTCCCACCAGAGGTTGTGCAGAACTATTATATTGCAACGGTGGAGTAATGATGCAAAATAATCAACAAAATTCATGTTCCATCGCAAGCCTACTGTACATTGGACACCTAAAAAAATGGGATGATGGACTTCTGATACCAAGGATTGATAGTTAAAAGAGACCAGCCCTTTTGCAAATATTGTAGTAAATGGGTGGCCCTATCAGCACAAGGAACATTCTACCTCATGTTCTCATATCTTTACAAAGTTCACTATCTTTCAGTTGGTTCAAAGCCATCTTCCTCTATATTATAGTCAGAACTTAAGCGGACAACTGTGATATTTTTGTACTTTTCCATGTTGATGTTACATAACCAGTTTCCCCCACAATGTAGATATTGTATAAAAAGTTTATTGGCACCTGTAGTGTAATTGTATCATGTATTACACAAATGAATAAACTCCATTATGTGTCAGCAAAATATAGCTGCACGGTGAGACGTGATATTCTCTTTTGTTTTTTCTGCTTTGTGCAAGATATGAAAGATACTTTTAAAACAAAAAATAATTCAAGACAGATTAAAAACAATAACACAAAGAACGGATCATGTATTTGAATGCAAGAAATAAAATCCATTTATAAGAAATTATATATCATAAGAATAGTTCATTGACAAATATGACAAGTGCTGGCCTTTTATATCAGAGGGCGCCAGTATATAACTTGCTGTAATTAAAAACGATAATTTGCAAAGCTGAGTTATTCATATTTACAAGCAAATACAATTAAAACGGAAATCTAAGTGCATATTTTCTAAACACTCAACAATAATTGTAATTATTGACAGACTTATTTTGAGAAGATTGTGGTAAATTAGCTTTCTATTGTAGCAAATGAGGGCAAAATCGAAATAGCAGCTTCAAACCCCCATACTTTAAACAATTAATATCCGGAAATGGTATTTTAAGCACTGGTATCTGCAGTTATAGCAAGCATATTTTTCCCGAGACCTGTCTTTCACCAGGTGCATGTATTATTGGACAGGGAGACTGTATATCACCCGACATGATGTTCATTGATATATGATTGTTAGAACTTAGTAGAAACTGAACGAGAGTTAGCCTGGTCAGGATTTATGCCACATGGACAGGTCGCATATTACTGCGCGAAGCGATAGATGAGCGCAGTGAGTAGCAGACCTGGCCAGAGTGGTATAAACCTTGACTAGGCTAACTCGAGTTCGGTTTAGAATTTATCCTACCCCTAATAAAAAACCGGCATAGACTTAACATAGGGACATTTTATGTGGCGGGCCGTGACATAAAGTGTTTTTTATGCCACTAGAGTAATAACAATATTGACCAATCAGAGAGCAGGATGTCAGCTACTATGAAAAAAGTTCTGTTGGTCGTTGACTCAATATTTATCTTTTTAACAGTAATACAAAAGCATAGACGGGGTAGGATAAATACGAAACCGAACTCGAGTTAGACTTGTCAATGTCTATGCCACTCTGGTCAGGTCTGCTCCTCACTACACTTGGCTACACCTCGTGTAGTGATACACGACCTTCCCGTCGTGGCATAAACATTGTCAAGTCTAACTCTCGTTCGGTTTCTACTAATTATCCTACCCGATCTCCACAACTTTATAATATTAGGAATTATGCACACTCACCGAAATCCATTTATGAATACATAAAATGCCATGTTTGACACCTGTCAGAATTTTTCTCCGCAGCCGGAACTATTTTCACAGGTGAATAATTCCTGATTGCTGATTGGTCAATTTTTTTATTTCTCTAGGTACATAAAAACATTTTATGTCACGGCATGCCACATAAATGTTCCTATGTTGAGTCTATGGTGTCTTGTTATGAGGGGTAGGATAAAACCATTAGGTGGAGCCACGCATAGTAAATATTGTCATTCTGTAAGTGAATCATTCCTAGCCTTCATGGTATCTACTGACATTTAGAAATTCAGCTACACGCGTGTGACCCCATAGTACTATCAACTTTCACTGCACGAAAACCACCATTTTATTCATATATACGCCATCGCGGAAGTGCATGTAGTGGCTGAATATTGACTTGTTTTCATGTACATGTATATATATATACGCCCAGGCCTTATATACGACGGACGCGTCCTGGCTGTATTTCACACCAGGCGTATATGAAAGGAAACACCCTCTGCCCCTACCGCCTCCCGCCACTTTGTGTTGGTATAAGTACAGGTGTCCTCAGTAGGAAACCCTCCCCCATCCCCTCCCCCTCCGGCCACTCCCCGCCCCCTCTCAGTGAAGTCCTGTTCACTGGACGCTTATATATATACGCCTACAGATGAGGTGTATACACACGGGGGATAGGACGACCTCGTATATACGCAAAATACTTACTTATATACGCCGGGCGCATTCATATGTAAAACGGTGGTTTTCGTGCAGTGTTTGTGTCCAAGATCCCTACAGAATGCTGCAGATGGCTGATGGATACTTTTTCGTATCCGTCTCCGGTAATGTTTTCCAGACCGGATGTTGTACCTCCTTATGATCTGCATGCGACTCTCTCTTATCTGAACTCATAGACTCTAATCTCATCTCCAGTGACTTGTTCCTAGCCCCGAGATCAATGATGAGCTTACTTTTATCATCCTCAGCACTACACAGCTGTTTTACTTTAGCACTAAGTATCTGGTTCCCTGCCTCCACCTCTGCCTTCTTCCTCTGAATGGAGTAGAGTTCATCTCGGATGTCCCTCACCATATTATACACAGCCGCATGCTCATGCTGTGTCCTCTGCAGTGCCTCATTGTTATTCCTCAGATCACTGAGAATTCTCGCCATCTTGGTCTCATTGCTCGCTTTCTCGTCGATCTGCTGCTGCAGCTGGCTGACCTGTCTCTCCAGCTCGCTCACCATATCCTTGTAGCAGTTGCTCTCAACTTTGAGCAGGTAATGCTTGGTCTTGAGCAGCTGAAGTTGATTGGAGACACGGAAGAACTCGCCGAGGACCCCGTCGGACATTGTCTCATCGAGACTCGCACATGGTGTCGGTGGGAAAACAGTGTGCGTTATGCCAGAGGCGGTACAATTCTGATCCTCTGAAATAATATCCTCCAATGATGTTCCCTGATCGCCAATTGCCTGCCCCTGCTGCATGGCATCTGGATTCTTGCCAAGAGCAGAATCTGGTTCGTTGTTTAATGAAGACACTTCGGCCTCCTTTGGTCTCTCCCCGATTCTGTCCGTGTTGTCACCACTATCCACTGCACTGTTATCTTTTGATAATTGGTATTTCTCCATTTTTTTCTAATCCCAATGTAAGAGTTTGTTCGTACCGTTCTGTAAATGATCCGTGCTTTGAGACAATTGAAACAGATCTGAGCATTAGACAGGACACTGATGTTGTCACTGTACTTTACTACTAAAATACCTGCCTACCTCTTTTACAAATGTAGAGCGACCATCCTGTGTATACAGGAAGACAACAAAAGGTACCATGGTAACAAGCTGATTGCATTGTCACGCGATGTGTGACATTTAGTTATTTTACAAGAATCAGGAAGTACAGGTGTAAAATGAGGCTTTTTGATTGTGGGTAAATAAACTCAAACCCAAACGAGTGGCGTCTAGATTTTATCCTACCCCGCTTCCACGATTTTTGAACATTAGAAAGTAGTGACATAAACAACACTTTATGTCACACTCGTGATATAAACAAATCCCATGTTAAGCCTATGGCATTTCTCTTATTATGGGTAGGATAGAAGGACAGTATTCGTTTTGAATCATTGCTTCACATAGACCGAGTAGACCTATTTTTACTGCTAGACTTCTTTCCATGTCAAGCCTATATGAGTGCCAGTTCTAAATGCCCAATTCTTCACCTTTTGGAAGCTGGGGATAACAGATACAATTGACAATAATTGATGCGAAGAGAATTCCAGCTCATGGTACTCATGGTAGAAATTACAATATGCCAGATATCGCAGGACTATGGGTAAAGATTACCTCCAACCTATAGCTAGTAATGAAGATCTGCCAAGGATCGTACAAGAAGACCCTTTTCTGTACGCCATAGAGGCACAGGTATGATGTCGATCCACTTTATTCAACACTCATGGACCACCTTATGGACGGCTAAGACTGTCTTAGCGAACGAAATTAAATATTGTTAAACGATAACCCTTGTACGAGGTCTAGAAAATGTTCTTCTCGTACGATCCTAGATTATCCAACGGGCCTTTAAAAACTTTCATGAACGGCATGCTAACTCCAATACTGCGTTAAATATTAGGCATGTGTTCAATCATATATGTGTGTGGGAGTGCGAGCAAGAGAGAGAGAGAGAGAGAGAGATTTAAGAAAGAGTATGTACCTGGGTTATAATATCAGTAATTATCCTTGTACATGTATGTTGTAGATGATAATACCCTACCCATAAATGATGGATTTATATAATCGGGGCTGACCGAGTGTTACAACCAGAGCTCTGTATAAGCTTAACCTACCCAGATTAGATAAAAGTACCTTTAAAAGAAAGAAGAAAAGTACAATTTAGAAAACCCTCCACCATTTCAGATGCATAGGCGTCCTCTAGTGGACTTTGATGTAACTACTTTAGGACCAGTCAGCCTAGATTAGCCATCGACCTCTGTCTCCACTGTTTCACCTTAGAGGTTGTATGGTTAAACACAATGTGTGTGACTCTCAGACCAAGACTTTTTTTGTACATGTGGGTTCTGAGAGCAGAAATACTTATCAAGAAATATTAACAGCTGTCCAAATTGATAATAAAGTCTACCTTTATGGACATTTCATTCAAAAGACACACAAAAGGCAATATGAACAAGGAAAAATAGCTTAAAGAGTTAAAATGGACACATTCTTCAACCATGCATAGGACTAGGTCAGGTGAAAGATCTGCAGGGAGAATGTCAAATACTAACAGCTAGTCGGTCAAGATGGCCACGGATATAACCCGTAACGTAGTGTAGCTCTGGCGGCCAGTGTAGATTGGCCACCAACCCCTGTCTCCACCCTGTTCCAACTTAGAGGTTGGTATTATTGAACCCAGTTCGTGTCCACGAATTCTCATTCTCTCGCCAAGAAACTTTCTTTATCTGTGGAATCTGACAGCCGAAATACTTATCAAGAAGTATTCTATAGCTCACAAAATTGATGATAAATTCTACCTTTATGGGTATCCTATTCAAAGTAAACAAGGGAAATATGAACATAGAAAAATAGCTTCAAGAGTGAGACTTGACACATTCTCCAACCATAGGTATAGGTCAGATGAAAGATCAAACACTTACAGCTAATGGGTCAAGGTTCCATGGATAATATCTGCGGTGTGCACCTGAATACAGGTAATTTTGTACTGTGTAAGTTCTAAAAGCAAAACATGTGAATTGGTAATGTCATCTAGCTTTAAAAATACACAGGAAAGGAGATAAGAAAATGGAAAATTGGCATCAAGGTTATGAAATAACACGCTCTCTAAAGCTCAACTACAATATAATCATACTTGTACTCAATAGAAATCTTGTGGTCATGTAAAAAGTAAAATAATTCACTGTTTCATCAATAGCTTCCGAGAAGACTAGCTTTCGTCCATCTATCTAAAGTCACACTTGCGTGGGGTTTTAAATCGCAATACCTTGTTTTGAATAAACCAATCCATAAAAATCAAATGATAATTAACTCATATCATTTTCACTTCATGAACATGAACCCAATACAAAGAACGATAATTCTTTGACCAATAGTATGTGGGTCTAGCGACGTGAGCTTTGCTATTGTTACACCAGGTGGCAATACCGTCGGTAGAGCCTGTGGCCACTTGAAACTTCCTTGTATCGATATAGGAGTTGCTGTCAGTGAGACTAGCAGTGTATTGTTAAGTTAAGGCCATGGTTCGGTCAAACAATGCATAGTCTTGCCTCACGCCTATAGGCCCGTTTCAATTTGCCGACGAAAACAGATTTTTTTGTGTTTTCCTATTAGCATATTTCCATTGGCCATCATCAATATAAAGTCAGGAATACCGACTCACCTTTACCACTGCTGCTGCATAATGTAAATAGGCTATTAGGAGAACACAGAAAATCTGCATTCTTTTTGTTGGCCAATGGAAAAGGGCCTTATGGGAGAACGTTGGGATAACGAAAAAGAAACTTGGTCTGAGAGTGAGAATTCGTGGACACAACCAGGGTTTGGCCATACCAACCCCTACGCCGTAGCTCAGTGCAGACAGGTGGGTGGCCAACCTACCACTGGCATTTGCCTTTGAGACTGAGGCCTGTAATGCGGTCAATACCCACCAGATAGCGCGCCCATAGGCTCTAGCGACGAAATCGCAAGTACATAGTCCGTTTACGCACCGCGACGCCTTAGTCTTACAGTATGTGAAGGTCTAACAGAGCATGGCCACTATTGGCCAGTCCCCTTCAGTGAGAGTTATAACTCTCCAAGCTGATCTTTTTGGTACATGCCCATTAAAAGATACTCTAGGACCTATGCTTGAAGAGTAACACACTGGTTACTGGCAAATCACTCAGGGTAGCAGAGTACCAGCAGAGGCATGAATTCATGCCTCAAAATGGCAGCGCATAACAGTCTGAGTTTGAGCCTGTGTGCCCTGGCACTGGCGATAACAGACTGTACTAGAGTCTAGCAAGGACATAGGGTACACTGCACGAAACCTACCGCTTTACATATGTATCCGAAACGCGTTTAACAGTAGGATTTTGCGTCTAGAAGTTCGACCTGCTATCCGTCTCGTAGACGCCTTATCTAGTGGCGTATACACATGTCCATGGTGCGGTCTTATATACGTCATATATACACCTGATTCTGTTGTATATATACCACCGTCCAATAGTTCCGATTTTTGCAACTTGGGGACACTACTGGTAGCATATTTCATTTGCCATTAACCATGCAAGTCTGTATTATATGAAAACTGTAATCTTATATTACCAATTTATTTCATAAAAACCTAATTAAGTATAAATTGATTAATTACACAGTAAACCTTGCATTATGTTGTTTTTTAATTGTTTTTCTAATAGATCTTACTTTAAAACACCATTTCAATGTGTGGACAGTCAGGCTTACTATATAATAGCCTCCCGCCCAGTGTCTCTGTGCGCTTGAAGTCCGACTCCCGACTCCAACTCCGACTCCGCCTTGTTAGAAGTAGTGTGAATGCGGCGGCCACCCTCACAGCCACCCGCTCAGCTGCCCGCTGACACAAGCTGAGTGGCCGCTAATCCGTCTACACACACTGCAGGGAGGCGGGGGTCGTGTACTAGGGCTTCACTGTGGGTAGAGTGAGTGTAGGGTGGTGGTGTGGTGGGGTGTCGGGGGGGGCGGTGGGGGGTGGTGTTGGCAGGTCGTGGGTGGTGGGTCAGTGTTGGTGCATCCTCTACCAATGCCCACAGGACGGGGTGGCATCATATCTACGCCTGGCGTATATATATTGCGCAGAGTATGTTTTATCTTGGATACGCCAGGCGTGAAATACAGCCAAGTCGCGCACGTCTACATATGTTCAGAAACTGTCTCGTAGACGCCCGAAACGCAGACGCGGATAAGAGGCGTATATAAATGAAAATAAGTCAATATCCAGCCGATACGTGCGTTATCGCGATGGCATATATATGTAAAATGCAGTGATAAAAGCAGAGGAGGTGTGAAGCGCAGAGCCCCCTATACCGACTTGGTTCAGATATATACGATCGCGGCTGCCTCACGGTGCCACTTTCAAACATGCCAGCAAAGGGGAAGGAGCTCTAGACAATGGACTGTGTCTGGCTAGCAAGCCCTAGCCTATGAGAAATAAGGCTGTATTCCACAACACCAAACAGCCATAAAACGTGGAGCTCTATTGAGCTCTATTGTGGTTTGGAATACATTACATGTCACTCTATCAATATCTGGAAAGATTTTTGATAGAGCTCTAATAGTTTGTATGTAGTAGCTGTTACTAGTTAGCCTAGTTTTGCTATATTTTCGCATAGGAATCTGCATCAGCTGTCATTTGAGTACATGCCAAAAAGATAGGGGGTGCTGCGCTTCACACCTCCTCTGGGGTAAAAGGTTATGATGTTATCTCCACCCATGGAAAATAGCCCTTCACACCTCATACAGAATGCAGGAAGAAGAAAAGCAGGGAAATAGGGTGCACACTATTACTAAGTTATAAGGAACTAAGAATATTGAAACCCTGAAGCTCACCCCATTGTGTTTTTTTTATATTTTAACTAGAATACCAGCAGAGGTTATTCACATGTCAATAATAGGTAATTATCTACCATCAGTATCTTTCACAGCAAATGTATGTAAGAAGTCAACATTCTTTGAATTTACAACACAAATGACCTGATTTTAATCATGTTCAATATATTTAATGTTCGTCTCCAACTATCTTATACTTCCACACGGATTTCTACTCGCGTGCATTGTTCTCTTTTTAGTATGCATGCGTCATCATGAGAATAACAAGTCAGGTGCAAATATAGATATCCAATACCAATTCCTTCCTAGAAATGGCATCTAGATATTCTGACACCAGGTAAATCCGCTGGTATATGAATATGATAAGAGACATAATTACACCTGTTTATTAAAGAAAACAATTTAATTAAACAAGTTAATGTAAAATCAATTATACGACACAATATATCTGTCCAGCAGATATCATGTGGAAATTGTTGGTTATCACAAAAAGCTTGGAGTTAACATTTTATACAACGTATTACATGTCACATGTAATGAACCACACTATTATATCCAGCCCTACAGATCATTCCTACGACATATAGGGTCATCAGTTGAGTTGGACTTTATTTAAATTTTTTATAAGGTCTCAAGATTTACAATAAGATACTTGCGTGTGCCCTTTGACGCGAAACTGCTCAGAATTCTGGTGAAGTCTTTGGAAGGCGAAAGGCCGCCAGTAGCACAGACCACTGGCTATAATTGCGGTAAGCAGTCCATAAGCCATTTTCCACTGGCCAACTATTAGCCACCGAAGTCGGGACCCACCAACGCCAGATCATTGAATGGAAACAGACATGCAAATAATTGTCCACTGATTAATTGTGCATAGATTAAGCAATAAGGCCACCACCGCGATGGTCATTCTGTTTAGAGGACAGTTCGTCAGTAAGGACCAGTTAAATGCGGCAGAAACAAGGCATACGCTATGCCCTCACCAATTTTTAGATACCGACATGCAGTCGTTGGTCACCACCGACCGATTTTAGGAGAATTCCATTAATCTGTGCTGTTTTCGTTGGCCAGTGGGAAATGGCTTTACATGTGGGACACCCATGACCTCTTTAAAGTTCAGTTACATTTAAGAATACTGTTGAGTTGGTGTGACAATGTGTCCTAGTGTATAGTTAAGCCCAATACACATCTACCGATTTTGGAACATTGATGTTCCTTTGTCAGCAACAAAGGAACAGTAATTTGTCTCAGGCAAGACATCTTAAAGGAGTCGGCCCTAGTCGGTAGATGTAGGACAGCTAGGCAAGGATCAGCCAACGATTAGTAAACCCCTCTCCCTTGAGATGTTCTTTGGTTGCCAATGAGTTGTTGTTAGATGTTTCTAAATCACTCGCCAAATGTTTATCAACATGTTGATAAATCCAGTCGTCGACTACAGAACGTTGGTAAAAGGCTCCTGATTTGATGTCCGAAATGGGCTGAGGGGTTACATAATTTGCCTACGACAAGTTCACAGACTCCTATACGATTTGGGAACTAATCGTATAACCCTGAATCGGTAACACATGTCAATGGTACACAAAAGGTAAATATCTACCATTCAATAGTGAACGAATGTATAACCTGCCTAACCTTCATCACCATTTCATACCTCATCCTCCTGTGTCAATGTAAATACTCTTCCTCTCCTTGTGTATATTATATTTTATCCTACCCCTAATATAAAATCCCATAGGCTTAACATTGAGCTTCCGTATGCCACGCTGACTGGCATATGGAGTTTTATATGCCACTAGTGGCATACAGAATTGTTATCACGTAATATTCCAAAATCAAGGAGATGGGGTAGGATAAAATCAAAACCTGATTCGTTTTAATCTTGGCCACCGCATGCCACTCCTAGAGTTTTGTCTCCGGACTTCACTCGGCTTCGCCTCATGAAGTCACTATGCCAAACTCTAGTCGTGGCATACAGTGGCCAAGATTAAAACTCATCCAGTTTTACGATAGTATTATTATACTATTGCTATATTGTGTAATTTTTCCACGGATAAATCGTATCTAGGCATAATTAGTAGCATGAAGATATCTTGATGGACCTCATGGTTAAAAAGGCTATAGTGGTAGATCGCTAAATGTATTCTCATTGGCGAACTATATCAATAATTAAAAATATAAAAAAAATAGATGTGTATTGGGCATTAGCGGTGATTACATGATAACACAGACCTTTGACCGCCCCATATTATCAGACCTTCTGACCAGGTTATCAGATGTCAACCACTCATCACTCGTCCCTGAGTCTTCAGACTGCTCAACGGCTGCTTTTCTTTTATCCATCACTTCCTGCCACTTGACCTTGTCCACTTGAGGTTCAAGGTCGTCCAGCGCGTCGTCAGAGGCTTTCAGCTGACGTGTGAGCTCAGCGATGTACTTATCCTTGTCTTCCTCATCACGGGCCATTCGCTTCAAGCGCAGCTGCAGATCTTTCAGTTTCTGTTCGGTTGTGATACACTCATCCTCCTTGTTCTCTTCAGCCTCCTCGCTCTTCTCTTTCGTCGGTTCTTCTTCTTGTTCTTCCATCTTCCGCAGCAGTTCCAGTTCTTTGACCTGGACCTGAAGCTCGTGGACCTTAGCCTCGAGTTCTGTTGTCTTCTGCTTTTCAATCTCAAGCTCATCGGACCTCTCCTCGAGTGTTAACTTCACACTTGCCAACTCCGCAGATACCTTCTCCAATTCACTTTGCGTTTTCACATTCTCGTTAATGAGCGTTTGGAACGCTTGCTTTTCGTTGTCCCGGTTCCGGTCGAGTGCCTCGGTCACGAAGCGTCCTGTGCCCGCTTCCTCGATATCCACAACTTCTTCAGTATTTCCTCCATTATCGCCTTCAGTTTCAATCTTGTCCGCTAGGTGCTCGTCGTTTTCGCCGGTAGGGGAAGACTCTGTCTCTTTGTTCTCTACATCCGGGACATCATCCGTGTCTCCGGCGGTCAATTCAAGCGCGTCCTTATCTGGATTTTCTACGCCCTCGTCCTTCTTTATCTCGGGAGTCTCGGTTCTGTTATCAGTTTTCAACACGGCAGCCTGCTTGGTCCCTTTGCCCTTGCCCTTACCCTTGGGACTAGCAGCCTGGCGACCAACCTCCATTTTCTCTGCGTGTCGTTTCTCTAAGCGTATTTGTCAGCGTTTCTCTCTCTCTGTGTGTATGTCGGGCTCTTTGGTTCTGTGGGGAAAAGAAAACGAGTTTTACAATTTCATGAATAATCAGTCCTCATTCCAGATTTATTGGTCAAGTTCATGGTCCACTAATTTGATTAGTCTGGAATTCTTTATTTACTTGAATTACCGACCACTCAAAGCTGATTACTTAGTGCTGATTTACACCAAATTGAGTAGGGTCCTTTATGATAAAGTATCTGACTGTTTCACCACCAAGCTGTTGTTTAAATACCAACATTAAGGCTTCTCTCTTTTATGAAAAACTTCATAGTCGAATGACTAATCTAAACTAAGGTGAAAGGCCAGTAAATCTCATGATATTCTATGATAATCAGTGAAGAAGAGCTATATCATTAAACCGTTTCAAAGGCAGATATAGGAGTTAAAGATAATTTAGGTACGTTATAATTTTTGTCGATATTGAGAGGTCCTCTGATACAGACACGATATCAGACTGCAAGATACAGTAAGACCCTGCTGAAGGGGTCACCCCGCTTAAGGGAACCATTTGCTTGGAACGGAAATTTTTACCTCTATTAAGAGTTTATCTTAACCCCGATTAAGAGGCCGCGCCGCTGAATAAGGAAATCCCGTTTGAATACTTCTTAACCACACATAAGGGGACATTTTGGAGGGACACCTTATCAAATCTAATGGGTAAGTGTGGGTACAACACTTCAGATTATCGTGATTCCTTGCTAATGGTGTGGGTTTGGTAGAGTGGCGTCTAGACAATCAGATGCCACAAAACCGCCTGTGTAGGCTCCTGTAGGCGTAAGGTAGGCGTCTATGGGATGTTGGTGTGGTTATAACAGTGTCTCTATGCCACAATATCAACTGTATAAAGGTATCATATACAGAGAAAAAAACCGCTTAAGGGAACACCCCCCGCTCTGAGCAAACTGTCCTCTTAAGCGTGGTGCCCCCTTAAGCAAGGTGTCCCAGAAGCGGTGTTTTACTGTTCTACATAGCCTAACCATCGACAGCCTGAAAACCCTGGTTAAGCGGGCACTTTCCCCGGAACGGAGTGTGTCCCCCTTAAGCGGGGTTCTACTGTACATAATTTGGCTCTAAACACTAGGACGCTAGGCTCAGAGCAATGAAGTGCTTTAACACGTACTAAGTCTCCAGAGGTGACAGGCTTTAGTTGCCTGTCGCTGACGCTGCAATTATCCCTAACCGACAATAAATCAGTTCTGGATACCGGCTTATAGGCCACGCTGACTTTATCAGGGTAAAATGAAGTCATAAACCAGGTACCTTACTGAAAGGATAATCCGTAAGGACCATGACTGTTATAGATTGTGCCTTTAAATACAGTGTATTTTCAATCTGTTCCTATTGCACACACCTATCCGTATTCCTATTTACTATATACCCATGCCGTATATAGTGTAAATACGCACCGTTTCGGCAGATGACATAAAAATACTGTACGGACCGCCGGTCCGTACACTAAAATACGGACCACCTTGCCATACACGTTTGTTAAAAAATTGGTTGTTAAGCCAAATGAAATTGATTTTTTTTTAAATCTCGGGTATATAGTAAATATATAACGTCCAACCATGCTTGTACAATTCACAGAACTCGATGATAATTTACCGTTTGTACGGAACTCGGCATAAATGCCTCGGTCCGTACAAACCGTAAATTATCATCTCGTTCCGTGAATTGTACAGCATGGTCAGGACGTTCTATATAAATATCTATGGTCGTACACTCTATGCTTACACCACGTTCTGGGGGTGGAGTAACTTATGTATACTACCCAAGGTTGCCGTATATTATGCAAGTTGCCATATACTACCCAAGGTTGACATTTGGACCAATCGGATCTTCTCTTACAAAATTTATATGAAAAGCGCAGTGGGGAGAAAACACAGATTGTCAAGTTACTCGATAAGGTTGAATCTGGCTTTGGGTTTGATGGTGGGTGAGCAAATAACGGTAATTACCATTATTAAACCACATTTGAAGGTATACAGGAATAGGAAAACCTTCTTTTTTTTCGGTTGTGTGTAGAAGTGTCCCTGCCTCGTATCTTAAACAAAAAAAAGGAATAGGAAAACCAAGTTTCCGGAGAGAGAAAGTCAGAGTTACGAGGTAAGGCTTGGAAAAATTACTGCCCAAGGCCTTGGCCACGGTATGGTATGTTGATATTACACGAGGAATTATTTTTTTCATTCTTAAAATGAAAACATTTATTTTAATTGAGACTGGCATCCCTGTATATTGATACATCCTGTCTAATCATAGGGGGTTACCACTGTTATACATAAGTCTTCCATGTTATATGCCAATAACTAGCATCATAAGCAGAAAGGTAAAACTGCAGATCCACGGTCCCCAGTACTAGTATCTCAATAGTGCGGTCACATTCAAAACATCAGGAAAAACTCGACAGATCTGATAGCTTCTAAGTACCTATTTTAGAGCAGAGGAACCAATATCGCTTCCATAAGCTCACAGTAAAAGGGGTGAAATATGATTGAGAATGTTTGATTAGTGTGGATGGGCCCGTGAATACATGTATATACGGTAGATAAACAAGGTAGGGTGACTGACATGTCCTATGTTCAAAGATAAACAAACAAGGTAGGTTGACTGACATTTCCTATGTTAAAAGATAAACAAACAAGGTAGGTTGACTTACACTTCCTATGTTCAAAGATAAACAAACAAGGTAGGTTAACTGACATGTCCTATGTTCAAAGATAAACAAACAAGGTAGGTTGACTTACATTTCCTATGTTCAAAGATAAACAAACTAGGTAGGTTGACTGACATGTCCTATGTTCAAAGATAAACAAACAAGGTAGGTTGACTTACATGTCCTATGTTCAAAGATAAACAAACTAGGTAGGTTGACTGACATTTCCTATGTTAAAAGATAAACGAACAAGGTAGGTTGACTGACATTTCCTTTGTTAAAAGTAAACAAACAAGGTAGGTTGACTGACATTTCCTATGTTAAAAGATAAACGAACAAGGTAGGTTGACTGACATTTCCTATGTTAAAGGTAAACAAACAAGGTAGGTTGACTGACATTTCCTATGTTAAAAGTAAACAAACAAGGTAGGTTGACTGACATTTCCTATGTTAAAAGATAAACGAACTAGGTAGGTTGCCTGACATCTCCTATGTTAAAAGTAAACAAACAAGGTAGGTTGACTGACATTTCCCATGTTATAAGACAGGGACCATGGATCTGCAGTTTTACCAGCTGAAATTTTGTCATTTATTTGAAAAGGATCTTTGCCCAGGCATATATATTCATGCACCCACCCCAGCCTGTAAATGTTTATGGAGGAGGCCATGGCTGATGAGACCACTTCTGTCATGGACTTCCACCCTTGTACATGACCCCGACCAACACTGGTCACACCTGGTGCATGTTGACGGGAGCCACACTCCCAAGTGCCGCCGACCGGTTAGAACACGTTTCAATCCTCTGATACGAGACATACACACTCACACACACAAGGCAACACCTCCACTGATCGTAGCCAAAAACACAAAACCCACCTGATACCACAGACTGTCTCTTCACTCTCTGGTCTCTGATGTTCGACATTTAATACGAGCTCATTCCTGATTCTACCTGTAGTGAATAAAGTGTCAGCTTCCATACGTAATTACCTGTAGATCTACCTGTACGTTGCTGCTGCCGTTGAAATTCTCGCCAGATGGTCGTGTTGTGTGAGTGTCCAACCTCGTCAGTGCATGGCTGTGCTCCAAAGCCGTTCCCTGACGTATACACTCCTCAGTCTGTAGATGTTCAGTCTAGAGCGTATTGGTAACGTCCTCTTTCTTGCCCTGGGCGTAGAGGAATTATTAATGATCCACAGTCCCGTGCAGTTTGATCCCTGGCTTTACTAATTAGATCTACAGTGGCCAACGCTCTCCATACACCGTGTGGATTATCAGTCAGGGTTCGTGTCTGTGTTTGGAGAGTGAGTATATACACAACATGGCCTGTGCTGTGAAGTACTGTTTTGGTTACGTGTCCCCGGTTGAGAAGTCATTCCAGACAGCGAAACTTAAAAGGCTTGACGCGATTCCGCGATGAATCATTCACTTGTTAGAGCTCAGCTCTTGAAAAGAATGTGACACAATATAGGAGAGTTTGTATAATTGGTTATCAATAATTCTGGATATTAAATGAACATAGAGCTGTACTGTGACAGCTCTATGAATGAATAATGCCAGTATTCAAAGACCCCGATATAGGTGACACAATGGTCTTAACACCCCTTGATAAACTTCAGCCTGCCCCGGTCCGAAGCCAATTATTCGCATTGTCAAAACCAGTCTATCACCTGACAGTTTTCAACACCTTTTGCAGGTGTTGATGAGTGACACTTCCGCTCAAAGGGTTATTTATCCCCACTGAATAAGCCATTTTCCACAGGCCGCTGTCGCACCTTATCTGGGTGGTTACGCAATGCCTGCGGCCAAACAAACCCCTGGCAACGTATTCGTTAGCATTGGATCACTCAGTATATGAGTGTAATACGTTGATAATACCCGTGTATATCATTTGCAGAGAAATAACAGTGATGCCATAGTATTATATGGTATTCCAGCTTTAATTTGATGTAGCATACATGCATATCACCTCAATGATACTTTAGATATAGCTTAGGGATAGGGACACCGAAAATGGACACACAGTAATACATTGGCAAGGACTAGCTATAACATGCTTATCTTTTTCCATTTTCAAACCAAGATAATTATCAAGTATGAAGTTTAGACAGTCTAGATTCGTTGATACAATACCCTTGTTTGTTCCAATAATATAATCTGTCAAAAAAACAACACTCCTGCAATCACACCAACTGTTTACACTTTAGGTGTGATTGCTATATGTTTCTATATGAATACCGCTGGAATCAAGGTGTTTGTCCGAGCGGCCGCGTTACTTGACAATGGGCTATTAGGCGGCGCTGAACGGCAACACCTGTATTACCACTGTCCTTATCCCAACCCTGGTATATTTCTCCAGAGATGTTCTTAGAAGGAAACCCACGAGATGAGAATAACTTGGTCTGTACTCCACCGAGTTTGACTGCGGAGTAATACACGAAGCGAAGCTGAGTGAATTACGTAGCGGTCAAACGAGGTGGAGTACAGACCAAGTTATTCCCATCGAGTGGGTTTCTCATTTTATCTCACCCCGTATAACATCATTTCTTGCTGGAATAACTCACCAAATTAGCCATTGAGTATGCCGTGGAGTACGAGTTCCTAACGTTAAGCCTATGGGGAAAAATACCGGGGTGAGATAAACATCGGAAACGCTAGACTGGCTTCAGTCCCAGCCCCCACCCCTCTCCTCCCCTATCATTTATTGCCAAGATAGCCAGTGAGGGGGGGGGGGGGGTCATAACTGGAACTGAAGTACTTTGTCCTGATGTACTTGATCCTGATTTGTATAATAGCTATTAATGAATGTTCATGATAAACCTGAGCAAGTCTAAGGAGACTCGTACACAACGCTCTTTCGATTTGTGTTGGGTATTATCTTTTTTTAATTCAAAAATCTTTAACGGCAGTACAACACGTTTACCAGTATCCTGGCGATCCTACATGTGGATGTCACATAAATACCGTATGGTAGGAAATGATTGCATTCTCTTTCGTTATATATCTTTTATAACGTTCTTTATTATAATTTAAGGGTGGAATGAAATATGAAACCAATCTAGAACTACTGCTATGCCATCTGGTTGATCATTTCTATCAGCTTCGTCTTATGAAATTACCATGCGATCAAACTGTATGAGTCAACTCTAACCGACTCCATTGGTTTCTTCTATACAGTTTATAGTATGACAGCGTGAAAAGTGAAACGATCATGTTATATGGTTTCTACATGTTGTAATTGCAAAGGTTCTACGGCTAAGTAATTTGGCGACAAAGTACTATAGTTATATTTTTCCACTTCTTCAATTCCACGAACCTACAGGTTTACACACTCTACTGTATTGACTGAGAAAAAATATACTTCTTCCCTATCAATATTATACACATCCACATGATATATTTCTGGCCATTTATTGCAACGATTCAGTCGCACCAGTGTGGCTGGCATACCCTGGATTTCCTAGCGATTGAATCCGATGGATCCGTCGCAATTAAGATAATTAAATACACAATAATCACTGGTTTTGTGTACGAGTGGCCGTAATCTCCGAGTAGTTGACGCGTAGTAATATCCGAGCGATTAGCGAGGATACTACGTCGGCAACTACGAGGAGATTACGATCATCCGTATGCAAAACCAGTCGTTATTGTATTTAATACCCACCTACAAGATTAATAACAAATCTAATGCAATTAAAATGTTTCTGTAAACCATTTAGTTCCAGACACCACAGCACTGTCAAGTGTGGCAGCAATTCGGTGTAGACTTACACTAGTAATATAGTTTGTTTTTTTTATGTACGATTTCTTTATTGATTCCAGTTTATACATACACAAAGCAGTTTTGTAATGTACACTGCCGATTCATAAATGGAGTCAACAAAGTGGCAATTAGCCTCAGTTCGCCATTAACCTGTACTTTTAGCATGCAAAGTGTGTTATGACAGTGATTTCTGATGGTAAATGAGATTACTTTGATTGAATCCAGATAATTAGCATTGAATGAACATTCAAGAAACTTATTTCGAAGTACATGATGAATCAACCTCATTATGGACAGAACAATTTTTCCGGAATCTCCTGCAGGAGATTCTGACATGCCAGAATCTCTGGGTAGCTAATTCCAGGTGTCCCATATATGTCCTATGGAGACTCCGCAATCGGTGGGAAATAAATACCGCCGATGGTTCCATAAAACGTGTGCCATGATACAGGGGCGATTTTCTACCTTGGGTGCTTTATATTCTGAAGAAATGCTGCTGCGGAAGGTTTAACAACAATCTTTTTTTACTGGCTGTATATTATGGAAGATAGGCTTGCAGGTCTAATACAAGTCCAGATAAGATACATGAAATAAAAAGAAAAGGATACAGGGACTGAGGCTAGCCTAGGCTCTACGGTCTCAGTCTGCCAATGTGACACTCTCCCATCAGATCTTTTGCGGAAGTAGAGTACAGAATCTCTGCTAGGAGAGTGCAAGAAACGGAGGCGGTACCCATAGTGCACCAAAATAATGGAACCCGTTACCTGGCCTATAATGTGACTAGTGATTGCAGGAGTATTGTTTTTTTTAGATATTTGACTGCTAGAACGAACTAGGGTCCTGTATCAACGAGTCTGAGCTGTCTAAATTTCAGAGTTAATTACTGTCTTGGTTTTACCTTGGAAAAAGGTAAGCATATGATAGCTAGGCCTACCAATGTATTTCTGTATATCCAGTCTCTGTGTCCCTGTGTTATCTAAGCTATGTATAAAGTATTATTGGGGCGATATGCCTGTATGACACACCAAATTTGGGCTGGAATACCATTGAATACGATGCAATCGTTATTACTTCTCTGGAAATATTGTACAGGGGTATTATAAACGTATTACGCTCATACACTCAGTGATGCAATGCTACAGAATACATTAGCAGGAGTTTGTTTGGCTACAGGCATTGCGTAACCAGGTAGATAAGGTGCGAAATCAGCCTGTGTAAAAACCTCTGACAGTGCTTCAGAGGTGTAACAACAAGCCAAGCTGTGAAAACGGCAGGCTTTGGCTGTAGGTGTAAATTTGTGACGACACACCTTTCTCTACTGTGTTGACTGACAACAAATGTTTTTTCTCTCATGCTATCAACATTATATAAACACACGCTATAATTTCAGAGATGTCAACTGAGGTTACACAAAATAAAGTGGATTTTTTTTCAATGTGAAATTTGCCTACTGAAAAAAGTAGAAAATACATTGATGTCAGACACAGGGTCGGGCAGAGGGTTTGTGGTGAGTTTGAAACCATTATTAGGGGTGGCGTCCACCAGCCACGACAAGGCTACGACAATGGCATTCCGACAAGGTCCACGACAGGCCTAGCCTGGTCGTGGTTGGTGGACCCTAGTTCCCAACAAGAGTCTACGACAAGGGGCCTTCCGACAAGGCTACGACAATATCGAACATGTTCGATTTTTCCCACGACTGGACCTTTGTCGTGGAGTGTTGTGGTTTCCTCGATATCACTGTCGTAGTGTGTCGGTACCATGGACGCCTTTTTTACGGCATCCAGCGAAGTCTACGACACGCCCCGACAACGCTGTCGCAGAGCTGCCCTTCTCACGACAAGACTGCGACAAGGCTGCGATTGGAACTTTATGTCGGCCCTTGTCGTAGCCTTGTCGTGGTTGGTGGACACCCCACTTAAGGCCCAGCGTCCACCAACTACGATATGGCTCCGATATGGTCTACGATGCACCTCCCGATACAAAATCAAAATCTCGTCAAAAGGTCACCTAATATCAGGGCAGTTGACCACGTTTCTGCAATTAGACACTGATAGAAATTCCATATAATGCATGGTGGATTGGCATGTCTAGACATATGTCTACGATTTTGCACCTTCCCGATATGTCTCCGATATTGACCTTTTGTATCGGAGCCATATCGGTAGGTCTAAATTTCTATCGTAGTAGGTGGACGCCGGGCCTTACTTTTGCGTGAATGAGGCCCAATCAATATTACTTTTCCTTTATACAAGAAAAAAGAAGTTGATATAACGGACATGATAAAGTGTATTTCCCTAGACAAGTTTTAAATGTACATGTACATGTATTCCAACCGTTCATTGCTACGATTCAGTCGCATCAGTACAGCATAAGGCCCGTCTCTATTGGCCAATTTCCCGTCACCGATCTACAGTCAGGATCCACCGACGGACTTTTGGCACTTCTGACGCAAAGTCGGTCAATGGAAACGACCCAATTACTGAAATGACCAAGGACTTTCTCTGCTCAGATTATGCAATGTGGCATCACCGACGGATTTATTTCCTGACTGACAGATTCAAAGCCCCTTGATTTCTTAAGGAATCGCAGAAGGAAAAATCCGTTGGTATGTGGGGCGAGTGAAAACTACTACCCTCACCTATTATTTGATACCGACACACAGTCGGTGGCACTCCCGATAAGGCCCTTTTCCATTGGCCGAAAAAAGGTGGTATAGATTTTCTGCCTTCTCCTAATAGCCTATTAACATTTTGCGTCAGCTGTGCTAAATGTCCGTGGGTGGGTGCTGACTGTATATCGGTGATGGCCAATGGAAATAGGCTATTAGGAGAACACAAAAGATCTACACCCTTTTCGTCGGCCACTGGAAACGAGCTTATTACCTGGGTTTTAATCAAATTAAATGATAACTGTCGTAGTTCAGGTAGTAAAATATCAATGGTTTATGTAATAAGGTATCAATGGTTTCATAATATATGTGCGTTGCATCAGTGGAACAGGGCATCAATATATTGCCTTATGTGAATCACTCAGGAAACTTCACTCACTACATATGAGAACTTGATCGACGACATCTATTTTATTGACATTCATCTCCGTGCCAATCCATGCCACTGATATTAGCATTCACTCATTAAGAGGCTCAGCTGATTCAATAGGTGCTGCATAATCTCATTGGTTATCAGATCCATCAGAATTGGAGGTACCTCAGTCACATTCAGATTTATTTTTTCATATATATATATGATATACGCTCTTCAAGGTGGAGACCAGAGAGATGTTTCTTGTTGTTCTCCTTTTGGTGATATATTGAAGTGATCTGCTACCCGCACAGTGAGTTTCTACGTAATGATATAAACCTAGAGGCCTAGACTAGCTAGGTGTAGACCTTAATAAGAAGGGTGTAAGAACTCAAACACAGATGTACGAGGTACTACTACGAGTCAGAACTTATCAGATTTAATGAGAGGTTTTATCCAGCATATATACAGTCAGCAGATGGCATCTTGGTACTGGGTAAAGCTTGTAGGCTCTGTACTGGGATTGGTTATTGAAGCAACAGCCAATCAGGATTGACCAGTTTTGCTCCAGTTGTACATGCCAGGTGTCATGTCAGCATGCCCTGCCCCAATGTAGCCAGACTGATATAATATGAGGGAACCCCATATGACTTGCCATGTATTATTGTTTGAGCAACCACCCCCTTTGGGATAACAGCAAATTGTTTGACTATCATACACATAATAATGGTTGTATTGTCTAATGTAAGTGCTTACTCATTGAAAATTGTACTTAGAATCTCATTATATTACAAATGATAGGAATCTGAAATTGTCATTGTTGCTAAAAGGACCCACTGTGTTTGCCGCAACAAAATTTGTTGGGGCTAGGATTGAAACCAGCCATACATATTTGGTTGACGGATTGCCCTCAACATCAAGACAGGGAGGAGCTGCTACATAATGGCGACTGTCTTAATGCAGTCATTTTGGTGATGATAAATAATGACAATTTGGATGATTAATCTCTTCACATAGAAACCAATATAATTGATCACGACACAGTACAGTACTTTTAGACAACTTTGCACATTTCGTTCTAATGGTATACATTCTTCTGGTATTTAAGGCATAATTAAGGTCTTAGTTCTTAACTTCTTCAAATGGTCAGATATTCTGGTTATAGTCCAATATGTCATCAATAGAGGTTGCTGACAACTCACTATCCACTCTCTTTTCATGAGACCATGATGAATAAATATACTTTCTATTATTATATATACCTGTGGTTGAATATCTATGAGATACTACCCGCTGCTAGGTTTAGAGTAATGTTCGCGCCCTATGTCCATAGAGAATGGCATCTAGCATGTATGTAATTAAAATGGTAGGTTTTTAAAAATGATTTTCAGTTACATGTATATGATAATGTGCGAGTATTGATGCCGTTCTCGGTCTTTTGTCCTGGATATACGTCCCAGAGTCACAGGCAGAGGGACGTATAAAGTTTCCAGGACTAACGACCACAAACGACATCAAGTCGACCACAGTGAGTATGTTTCCACATATTAATGCTTCCAATAAAATCTAGGAAGAAATGATATATCCATTGATGAATGACAATAGAATGATATAAAAAGGAAATTAGATGGTTTGGGTTTTACCCAGTCTTTGCTGTGGCTCACTTGGCAACGAGCTACATGTCCTTCTAAAACTGCATTTGCATGATCCACATGTACTACGTATGAGTAGGTCAATGAAGTACTTCAGTCTGTAGTAGTTGCTCAGCTGGGCACTTATCTGAGACACAAAGACACTGGTCCCCTGCACCCTACCAATGTCACAAAATTGGCACACAGACAGTGAAGGGATATTATCCTACCCCTAATAAAAAAACCGCCATAGACCTAACATAGGCAAATTTTATGTGGCAGGCCATGACATAAAGTGTTTTTTATGCCACTAGAGTAATAACATTATTGACCAATCAGAGAGCAGGATGTCAGCTACTATGAAAAAAATTCTGTTGGTCGTTGAGTCAATATTTATCTTTTAGTAATACAAAAGCAGAGTCGGGGTAGGATAAATACGAAACGGAACTCGAGTTAGACTTGTCAATGTCTATGCCACTTTGGTCAGGTCTGTTCCTCACTACACTCGGCTACGCCTCGTGTAGTAATACACGACCTGCCCATCGTGGCATAAACATTGTCAAGTCTAACTCTCGTTCGGTTTCTACTAAGTGTTTTTTGCAGCACGTTGAAAGTCTATATAACCTTTCCCTAACATAGGCAGAGTATCTGAGCACGTTTCTCACGCTCAAAAACAAGCCATTTCAGTAAGCAATACACATATCATTAAAGAAGTGGAACACTTCGTGGGAAACTGAATAATTGTTATACGAGAACGTTGTATTTAAAATATTCTTGAAATATGGGAGGCTATGTATAAACGAAATCAAATTAGCAATAGGTTGGATTTTAGAGAACAGTTATTGGAACAAAATGACATGCATTACAGAACAAGATAAATATGTACAAATATATATACATATGTATTTGAAGAGTGACTGCATATGTTCAGATGTAGACTAAATACACAATGTTACCTTGATTTTGATCTGAGTTGCCATTTTCTCCGTGTAGTTGACACATAGTTAAACTCTGAGCGATAGCGAGGAGTATTGCGTAGAATATGGCCACATCGATCAAGATGATGGTAATGTTGATGATGGTAATGTTGTATGCCCGGCATCCACCCACTATGATATGGCTCCGATATGGTCTTCGATGCACCTCCCGATAAAAAAATCAAAATCGCGTTGGAAGGTCATCTAATACCGGGGAAGTTGACCACGTTTCTGCGACTAGACACCGATAAAAACCCCATATAATGAGTGGAGGATTGGCTTGTCTAGACATATGTCTACGATTTTGCAACTTCCCGACATGTCTCCGATATTTGTTTTTTGTATATATCGGTGCCATATCGGTAGGTCTAAATTTCTATCGTAGTAAGTGGACGCCAGGCCTTACTCACCGTTCGACTAATCATTAAAACAAAATCTTCTAAATGATTAGAAACTTGACGTAAGCGCTGTGCATTTTTATATAAAATAGTTCCTCAATTGGCTGTGAGGTGGCAGGAAAAGCCGTATTCTACTGAGTAGAACCCGGCATACCGTACACTACTCAGTAGGTAATCTGTAGGTTCCGTATAGGTTTAGTATTAGGTGCGTAACAATTGAGTGAATCAACATTATTCTCGTATGTATTCAATAAGGATCATCAATTCTGGAGGATCTTTTGAGCTTTATCTACGTTACTTTGAAGTATTTTGTTATTTCTATGGCCATGATTAATCTTTTGTTATTAGATCGTGCAAAGATATGTGTCATATCTGTCCAGTCATTATAAAGATACCTACACAGGTATCACACTAACATAACAATTGAGGCGTTCTTTCACGTGCCGCCAATTAAATCCCCAATTATCCATCAGATCTGTATAGGTTGGCAACAGATAGTGTTGTCTCAATCATTATCAGATGGGTTCACCAGCTACATCGACCGAATTTGGCCACTCGCCAAGGTGAACGTCCGTGCCAGACTATTTGTTGGTTTTACATGTCACAAATATCTTAGGCCCGGTGTCCACCTACTACGATATGGCCCCGATATGGTCTACGATGCACCTCCCGTTAAAAAATCAAAATCGCGTCAGAAGGTCACCAAATATCGGGGCAGTTGACCACGTTTCTGCGATTAGACACCGAAAAAACCCATAGAATGCGTTGTAGATTGGCATGTCTAGACATATGTCTACTATTTTGCACCTTCTTGCACCCGATAAGTCTCTGATATTTGCTTTTTAAATCGGTGCCATATCGGTAGGTCTTAATTTCTATCGTAGTAGGTGGACGCCAGGCCTTACAAGTCACAAATATACATTAGTTTGCTATGTGTAAAAATCTAAGTACTGCCTTTACAAGTCACAAATCTCATGAATATAAATGTAACTCCCAAATGTTCGATATCGGGTGACAAGTGGAGTGAGTATTGACGTATAGAACTTTGTGACAGGCAAGATAAGGATATAAGTAGGGAAAAACAACTCACGGGTGTTGTTATCCTAGCCCCCATATAAATCTCCTTAGACTTAACATGGTGTGACTGTATGCCAAGGTTATGCCATAAAATATTTATATACCACTGCTGACATATGACGTAAAAAATGTGTAACGTGGTAGGATCAAATCTAAAGGTTACTCAAATTCATATAATTGTTTACATGTGATTTGTTTTATTACCCACCGATTACGGAGTCTCCATAGGAAATGTATAGGGCACTTGGAAACAACTACCCGGAGATTCTCCTGCAGGAGATTCCGGAAAAATAGTCCTGCTCAAAATGAGGTCAAATCATCATGTACTTCGAAATAAGTTTCTTGAATGTTCATTCAATGTTAGTTATTTAGAAGCCATCATAATAATCTCATTTATCACCAGAAATCATGGTAATAATACACTTTGCATGCTAAAAGTATAGGTTAATGACGAATTATATTATTGGTGTAAGTCTACACCGAATTACTGCCACGCTTAACACTGCTGTAGTGTCTGGAACTAAATGTATTACAGAAACATTTTTATTGCAATAGATTTGCAATAGATTTGTTAATAAATACAATAACGACTGGTTTTGTATACGAGTGACCGTAATCTTCTCGTAGTTGACGACGTAATATCCTCACTAATAGCTCGGATATCACTACGCGTCAACTACTCGGAGATTACGGCCACTCGTACATAAAACCAGTCATTATTGTGTATGTATTCCGCTACATATATCACTCAGCTCCGCTACATGATATCATTCATGAAAGACAACTCATGCCATATAAACATCATATGAAATCTTGTGTCGTTTCATGATATCGTCTATCAACCAGCCACATCACAGGATGAACATATGCGTTTATTGATATCTACATAAATACACAATATTACCATGATTTCGATCTGATTGGCCGTATTATCCGCGTAGTTGACGCGAAGTAAAACTCCGAGCGATAGCGAGGAGTATTACGTAGGGTGTATAGATAAAAATACATACATTTATCCATTATGCCCTGTACACACATTCAGACTCCTTACACTAACACTGAACTGGCCAGCCGTGCGCAAATGGCGAATTTATCTAAATAGGGTGAACTTATCTACGCCCGAGGTACCGCATCTACGCGGAAATTAGACATACGTAAGGCAAAAGGTTCATCCTTTGCACTCAAGGAGACTCATGAAATATTCCGATACAATTTATATATGTTAGAATACGTCACATATTTCAGGGGCATAGTCGTCCAGGGTTACTCCCAGTTATCATTAAATCAGATTCCGTATAAGATATGTGTGGCTTGCATAAGAATAGAAATATCTTGCTTCTAAGAAACTAACAGATACTAGTCTTATGTGAAATAGGACCGCAATTCCGACGAGTAGGGTTTATTTTCACTTTCTCTACCTCTCCACAAAAATGGAAAATCGGAAAACTTTTTCATAAAATGCACATACACACATAAGGTTTTCATAACAAACATACATAAAAATATTATCAAGAAACGTCACAAAATCTAATATGATTGTTCATATGGCGTTAGTTGTCAGAGCTGAGTGATATCTGTAGCAGAAGACAATGAACGCCATGTAAACAATTATATGAGTGACGTTTAGATTTTATCCCACCCCGTCCCAGTTTTTAAACTTCATATGTCACCAGTGGCATATACACATTTTATGGCATACCCGTGGCGTACAAACACAATATTGACTGGTTTCAGATACAAGCAGTCATATGCTCCAAGGAGTTGGCACGTAGTATTATCCAAGCGCATGCAAGGATATTGCGAAGAGGCAAGTCCAAGGAGCATACAACCGCTCTGATCTGAAACCAACCTATATTGTATTTATTATTCACCTTTTCTGGGCAAGTGGCATGTCGATATTAGTTCCTTTTAGTTAGTTATACACTATTTTTTCATGTGCACAAGTCATTTTTCCGTATGCACCCCGCGGAGCATACAACCTATGTGATATGCGCCGGGTATGTCCGTACACACTCCCTTTGTGTTTTCTATGGACACTTTGTATTAGGTGGGTAATAAATGTACAATCACTCCACGTTAGATCTATGAACAATGATATGAGGGGCAGGATAAACATGTAAAATATAAGCCCCACAGTGCCAAATCGTGCTATACAGGAGTTAAATACATGGTATAGAGTCATAGCTCATAAGTCTATGGAGATTTATATGAGGGGCAGGAGAAACATGTAACATATAAGCCCCACAGTGGCAAATCGTGCTATACAGGAGTTAAGTACATGGTATAGAGTTACACCATATTAAGTCTATGGAGATTTATATGAGGGGCAGGATAAACATGTAATTATATAGAACTGCATCGAGAATCGTATAAATAGACAATACTCCACCAGTTTGGCTGGGCCGCAATCGTCATCGAGGCCAAGCCGAGTGACGATTACAGCACAGCCAAACGAGTGGAGTATTGTCTATTTTACGATTTAAGTGCGGTTCTGGATTTATCTTACCCCTTTCTATGACATTAAATATCATCACAACTTCAGAATAATCAGAAGATCAGAATTCACTACGCCACGGCCGTGGCGTAGTATTGTCACTTTACCTGGGTAATCGTTGAGTATATTTTTCTAATGTTATTCCTATGGCTTAACTTGTACCAGGGGTGAGATAACATATAAACCCTACACTGTCAAATCGTGCTGTACAGGAGCTAAGTACATGGTATAGAATCACACCATATTAAGTCTATGGAGATTTATATGAGGGGCAGGATAAACATGTAATATATAAGCCCTACAGTGTCAAATCATGCCGTGCAGGAGTTAGCTTACACGTGCCAACCTGCACACACGCAGCACCATGAGGGCCTCTGTGTGCTGCAGCAGTGTTGGCACGTGCATATATCCCGTGTACAGCAGTGATTGGCACCGTCCCCTCCCACGCCATGACGAGACACAGTCCTCCCCTTTTCTCCCTCCTCTAGGTTTTCTCTAATTCCCATCCCCCTCCTCCAGCCCCTGCCCTGGTTCCTGCTCCTCCAGTGAGAAACGTCACGACCGACCACCATTAACCCTTTCCTTACCGGACCTGGTTGCAGGTGCATGACTTTAAGTGAGGCTTGCCTAATACTGGATCCCCTCTGTAGTGCAGGCCTATGTTATAATTGTTGAGAAATATGATTCTTTTCCATCATATTTAAAGTTGTCCGTCAATGTTCCCATGATGATAACAATAAAATGATTCATTAACTATCACTACAAACGTGTTTTACATAATTTCATTTAAAAAGGAAATATAAAGATCCATATTGAATCAGCTGAGATAAATGCCATTTGAACAAAAATGGAAAATTTGCACCAGCTACGGGAGGTGCCTTGAGGCATCATTGGTAACAAATGGTTAGGGCACTGCCAGCGTCTCCTTGGAGGACGCATGCGCCCTCAGTCACTTCCTGTAGAGAGGGGGATGTCATTGGAGGCGGCGGGCATCGATAGAAGAGGGCTGTAGTGAGCCGGCAGCTGAGTTGCTCTGAGCAAACCAGCCCCACACCACCAGCACCACCACCACCCGGAGAAAACCCGTGTTTATTTCTGTCGGCGGCGGCCACCACCGCGGGACATGGCCTCCCCTATGAGCAGTAACGACGGGGCACCGGCACAATCGGCGGGGAGGTTACTAGGGCAGCGGAGGCGGCCTGGAGTGTGGTCGTATTAGTGAAGATGCTGTTCTCTCTAACAAGGAGGGCAACAACGGCAGCATTGCCAGCAAGCGCACCGCTAGCCTGCAGCAGCCGCGGTGATGGTGATGGTGACCGCCGAAGCAGCAGCATCAGCGGCAGGAACGGAAGCAGCAGCAGCAGCAGCAACAGCAGCAGTGGTGGTGATCGTCAACTCGGCTCGCCAGCGCTCCTGTAGGAGGAGCCATGTGGCTCAGACATCACGCTAAAGACAAGCAGTGTAACTCAGATTTGGCGCTTGGCCTGGCGATCGCCGTGACCGCCCGCCCGCCTGCCAGCAAGCCGGAGATCAGCCCCTGCCACCGGCCGGCGGGGCTCCAGTGCCGCCGCCACTACCTCGGCCCGTAGGAGCACAGCATGTCAGGCCACCACCCCACCCAATGCCACTACTACTACTACTGGTGATACTACTGAAGCGGACGGACGGACGGACGGCAGGTGAGTGCGGGCGGGCTGTGGTCTGATGTACCCCCGTCCTCCTGCATCTTCTCCTCCTTCTCCTCCTCCTCATAGGATTAATTATCTCACCCGGCGGCCGCCCTGTGTCCTCCCTCCCTCCCGGCGGCGTATATACTATGTGGATCTCTGCTTGCATATTGCGCCAATGGAATGTGCCGCCAACGCTACTCTAAGCACACACTGCTGCTAACCGGGGGATCCCGCGCGGACAGACGTACTGGCTCTCCGTAGATTATACACGCGGCCGCTGGCGGCTTTCAGAACGGCAAGGCTGGGTGTATCTAGCTGACGAGAGAGAACATGAGGCATGGGCTGCGGGTCGGCCAAAATCTCCCTCACACACCGGCGCGGGGGCGGCAAGCGGCGGGATGGCGACAACTCGGAGGACTCGGATACGGAGGCCGAGGAGGGGGCGGCGGGCGGCGGCGGCAGTGGCGGGGGCGGCGGGCGGCACCAGTACCAACACCAGCTGCGGGGTTCGCACAAGGTCAGGCCCGCCTCGCTCGTCACCTCCACCAGTGTGGACTCGCAGCTGCTCAAGTCGACGACCAATAAACGGCCGAAAATCACCACGAGCTTCTCGCAGAACGACTTCAGTACGACGACCAGCGTGAGCGGAACGTCCCGTATCCGGGTCACTCTCTCCCATGACGGGTCGCTGCTCGAGGTGGAGACGGAAACCTTCGAGATCCTGGAGGAAGCGGAAGCCGACGACGATACCGACGCCGCCGCCGCCGCCGCTTCCGCCGCTGCGTACGACCCGGACGCCATTCGCGCCTTCGACGAGGACGACACAGACGACGATGACCGGTACAACCGGAAGTCGTACACCAATCCGCCGACGATGACGTCATCACGAACGTTACGCTATGGCCACCACCAGGAGGCGGCAGTGTTCCCTTCCTGTTCCGGTACACAGCAGGGGAGCGCGTCGCGGGTGTCCGACGTCCGGCGGCTATGCGGCGGGGGCGGGGGCGGGGGAGCGGGCGGCGGCGGCGATTCCAGTTCCGGGTCGTCGTCGCGGGCGGGCGGCGGGGTCGGGGACTCGGTGACCAGTGTCCGGCGGCTGGTCCCGTCGCGGGGGTGCGACTCGGAGGACGAGGAGGATTACGACGACAGCACCGAGGTGACGGCCTTCATCGCCGTCGCCGACATCGAGGTGGAGCCGTCCCAGGTGGTAAAAACCCGGGCCACCAGGTCCAAGTCCATCAACTCGATCCTCTCCCAAGCCGAGGAGAACCACCTCCATGACCTGGAGCTCAAACCCAGGAAGACCTGCAAGGAATGTGGCTGTAAACGCAACTCCAACACCAAGAACGATGGTGCCAACAGCTGCAGTAGCAGGATGGTGGAGCAGGATTCGAATCCTAGCAAAGACAAAATAGTGGTCACACAAGAGACCCTGATAAAAAACGCCGCCAAATCTATTGAAAGAACTTCTAGCGCTACAGAGAGTAGTGACGGTGATATACAAAAAGATTCTTCTAGGAAATCGTCCAGGAGTGGAGGCTCCACCCCTTATAAGACTGCCAGTCAGCAAAAGCGGAAATCCGATAAAAGGAAGCCATTGCCTGACGGCGCCTCTCCTCTCGCTGTAGAGAAACACACCGAATGCTGCTGTTATTGTCACCAAAAACGGAGAAGTAAAGGTAGAAGTAAGTCGGCATTGGATGGAGACACCACAGACTCTTCGCTATCCATGGTGAGTGGCTGTCATGGCTCGCGAGCCCAGACGACGGGCCACCACAGGGCGGACCACCCCAACACGAGTAAAAACTCCTCCTCCAAATCCAGAGAAAACGCGGGGAAAAGGCAGACGACTTTTAGCAACGAGACCCCTGTTGAGCAGGTGAGGCTTTTACCGACTCCAGAACCTGCCACTAATCCCAAAAAGATGGCTTGGTCTAAACAGAATTCGGCCGAGAGATTAGGTGGTCAGAAGTCTAACGATAATCGGTCGGGCGATAAAGGAGGGAAACATAAAAAGGAGGTACGTGGGAATATGTGTGAGAGCCAGAGGAGCCTCTTCACCAGTAACGACAGTATTGTCACCGTGCCTGTAGCACCTATAGTGGATCCTAACGCCGTGTTTAATTTCGACGACCACGAATGGGCCGAGCTAGCCTTAATGAACGGCAACCCGCCGGTTAAATCCCCGAGCAAATCCTCATCATCATCCTCAGTCGCAGCCCAGCTGTCAAGCACAACCAAACCCAAAGCCAAGGAGTCCAAAAAGCAGACGAAAACCAACTCCAAAGAGAGCCGAACCAAGAGGGCCTCAAAGCTTCTCATGTCGAGTCGCTCCAGTTCCTTCGCCGGGAATTCTTCCTCGTCTAAATCATCCTCCGGAAAGTCCTCCTCCGACCTCCCCCGGATTCCCTCCGGACTCCGGAGTGCCGGAAGCTCCGGCTGTGTGACGGACATGGATGATGGTGACGTCACAGACCACTCCACGACGACGACGATGACGTCATCATCGAGTATCGGGGACGTGGCGTCCATGGCCATGGCGGGAATCTGTGATACGTTAGATCCTACTGCCGTCTGTCTACAGGTTCACTCGGACTTCTTTAACGGTAAGTGCCGCCGCTGCTAATTGGCCAAATATTGACCATCGCTTCGTGCCGCTAACGACTGTGATCAACATAAATCCTAAGCCGATCGATATTCATCTTTTTTCAAAACAGATTACAGTCTTTCTTTGGCGCGCTTGTGGATAATGATGTGCACAGAACTGCCAATTACATGCTTGTGTTACCATTGGCTTCACAGTGATTGATCGTTAATTGGTGAAACTTAACACCGTTATTTGGTAAACCACAGTGGCATTTCGATGACGTGTCACTGAGCCAAGGTACCTTTAATTTGATAATTGATAATTTGATATCAGATTTATTTTCGATGAAGAATCATCGGGGAATCACATGTACATGAAGTAAAAGCCAGTGTGGGGAATGGGTGTAAATGTATAGGAAAAAGCTAGGTAGACTGTATATTAATGATGATTATCTCACTCCGGTATTTTGCTCCCATAGGCTTAGCGTTAGGAACTCATACTCCACGGCTGTGAAGGTATTGCACCCAATACTCAGTGGTTAATTGTGTGAGTTTGTTAATTGATGAATAATGTTTCTAATCATATATTCGGGGTGAGATAGGATCGGAAATCCACAGATAAGATTAGTTTCTTTAAACACTCGGGGTAGTACAGACTTTGTAAGTTATATTATCTCATGAGTTTCCTTCTAAATATGACATACACGTAAAGGCATACACGATGTAAATATATATAGCTATATATATTATATATATATATATATATATATATATATATATATATATATATATATATGAAATATATATATATTTATATAAAATATATATATATATATATATATATATATATATATATATATTCGTATGTATATTATATATATTTATCAGAGAACAGCGACAGCGAGAGGAGAGATAAAGAGAAAATGGGGCGGGTCGAGGGAGTATCATCATAATATTAATTGCAAAAAACTAAATTTACTTAGCTAAATTGTTCAGAGGCCTTCAAATAAGAAAACAAGATAAGACTGGCAGAGAAAGGGCATTCCAATGTACCGTGGCGAAAGTGGTTTGGGTTATCGATTTTCTATCGATCAGGGCTCCGGTGTATCAGAGGATATTGGGTGAGGCTTGATCGGCCAAACGTAAACGGTTAACACCTCACAACATAGCGTAAAGCTTTGTCAGCTCCCCAGATTTACAACGTGTAGGTAATCTGAAGCTTTTTCTGAACTGCCGTCATCATTCCTTTTGTATGACATTAATGAAATGCTCCTGAATTGGTGCATCTATGTTTTTATTACCTACCTAATACTAAGTCTCTATAAGTAAAGTATAGAGCACTTGGAATTCGCTACTCGGAGAGTCTGGCAGGTCAGAATCTCCAAGAAGAGATTCCGGAAAAATAGTCCCATCCATAATGAAATCAAATTATCATGTACTTCAAAATAAGTTTCTTGAATGTTCATTCAATATCAATCATTTATAATCAGTCATAATTATCACATTTGCCATCATAAATTACTGTCATAAGACTTTAGACATGCTAAAAACATAGAAACATATCGAACTATATAACTAGTTTAAGTATACACCGCATTACCACCATGCTTGAATGTGCTGTGGCCTCATTGAATTTGTAGGCATCATATATGTTGATGTATGGTCCATTCTTGTTATTCGTCTTGTAGGTGGGTAATAAATACAATAACAACTGGTTTTGTGTACGAATGACCGTACGAAAATACATCCACAATAATGACTGGTTATGTGTACGAGTGGCCGTAATCCCCTCGCAGTTGACGACGTAATATCCTCGCTAATGGCTCGGATATTAACGTCAACTACTCGGAGATTACGCCTACTCGTACACAAAACCTGTCATTATTGTGTATTTATTATCACAAATCTGTCAACATGATCAAAGTTAGACTTATTTAGTAAAACCTTGCCCCGGAGCAACAAGACAGACTTGACGGTGTATCTTGTATGAAGCCAATCTTTACCTAACCAGGGACCTGTAGCACTAGTTTCGTGACATGTCTGTGACACCATACAGACAGATTGAGGTTGTCTAGTTTTATGACAACACAAGTAGCTGCCCTTAGGAAAAGACAGAGCTCAAATATAAGAATTAGACAAATCTACATATCATAAGATTTAGACAAACCTAGACATCACAGGATTCACACAGCATTTCGGGTCTATGACATTGTCACATTATGTCTACAGTTTTTTTTAAAGGAATTGAGATCAACTTTTACTTACAGTTTACGCGGATCGACCAGTACTCCTCGTTATGAAACGTGACATCTTTTTATCCGGTCTTGCTTGCACTATTGCTGCCGCTTTTCATGTCTGACTTAACACTTTTGTCGTGAAACTAGTGAAACAGGTCCCAGGTGTTATTGCTCTTCATGTCTTATCCAATATTATTAGGACCTGTATATCATTTGTCCTGCCGCCCAGTAAATCATACAGGTGGATGGTACCTATTGAATCATGATTGGCTTACCATGCTTACATATTACGGAGAAAAAAATGAGAAAAGAGTACCAAGGTTGTTTGATCACGGGGCTTTGCTAGATGTCGAGCTCCTTTCCCACCACGTAGCGACCCAAAAAAAAAAAATTCCGAACCACAGATTGCCGTCAGGTGATCCAACGGAACGAAAAAGTTACGCAAAAAAGAGTACCAAGGTTCACTGTAAAAATAATCAGTAAAATATACAGGATACTAACGTCAATATGGACGGTATAATCTTATCTACAGTACCATAGCGTACATTTGGTATCAGAAAACGGTTTTCAACTGTAAACTTATTTGGTATAGTAAACTAGCGACTTCATCGCTGGAGCCTATGGGTGTGCAATCTGGTGTGTATTAGCCCAGCACACTGATGTGATCATGAATATTCATGATGGGGACTGAGGGCAGGCTAACTTTCATTCTCTCACACCTGCCAACTCCTGTCCACCAACAATACTTTTTACCTGCCACATATGAAACGTTAGAATTCTGTTGGATCTTCATGTTAGTACCAGTCACGTTTTGAACGGGCTACAAATAGGCTATTATCTCGTATGACACAGGTACTTAAGCTGACCATTGGTGTTCACAAAAGGACACGCCCAGAGCCAGGATAAGGTCGTGGCCTCAGAGGCAGATCTCAGAGTAAGGTTATCTAAAAACTATAGTTCTAAAGTATAACTTCAATATGGATAGAAATATATCATAAGAGAAGAAGCACATCTAAGTGTAGACCTCCAAAAAAGATATCAGGTTCGAGTTTTTCCCTCTACGAGATTCTCACTCTCATAGAGGATCAGTCTCCTAGCGAAAATCTGGTTCACTCTGTCCTATGTGTAGGAGAAACTCCAAGTGGATCCCACCAGAATCATAGATTTTTATATATGTTAGGTAACCATCCAATCTACGGTTAGTTTACATTATGAATAAATGCATATATCACATATACTTAGAACAATGCTAACATCAGCAACAAATGGAAGTAATCTATAAAATCAAAAAGTTAACTTCATCAAAATGGGATATTCATCTATCTTCTTTAAAGGTTTTCCCATTTAAACCATATTAGTTCTCAGGTTCTCACTTGTAAAATTTACGGTATTTTCCTGGCACCCCAGTTCCCAGGGGAAACCGTAAACTTCAAGGAAATTGTTCTTACAGTGTTCGACAATCAAACCGCTTAATTCGGTCCATATATGGGTATCAGTATTGGAGTTTCACATGTCAATGCCTATGGCTATTGTACATAAAAGGTCTATAAAAGCAGCCTGGCTGTAAACCACTTATACATACAGACTAACTGCGCTATGACTCTGGGGCTCATTGAATAATTTAGGGTCGTACATGAAGACCCTTTTTTGTACGCCAACGAGACCCAGGGACAATGTGGGTAAAAAACAGCACATGGCTTTCGCATAAGGCCCGGCGTCAACCTACTACGATATGGCTCCGATATGGTCTACGATGCACCTCCTGATAAAAAATCAAAATTGCGTCGGAAGGTTACCTAATATCGGGGCAGTTGACCACGTTTCTGCGATTAGACACCGATAAAAAAACACATACAATGCGTGGTGGATTGGCATGTCTAGACATATGTCTACCATTTTGCACCTTCTCGATATGGCACCGATTTTAACATTTTGTATCGGTGCCATATCGGGAGGTCTACGATTCAATCGTAGTAGGTGGACGCCGGGCCTTATTCAACAATTATGGACGACCTTTGGTATTAGCTGAACGTGCTTGAACTTCATTAAACAATGACCCTCCGACGAGGTCTCCCTGTACCCTGTCCTTTCGCTGGTATAAGTTATTCAACGACTCCCTGTTATGTTAGCATTAGCCCAGGTGGTGTAAAGAGTTTGAAATACGCCTGTCGTAGAGGTTGTGGGAACCGAAGGGTCAATGGATTCGATTTTCTCAGGACTCTGCCAGAATAAAATTCTAACATTTTTCCTGATGCGGTGCTGATATCTTGAAGATGTTGGTTATCACGTCTACAGCACTACAGCAGCCATATTCTATTTAATCGTTTTTTAATTAAGTGGCTTAAAATAGAGCGATTTACAAATCACAACAATTCATCCACACCCCTTACCATTAAATGTACATGCTCGGCAATCGGCCATACATTCCCAGATACATATACTTGTAATTCATTAGAATAATGTAGGCATATAGGGGAAACCTATGAAAGTGTAGGGTCAGAACTCATATTCCATAGAGTTTGAATGGCGTAGTAATTCACAAGGTAAACTTGCGTGAATTACGAACGATTTAAATTAGAAGGAGATAGAGCTCTGACCCTAAACGTGAATAGGTTTCTGAATTTATCTCACCATTCACATTGACTTATGGGCTAACCCTTGTGACATAAGCCCCCATTGAGGTTTTTTTCCTAAATACTCAATGGGCGTTGGATATGAGTTCCCAATGTTAAGTCTATGGAGCAAAATACCAGGGGTGAGATGACATTGCTGTATGGAACCTTTTTTTACTGGATATCTAAGTCTATACACTTTGTCTTTTTATGTATAAGTACGAGGAAGAACGCCCACTGTGTGGTGATTTGTATTTCTTTTTTAAATAGTAGCATTTATTGACATCAAGAAAATTCAATCCAAATGAGATATCATGATAACGTTTCAGCAAGATGTTAAAGGAAGAACAGTCAATAACAACTACCATATAACAGTTCAAACAATTAAGAGTAAATACAATGATGAACTTATTGCTGCTTATTTTTGACGGACACTTAGATCCTTCACCTGACAAAATACAGTATGAACATAGGTGCTACAGAACCACTTTATTTCAGGTATTTATCTTAAAGATACATAATAGGACAGACACACGGGCGGGGGGAGACATGCGGGAGACAATAGGATTTGTATTTGTTCTTTTTCACTTGAACTTTTTTTTAAAAAAGCACACAAAAACCGACCAGACATCACCCAAGGCCTTGTCCATTCATGACCTATATCAATCGCCTGTATTCACAGGAGATGGGAGGGGTCCTACGCTGGACGATACACGGGTATGGAGCTGGAGCGTAACAGTTGCGTGATAGGCTCCAATCGGGGCGTACGTCATTAGAGCCGGGATCATTAAGTGCCTTATTGATCAGCCAGACTCTCTGTGTCGGCGTCAAACAGGATATCGCCACTAACGCTGACGAGTTGCCGAGCTGCTCAACTCCTGCTCTGAGCAGCTCCGTACTGGTAAACCCGAATAGTAATCAGCCTAACAACGGGGGGGAATAGCTTCAGTAGCTGCTCTTCTGAGAGGCCCAACCTGCTCGAAGACTGATGGAAGTAATAAGTGGCAAACGGCAGTGTTAGGAAATGACGTTATAATCTGTTATAAAAAACGGGACTGTTTTTACAACACAGCAAATATACTGCTATCAATAGTTGAAGTGGGTGTCTGAGACCTAAAGAAACCTCCTTGAGAAAGAATATGAGATGCATAATAATCAGCTTAACAACAGGGGAATTAAAGAAAGAACCAACAGTTTATAGTCAAAGTCGTCGTTCTGCACAAGTTTGATGCGGAATGATATGAACGAGGCGACAGCTGAGTGAATATCATGTAGCATTCAAACGAGTTGGAGAATGACGACTTTGGCCAAAACCAGTTGCTTTTGGTTTTTATCTCAACCCTATACACACTAAAAGAATTGACAACACACAGGATATAAACCATGGAGAACGGACTGCAATTCTCTTAGGCATATGGAGAACAAGTTCCAAATGTTAAGACTATGGGACAAAAATATCAGGGGTGAGATAAAGCTTCAGTAGCTGCTCTTCTGAGAGGCCCAACCTGCTTGAAGACTGATGGAAGTAATAAGTGGCAAACGGCAGTGTTAAGAAATGATGTCATAATCTGTTATAAAAACTGCACAGTTTTCACAATACAGCAAATATACTGCTATCAATAGTTGAAGTGGGTGTCTGACGCTTAAAGATGGGACCTCCTTGATGAGGAATATAAGGTGCATACCATTTAATTTCTTTATTAAATCAATGGGGTAACTGCTCAGTCAGTGTGATGAGTAATCCGTTTATTGGAGAGTAATTACATTGTATTTTTCTTTTCTTTATACAGCCAGTATGAGTCAACGAGAACACGTCATAGTATTAGTCGTTGAATAGCAACCAATCTGAGATTCGTCTGTATCGTTTCCGTGTAGAGTATGACATTTAGAATTTAGGTTATCAAAATCCTACCAATGGGAAATGAGAGCAGTTGATGAATTCAATGAAGCACAATTCTAAGGTGCCTGATGGGTTCCTCTCGTAAGGCTATTCTGATCAATCAATGAGGTCAATGAAATAGTACTGCCTTTGCACGGTTTGCCCAGCCTTGGGAGAAGTGTAGTCGCAGGTACACGAAGTGCTTATCGATACTGTTTCAGAGGAGTATGTATCACCAGTTTCACATCCCTCGCCCAGTTTGGTGTGTAGAATAAAAGACTAAAGAGAAAATACGCATGGATCTACATTTTGGGATGAGTGGGATGAATTCCGTGAGAGCATGGAATACTGTAGGAATGTTCATTACAGAGACTTATATAGAACTGCATCGAAAATCGCATAAATACATAATACTCCATGAGTTTGGATGTGCCGCAAACCTGAGTGAGGATTACGGTACATCCAAACGAGTGGAGTATTGTGTATTTTACGATTCTAGTGCGGTTCTGGATTTATCTCACCCCATTCTCTGACATTAAATAGCATCACAATATCAAAATAATTAGAATACACTTAGCAAATCTATATGATGTCATCTCACATTCACTACGCCACGGCCGTGGCGTAATATTGTTACTTTACTGGGGTGATCGTTGAATATTTCTTTCTAATGGTACTCCTATGGCTAAACTTGTATCAGGGACGAGATAAAAGCTTGTATAATGCATTCCGTATAATGCCTGTATAATGTAATAATTGTCGAGGCAACCCCTGTGTATACACAATGCCGTATGGCTCACTCTGCCACACAGACCTGGATGTCAGTTGGAGTCACGAAAAACGAGAGGAAATATTTTTCATTCAGAATTTACTGCCTGAGAAAAACTCAGAAAACATGGAAAACACATCATTACTGGCCATGGAATGGGGCTGTGATGTGTTGGGGATTTGAACCATTGGTGTGAATGAGCCCCAATTTATTCATTGTTTTACACAAGAAAAAGGAAATGCATTAACTGAAAATGAAAATAAGGACTTTCTTGGAAAAAAAGAAATCTTTGGCCATAGAGAGCATGGAATACTGCGAGAATGTTCATTAATTGGTAGAGACACGCTTCTATAATGTATTCTGTTAATAATTGTCGAGCCAACCTCTGTGTATACACAATAGCGTGTGACTCTCTGCCACACGATAAAAGGATCTGAAACTGAATCTCTCGGGTGCAGGAGAGACCAAGGAGGTAGCCCTAGATTCTCAATAAAGGTCTGGGGTCCCATTTAATATTACACAAAATGTTCCCTAAGATGCAGTAATATATTGGACGTACTGACTCACTAACCGAACCAGAATACACAGGGAAATAAAAAAAAGGGTTGATCAGAGTGACTCAAGTTAGGCACCGTACCCACCAACGCCGATGCACCACGATAGATCTCCCATTACACTACGATTAAAAATACCTAACACGTTGGCCAATGAATTAAACTTTGGATTCCAATGGGGAAGCCAATCATAAGGCCTATCGGTGCCAGAATCGGCGTTAAGGCCCGTTTCCATTGGCCGATTTCCCATCACCGATCTACAGTCAGGGACCACCGACAGACTTTTGGCACTGTGGACTCAATATCGGTCAATGGAAACAACCAAGGTCGTGAAATGCCCCATGACTTTTTCTGCTTAGATTATGCAATGTGGCACCACCCACCACTGAGTGAAAGCTTGGTCACTGAGTGAAATCTACTACCCTCAGCGATTTTTCTATACCGACGTACAGTCAGTGGCACCACCGCAGACTTTCTGTGTAACACAAAAAGTCTAAGCAATCTTCGTCGGCCAATGGAAACGGGCCTTAAGTGGTTGCGAGGCCAAGATGGAATTCATACGGGGAATTCATGTACCTCACAGGAATCATGGGATTCTGTTCTTTCTTAAAGGTAAATGGCGCCAAAAATCGCAGGGGAAAACATGTCTCAGGGAAATGGAACCCTACAATTTATGCGAAGAAATCAAGTTCAAGGACAGAATCTCAGCAGGATTTGTGTCAGACAAAGACCCTGCGAGGAACATGAATCCCATCGTGTGAATCCCGCTTGAGCTTTGTTTTCAGTCGAATCCTTTCATCATATATCATGCTGTGCTCTTGGTGAGAAATGTTCTGCATACACATGAAAATATCAATACATTCCATTACACAGGGGGCCCTCACAATATTCGAATCGATATATGAATCTCCTTGTAATACTTGCATGCTCTTCATGTTGAATCTATTGGATCGCGTGGAAAAGAATGAGGTAGTGCAGGCAGTGTAGATGTGAGCAACAGAGAGTAATACAATTACGGCAAAGTAGTATATAATGGACAATATTGATCGAATGCAGAATGAGAGTCTACAATGGTTTGTAATATCCACTTCTCCACATTCTCGTTCTGTGAGGATGTGCACGGGCACGGATGTTTTCATTATATCTGTGTGTGGGTTGCTTCATGAAGGCATTTTTCACAATAACGGTGTTTCCACGAAGATTTAGAAAGAAATCCATGAGTGTTTGGTCTGTGTTCTCGTTCGCCATCGGGTTTGGAGCGCGCAGTAATATGAACGGGGCGATAGCCGAGTATATATATTCTGAAGCATTCCAAACAAGATGGTGAACGTGGAGTCAGACAAAGCACCAATATGTTTCTGATTTTATCTTACCCTGGAAATATTTATCTGTTTATCACCCGTTGAGTATGAGTTACCGTACTCGCAAACATACATTGAGAACGAGTTCCTAATGTTATGCCTATAGACGTTTATACCAGTCTAAGATAAATATACGCAACCACTTCTTCAAGAAGAGAAATGATATTCGTTGAAACACCGTCATTATACACAACAGGTGAAGCGATTTGTTTTGGCGCTCGCTTAAGTCAATGTAAATAGTATACATTTGATCCACTCATGAATATATCGACATCACCTAATCCTTCTCCTACAGGAAGGTATCCCTTCATGTATCTGGGTACCAATATATGCGTAGCACTATTTAATTTTCTCGTGAACGAGTGAGTTAAGCGCCAGATCCACTAAGGCGACTGTGCGAATGTGTCTGCGATCCATGCGACGGTGCGAATCCCATGCGATGATATTCAATATATTGAATATTGTCGCAAGGCATTTGCATGTCCATGCGAACGTCTGCGAACGTCTGTGAACTGAACGTATGTGAATCCAAATTCGCATGGAAAATCGCCTTAGTGGATCTGGCGCTTAACATGCAATTAAACATTCTCTCGGATCTGCTGAGTAATGAATAAATAAAACCAAACCCTGCAACCTACTCTAAGAATAGGTAGGGAAAGTCTGTGGGCGGTTTAATAGTTTTAACCTCAGTGGAAGAACTACACATAGTGATAGAACTGATGAGAATAAACTAAAACAAAAAAAAAGACAAAAATACTTAAAAGGTCCTCTAAAGTATCGTAAACAGATCACTTGGCAAAAGCGAGGGGCGTATATTGACGATCTTAAATGGTTCCAGCTGTAAATGATATATTGAGAGCAGATATACAATATGTAAAATAAATAATATGTATCTGACGTAATATGCTTATAGATGTAATATCATACACAAGATGGTGTGACGCAGTTATTCTAATTTTATATAAGTTTCCATTGTCTTTCCGAAAGAAATCTTTATATCTCATTAATATTTCTATCCATATTATCTATTTATATACAAGAATGTCTGTAAACTGCATTTTGTATTGTTTGATGTGTATATGACAACTCACTAGTGGAAGATCTAAACTCAGTGTTCGAACTGATAATATTGAATAAAAGAAAATCTAGATAACATTGTGCCTCGACGTTTGTGTTAACACGGTGATTAAAATTGCTGCTTATGCATTGTAGCTATATATAATCTTAGAACACCGGGCCAGTGCATTAGCATATTACCTGGCTATACATGGACCACGAAAAGGGTTAAACTTTATCTTCTAAAAGAAGGCAGCATTCTGTTTTGAAATTAGGAGTCTGATGTTTTCCAGGCAGGAGCCTGATCTAATTGGGACCTTTTTACGATAAGTTAAAGTGAAGTGTACCATCCGATGGTCTTTGTCATTGGCAGACACTAATATGTAAGACTACCTTGATACGAGATAGATGAGATTGGTGTGGGAGTTTGTTAGACTTGCTCTAGTCTTTGATTATGAACACTCATTAAATGATTAAACATAAGAAGAAGAATAAAGTTCATTAAAGTATTTATTACCCACCAAATACAGAGTCTCCATAGGAAATGTATAGAGCACCTGGAATCAGCTTCCCGGAGATTCCGGAAAAAAAGTCACATCCATAATGAGGTCAAATTATCATGTACTTCAAAATAAGTTTTTCGAATGTTCATTCAATATCAATTATTTAAAATCAGTCATAAAAATCTCATTTACCATCAGAAATCACTGTCATAGCATGCTTTTCACGCTAAAATCATGGGGAAATGGCGAACTATATTATTGGTGTAAGTCTACACCAAATTACTGCTAGGCTTGACAGTGCCGTGGTGTTTGGAACTAAATGTCTTGCAGAAACATATTTATTGCAAGAGATTTGTTATTAATCTTGAAGGTGGGTAATAAATACAATAACGACTGGTTTTGTATACGAGTGACCGTAATATCCTCATAGTTGACGACGTAATATCCTCGCTAATCACTCAGATAATACTACGTGTCAACTACTCAGAGATTACGGCCACTCGTGCACAAAACCAGTCATTATTGTGTATGTATTCTTCTCTGACTGCCCCATGTACCCTAGCGAGGAGGGCAACCATAGGTTGCAGAGACTGGAGCCAGTCATGGGGTTTGTATATCTACAGCAGCAGTTCCTGTCTTATGGGAAACCTCTTGTGTGTGACCCCAGCTGTGGGAACCACCCTCTTTCTTCAAACAATGTCTGAAAGCCAGACGACATCGAGCAATTGATGCCCACCATTGAATATATGTCTCTATCTCGCGCCTGATATTTTTTCCCCCTAGAATCAATATTGGGATCTCGTATTCAATGCCTATGGAGTATTTAGAAAAAACACTCGATGGCGGATTATGTCACAAATGTTAGGCAATTAGTCAATGTGAGGGGTGAGATAAATTCAGAAACTTTTACGGTCAGAGCTCGAACATATCTCGTTGGAATCGCTACGTCATTCACGCAGCTTTGCATTGTGAATTATGTTATTCAATCTCAATGGGATATGGGCTTTGACTATAAACTTTCATAGGTTACCTCTATAATTCCCATGTAATCCAAACCGAAACTTCACTGTATAAACTATTCCCGTTCTATCCTTATTACCAGTGACTATCGTCACTGTCTTTAATACAATCTATTTGTTTACAAATCTGGAATGATATGAATGTCTCGTCCACACTATTTCCACACTATTTCACGCAGATTTACAGGTTACATCCTTTCAGTACCGGGTTTGAAGCATCAAATAAAAGAGGCTTAGCTACCTTTGATTGTCGCTAGGCAGGTGGTTATGACAGAGTTTGTGACCTTGCTCATGTTTTTCACTGTTACACATGCCTTGTCATTTGCCTCATCTTAACTAGACGTGAAACTGTGTGGATGTAAAATAACATCCTGTACGTAACGCGAACATCTACCTGTCACCATTAACCATCATATCCGTCTATTGTATTCTTTACTATATATACCCATGCCGTATATATATACTGTAAATACGCACTGTTTCGGCATATGATGTAAAAATACTGTACGGACCACTGGTCCGTACAGGAAAATACGGACTACCTACCCATGCACATTTATTAAAGTATTGGTTGTTAAGCTAAATGAAATTTAGTTTTTTTAAATTTCGGGTATATAGTAGATATATAACGTCCAACCATGCTTGTACACGTCACAGAACTCGATGATAATTTAGCGTTTATACGGAACTCGGCGTAAACGCCTCGGTCCGTACAAACCGTAAATTACCATCTCGTTCTGTGACTTGTACAGAATGGTCACGAAGTTCTGATTGTAGTATTCAATTGCAAATGGACAGGGAAGCCATTCCATGCCATGCCCACAAAGTAATGTCAAGAAACGATACCAAATTTCAAAAATCTGTATATCTGGCATGAGTTGTTTTCGTGGAATGATATCACGAAGCGGAGCAGATATCTGTAGCAGAAGACAACGAACGCCACGTAAATAATTATGAAATTGAGTGAAGTTTAGAGGTTATCCTACCCCGTCACGTGTTTTTAATTGCATATCCGTGGCATACAAATATTATCTGGTATAACCGTGGCATCGAGTCACACTATGTTAAGTATCTAGAGATTTATATGAGGGCTAGGACAAAATATGATACTGCAATATAAATTACTGCCGTGTAGATCACCATATAGCGCTACAATGCATTCTGTTTCTTATCTAAGTGTCCTTCCCATCATCATATCCAATGTACATCCTAATACAGTGTCAATGCACATGCTGATATTATATCATTATTCTACGAAATTATTTTTTTGAGCCATGATGCACGGTTGTCGTATGTCAAAACCATGCTTAGTTTCACATGAGAATAGGCCCTCTAGCACTGCAAAACCGCGTGTGATTATCTTGGCATACCGTCTAAAATCTTGAAAATAAAGGAAAAAAACAATGTCCTAATGCGGGCCTATCTGAATCTGGCGTTCCACCGGTGACAGTATGCTAGCATTAAAGTTGCATAGACAATAGTCGATGGTTTTGTAGACAAGCGGCCATAAACCACGAGAGGTTGACGCAGAGTAATAGACAAGCGTCAACGAATGTATGCCGAAGTCAACCTCCAGTGGTATAGAGAGCCACCTGCCTACAAAACCATTGTTTGTTGTATCTATTATCCATGGTAGACAATGTCTCCATTGAGAATGAATGGGGACTCAGCTAAACAAGTACCTATTGTTTAAAAACTGTCAGATACTGATCATAACCATTGTATACGGATTCAAATCCGCGGTATATGGCCCCAAAGCCATTGCATATGGGAAAATAGTTCCTTTGTGCTGTAGACCAAAGAAATGGTCTGTATTGATAGACCATATGATATGCTAATTCCTTGGTTAAGATTATTTGGGAAGATGGATAATAAATGTTATCTGCCCATGACTAGGGTTTTGCTGGTAGCCGTCGTGAACCTATATAGATAGACTGGTTCCCGACCCAATGGAATATGGGACAGGTAACGCCCGCCGAGAGCAATGTGTGATTGTCCTTGAACTTTCCCTCCCTGCTGATTTGCAGTGGCAAGGAGAACAATCACAACCTCTCTGCATCATGAGATTTCTTAAATAACTTATCTATACTTGTTTGAAATGCATGGAAATTTATGATAAAGGAATGACAACGTATCTAAAGATAAACGAATACTTATTAGAATGTTTCTTTTATTAAAAAAAATATAACAGATTTCGCCACGCCTTCTAGCAGGTAAACCAGCATGAAAATTGCGGCTATTACCCATAATGCACCAGAAAATGGAGGGCGTTACCTGGCCTTATATGTGAGTGAGCACATACGCCAGGCTTCCAGGCCACCATATAGACCGTGTGGTGGCTGGTACGCCTATGCTGGCTCTCGGTAGGGTGAACACTATTTAGCGTGTGTGAGCGGGATAGAGGGTGATGGAGGCTGCAGTGTGTCCCTCCCTCCCTCCCTCCCCAGTCCCTCTCTCCCCAATCTCCCCAACGCCCACGTCAATATTCTATTTCCTGCGGGAGCGAGGGGCCACTTCCCCTCAGGCGGCGCGGGCGGGGGCGGGCAAGGTCAGGCCTTCCCCTGTCAGAACTTACATATTCCACGAGGCCAACAAGGAGGGTTATTGAACAGGACGAGAGGCCCATGTGTGGGTTGGCATTAACCCCATCGCCTGAGTCGTACGGGGGCAAGTCTCTGTGCTCTCAGAAGCCAGGGTTGGACCAGGGGTTATTCCAAAAAAGGGTTACTGTGTGGCTGGCTCAGAAACGTTGGCTTCCGTGACTGGCGTGTGGCAATGAATTTTGTCAGTAGAATTTAGATCCCCTCTCGTTATATCAGACGTACCATTTAAGTACGTAATTTTCTCTTAGTTTCCTATCATACAGAAACCATTGCTTATTGAGCAAATGGCAAGCACTTTGTACCGGCTATATAGATAGGGATCGTCCATAAAGTATGTACGCATTGAGGGGGTGCGGGTGGAGGTCAACAATTTTGGAAAATATGCCAATGCCCCTTCTTTGTTCTGAAAGGAAACTCATAAAATGAAAATAACTTGGTCCGTACTCTACCGAGTAATTCATGAAGTGGAGCTAAGTGAATTGCATAATGGTCAAACGAGGTGGAGTGCAGACCAGGTTATTTTCATCGAGTGGGTTTCTGATTGTATTTCACCCCATATACATGATCAGGAACACTATTGATCAATAGAATAACTCACCCAATTAACCATCGAGTACAAGGTACATTATTTTCACGGCTATGGAGTATGAGTTCCTAATATAGAGAAAAATAACGGGTGAGATATCATTGCTTACAGGGTTGAGAGGCAGGGTGAGGGTGGAAATTTTAAGAGATTTTGTGTGTGCATTCTATCGATGTCATTTATAAAATATTTTGCAGGAATGTATTCTCTCAGTGTTTCTTACATATAGATTATTTCTCAGTCCTTTAAACAATACAGGCGCATGTGTTTATTTACGTAGCATACCCATTTGTAGGCATATCGCGGCCTCACTTACCGGATAGATAACAGTGTGCATAGCCTCTCATCAGTGCAGACATTGCAGGCATTGTTTATTATGGACAGCATGCCATTACGAGATTATCTCTACTATAGACAGTACGGGGCATATCATATAGCAGGCTGTTTGGAAGCACTTGCTGCCTGGCACTGACAACCTTATACAGGGACCTGTTTCAGTAGTTTCGTGACATGTCTAGATGACACCATACGGACAGATCACAAGATTGCAGTCGATGACACACTAGTAGGGGATACACAAATCTATAATCGTTCCAAATATGAAGAAGATTGGCCACTTCGATCTTCTGATATTTGCTAGTCTTTTTTCATTGTTGCTTGCACTGTTGGTGCCGCTGTTGATGTCTGTGTAGGCCTAAGGTCACGAGACTGAAACAGGTCCCAGAACTATAATGGTAGTGGACTATTATCTCAGCCCTGATATTTTTCCCATAGTCTTAATATTGGGAACTCGTATCCAACACCCATTGACTATTTAGCAAAGATACTCAATGGGGGATTTTGTCAAAAAGGTTAGCCCATTAGTCAATGTGAGATAAATTCAGAAACCTATTCAAGTTTGGGGTTGGAGCTCAATCCCATCTCGTTTGAATCGCTGCGTAATTCACGCGGCTTCGCCATATGAATTACAACGCGATTCAAACTCGATGGTATACAGGCTTCATAGGTTTCCTCTATATTATATCTGATACTCCAGATTCGTGCGTTCACGTAGATGGTACAGAACCATGGCCCTCGCATGTAATTAAAGTATAGTTATATGTGTCGTTTGAAGTTGGTCTAATACGATTAAGTCTCTCTTGAGTTTGGCGTCTTTGATACTGGAAACATGGATTAAGGGCTTGCTTAATGGGAGTTGAATGGCATGGGCCCTGTAGCATCCCACGTGACTGGCGCTATTAGCCTCCTTAAAGAAAACATTAATCCCAGTTTGATAAACAGGATCTAGAACGGTCCACAGGGGGGATATCCATTGAAATTTAATGGCAAGAAATAAGGCAGATTAATCTCACAGGACATAGTAGACCATAAACCCACGGGATATTACTATAGACTGGCAGTTTTGATGGAGCTTAGTAGATTATAGAGGAGAATTATTCAAATATGGTGCATATAAAAGATATTATTCTAGCCCTACTTAACATAGTGCCACGGTATAACCATGCCACGGTTATGCCATATAGTATTTATATGCCACAGTTGACATACATGTGACGGGGTAGGATAAAATCTTGAAATCACTTAATTTCATATGATTGTTTACAAAGCATCCATTGTCTCCTGCTAGACATCACTCAGCTCTACTTCGTGATATCATTCCGCAAAAACAACTCAAGCCATATAAACAATTGTATGATATTTCGTGATGTTTCCTGATAATAGTGATTATGAATAGATATACATGTCTATAATTACATACATATATATTCTGATAAATAATCTCATACTATACACACATGTATATATATATATATATATATATATATATATATATATATATATATATATATATGTATATATGTTTATTCACCCAAGCAGCGTGCATAGGCTACATAGTTTACCTTCAATAGGTAAAGTAATTGCCTTAGAATCCGTACTACTGTTCCTATAGTGGTGATTCTATTTGGCGGTGATATAAAAACGAGTTCCTGTAATGCTGTTGAGTGATGTGCACAGTAGTTTCATTTATAACAGAGGGAAATGAAAAGAAGGACATTCCCATCACAGACAGGACCAGACGGCCAGACGGTCGGACAATAGGGGTCTCTGGTAGGCAGGGGTCGGTGTGTGGGTGGAGGGCGGTGCGGGGTGGGGAGGGCGGAGGGTAGCAAGGGGTAGAGGAAGGGCGTGGGGTACCGTACGGATAATAGGACCGACAAACCCTCACAGGATTTCCTCGTACTCGCCTAACCCTTCAAGGGCGAATGATGCCTTCTTGAGGCATCAATTGTCCCAGAGTAAATGACACCTTAAGGCATCAACTGTCCCAGGGCGAATGATGCTTTGCAGTATCATCCGACCAAGGGCAAATGATGCCTTGAGGCATCAACTGGCCCAGGGTGAATGGTGCCTTAAGGCATTAACTGGACTAGGGCAAATGATGCCTTGAGGCATCAACCGGCCCAGGACAAAATGACGCCTTGAGCCACCACTTTTCAAAAATACACGCATTCGCTTTTAACAAGGTAATAATGGAGAGATATTAGTCAGATTTTCACAGAAAGTAGGTCTAACACCATAATTAGTATTTCTAATCAGAAATAAATAGAATATTTAGGATTATCTATAGTATTACATCATTTCACATTCAAATTATGGGTTTTGACGACTAGTATTACATCATTTCACATTCAAATTATGGGTTTTGACGACTTAATATAAATACACTAGAGGTATAAAGTGCCACCAGCACCGTCCTTAAGGGGGGTATGGCTTAGCTGCAGGCACCCGTCAATATAGTGCTAGAAGCCAACCTGTACCAGTGAGATACGGAGAGACGGCTTCTGAGGAAGCGCTGGGGGTGGGGATGTGGGGGTGTGGAGGGGAGTGAGTGCCGAGCTATTATGTCAGCAGGCAATTAGCGTGTAGTCTGGTCGGCATCCCGTTCACCACAGTTAGTATTGATATTGTGAAACTGCCAGGAGAGCAATGTCCTCTTCTGGCACACCATCAAGGCTCTGGGCCTGTTGTAATAACCTTGCATACAAATGCCGTCCATAGATACGTGTATTCCAGGCCAGTGCTGTCTACTCAGCCTATGTTGGCAAACACATAACCAGGCCCGACATGCCAGTGATTACCAGTGCCTTCCCTAAAGACATGACACCCCCCCCCCCTCCGATGTCGAGAAGATTGTCCGATGACTCGGTCAACACAATTAGCACGTAAGTGCGCCTGTCTCAATCCGCAGCACAATCAATGTGTTAGCCGGCACCTTTTGGCCTATTGTCCAGTCAACCCGCTGAGAATCCGAGGCAGGGCCTTTTGTCCAGTAATTCAATCCATCAGCGGTGTGATGATGAACACACCCCACCTGGGGATAGGACAAGGAGGTCCCCACACTGCGCCGCTCCGGTTTATGGTCCGAAGGTTGCTCTAGCGGTGCAGTGTGGGGGGTCCCATGCTCCGACGGCCTGCTGTCAGTGCCCAGGTACTATTGGGTGACTCTAATGAACTAGGACATCCATTGTTACTGATGATGAGACAGGGGTGGGGTGGTGATGAGGTGGAAAGATAAGTATAGATTTATCCTACCCCTAATATACAATCCAATAGGCTTAACATTGAGTTTCCGTATGACACGCTGACTGGCATGCAAAGTTTTATATGTCACTAGTGGCATACAGAATTGTTATCAGGTAATATTCCAAAATCGAGGAGACGGGGTCGGATAAAATCAAAACTGGATGAGTTTTAATCTTGGCCACTGTATGCCACTCTTGGAGTTTTGGCTCCGGACTTCACTCTGCTTCGCCTCATGAAGTCACTATGCCAGACTCCAGTTGTGGCATACGGTGGCCAAGATTAAAAAGAATCCAGTTTTATGATAGTATTATGAAAGCAGGTTCCCATCCATAGCAGCTGTGAAGGTTCTTCTATCTCAACCCTGGTATTTCTGTCTCATAGGCTTAACATTGAGAACTCGTTCTCCGTACCCCTATGAGTATTCTAATCAGCTAGGACATCCATTATACTGATGATGAGGCAGGGGTGGGGTGGTGATGGGGTGGAAAGATAACTATGTATTATGAAAGCAGGTTACATTCCAAAGCAGCTATGAAAGGTGCTTTCATCTCAACCCTTGCATTTTTGTCCAATAGGCTTAACATTGATAACTCGTTCTCTGTACCCCTGTGAGTAGTGCAGTCCGTTCTCCATCGTCTATATCTTGGGCAACTTCCATCTCTTTAAGTGAGAACAGGGCACCAGGGTAAGATAAATACAGAAAGCAACTTGTTTTGATCCAAGTTGTTGTTTTCCAACGTCTTTGAACGCTCTGTGCTATTCGCCCTGCTGTCGCCTCGTTCATACGTCGAATACAAATGTCTAAAGAAAAGAAATCACTCCACATCAAACTTGTGGATAATGATGACCTCTGATGATGATAGAAGCACAAAATGACATTAGGTTTATGTTTGTTTATACTTATATCAGAATTTCAGTTAGAGATGAGGTGGTGTTATTTGAATGAGGATGATCGAGGGGAATATTAGCCAGCGACTGGCACTCATTGTCTATGTTAGGATATATAGCCAACTAAAATCCCCTGACTCGCACTATGTGTCAGGGGCGTACCCAGAATTTTCTTCCGGGGGAGGGGGCACACCGTTGTTAATTATCAGGGGTCCAGCTACGAAGCCCCTCCTGAGGGGTACAGGGGCTAAGCTCCGCACTAACTTGGATTTTATAGATGATACAAGCTTTATCCAGGACTGTATCCAGGTCTTTGTTTTAGGAGGAATGTTGCCAGGGACCCAGCAGCAAAGCTCCTCCTTGGGGGTCCAGGGGGCTAGGCTATCGCAAGAACTTGAACTTTATAGAAATTATGCAAGCTGTATCCAGGATTTGTTTTAGGGACAGGGGCCACAAATCTTAGACTACTTTGGGATATTGACAGGGTCTGGTAATATTGCTAGCGGCAAAGCCTCATCTAAGGATCCAGGGGGCAAATCCCCTAGAAGAACTTGCATTATAAACATTTTGAAACATGAATGGTAATTCGTGCCTACCTGTCACAGCTCGAATATCTATGATTATAGACCGTTTCAAGTATTATATGCACCACCTCTCACAAATCAACGAATGCCTATGTAAAGGGTGAACATCAAATGCTGAATAGACTAGACTAGGAATAAATGATATGTTTATCGTTGATGAATGATGAATTCAAAGGGTTTTCTTCAGTCTCTGTGTCATTTTCTGTAACCCACTTGGCAACCAGCCTCTATAAATGTCTTTTGAGGATTCAAATATATCAAGCACCAGTGGGTCACTGAGTTACTTCAGTTTGTAGTGGTTGGTCATGATCAGCAGACCCCTGAGACACTAACATACTGGCCCTCTGAACCAATGTCACAGATTTTTCTTTTCTTTTTTTATTTGAGTAAGGTATCTCTCATACAATATAGGAGTTGCCAGGCAGACATTAAAGGGATAATTTTTGCAGCACGCTGAAAGTCTATAAAACCCCTCATTTAAAGTCAGTGTATCTGGGCGTGCTTCCCACGCTCAACAAAAAAGGATACATTTTAGTTAGTGGGGATGGACAGGAAATTGGGGGTCTGTGTAGAGTAAAACCGTACAGTACTAGTACAGTAAGAGGCGTGTCCCTTTAAGCGAGGTATCCTAGAAGCGGGGTTTTACTGTAGTCCGATCTTTGCATGAGACTGACATCACAACACAAATATCACCCAATTGGTCGGTCGCCTTTATGACCGTCTGTTTCGATTATTATTTATGAGGGTTGTTTGACTCTTGTTAGGTCAAGTCTGATAGCAATGACTGCAGTTGTTACAAATGGGCGCTTGGGATCCAATCATCCAATGAAATTATCTTATGATGTAAGATATGATTACCGTACAGAATTCAGCTTGGGATCATGCATGTTGATATCCATATCTCTGGGGACTTTGTGTCACTCTTGACAACAAAATAAGTGATGGTCAGTATCAGATTGATATTTGCTGTCAAACCTTGATTTACTCCTAAGAAAGAAACTATTGATTGTTTGGCTGTGTTCCCATTCTCCATCGAGTTTAGAGCGTGCAGGGATATGAATAGTCCAAAGCGTTCCAAACGAGATTGCAAATGGTAACTCAGACTAATCATGAATACGTTTCTGATTGTATCTTAGCCTGCAAATATTAACCTGTTTATCATCCATTGAGTATAAGTTACTGTACTTGCAATTATAGTGAGTGCGAGTTCCTAATGTTAAGCCTATGGACGTTTATACCCGGCTAAGATAAAGACGTATTCCTCCATTTTTACCTTCTTGGTCAGGTATTGTGTTGTTGCGTATCTAAGTACCTTTCAGGAGGATCATTTTTATATTCTCTTTATAATTTTTTATTAAAACATGCAATTTTTTTCGTATGGGCCTAACCTTTTCGTTCAGAGATCTAGAAATTTGAAAAGTTTGACGTGGGTTGTATTAGTGATCTTCCCATATTTATCGTACAGAATGTTTATTCCTATATTTAACCACTGCACTAGCTTGAATAATATTCTTCAATTACATGTAAATAATACATTCATTTGCCATTAAATGATAAGAATAAAAAAATATAAATATTTTAAAAAATAATCAAAATAATCGGTCATGTACAGGGTTTGCACCCAGCACCATCTGATTACAATTGTTTCTAAACCGGCGTTTTCATTAGACGATTCTGGCTGGCGATTCTTGCATTTTGCATCTCCTGACGACTTTCAGCAATAAAATGATAGAAATCGTCTAATGTAAACGCTAAGCGTGTGGCGACTGCAGATCGTCTGGTTACATCAGATTACTCAATGCGGCACCACCTCACGACTATTGAAAACGCTCTGACGCCGGCGACTATTTCAAGCCGGTTTGAAATAGTCGTCTAAATAGGCGGCGATTCTGTGAAAACTCATAGTCGTCAGTGTACAAAGGCTCAAGGAAACTCTGAGCTCGACGACTTTTACGGTGGACATTGCCACCACCTGACGACTATTGGCTGATGATCTACAGTCGTCACATATTTAGTCGTCAAGTGTAAACGCCGGGTAACTCGGCATCTCCACCCGGGTCCGGGTCAGACACATCGAAGAACCAATCAGAGGATGACTTGCATCATGAACTGTCCTCCCGAAGGACTGAGGTCAGGAGAAGGACAATACAATATCGACAACACTTATTTAACGTGACGGCTCTCCCATCCTTGTCATTGTCCTCCCACGAACTTCTCTATCATTGTCCTTATCCTTCTCGTTGTCCCAAAATATTAAACGGACATCATTTATTTGGTCGGAGTGGTGTGCTATATCCGTTGAGTCCATGGTGTTCCCTAACTAGACCATGAATTTGATTTCATTTTGTTGGCTGAACTAACCTCTTGTAGCACCTTTAGCACTCCAGATAATAGATCTTGTTTGAGCTATTGCAAGTCATTGATTGCCATTCCTGCTGTGAGCAATGCACTATATTTACAAATCACCTGATGAAGCTAATTAAATATTGGCGACAGAACTTGATACACCTGATATACCACCTCATGTAGCACTTGGTTCAAATAATAATCAACTTCAAATAAAACTATTGTGTCTGTTTTTTTTGGTGATTTTTAACATCTGAATAGTTACAAAATTCCCCTTACAATCATTAGAGTTCTTTGTTTCGTCCATTATGTCAGGATTGTACTTATTTCCGTCCCAGATCAAAACATCTTCGGTATTTCATAGTTCACGGTAACCAATTTAAATGCTGTTTCGCTCTGTATTCTTGACGATACTTAACGTGAATTTAGAACAATTTAGAAATGATTTAGAACAAACCGTACACCAGGTCTAAAGATCTAAAACAACAAAGAAACAATATATTCAATCTAAGTGGGAAAAGTGAATAAAGCAGGGCCCCCACCTACCACGATTCTGGTCCCGATTGGCCTTGCGACGGCCTTTCCGACATCATTCCGATTTTATAGTGAGGTCAGCCAAAATCGTGGTAGGTTCGACAGTTTCTGCAATTTCGTCTACGACAGCTCACGATAGGCTGCGATTGAAAACGCCAATCGTAGAGGTCCCGACAACTTCCAACATGTTGGAAATTTCATAGCCTTTCATAGGGTATTGTAGCCTATCGGGAAGATATCGTGGTCAGCGAGTATGATTCACAGCTCTCCGATTTCAAACCATGATTTGGAGCTCTCGGGGACCCCCCGATAGGCCACGATTTGGGCATTTCAAATAGTAGCAATCGGGAAGTATGTCGTAGACCGTTGTGGTAGGTGAGGGCCCGGCTTTAGGCAACAATTCTTGAATGGAATGCATCACTGGTGATACCTAAGCCATATCAACCATTATGTTCATCAATTTCATTCGGCAACAATAATGGAGTTTCAGACTGACTTTGAAAACTGGGTAATTTAAGAGCCTTTCGACACGAAGGGCTTCCCTTTCTTAAGCCAGAAGGAGTGCACGCTATGCATGCATAAATCAGTATTAACGGCCTTATTTCAACATTTGTTTGCCATCGAAGAACTCTGTTACCTGTTTGCTCTATTTAGTGGTGAATTTGACGTCATGCATTGTCATAGAAACATTCAGGCTAAGCTTACAGTTAGTTCCCGAAATGGTCCGGCATGAAAAGAATACGGTCAGGTATGTAATGTTCAGGTTTGGGGCTTTATCTCACCCCGGTATTTTTCTCCATAGGCTTAACGTTAGGAACTCGTACTCCACGGCCGTGAAAGTATCATACCTAGTACTCAATGGCTAATTTGGCGAGTTATTCCAGCAATAAATGATGTTATACGGGGTGAGATAAAATCAGAAACCCACTCGATGAGAACAACTTGGTTTGTACTCCACCTCGTTTTACCGCTACGTAATTCACTCAGTTTCGCTTCGTGGATTACTCCGCAGTCAAACTCGGTGGGGTACAAACCAAGTTATTTTCATCTCGTGGGTTTCCTTTTAAGTAACCAGTATCCTGGTGGTAGCTTTTCTTTTATAAACTAACAACTAAATCCAGCCAATTACACACTATATTAGATGCTTAATCCACATCTACTTGACAGTAAACACAGATGTTATCGCTGTCTATGAAATTAAACCTGTCATGGATGATATACCGTAAGATAAATGATATATGATGATGGTATTCTGCCCAAGCCCTCCTCTACGGCTCCCTTCTCTAAGCCTACCAATTAGCAGTTGAGTACTCTAGGCACTTCCACGTTTGCGCCCTGTTTTATGTATAGAGCGACAATTTATTGTTCTACTGTGGACCTGTTGTTTGTGGAATGCAACTTTCTCATTACTCTTCGCTAATAGGGAAGGGAAATTACTGTCAGCAGCTACAGATAACCCTGGAGTTTGGGAGATACTGCAGGTGGGTATAAAATAAAAGCATTATAATACTACATACGTTTGAATGTCAGAAAACCGAATGAGGCTGATTGAATAGGGCACAGAGTGATTGCTAGCTCCGCCATCATCTGTCAGGAATTTATAAGATAGAGCTCCACTGTAGTCAGATGGCAACCGCTGTTATCAATTCTTATAATGTATAGAACATATTGAGATGACGCTGAAATTCCTTCATGGCAGACCCCCCAAAATACTTTTGACGAAATCCATTGCTAATTTGTCTTGCCATCTGGGACCTGTTTCAGTAGTTTCTTGATATGTCTAGATGGCATCTGTGACACCATATGGACAGATCACAATATTGCAGTCGATGACACACGGAGTTTTACTCCCTTCTCCTAGGAATTAAGCAATGACACTTTAACATGAGTAGGGGATACATATAATCTATACTCATTCCAAATATGAAGAAGATTGGCCACTTCGATCTTCAGATATTTGCTAGTCTTTTTCCGCTGTTGCTTGCACTGTTGGTGCCGCTGTTGATGTCTGTCTAGGCCTAATGTCACGAGACTACTGAAACAGGTCCCAGGTGATTGTGAACAGTGTTGGAGGCAAGATGGCTGTCTCCATATCACATTAGCTATGTGCCCTATAGCCAGGAGCAGCAAAACACTAAAGAGGATGGAGAGACGACACTATAGCCACACACAGGCTAAATATAATATTATATATATATATATTATGAAAAGACGTCACAAGTTTGAGTCTGAGTTTATTTATGCCACACATTTTGTTGGCTCCAAATTTCAATAGTCGAAGATGAGTGACATTACGGAGCCCCCAAAATGAGTGGCATAAATAAGCTCAAACTCAAACGAGTGGCGTCTAGATTTTATCCTACCCCGTTTCCATATTTTTCAGTATCAGAAAGTAGTGTCAAAAACAACACTTTATGTCATAAACAAATCCCATGTTAAGCCTATGGCATTTTTTATTAGGGGTAGGGTAAATATATATATATATATATATATATATATATATATATATATATATATATATATATATATATATATATACATGTATATATATACTCTACGTCGTCCGATCCCCTCTTCTTTAGGCTATAATTTGATGCAGTCAATACAATCCTTTTACAGCAGAGGTTTGATATAATTGACGCTGACGTTACTTTAGTCGATCGGCATTACAATTCCAGTCGGCGGCAGTCCATACAACACACTGTATGGCTTTCTAATTCTCCTTCCCTTCGCCTGCTACAAAACGCCAGCCCCATGTACTACTCACAGCGGGGGTGGTGGACAGGCTGCGGCTTGAGGCGAGTTGTATTTCATGCTTATTTTTACGCTCTGTGAAATTTCACTCGTGCCCGCTCAACACCCACGGCCGCTCAGGGCCCCAAAGCAGGCGGTGATGGACGGGGCGGGGCTTGAAGAATGTCGGGGCCGGTCTGCTTGTCGGGCCCGCCGCCTGCCCGCAACACGATATTGTCTTATGATTAATCACCAGCAGGCCTTTTCCCGGGGTCTACACGGCCACACGCCGCCCTGCCAGTCAATCCACGGTAGGTAGGGAGGAGGGTGCTTAGTAAAGGCCCCACTGCAACCCTGCTTCTGCCAAACCGCCCACCCACCCGCCGTCTCATATCTATTGTCAGGGGGGATCGGCAGGCCTGCTAGCCACGCCTCCAGCGAGTTCTCACACCTTCCCCTACGCCCTGGAGGAGCCTAGAGGTGTGGGGAGAGGTTGGGGCTGGTGTAGTGGATGTAGAGGTAGACGGGAGGTAGGTGTTAGGTAGGTGGGTAGGGGAGACCGGTGAATGCCCTACCCTGCCCCCGCCCTGTCCCTCCTCTTCTCCGCTGTGGAGGATTACCGTAAAATTCCGCTTATAAGCTGACTATTTTTTACAGATTTTTGAAAAATTCGGGTTATAATATTTGCCAAAGTCGGGAGTCGGCTTATAACCGGGGTATTTCGAAAATTGATTTTTGAAAACCACAAAATCAGTACAATTCTAGATAAGAAAATAACAGAGATTTATAATTGTAAATCTGTTTTTATTGAGAGATTTATTTTTCCTGGGTCGTGCTCAATCTTGCGATTGGTTTCAATGCACGCCCAGCAGATAGCGTGTGGTTTCCTATATTGAGAGTTAAGGGCTGGTGTAGTAGATATATAGAGGTAGACGGGAAGTAGGTTCTAGGGAGGGTTACTGGAGAACTCGACCTGAAGAGACCCGCTTTGGAGAAATTGATTGGAAAACTCGACCCGTTTCAGATACTTATGGATAAGACAGTTTAATATAGATCTGTTTAGAATTTAGACGAATAAACGGATGTAGAAAATTAGTCCAGTTATGTTTAGATGTATGGTTATGGTTAGGGATAGGGTTAGGGTTAGGGAATGGGTTAGGGTTAGGGATAAGGTTAAGGTTAGGGATAGGGAAAGGGTTAGGGATAGGCTTACAGGAAGGGTTTTCTGTTTGTTTTCTTCACCAGAAAAGACATAATCTGAAGCCAAGATAACACACTTACTACTAAACATGATATTTATCCATAGTTGTAATGAGATACTTGATTTGGGAAGATTTAAAATTGGTCGAGTTGGTTACGGGTCGTGTTGGTTACAGGTCAAGTTCGTTACTGGTCGAGTTCTCCAGTATTCTTAGGGAGGTGGGTAGGATCGAGACCGGTGAATGACCTGACCTGCCCCCGCTCTGCCCCCTCCTCCTCCCCACCCTGGATGAGCCTGGAGGTGTAGTGGACAGTTGAGGCTGGTGTAGTATATACTATAGAGCAAACCTATGCACGTTTAAAGCCTAAGCTCGTATCTCATCTCATTTGAATCGCGTATTAATTCACACGGCGAAGCTACGTGAATTACATAGTGATTCAAATGAGATGGGGTCGAGCTCTGACCCTTTACTTGAATGGGTTTCTGAAAGTATTTCACCCTTCACATTGACTAATGTGCTACCATTTTTGACTTAATCCCCCATCGGATATTTTTCCTAAATATCTCATGGGCGTTGGTTCCCAATGTTAAGTCTATAGAAAAAGAATCCGGGATGAGATAAAGAGGTGGACGGGTGGTAGGTGTTAGTGAGCTGGGTAGGGGATACTGGTTAATGCCCTGCCCTGCCCCGGCCCTGCCCCTCCTCCTCCTCCCCGGCCCTGCCCCTCCTCCTCCTCCCCGGCCCTTCCCCCTCCTCCTTCCCGGCCCTTCCCCCTCCTCCTCCTGGCCCTGCCCCTCCTCCTCCTCCCGGCCTTTCCCCCTCTTCCTCCCCGGCCCATGCCCCTCCTCCTCCCTGGCCCTCCCAATCCCCCTCCCCGGCCCTTCCCCCTCCTCCTCCCCGGCCCTTCCCCCCCCCCTCCTCCCCGGCCCTGCCCCTCCTCCTCCCTGGCCCTTCCCCTCCTCCTCCCCGGTCCGGCCCCTCCTCCTCCCTGGCCCTTCCCCCTCCTCCTTCTCGGCCCTTCCCCCTCCTCCTCCTGGCTCTGCCCCTCCTCCTCCCCGGCACTGCCCCCTCCCCCTCCCTGGCCCTTACCCCTCCTCCTCCCCGGCCCTTCCTCCTCCTCCCGGCCCTTCCCCCTCCTCCTCCCCTGCACTGCCCCTCCTCCTCCCCGGCCCTTCCCCCTCCTTCTCCCCGGCCCTTCCCCCTCCTCCTCCCTGGCCCTTCCCCCTCCTCCTCCCCGGCCCTTCCCCCTCCTCCTCCCCAGGCCTTCCTCCTCCTCCTCCCCGGCCCTGCCCCTCCTCCTCCCCGCCCGACCCCTCCGGGTGGGCGCCGGGCACTGACAGATATGTGTGATCTGGTCAGCTCCTCCACGGTTCCGCACCCCTCACGCCGACCCCGGAGAAAACCGATGTGACAGGCGCCGCCGCCATACATTTTACATCATCCATATTGGGTGGTGTCAGAGTGTGGGGTTCTATTACAAGGGTTGCTGTATTATTACACTAAGTTGGGTGCATGCAGACACGCACCCTGCACGATGCTGGACCATGTAACCAGTCACTTCCACTGTATGGTTTATGTAAAAGAGGTCGGCTATAAGGCACATATCCATTCTGCTATGGAGGCGGCCATCTTGACCCCCCGACGCCATCGAAAACACCTGGAGGCGGGACCAATTATCAATGAATTTTAGCCTCGTCTCAATATCATATATATGTATATATGTATATATATATATATATATATATATATATATATATATATATATATATATATATATATATAAATATTATAACAACTGATAACAATGGTTGTCCCCTACACTGGCGTTTTCTTACAATTTCCTGGTGGCTGACGGCAGAACTAGCAATCACTCTGTGCCCTATAAGCCCGTTTCCACTGGCCAATTTCCCGTCACTAATCTACAGTCAGGAATCACCGACGGCACTGCTGACCCAAAATAGGTCAATGAAAATGACCCAGCTCATGAAATGACCCACGTCTTTTTCTGCTTAGACGATGCAATGTGGCACCACCTACCACTAAGTGAAAGCTTGGTTACTGAGTGAAATCTATTACCCTCACCAATTTTTCTAAACCGACACACAGTCAGTGGCACCACTGACAGACTTTCTGGGTACCTCAAAATATCAACATATCCAGCGCCTTGCATGCCGCCCCATGAGCTCCATGTACTTCGAAAAATCTCTGCCGTTTTCGTCGGCCAATGGAAACGGGACTTGTAGGGCACATGGTGATTGCTAGTTTCGCCATCATCGCCAAGAAATTGTAATATACCGCCACTGCAGTCGGGGACCAATCACTATTTACTGCTTTCATAATCTACAGATAATTGTGTTAAAACCTTTCGCTGGCAAACCCCAAAAATGTTTTAGGTTAAAACACATTGATGGCTCGACCTGCCACCTGGTGTTTTGTTTGATGGCCACCTCTATAACACAATAGCTATGTGCCCTACACGGGAGCAGCACGCTTGCTACGTCAACCAACAAACCAAAAGCAATGAACACAAACCTCTGACAGAAGGGGATCGATTTAACACAAGATTAATCGCATTTGCCCCTAAGGTAGGACGTCTCTGAGCAGAACGATGGGCGCACTGGTCCAGACATAATGCTGTAAAACTATCCGCAGTCTGTATAAATATAGACCGAATCCTAGCAGTTCTTTTTAATCAACAGAACATTGCTATCATCGTACTCACACGGGTGAGAACAATTGCATATGAGGTATAAACCATTATCACATCACCCTTCCTTCTTGTAACTATGATAAACGTAGGGAACCTGATAGTATTTCATTCTGTGACCAGTCTTTAAGTAGATAAAGAGCCTTGTGGGCGGCGAAGCGCATCCGCCATGACTGCATAATTTGTCAGCACTTAGCCCAGGAGAAATATTATCGCAATCACTAGGAAAAGCCCTCCATTTCTCCCATGGCTAGTATTACTCCAATAGGACTGCATCTCCATCTTCTTTTTGTGTGTATTAAAAGCCAGACGCCCGTGTATGAATAGACATGCGCGCGCAGGCTGTGGAGCTGCTCCTTTTGTTCCGTGGCTAGTGCAAAGAGGTCCATAAATTCCGCCGGCACGACTGGACTCACGCCGAGATGGAGGGAGCAGACGACATTTTTTACGGAGCGGGAACCGGGCATAGACACAGGCCAGGCCGAGCAGCTCATGGGGCGGCATGCAAGGCGCTGGACATGGTGAGTGGCTCACGTGCGTCTGATCTTACAGGAGCAGCTCCAAGCACCCCCGACACACACCCGCTCTTTTCACTTCACTCCCACTCTCCTCCCAGATCTTTCGCGGCCACTCTCCTCCCAGATCTTTCGCGGCGCGCTAGCGCTTGCTAATCTCTGCCTCAACCCAATGCTGCCTTCCTGGGTATCTAAATAAGGATAGGCGGAACCAGCCAACGTTTCAGATTCAAAACAAGGCAACTGTCAGAAGTTATTAAACTCAAACAACTCAAATATTATGAGATGTGAAATATGGGAATTGTTTCATGGGATTCATAGACAATCCAGCTGTTTCTTTTTCAGTTTTAAACCTCTTTATTAAGTAAATCCACAGTTGATTAGACTGTCCCTTCAAGTGAGCACATGTGTCATGTTGACAAAACAAAACCCAATAACACATGAGGTGCTTTCCACTGAAGAAAGTAATCCCAGAGACTGTGTCCGGTTTAAAATAACAGATAACAGAAATGACAGTATATCATTTACCATATGATAAGTGCATCTCTATCTATAAGTAGAACACAAATTACTCCCCAAAGCACTAAGAATTTAGGACATTTGAAAAACTAGCGGATGGGACAGATTCTGTCCTAAACAGGCAGGTCCGTTTGCACACCGTACCACCTTCGGGTCTAAGAGAGCATGCCTCTGATTGGCCAGTCTCGTGTGGGCCCCATACGAGGAAGGTTGTTCTAATTATAGGATCAATTGGAAATCCTACGCCTGTTTACCTCGGAAGCACTGGTTTCTGACAAACCAGGGACAGAAGTTGCGAGCCAGCGAGCCGCCATTTTTCAGCTGCATGCCAAGATGGAGGCAGGAATCCCTGTTTCAAAATGGCAGTCTTTAACAGTCTTAGTTTGAGCCAGTGTGCCTTGGCCCTGGCGATAACAGATTGTACTAGAGTCTAAGGGGCTGCTTCCACCAACGTGATGGATTTGTTGTGATATATCTTGTAATATCATAGTGTGCCGATATGTCGTACCTCCGTTGTCGCAAAACGTAGCCGCGCGATCTCGTGTGCATGTTTTGGTGCTCCACCACCGCGACACCTCAAGACACATCGGCATACGATTATTCAAACCTAGCTCGATTTAGCAAGACAACCAAATGGTGACCAATCTCACTATATCATGTGTGTCGGTGGAATAGGCACTTAAGGTTGGTGCAGAGATACAAGCGGCCATAGGAAGTAGTATAGAGGAAACCCATGAAAGTTTATGGTCTGAGCTCGTATCCCATCGAGTTTGAATCACGTAGTAATTCACAAGGCGAAGCCGCGTGAATTGCTATGTGATTCAAATGAGATGGGATCGAGCTCTGACCCTAAACTTGAATGGGTTTATGAATTTATCTCACCCTTAATATTGACTAAAGTTTGTAACATTATCCCCCATTGGATATTTTTCCTAAATATCTAATGGGTATTAGATACGAGTTTCCAATGTTAAGTCTATGGAGAAAAAATATCTGGGGAGAGATAAAATGCAGGATCTCTGCTAGGAGAGTGCTTCACTGCGAACCTACGCCTACATGTGTCGGGTGTCGGGTGGCGGGGGGACGGTGCGTGGGAGGCGGGAGGCCGACCGCGGGTGGCCGGGTGAAGAGCCGGTACTGAGCGCGTCGTGGGCCGGGTGTGTGTGTGTTGGTAAAATGGGAGACGTAATGGGATGACAGTGGTGGTGGCTGTGGTGTGTGGGTGGCAGACCCCTGTGATATATGTCAGCCCAATGACCCTTGAAGAGAGGCATTTGCACAGCGGGAGAACCAGCTGCTTCTCAAACCGTCATTATCTAGCTTGCTTCTTTGTGAAAGGTCTCTCGTTTTAATCCTTCCCTTCAGCCATATTGAAAGAGTGCGACGTGAGGGTAATATGTGGGCGGACATTGCATGCAGGGAGCTACTACAACTTGCCGGCTCTGTCATACCGTATAAGGTCTTCTTTATTCTCCGCAATTGGTCTACCCGGTGATATATATGTGTACATGTGCAGGGTGGTGAGTGAGCACTGGGAAGCATGGAAAAATTCAAGAGATGTCCACAGAGGGAGAGATAGACTACCGCCACCGCACCGCCCCTACCCCTCCACCCGCTTGATACAGGGGCAAGTCAGAGAAAGATACATATTATAATGAACATTTTTCTGATTGTGTTTAATCATTTGATGAATGTTCATAATCAAAGACTTGAGAGCAAGTCTAAGGGAGAGAGTGTGGTAGAATGAGACTGGGAGAGAGAGAGAGAGAGAGAGAGAGAGAGAGAGAGAGACAGACAGACAGACAGACAGACAGACAGACAGACAGAGACAGACAGAGACAGACAGACAGAGAGAGAGAGAGAGAGAGAGAAAGAGAGAGAGAGAGAGAGAGAGAGAGGAGATGCATACAGAGTGATGCTTCCAGGCGGGGTTCTGTTGTTAAGGCAGAGCAATGCTCAGAAACAAGGTAATGTAATAAAGAGACAGTAATGTATAGAAAGCAAATGCAACGTGCGCCCAGTGCACTCGGTGTGGACGTAAAACAATCCGGAGTGATTTGCGGACCCAGGGTAGAAATAATGTGATGTGTAAAGAAAGGATGATGTCTACAATTGTGGACACAGAATAATGTGTAGAGACAGGACAGTGTAATGTACTGACAAAATAATATCTAGAGATGGGATAGTTTGTCATGGCCAGCCAATATGTGCAATTTATTTTATAGATTCATTTTAAAGTTTAGAATCGATGCGATGCGTGTTGATAAGGAGGTCGTATGCAATGACATGGACGTATGAAGAGAAAAAGATTACTGGAGAACTCGACCCGAAACGAACTCGACCCATAGTTGTCAGGAGAACTGGACCCGTTTTGGAGAAATCCATTGGAGAACTCGATCCGTTTCAGATACTTATGAATAAGACATTTCCATATAGAAAGAAAGGTCTGACTAGTTAGGGATAGGGTTAAGGTTAGGGTTAAAAATAGGGTTACGGTTAGGGATACGGTTAGGGTTAAGGATACGGTTAGGGTAAGGGTTAGGGTTAAGGTAAGGGATAGGGTTAGGGTTAGAGGTACGGTTATGGTTGGGGATATGCTCAGGGAAAGGGTTCGGGTTAGGAATAAGGTTAGGGGAATGGTTTTCTGTTTGTTTTCGTCCCCAGAAAAGACCAAATTTAAAGTCAAGATAACATACTTACTACTCAGTACAGTATTTATCCACAGTTGAAACACTTGAGATGAAAATATTTCAAACGGGTCGAGTTTGTTACGGGTCGAGTTCTCCAGTATTCAAAGAAATAGTCACCTGTAGAAGTGAAATGACTAGTATAATAAATAAAGGTCCATGTGGGAACAGAGAATGAATGATGTCAGGTCGAGTGTGTGCATACTGTCAATGCTATGAATTAAGGCGGCAATAAAAACGAAAGTAGAGTCACATCAATTTCAGAGACTTCATCATGGCACAAAGGTGTATTGGCAAAGAGTTTCTCATTATAACAGTGTTACTACTTAGTGTGCTGTGTAATTAAGGCGTTAGTATTGTATGTGTTATTATATAGTTATTTACTACAAATATTATTAATTGTTAATATAATAATATCATTAATTTTCATAAGAACAACTAAAATCCTTATATTCTTTATGATATTCAATAGAATTTTATTTGCCAATCTCCAGCCTCCTCTCCTAATAGTTATCTACTAAAAATCCTATGAGCAATAAACTGTTTATGCCAAATAATCTGCGCATATCATATTCTATCACTGTGGGTAATAGGAGAAGCAGAATCGCCCCGTAATCTACCAAGCTTACATATATTCCAAACTAAATCGTTTTCTTTTCCACAATACATTTGGGAAACGTTTCCTGATTATCTGTAATCAAGCCGAATTACTCCCCATGATATTCTCAGAATAACTAGCATCTATCCATATCCGTTATATGAATCCACCTAGCGTTGATACTGAAAATCAATCAGTGGCTCACCGCGTATAGTGCCTGGGTGGAGTGTATGAGGGTGGGTTGATGTTTAGAGGCCGGGCAGCACGCAGTCACACGAGGCTGTTGGTGGGAGAGAAGCGATGTGTTGATGCAATATTGGGTGTTCTATAGGAGGAAAGTTGTGTGTGGGAGCACCCGGACGTGGGGGTACTGTGCAGGGATGAAGAGGCGCCGCTGCTGGGAACTGAGTCCTCCTTTGAGGCGACAGGCGGCCGTGGGATGGGGAGGGGGAAGGTTTGTGTACCCACATCGCTCCTGCAAGGGCCTAAAGCGAATAGATGTCACCGAAGGTCACCGGGGCTTGGTCACACGGCCGCTGTAAGGATTAGAGACAGCCTCCCTATCCTCTCCCCGCTGTAGAAGGGAGATTTTATCACGGAGGTTTCTTCATGGTGGGTGTGAGCGGCGGGGCTGTTGAGATGCTCATTGTTGAAACCGTTGTTGATAACACAGTGTGGCGTATCGTATATATTCCCTCAGTTATGGGCCTGTGAATGATCATTCTGGTGGTTTATAATGGTGGGGTTTTTGAGTGTTTAGCATTGCTATGCTATGCACAAATCTTACGGAGGTAAAGATTTTGAAGGAGATTATAGTACAACTACTGAGATAGTAAATGTGATATATTGGAGTATTTATTACAGAACGGACGTTTCGACTATTGCAAAGTCTTTATCAAGGTTCTAACAGAGATAATTTTGAGTTTATCGCTGATAAATCTCTGTTTAAATAAAAAAAATAGATATAAATAGATATAATTCCTAATTAAATGAAATCCTTTTTATTTACTATTCGTGGTTCAAGCATATGACACCATACATATTGATAATATCCAGAACCGATGCATTTGATGGATTTACTGATTTTTTTTTTTATCATATGGAAATGCTATTAAGGTGGTTGCTATGTCACGGCAGAGTAGCGGAGTAAATGTTGATGGAGTGGCGTTGGTAGCTGGATGGCTTGGTGGTGGTGTGGTGCCGGCATTAAGGTGTGATGCTGGCTTCGCAGGCGCCCTTGTCTGAGCGTTACGCCCTCAGTCAGCCACCTCCAGCGGATCGATAGCACGGCGCGATCTGATTCCCGCTCAGTGAAAAAATGTCGTCTGCTTTCTGCATCTCGGCGTGAGTCCAGTCAGAGTCGTGCTGCCTCTCGTGAAGTCCTGCTAAATGATACGCGGGCACGCTAGTCGTAGACACCTCTGGATACCCTTGTCCCCACACGACCCTCCTAAGTGTCACATCCACACTTAAAGCCACTGCATCAACGCCAGGGTTTCCTCAAAAGATATCGCTCACTGGCTGAGCCAGCCTCATGCTTCCTAATCCCACATAACCAAATGACTACTCACCTACATCACAGAGCCCATAGGCTGCAGTCATAATACACCAGTTTCAGATTCTAGATTGATTCATTCACCAAACTGAAAACCTAGCTCGAGAAGTCCATCATAGTCATGCCACAAATATCCTTTTCAATTCATTACTTCCAAATTGCTGTTTTGCTGATCATAACTATGGCCTAAAATATATATGCAATAATGATTCACAAGCATGCAAGTATATATATATATATATATATATATCCTATATACCTATGAGCGAACAACCTATGATTACTTAACGCTGCTGGGGGTGGAATAACTTTTGTTTACTGCCCAGGTTGAAGTTACTGCCCAGGTTGATGTTTACTGCCCAGGTTGACGTTCAACGGTTCAGAGACATTCGGTTTTTATCGATATTAGCCGCCAATTGAAGGTATATACTATATAGGAATAGGGAAACCACGTACCAGTGGAAATAAGTCAAAGTTACTCGGTAAGGCTTGGAAAAATTACTGCCCGCGGCTACGCCTTGGGCAGTAATTTTTCCTAGCCTTACCTCGTAACTTTGACTTATTCCCACCGGAACATAGTTTCCCTCTAATATATATATATATACATATATATATATATATCCAACGCCCTTGGAGTATTTAGAAGAAATACTCAATAGGGAATTATTGTCACCAATGTTAGCCGATTATGCAATGTAAGGGGTGAGATAAATTCTGAAACCTATTCAGGTTTACGGTCAGAGCTCGATCCCATCTCGTTTGAATCGCTATGTAAATCACGTGGCTTGACCTTGTGAATTACGACGCCATTTAACTCGATGGGATACGAGCTCTGACCGTAAACTTCCATAGGTTTCCCCTATAAAATGGCAGTCCCTTAGCGGCTCACTCGGATACAGCCTTTTAACCCTTCAACCCAACTGTCTTGACAGAGGAGAGTTTACATTGATCACTCGTTGTACCATCATACATTATGAGATCGTTAGCACATGGCTGGTCCAGCCCTTACACAGACATAGCCGGAGTCCAGCCTGCTAGGAGGGAGGTCAGCAGTATTATCCTACCCCTAATATAAAATCCCATAGGCTTAACATTGAGTTTCCATATTCCACGCTGACTGGCATACAGAGTTTTATATGCCACTAGTGGCATACAGAATTGTTATCACATAATATTCCAAAATCGAGGAGACGGGGTAGGATAAAATCAAAACCTGATAAGTTTTAATCTTGGCCGCGCATGCCACGCCTGGAGTTTTGGCTCCGGACTTCACTGGGCTTCGCCTCATGAAGTCACTATGCCAAACTCCAGGCGTGGCATACGGTGGCCAAGATTACAACTCATACAGTTTTATAATAAAGTGCAAGGATTCTACAGGCATGGAGGCCTCATTCCCAGGCACCCTGTGGAATTAGGATGCCTATACCTGAGGTATTTTTGCTTCTGAAATTGAAGATCAAACATTCACATATGAATCAAGGATTTGAATGCGTTAGTCTCTTTTTCCAGAAGATATCCAGCATTGATTTCAATCTCTTCCATCTCCAGACTCTATACAAGTGAGTTGGGTAGTGATGGCTTTGTGATATCAAAATTATAGAAAGGTACATCATCCAAACATATTTCCCATGATGTCGCAGTATGTGTGCTTCTGGAATATTATCTTAGCCTGGTATAAATATCCATAGGCCTAGCACAAGAGACCAGTTCTCAACAAACATGCGGGTACGGTAACTCATACTCAGTGGGTGAAAAACATATAGGGGACAGAGCCATTGTTAGTTCATGAAGCAGTCACTAGGTGGTCGGGGGACAAAACCTGTATTCTGGCTCTTTGTTCTTACGAAATTCAGCTGCCTTTCAATGTTTTACCAAAGTTCCTTTAACTCTCTACACTGATCCCAGAGCAGGAAGATATAATGCTAAAACCCAAGACATGATGTTTTTCCCACAGAACATTTTATTTGCATATGTGAGCAAGGCAAGAAAAGTGACATTTCCCAAATATCACTCACTTCTTTTGCACCTCCATTCGTGAAGAACAGCTACTTTTCACCTCTTTTAGTGAAGAACACCTACTCGGGGGGCGTCATGGCGGCGCCCATGGATCATAGGCTATATGCCGTATAAATATATCCAGACTAAAGTCAGACAATGAAGTGGTTTTGATTTGTTTTTCCGGAAATCAATGTATTTTGTTGCTGTTTGGAATCGTGCAAGGAAGAGCGCTCCTTTTAGGATGCGATTGTACACTATCCTCTTAATACCTGAATAAAAAAAGAAAAAAAAGAAAAAAAAGTGGGATTCACACAGTGGGATTCGTGTACCTCACAGTTGAGATTCTCTACTGGTAGTGCGAGTTTCCAGTATTGAATTATTCTGTGAGTAGCAGGGAGCTACATATATAGAATGCTGACAGAACGGGTTTTTTCTTATTATTTTTTATTAAGAAAAAATGACACAGCACAATAGCCCTAGGGCGTTCTTCCATGTACCAGCCGAACCAGCCGAAAGGTTCGTTGCAAAAAAGACATACAATATTGTGCAATATATAACAGGAAAAGAAGAATGCAAAAGAATAATCAGTTTCTTGCGTCCAGGTAATAATATTGTCTATTAATGTTTGGACTACAGTTATCGCATATTCTCAGTAATACACAGGTCATATGACGCTGTCTCTTATTTTTTTGTCCCTGGTGATCAGTCATTTGATTTCCTACAAAGGTCGACGCAACTATCATATTCTTAGACAAAAAAAGACATTCTCATCATAGCAACACCACAGGACAAAGACAATATTTCCCCATATGATATTATGACTAATTATACATATGCTTTCCAACAATTAACAGAGTGGTACATGACATATCTAATCAGATAAATATTACAATCATACATACTTTTAAGTAAATGGGTGTATGCATAGTTATTTGAAGATGTCAATATATAATAATCTTTATAATAATAATAGTAATAATAATATGTATAACATATGTGCTGTCAGGTATAACATGGCGTTTACACTAGACGATTCTGGCCGGCGATTCTGGCATTTTGCACCTCCTGACGATTTTCAGCAGTAAAATGATAGAAATCATCTAATGTAAACGCCAAGCGTGTGGCAACTGCCGATCATCTGATTATGTCAGATTATTCAATTTGGACTATTGGACATGCTCTGATGCCTGCGGCTGTTTCTAGTGACCTTGAATTAGTCGCCTAGACAAGCGCGATTCTGTGAAAACTTAGTCGTCATTGTAAACGCTCGAGTACACAATATTGACTGGTTTCAGGTACAAGTGGCCTATGCTCCTTGGAGTCGACGCGTTGTAATATCCGAGCGTATGCGCGGATATTGCACAGAGTCAACTCCGAGGAGCATACGGCCGCTTTTATCTGAAACCAGTCTATATTGTATGTATTATCCACCTTTTCTGGACAAGTGGCATGTCGATATCAGTTCGTTTTAGCTATGCACTATTTTTCCATACGCACTATTTTTCCGTATGCGCCACCTGGAGCATACAACATATCTGTATGCGCCGGGTATGTCAATACAAACTCCCTATGTATTTTCTATGGACACTTTGTATTAGGTGGATAATAAATTCTCAGGTTGACGTCCTTTGCGGTGGACATTGCCACCAACTGCCGACGACTGGCTTGAGGATCTACAGTCTACGTATTTAGTCGTCTAGTGTAAACGCCGGGCGAGAGTCACTGCCCAGTACATCGTAGAGACTGCTGAGGTCAGTCGGGGCGGGGTGAGTGAGTGGGAGATCCCATTAGAACGATGGGTCTTCTTCCGGGCACCGCGGTAATTGGACTTTAAAATGTTTTCTGTTGTTAACCGCTCGACTACTGGGGAGCGTACATGTGACCTGCTCGAGCTTGTAGAGAAGCTCACAATACCTGTCTCATTAAGGAATGCGCTGTCCGGTCTCTACATATATGAATGCCCACGTGGTCTCATACGTCGCCTCATTATAGAAGCGGTATTCCATTTCTTCAGAATGCACCAGAGACATGCATGGGAGCTGTTTTAGTCTTATACTGCATCGGCCAACCCGGCAGTTGGTATATATATATATATATATATATATAATTTATTATTTACACTATAATCGCATTTACTTATCTTTATACTTTTCAATTGGTTGAACTTTATACTCTCATTGTAACTATCATACACAGTTGTTCTATCTTACTTATTGCCAGGGAGAACGATGTGAAATCGATCGCAATTAACACTTTGGAATAAAGAGAGAGAGATTATTCTACTGCAGTGGAAGATCTAACCTTGTGTCAGAACTGCTTTTTCTTCAATTAAAAAAAAAATTCTTCAGGGAAGGTTTTCATTTTGTTTTACTTCATCAGGTACCGGAGTTATATTGTGTAATTTAGAAGTTCCAAGTCCCCCCCTTCTCTCTCTCTCTCTCTCTCTCTCTCTCTCTCTCTCTCTCTCTCTCTCTCTCTCTCTCTCTCTCTCTCTCTCTCTCTCTCTCTCTCTTTTTTTTTCTCTCTCTCTCTCTCTCTCTCTCTCTCTCTCTCTCCTTCTCCCTCCGATATCATAATTACTATAAACGTCAATTGGTTCACCTAGATCCAAGATAAAATGATTCTAACCACCATGACATCATCGTAGCAAGCCGTCATATACTATTCAGGCCAGTTTCCTCAGTCTGACAGATTTTATCTATCAACGATTGATCTAACGATCTGCTGCAAATAATTCATGGACGATCAAAGCCATTCTTACCATTCAAAAAAGCAATTGCATTTGGATTCTATACTTAGTTTATAGCTTATGGCCGTTTCGTGAAATCGAAATCTCTCCAGTTGCGTGGAAGATATGATGCATCAATAGTAATCTTATTTATGAATATCAGTTTCTGTGATTTTCACTATTCGTTCGGGAAAATAACGGCAAGGGAACAAAGACCTTGAAAGTGCGATATTCAACAGAGATACTATAGAGGAAACCTATCAAGGTTTAGGGTCAGAGCTCGTATACCAATGAGTTTGAATTGTGTAGTCATTCTCATGGCGAAGCCGCGATGCAAACGAGATGGGATCGAGCTCTGACCCTAAACTTGAATGGGTTTCTCGGTTCGAATTTTTTTTCAGCCTTTACATTGACCATTGGGCAAACATTTGTCACATAATCCCATATCGGATATTTTTCCTGAATACTCAAGAGGCGTAGGTTAATATTAAGAGACATCACGAGTTTGAGTATGAGTTTATTTATGTCACACATTGTGTTGGCTCTGTAACTCTCGAGTCGAAGATTTTATCCTACCCCGTTTGCACGATTTTTTTAATATCAGGAAGAACTGACATAAACAACTCTTTTTGTCACACCCTTGACATAAACAAAACAATATTTACCCTTTAAGGACGGCCGCCCATGGCAGAACTACACACTCGGGGACGGCTACTAGTGACAACGTACAGTTCTAGGGGTCGGGGGCATTGTCTTCTGAACTCAAAATTCGAAGGGTTATCATATAATTTGTTATCCCAATAATCTTATTTCTATTATTCAAAATTAAGATATATCATGTTACACCTTCATTTTGTGCAAATTTCAAGTTTATTGTTGAAATATTTCCTTTTCAAAAACAATTTTATAAATATCCAGCAAATGATGCCTTAAGGCATCATCCGCCCTCTGTCGGTTGATGCCTTAAGGCATCATCCGCCCTTAAAAGCTTAAGCCTATGGCGTTTTTATTAGGGGTAGGGTAAGGGTGCGCTGAGGTGATACCCCTAGCTCCCAGTACAGGCAACATTAGACTTGCTCAAGTCTTTGATTATGAACATTCATTAAATGATTAATCACAATCAGAATAAGGTTCATTAAAGTATGTATCCTTCTCTGACTGGCCCATGAATCACTAGACTTGCTCAAGTCTTTGATTATGAACATTCATTAAATGATTAATCACAATCAGAATAAGGTTCATTAAAGTATGTATCCTTCTCTGACTGGCGCTGTATCCCAGCGAGGAGAGTAGACATAGGATGCAAGGACTGGAGCCAGTCTAGGGCAACATGTATGTGTTGACGTATGTGATAATCTATACTCATGAACACTGTCACAAAGTAGTCCACACCCGGCTTGTAGGGCGCGGGAAGTGGGGGTCTATGTCGCCGCCCGCCGCCCGCCACATCAACCCCTCGTCACGGTGACTTTTATCCATTGATCGATCAGAAATTACATCCCGTCCATAACTCCTCACTACCGCCGCCCGCCCAATCTATTGGTCGTCCGCTGCTGCCTGCCGATTGCCAACGATCGCTGCCGAAGTTTACCCAGTTCAGCAGCGACGACACAGGGGTCTGTTACATAAATTCTGAACGATACGACCATTTTACGATACGATCTATCCAACGATATACGACCTCGTGGACGATCCTCGTCCAATTTGGTTACATAAAATAGATCGTAGGGAGACACATGAATCGTTCGTACAAATTATCGTATCTTTGAAATAGATGTAAGGGATCATAGGTCTACTATGTGGAAGCTATGCAGCCCCCCCCCCCCCCCTCCTATCCACATACACTGTTTATGACCTATGCACAAATTTGGACCTTAGCTATTTCAGTCAATTTTAGTGATTTTTTGAGGATTTTTTTAAAGCCGTGTATCTCAACGTTAATAAAGCCTTATTTCAATTTTAGAGCTGAATAAATTAAATGAATGCATGAATTGAGACCCACGACACCCTCTAGAGGTGTCCTACGTTAGGGCGATTTGGGACGATATTTGCACGATGTAGATCAATGTTTATGTAACAATATTTGATTTCTCATTTGATTGTATTGTACAAAGGTCGTATGTAATGATATCACCCCTACGACCATATATATATGATCTTTTAGATGATCTTTCAAAATTTTATGAAACAGGCCCCAGGGACGATGCGGCTCAATTTTATTCAACACTTATGGACGACCATATAGACGCCTAATACTGTCTTAGTGAACAGACTTAAATATTAGGGTCTTCAAGTACGATCCTATAGATTATTAAACGGGACATAGGTTTTTTTTAAATCTTTATTCAATCTGCCAGCTGGCAGTTCTTCCTTGAATAATACACTAGTTGGTCAGCAAATTTCCATACAACAATACATAATGTAGTTATGTATGATGAAACGATGAGTGGTGTGCTAAGAATTTCTTTCATATTCAAACAGTCAGAAATTATGAGTTTATTAGCGGATTAAAACACTATAGGTCTATAGTGTTCAGTTCTTTGGCTGCCTGTCTGTTTCATAAATTATGCCTGTGAAAGGACAGTGGACACGAGATCTCATATGATTATATTCAAGGTCGTTAAGTTAAGACTGTTCTACCTGACCAAAGGTCGTCGTTGAATATAGTTTACCCCTGTGTCTTGTTGATCTATAGAAAAGGGTCGTCATATGGTAGCCTAGATTGGTTACTCATTGTCTATGGTCAGGAGTGGTCATTGCAACCCCTGGGATCTGTTTCAGTAGTCTCGTGACATTAGGCCTAGACAGACATTAACAGCAGCACCAACAGTGCAAGCAACAGTGGAAAAAGACTAGCAAATATCAGAAGATCGAAGTGGCCAATCTTCTTCATATTTGGAATGATTATAGATTATATGTATCCCCTACTCATGTTAAAGTGTCATTGCTTAATTCCTACGAGAAGGGAATGAAACTCTGTGTGACTGCAATCTTGTGATCTGTCCTTATGGTGTCACAGACGCCATCTAGACATGTCACGAAACTACTGAAACAGGTCCCAGGTCCTTCTCTCACATCCATCTCACCTCATGAGCACTTCCGCTCCGCTCCTCTCACCCTCACTCTCACCCCTACTCTGTCACAATATGCACCTATCCAGATTTTTTACCCACCCACCCACACGAGGGTGGTTGTGGCCCCTAAGATTTGAGGTCAACTCTCGACTGCATAGCCGTCCCAAGGCGCGAGAAAATATTATGTAAGGAGGTCAGGGTGAAGGTCGGGGTTTGCTGCGACTGCAGTCATTGGCTACTCGGTCTACTGTATTCCTTATATGGAATTAAGGTAATGGGACAACTCCATGGTGCTAGTGCGCCTCCCACCTGGTGTCACATCCATCTCACCTCATGACCACTTCCGCTCCCCTTCTCTCACCCTCACTCTCACCCCTGCTCTGTCACAATACGCACCTATCCAGATTTTTTACCCACCCACCCACACCTAATGATTGAACTCAGGACCCGCTGAATGATGGACACAGTGCAGAAACAAAGCAGTCCCTTTTTAATTTCCCAACAGGCGCCAATTTGAGCCAATGGCTTTTTAATTGAATGCTGCCAATTACAGTGTCCAGTCGTCAGCAAGAATTGAATGATTGAATCCGTTCCCTATGTTCCAATGACGAGTATTATTCACATGCCATTAGTGAGTGTACATGACGAAGTGGCTCAACCAAGACTGGAATGCTATACCACACTCATTCCCAAACTTCAGGGACCTATTTCAGTAGGCTGTGACATTAGGCCTAGACAGACATCAACAGCGGCACCAACAGTGCAAGCAACAGCGGAAAAAGACTAGCAAATATCAGAAGATCGAAGTGGCCAATCTTCTTCATATTTGGAACGATTATAGATTATATGTATCCCCTACTCATGTTAAAGTGTCATTGCTTAATTCTTACGAGAAGTGAGTGAAACTCCATGTGTCATCGATTGCAAACTTGTGATCTGTCTGTATGGTGTCACAGACGCCATCTAGATATGTCACGGAACTACTGAAACAGGTCCCTGAAACCATCCGGATTACCACCCGATTAGCCTTTGTCATATTGGCCGTGTACCCTGACACTGTGCTAGAAAGGGAAAAACGAGTCAACACAATGTCATGATGCTTTGCGAGCTATAGATCTTCGTCCAGGCATATATTATTATATACTTGTGGTAGTATATTCTACACATACTTGCTCAAGTCTTTGATTATGAACATAAATTCAAACCTAAAGTATATATCATTTTATTGATCAGAACCAGTTAGGAAGTAAGGAGTAAGGAGAGCATATTTTATATATCAAAATATTTGTGATATGGAAATATGAACAATATTGCATAGTTGCATTTAGATTGCATTTATACCCTATAAATTAACCATACCCTTCTCATACGTATCGTTATAGTGTTTTATCATCTACCTAATAAGGAGTCTCTATACTTAACAAACGGAACCAGGAAAAAATCGGGAAAAAAGTCCCGAGCGTGAAAACCAGATGTTACTACGCGTCACCTACACCTACGACCATGCTAATTAAAACCATGGCAATATTGTGTACATAGGCGCAGCCCCTGGTGTGTTCTTCTCCTTTTATTGGCAATATATTATTCACAATGTACAGCCAATTCTGTATTGTATGAAGTTTGAATTCTGTATCATGAAGCTATTTTTTTGCATTAGTTCTAGTTTTTACAAACCTAAAGTTTGTATCAAATGGATAATAATTGGGTATTGGATGTATCCTGTAGGGCCAATGTTCTAATCATGTAAATGGCAATCCATACATAACCACATGCTTGTATCCATATACCTGTGGTATACGGTCAGATTGTACAGACCTATCGACGTGTCTGGTTATCGACAAAGGTGCCGTAACATGCGTTACCAGTAATGTACTGAGCAATTAAGCAGTAATTACCCTCCATATGAAGTACAAACTCAGATTATTAACATAACCACTGTTGACATAGGCTCGCAAGCTTGGGGACAAAATTGATCCATTTTCACCTAGAGAAAATGATAGAATGGTAAACCTCCATTAGTCAGTGCTGTGCTTCGAGTTCGGCCATTAGATGCATAGTGTGTACCAGGTACCGGGTAACCCGTGGACACTTTGCCAACATTCAGCTCCGACTGAACACGCTACACAGGAGGAAAATTGCTACTGTCAATGCTGCAAACGTGTTCTTTTGTCCGCTTGACAGCAATTCTGAAGGAGGAGGAACTGGGTGGGTGCTGCTGGTAATAGTAGAGCTTGGCTGCATGCCGTATGTTTGATATTGGTGCAGCCGTTTGGAGCAGGGAGTGGGTGAGCCCAGTCCATGTGAAACATCTGAGGGTATGCTCAATAAATCATAATCCTATAGAACCATATCTTCCCGCTGGAATGATAGATAGGCATACATGTGGGCAGTATGGTATTCCTTGTATTAAATTAATTATCGGTTGATGCAATGTCGCAGGACAAGACCTGTTCACGTTTTAGAAGGTATGGATACCTCTTCATGAAAAGTATGTATACACGTGATAAGTAAATATTATCGTAAAACTGGGTGAGTTTTAATCTTGGCTACCGTATGCCACGACTGGAATTTGGCATAGTGACTTCATGAGGCGAAGTCCAGAGCCAAAACTCCAGGAGTGGCATGCGGTGGCCAAGAAACGAATTAGGTTTTGATTTTATCCTACCCCGTCTCCTCGATTTTGGAGTATTACGTGATAACAATTCTGTATGCCACTAGTGGCATATAAAACTCCGTATGCCAGTCAGCGTGGCATACAGAAACTCAAGGTTAAACCTATGGGATTTTATATTAGGGGTAGGATAAAATGATGGGACTATTTTCCTTAGATCACATATTGTATATTAGTTCGTTCAAGATTTACATATTTACCATATATCGAGAATCGGGGACTAGTCGTATGGAGTCCGATGAAAAGTTATTAGAAGACCAAAACAAATAAGTCCTGACACTAAGTCTAGACATCCCTGATTCTAAGAATTTGGATTTTGCTATTTACCATATACCTTTCTCTTGTTACGCATAAATATAAATCAATATTATGGAGGAAACCTATTGAAGTTTACGGTTAGAACTTGTAGACCTGAATAAGTTTCTGAATCTATTTCGCCCTTCACATTGACTAATGGGCTAACCTTGTGACATAACCCCCTATTGAGTTTTTTTTTCTAAATACTCAATGGGCGTTGGATACGAGTTCCCAATGCTAAGTCTATAGGGGAAAAATACCAGGGGTGCGATAAAATTATGAGGTAGCCATGTTAGTACAAAAGAGCAATCGGAAAACATGAGACAATATAAAATTATCTTTGTTGGGGTGGAGATGGGTGGTGGTTCATTATGGGTGAAGACAGACATTGATGTTAGCTAATCCAGATTTGGGGCACAGGTGAGTTTCCCAAGTCATCAATAAAAGTGAGTGTCTCGTAGCACTGTCAGCAAAAGCACCGTCTGGTTTTTATTTGATTCACCTGGAGCGTTATTCAAATTCACTCTCACAGCAAAAAGTAACACAGCTACTTTTATACGATAGATGATAGGATTTAACCCATTAGTTATGCTATGATGCTTGGAGGCATTCCCGGGCGTAGTACGCTATGATGTCTTGAGACATCATTAATTTCCAAAATTTAAATAATTGCTATTTTTAAATGAAATAATGCGAATATTCTGATAATATTTGTCCAACCTATGTCAATTTGTAAACATAGTTAATATCATTACTACTATATGACATTTTAATTATTTTGTATTGTCACGGAGGTGTGATATAATGACATCACTATGGATATTGTGAAAAGTGCCAGCGTACTACAGGTGCCAGTATGTACAGGGATGAAAAGGGTGTGTATGTGGGTAGCGAAAGAGTTAATATAAAACGTATGTATCAGTAGTGAATGGATGGCCATTACATGTAAACAGAGATATGATGTAAGGTGAGAGTGAACTACTTATCAGTTCTACCTATAGGCGGATGAATTGCTAAAGAGGGAACCTATAAAGGTTTAAGGTCAGAGCTTGTATCCGATCGAGTTTGAATTACGTAGCGATTCAAACGAGCTCTGACCCTAAACTTGAATAGGTTTTTGAATTCATCTCACCCTTCACATTGACTAATGCCCTAACCTTTATGACGTAATCCCATATCGGATATATTTCCTAAATACTCAATAGGCGTTGGATACGGGTTCCCAATGTCAAGTCTATGTGGAAAAACACCAGGGGTGAGATAAAATCTGAAAATGCAAAATATGCCTCAATCATTCCCACAGAACCTACATCATACATGTATCAACTCATTATGCTGATCCTTGATTGAGATACAGTCATTGTAATCTGAATGTTAAATAAATATCAGCTTAATTCACTCAGCTCCCTGATGCCCTCCCTGGAGCATGTCTTCCCCTTCATGTGGTGTACAGTGTCCTCCAGTGGTGGACGGACCCAGTCGCCGCGCAATACCGCTCTGTACACACACAGCGGTTTGCACTGTGACAATCAAATTCCGTCCGGCCCAATCCTTCGATTGCATGACAAACGCGAACAGGAGGACCAGGGACTGTGGTGCGTTTACACTGGATCTTAGTATTTGCCCATCCGACCCTCGTCCGACCACAGTCGTCCCGGTGACAGATTAAACATAGTGTTTCTGTCATTCAGCATGCTTTATCCTGTGTTACATTACGTGATTATGAGCCTATTATTAGTACTGGAGGTATGTGTGTCCCTTGATCTGCTGCATATATTTACTTATCATTACCCCTTATCCCTGGATAAAAGAGAGGAGGCTGTGGAATGGCCAAATACAATTTTATTGAATTTAATTAAAGACAAATGCTGATAGTCAGGTGATTTCTGAATTCTATTGAGATTTGCAAATAACTCAGGTTAATATAAGTTCTATGTATCAGCAAATAGAAAATGCAAAAACAAGGCATGTCACCATGCTAACTTTTATGGGAGGGCCATCTGAAAATGTAAGTGCCTAACTATTGGTGTCTATGGGAAAATGCAACATTTTTACTTTGTTGCTAAATGACACTGATGTTCTATCTTCAAATAATTCTGGGTTATGATAGTTGGGAACATGTACAAATGAGAAATGCTAAAAAAAATACTATGTCACCATGCAAATTTCTATGGGAAGGCCATCTGAAGAAGGTAAGTGCTTATCTATTGGTGTCTATATTTTCATGGCACCAGATGGCAGCACCAGTGTTAAACCAGGGAGCATTTCTATACCTACCCGCATTTGTCTTTAAATATGATATTATTGTCCTTGTTAATCTGAATCATAAATTTGGAGTTATCAATATGTATGATGAATAATATGGAAAAATTGACCAATGGAGTACTGAGTCAATTATTATAATTAGATAAGATAATGAAATATAAAATAATAGGCCTACGAAGGTAGGTGAAGTTTTTATAGGTGTGGGTGGGTGGGTAAAAAGTATGTTCTTCTGTACTGTGTGAGAGGTGATGTGAGAGTGAGGGAGAGATGGGTGGAGCGGAAGTGCACATGAGGTGCGTAGTGAGTTGGGAAGAAACCGGGGGAGGGGGGCAAAGACCACCCCTGACCATGGGCCATGAGTTACCTAAACTAATACAAACCTGTCATTATAAACGAACAGACTGTGAAGATCGCTACTGAGAAAAATTCAAACATTGGCAATCTCCTAGAAGAATAGTGAAAGAAGTTCCTAGAAAAACATCGAAATAGTAGAAGGGAAGATCGGCGGCCATGTTGTCTTTTCTTTGACAACTTGAATTTGCAATGCCGGATAATAGATACAATTGTAGTGGGATGGGAATCCAGCAGTGTTCATTTGTTTCACGGAAGGTGGCGCGATATGCCGATCCTTACTGTGTAGTGATTCCGGGCAACGCCGCACACGAGAGTGGCGCGGCGGAGACCGGGATTACGTAACGCTTAGTATATATACTCAGCGTTCACAGTAGGTCGACAGGCTGTCCTCGCGCGTCTCTTCTACGGAACGGACCCTTGGGCCCTCACTTTGCAGGCGGGTTCTCGTAACCTTCCTGGTGGTTAGGCGAATCTTCCGGATTAGCCTATCCAGCGTTACCTAGCACCCATGTGCTAGGGTACTGTACTTGTGGGGAAGATCTTCCAGATCTTTCCGGGAAGTAAGTGATTAATAAACATCCCTGTTTATTAAATGACGTTGTTGTGTTGTGTGTGATTAGGTCTGTGCAAACTAACCGAAAACCGAACCAACCTACGTGAGTGCGTAGGGTGGGATCCTGCCTGGAACTAGCGTTCCGGATTGGGGTCATCCAACCTGCTAGACAGGCGGCGACCACCACACAATGTTAACCTGTTTCTGGTATTACTGTGTGTATCCTCCTCGTAGTTGCCTCTACGCAATATCCTTGCAGACCCTCGGATATTACTACGCGTCAACTACACGGAGGATACACACAGCAGCATTAGAAACAGGTTAATATTTTGTATTTATCCTACCCCTAATATAAAATCCCATAGGTTTAAGGAGATGGGGTAGGATAAAATCAAATCGTGATTCATTTAAATCTTGGCCACCGCATGCCACTCCTGGAGTTTTGGCTCTGGACTTCACTCGGCTTCGCCTCATGAAGTCACTATGCCAAGCTCCAGTTGTGGCATACGGTGGCAAAGATCAAAACTCATCCAGTTTTATGATAATCTGTATCATCTATTTACCTTCTGTCTGATGCTTGTTTATGGATCCATGTGACTAGCCAAAGTCCACACTCATTCTCATCAGAGAATCAGTAAACCAGTCTATTATTGACAATTAGAAGTCCCGATCTATAGAGTGCAGGTAATATAGAGACTGTCTGTGAACTGTAGCCAAGGGAAGGTGTAGCGTTTCGCAATATGGCGTATCATTAAAAGATGAAAAACTGCAATTAACCTAACGTCAATCTATGTTCTCTGAAATAGTTAATTTAATGCGGCTCCTTGCATGAATATGTTTACTTAGCCAGACCATACTCGACCAGGGACCTGTTTCACTAGTTTTGTGACATGTCTGTGACACCATACAGACATTGCGGTTGTCTAGTTTCGTGACAACACAAGCAGCTGCCCTTAGGAAAAGACAGACCCCAAACATAGGAATTAGACAAATCTACACATTATGGACATGTTTTACTAGTTTTGTGACAAAAGTGTTAGACAGACATGAAAAGCGGCACCAACAGTGCAAGCAAGAACGGACAAAACGATGTCTAATGTCTAGTTCTTATGAAACCGGACACATCATCTAGACGCCATCTAGACATGTCACGAAACTAGGGAAACAGGGACCTGTTTCAGTAGTTTCGTGACATGTCTAGATGGCGTCTGTGACACCATACAGACAGATCACAAGATTGCAGTCGATGACACACGGAGTTTCACTCACTTCTGGTAGGAATTAAGCAATGACACTTTAACATGAGTTAACAGGTTTCCGACCAATGAAGGTTCCCGGAGAGGAACACGGGAAAACTGGTTTCGGGTGATAGAATGCAGAAGTTATCAGGTGAGGATACTCAAAGTTATTTACTGAGGCTTTAGCGGAGGTGAATAATGTTCTGAGTAACTTCGGGATTCTTTCACCCACAACTTCATTTTCTCTATTCCCATACATCTTCAAATATTGATAACAATTGTCATTCATTGACCTGCGATCGGTGGGCTAGCCATGTCCACCCTTAATGTGTAACTTCAACTCGTATGTTTTCTTCGCGCATTTAAGCGTCGATCTGAATAGCATCATATGCTCAACCTTGGTATGAAAATGTCAGCCAAGGTATGCAGACATCAGCTTTGGTATGAAAGCTATATTTACTACACCCCCATGCAGTATCGGCATGTAACTATGGAGTGTTTGGCCATAGGCAGGCTATATATATATATATGTGTGTGTGTGTGTGTGTGTGTGTGTGTGTGTGTGTGTGTGTGTGTGTGTGTGTGTGTGTGTGTGTGTGTGTGTGTGTGTGTGTGTGTGTGTGTGTGTGTGTGTGTGTATAGGAGTACCTCAACCTGCCTATGCAGTCGGCATCATGGTAATTGGTCATATATCTGACATTCCCCACTTCCGGTCCACTGGCCGAGTCTCTCTGACCTACTTCCAGCTCCCTCCTCCATTCTCCTCCATTACGTTACCCGCCACTCCTAGCCACTCTCCACCCTAACCCATTTGTCCTCCTGTGCCGTTTCCTGTGGACGACATGTATATAACCAATGAGAATAAAATATTGATAGAGCCTCATCCTGTAGTATAGTGCCCCCGGGGCCTTCCCACGCCCCGCTACTGTCCATGGTGTCGCACGTGCCGTATGTAGTCTACCCCACGTCCCCTCTCCCCGCCCTCTCCCCGCCCTCTCCCCGCCCTCTCCCCGCCCTCTCCCCGCCCTCTCCCCGCCCTCTCCCCGCCCTCTCCCCGCCCTCTCCCCGCCCTCTCCCCGCCCTCTCCCCGCCCTCTCCCCGCCCTCTCCCCGCCCTCTCCCCGCCCTCTCCCCGCCCTCTCCCCGCCCTCTCCCCGCCCTCTCCCCGCCCTCTCCCCGCCCTCTCCCCGCCCTCTCCCCGCCCTCTCCCCGCCCTCTCCCCGCCCTCTCCCCGCCCTCTCCCCGCCCTCTCCCCGCCCTCTCCCCGCCCTCTCCCCGCCCTCTCCCCGCCCTCTCCCCGCCCTCTCCCCGTCCTCTCTGTGGGTTGACTGCTCCTGTGGGTGGCATTGTTACTCCTCATTAGGTTCGCGACTCTGGCCAAGTCCGGCCTCTAATCAACTGGGCGCCAACCCGGGGACCGCAGCGCCCGGCCCCCCTTCCCTTCCCTGCCCGCCGCCCGTCACCGCTTCCCTCCCGGCCCCCTCCCGCCCGCCCCTTCCCTTCCCGCCCGCCCCTTCCCTGCCCGCCGCCCGTCACCGCTTCCCCCCCGGCCCCCGCCCGCCACCAAGCCCCCGCCCGCCCCCGCCTTCCCCGCCCGCCCGGCCCGGCTTAGACTGGCCTCGGTCCCTGTATCCTACCCCTCCCCCCCCCTCTTGAGTGATACAGGATTCATGGGCCAGTCAGAGAAGGATACATACTATAATGAATTGTATTCCGATTTTCTTTAATAATTTAATGAATGTTCATAATCAAAGACTTGAGCAAATCTAGGACCGGCCCTACCCTGCCCGCCGCCCTTCCGGCCCCCGCCCGCCCCCGCCCCCCGCCCGCCCCTCGCCCCCGCCCGCCCGCCGCCCGTCATCGCCGCGGCCGCCGCCTGTGGTTATACGCGGGTTAAAATGGGCACACGCCGAGTACTATCCCCAAATGCCGCCACATTTAAATGTCGACGACAGGAGTCTCACACGTTGTCGGCTACTCACTATAGTTCACCCACTGCTGTGAGTGTGCTGGAGATTGGGGGCGGTGTGTAGGATTTTATAGGGCTAGAGTCTATTCCCAGCACAAGGTGACCTGTCCCATACATACACAATATTCACTGGTTTCAGCCGTATGCTCTGAGGAGCTTACGCGTAGTAATATCCGAGCACACGCGAGGATATTGCGTGGATTCAATTCCGAGGAGTTAACAACCGTTTAGATATGAAACCATTCTATATTGTATTTATCATCCACTTTTTCCTGACAAGTGGGGTACTGATATTAGTTCATTTAGGTTCGCACTATTTTTCCGTACATATTAGGCCTTGCGTCCACCTACTACGATAGAAATTTAGACCTCCCGACAAGGCACCGATACAAAAAGGCAAATATCGGAGACATATCGGGAACGTGCAATATCGTAGACATACGGTATAAACGTCCATAGGCTTAACATTAGAAATTCTTACTCACCAGGCTTGCGAGGTCGGTAACTCATACTCAACGGGTGATAAACAGATAAATATTTCCAGGCTAATTGGTTAGCTCCACTAATGTAATAATGGAAGTAGCTGTGGGTTTTGTACGGGACACAGCAATCTGAAATTGCCAATAGCACTTAACTGTTCAGGAATATGAGGTAATTATATAGAACGTCCTGACCATGCTGTACAAGTCACAGAACAAGATGCTAATTTACCATTTGTACAGACCAAGGCGTTTACGCCGAGTTCCGTACAAACCGTAAATTATCATCGAGTTCTGTGACTTGTACAAGCATGGTTGGACGTTATATATTTACTATATACCCAATTTTTTTTTTTTTAAATCAATTTTATTTTTCTTAACAACCAAAATTTTAATAAATGTGTATGGCTAGTTGGTCCGTATAATAGTGTACGGACCAGTGGTCAGAAATGTATTCGTGCTTGGTCTGAGTCCCCATTCGCCAATTCGTTTGGAGTGCTTCCAAATATTCACTCAGCTATCGCCTCGTTCATACGACTGCACACTTCAGACTCGAAGGCGAACGATGACACAGACCAAACACTCATCAATTTCTTTCTTATTCCCCACGTACGCACTATTTTCCGTATGCGCCCCCGGAGCATACAACACATCTCTTTGCTCCAGGTATGTCGATACATGCTCCCTTTAGACTGGCCTCAGTCCCTGTATCCTACCCCTCCACCCCTTCTGAGTGGGCCAGTCAGAGAAGGACATATACTATAATGAATTGTATTCCGATTTTCTTTAATCATTTAATGAATGTTCATAATCAAAGACTTGAGCAAGTTAAGCTCCCCTTGTGTTATCTATGGACACTTTGTATTAGGTGGATAATAAATACGTATAGACTCCTGCAAGTACGTATGAGAGGCCTTTAGACATGTACCATGCCGGTCTATATAGGCCACGTGTTCTTTATGGTGCATTAGCCTGGATTTACTGGTACATCGCCTTCCCCTAGAATCAGCTTACGATGATCGCCACCGCCACCGGAAGTACCGCCATTTCTGGTCAATAACGACCGGAAGTGTCTTACACACAATATGGCGGCACTCGGCACGTGACCTCGCCATCTCCCGAGCGAGGCTGGCACACCCAGAGGTACACTGGCCACCAGAGCTACACTATGTTAAGTGGGATTCACACGGTGGGATTTACGTACCTTCACAGGGTGTTTATCTAAGAGAAATCCTGCTGAGATTCTACTTTGGAACACAATTTCCTTGACTGAATTGTAGGGTTCCACAAGGATTTTCCCCTTTAATTGTTGGTGACAATTAATCCTTACAAGGTACAGAATCCCATGAGATTTTTTATTTTAAACACGTTTAGAATTTACAGGGCATTTTGGTAAGACAAATTGACCTGCTGTGACTATGTAATAGGAGGCCAGCAAGCATGATAACATGTTTGTAACACCCCTCACCTCAAGGGTACTTTAGTGCCAGGGTGTGTGTTCACTGTTATTATGTCTGAGATTATGTACCAGGTGTGTCCTCCCATGTGAATTAAATTCACCATTTTTCCTTGAGACTTATAAAAGCATTTTGCCTTGAGAATTTTGTACCAACCGAGAATTGTCTGAGACTAGATCAAAGGTGTGAAGTACACCAGTCCCAGGTACGTGAGTCTCTACGTGTGAATCCCACTTTAGCTCTGGTCGGGTTAAATTCTAGTCCCTTTCACGACTGCTTGATGCGCACGGGGCACGCTGACAAGGGTTTGTAGGAGTCTAGCAGAGCTGGACACTCATTGGCTGGCATGGGGATTTTCCACTTGGCCTGGCTATAGATAGCACAGATTCGAACTTGGGGAATGACCAACAAACCCTCACACTCAAACTTTCAGATGAATTAACTTCTCTAATTATTGAAACTGAATTGACAATCTGTGCTCTACTGATACATTTTTGTATACTTAAGGGGACACTTTGCTATGAACAGAAATTATTTTTTAGTCTATTTTAATCCGATTTAAGGGGACACCCCGCTTAAGGGGATAGTTGGCTTGGAACGCAGGGTGCTCCCCTTAAGCGGGGCTTCATCGTATTATTCATTGGAAAACGGAAAACCTTTGAAAGAATTATGATTCCTTTCCAAACTGCAGAGGTAATTTTCACTCTCAACTGACTGACTCCAAACATAGGAATTAGACAAATCTACACATCATAGTCCTGTTTCACTAGTGTTTTTTTTTACAAAAGCGTCAGATAGACATGAAAAGCAGCACCAACAGTGCAAGCAAGAACGCACAAAATGAAGTTTAATGTATAGTTCTTATGAAACCGGACACACCATCTAGAAGCCATCTAGACATGTCACACCATCTAGACATGTCACGAAACTAGTGAAACAGGTCCCTGGACCTATGTTTGGAGAATGAGAAAGTGATCGTGATCACGATATGGGTTTAACCATACCAACTTCTAAGTTGGAACAGCGTGGAGACAGAGGTGGCGGCCCGTCTCACCCGGAGGCTGCTAGACAACGCCTTCCTGTGACAATGCCGGGGACGTACCGGGGCGGGGTCAGAGTCCGCATTAGGGCCGTCTGTCTGCGCGCACGTCCCGGCGCTCCGAGAGCCTCTCGGGACGTGAGTTTCTCACAGTGACTCGGACCTGCTCGCACTCTCAGGGGAAACCCCCGTGATTGCCGGACGTGATCGTCAAACTATAGTATACCAGCATAAGTGAAATAGCCATTTTTTTTCGTTTAAACGTGGTGTCTGGTTGGTCTCCTATTCCATTACACCGGTGGAAAAGTATGGAGATGAATGATATAATACTTTGCTAACCAGCGGTCCAGTATATGATACATAGGAAAATTTTAATATATATATATAAATGTCCCAGGCTAAATATTGGGTAAACGTCTATGAAGATATATGAGGCACTGACCTGTGTGCCTTGAACCATGCCCCGCGCGCAGGCGGTATGGCTTAATTAAAACCCATTAACGGCGGATGATGCCTTAAGGCATCATTTGCTGGATATTTATGAAATTGTTATTGAAAAGGAAGTATTTTAACAATAAACTTGAAATTTGCAGGGAATGTAGGTATAACATCATATTTCAGATTTCTAAAAAATATAAATATAAATACTAATGTTAATAGATTATATCACTTGATAAACCTTCGAATTCTGAGTTCAGAGGACAATGCCCTCGTCCCCTAGAACAGTACATGGTCACTAGGAGCCGTCCCCGAGTGTGTAGTTCTGCCATAGGCGGCCGTCCTTAAAGGGTTAATTAATTAGACTGTAGGTGGCGACTGGTGCTATTTATATATGGATAGATATACTTGTTGGGTGTATTTCCACACACACACACATATAAATCACCTTTATACAAAAGTACAAAAATACAAAAACCTTTAAAAAAAGAAGAAAATAAAACAACTCCCGGATCTACAAGAGCACTTTCATTGATGTGTGTTTTGTAAATACGAGATTAGCTCTGTTTATTTTGCATATAGAAGAGATAGTCATGTTGACATGTGTTCATCCCTCGGCGGTACATGTGTACCTCCATCGATGACAATCTATATTAAGCCACATTGTGTTACCAACATGAACTAAGATAGTCTTCCTACCAGTCACCCTGTGATAGCCTGATACCGGCAATAGGGAGCCAAAGTGAACCCGCTGAAACCACAAATACCCATTTACAAAACACCATTTCCGGTGGCCAGTAAGAACGAGGCTTAGTTCTAAACCTATGGGGGTTTGAGGCTAGACTTTTGTTTTTGGTCTCGTTTGTTACTTTTGAAGTGTAGTTTACTACTATCGTCTCTGAATAGCTCTGTCTCGAAGCTACGATGACAGTTGTTAAGTTTATCAAAAATATGGATCTAAAAGATTGAAGAATGACACATATAATCTCAAACCTATATAATAAAAGTACTGAGCGCCTATATCCGGAAATGGTCTTTTGTAAACGGGTATCTGTGGTTTTAGCGGGTTCACTTTGGCTCCCTATACTAGGAGCAGGATAGCAACACAAGCCATACGGTTACGTTTGTTCTTTATAGGAGACATATATATCACTTCCCAAACCGTTTGCCGACATAGAATACGAATTCCGTGACTACAAAAACGCCACTAAAGTCTCCCCCTATCAGTGCCCTGGGGGTGATTTGCACGAATCTTTCTGTACCTTCCTCTCACAGAACTCGGGAGAGATGACCCCGTGGCCAATAGTGCTCGGAGTACAATGCTACTGTCATTTTACACGATCCCCACATAAGCCCCAGATTGGGCCCGAGGGGCAGAGGTGGCTTTACGGGGACTGGGAACCAATCTATTATATGTGGCAAAGCCTGGGGTGGATCGTACAAGGCTTTATGAAGACAGTGATAATCTGCCTGACGAGTTCTTACATTTTTCTAAGCATTACAGAAGCCAGTGTAGTAAGCTTATTATTTATAGACAACCCTGTATTCAGGACTGCACAGTAGACCACAGTCTAATATCTGCCCTTCAATAGAATTCATGAATCAAAAACATAAATGAACTAGCGACAGAATAGATGATATCTGGTGAATCAGTGGGATTCTTCACATCCAGGAAGAATAATTTCCGAACTTCCGTTAATAGAATACGAAAACAATTCCATATTCAAGAGCACAGTAGAACCCCGCCTAAGGGGTACCATGTGTAGGCGCACACCCTGCGTTAACAGACACTTTTGCTCGGAACGGTTCCCTCTATTAGATGTTTATTTTAATCCCGCATAAGCGGACACTTTGGCCTGGAATGGAGGGTGCCCTCTTATGCAGGGTTCTATTGTATGTGGAACGGCCGTTTATCTCACCCCTTGTAATTTTTGTCCCATAGGCTTAACATTGGGAAATCGTTCTCCATGTGCCTAGGAGTATTGCAGTCCATTCTCCATGGTTAATATCCTGTGTGCAGTCCATTCCTTTAGTGTGTGCAAGGGTGAGATATATGCAGAAAGCGACTCGTTTTGGTCAAAGAAGTCGTTCTTTGACTCATTTGAAAGTTACGGGACAGTCTCTCAGATGTTGCCTCATTCATATCACATCAAACTTGTGGAGTACGATGCCTTTGACCAAAACATGTTGGTTTCTTCTTTAAATGCTCAAAACAAGAGTATGTGGAATGGCCCCCAATGCTGACAACTATGTAAATCCTTTCAGACCCCTGTCATAGCAGACAATCCAGCAGACGGGCTAATACATCTCATAGACTTCATGATTCATAGGAACCGTTCTTGATCCTTCCTCCAAAAAAAAAGGCCAGCTGTGGATTTGTGCTCTTAATGGACCAGACCACTTGATCTTTGATGTGAAATGAAGAAAAAACACCCACTCTGTGTGATAAAACGCCCAGGCAGTGTTATTCTCTGGGGACTGGTGGTTAGCGGTTTCGTCAGTGGTGGCGGTTGGTGGTCGCCGACTGTGGCGCGCTAGTGGTGCGTGGAGAGGGTTACTGGAGAACTCGACCGGTGGAAAACTCGACCCGTAGTTTTCAGGAAAACTCGACCCGTTTGCGAGAAATCGATTGGAGAACTCGATCCGTTCCAGATACTTATGAATAAGGCACTTTCATATAGAAGGAAAGGTATGACTAGTTAGAATTTAGACAAATAAACCAACAGATATAGATATAAAGTCCTGTTATGTTTAGGGATGGGGTTAAGGTAAGGGATAGGGTTAGGAATAGGATTAGGGAAAGCATGAGGGAAATGATTAGGGTTAAAGTTAGGGATAGGGTTAGAGATAGGTTAGGGTTAGGGAAAGGAATAGGGTTAAAGCTAGGGATAGGGTTACGGAAAAGGCTAGGGTAAGGGTTAAGTTTAGGGAAAGGGTTCGGGTTAGGGATAGGGTTAGGGGATTGTTTTTCTGTTTGGTTTCCTCCCCAGAGAAGACCAAATTTGAAGCCAAGATAACATACTTACTACTCAGTATAGTATTTATCCACAGTGGAGATACTTTAGTTGTGAAGATTTAAAATGGATCGAGTTCGTTACGGGTCGAGTTCTTAAAACGAGTCGAGTTCGTTACGGGTCGAGTTTTTCATGGGTCGAGTTTTTCACGGGTCGAGTTCTCCAGTATTCGTGGAGAGTGGGCGGTGGTGGTGCTGGTGGTGGTAGTGGTGGTGGTGTGAGTGGTGGCCTTGGTGGTGAGTGTATATTCTCACCTCCTCACAGTAGTGGTGACATCTGGTGGCCGTTGGTGATATATTCAGCTAGCAGACACCTCCTGGGAGCTGTCCAAGACTCGCTCCACGTGCGCGCTTTCCGAAATCCCTACAACTTACCCGGGGTTTATATACACAATAATGACTGGTTTTGTGTAGGAGTGGCCGTAATCTCCGAGTAGTTGACGCGCAGTAATATCCGAGCGATTAGCGAGGATATTACGTCATCAACTACGAGGAGTTTGCGGACACTTGTACACAAAACCAGTAGTTCTTGTATTTATTACCCACCTACAAGATTGATAACATGTTTATTGCCTAAAAAGTACATACAGTTTCAGATTATGCCATAGCGCCACACTACTGTCAAGCATGGTGGTAATTAGGTGTAAACTTACGCCTGTTATATAGTTTGCTATTTTTCTGGGTTTTTATTATGTAAATTTTTTTAGGCAGTGATTTCTGATGGTAAATGAGATTATTGTGACTGATTATATAACACATTAATATTAAATTAACATGAAATAAACTTGTTTTGAAGTACATTATGAATTGACCTCATTTTGGCAGGGACTTTTTTTCCGGAATCTGCTGCAGGAGAATCTGACATGTCAGAATCTCCGGGTAGCTAATTCCAGGTGCCCTATACATTTCCTATGGAGACTCCGTAATAGGTGGGTAATAAAAAGGTTATGTATTACATTTTGAAGAATTTACTTAGTATCATCTCTCAGTTACCATTATAAATTTGTAATTAAGGGGATCTCGTGAAGGACAGATATTTGATTACAAAAATTCATGGTCGGCCAAGTCACCGGTGCTTTTTCCTTTCTTATTTTCTATTTGAACGGGTTACCAGTCTACCTACAACTCAAAAAGCGTGCATAGCTTTCACAAAGCTTCTGAAGGAACTTAAACACAAATGCTGGTAGTTGGCTGATTTCTAAATTCTATTGAGATTTGCAAATAACTATAAGTTCCATATATCAGCAAATAGAAAATGCAAAGAAAATAGCATGTCACCATGCTAACTTCTATGGCAGGGCCATCTGAAAGTGTAAGTGCTAACTATTGGTATCTATGGGAAACTGCAGTATTTTGACTTTGTTGCTAAATGACACTGATGTTCTATTGCTATCTTCAAATAATTCTGGTTTCCAATAGTTGGGAACGTACAAATGAGAAATGCTAAAAAAAACTATGTCACCATGCGAATTTCTATGGGAAGGCCATCTGAAGAAGTTAGTGCTTATCTATTGGCGTCTATGAGAAACTGCTATATTTTCATGGCACCAGATGGCAGCACCAGTGTTAAACCAGGGGGCGTTTCGATACCTACCCGCATTTGTCTTTAATGTTTCATAGTTTTAATCATCTCACCTGCTGTAGTCCTCCCATTTCTACGTACTACTCACATCATTCATTGAAAACCATCACAACAGACTGAGGGTTTCAGCTGAAAGTTGAGGTGGAGATTGTGTATTCCTAAGACTAGGAGCAAATAGTATGTTCATCATTGATGAATGAGCGTGCAATTATAAGTGGATAACAATTAATAGGTTTGGGTTAGATTCAGTCTATAGATAGTTTTGTGTAATTTTTTACCGTTCCGTTGGGGTCTTGGCCCCGTAGTTCGGAACAAATTTTCCGAACTACAAGTGGTGGGAGACAGACGTGAGAGAAGATAAGCCCCGTCTACCTACATCAGTCTATAGATAGGTTTCTGTAACTCACTTGCACCCAGTGAACTTGCCATTTCTGCAACTGAGTCTAGGATCCGAACATATCAAGCACTAGTAGGTCAATGAGGTATTTTGGTCTTGAGTGATTGGTCATGGTCACCTGGGTATACTTCTAAGACCTTGAGACACCGGCCCTCTGCTCCTTTCCCAGTATCACAGTGAATAGCACGCAGATAGTGAAGGGATAGTTTTCGTGCAGTATGCTGGCAGTCTGTATGTGCCCACTCTATCCTCTAGGCGATGTATATAGACGTGCATGAACATAAGTTGTATCCATTATCTTATCATTGACTTGATCCTTTAGGCCACACCAGTGTAAGTCTGAAGAATACATTATGATTTGGATAGAGGCATATCCTACCTCAACCCAGTATGTTCAAGTATTGTTACCTACTATATCTAAAAAACTATGATTCTGGTAGAATCCGCTTGGAGTGCCTCCCGCACATAGATACAGAGTGAACCCGATCTAGGGTTGGAAACTGAAGGGTCAGGAGAGTGGGATTCTCGTGCAGTACTTAACTGCATCCTGCTACTCTTTTTTGTATTGATCTGCTCAGATATACTTTATTCTTAGAATTCATTTCGTGCCATACTGAAAACATAATTTAGAACTGTAGTTTTCTGATCTACTTGCTTTGAATTCAGCTTCCGAGACCACGACCTTACGCTGGTGTCAAGCCAAATAGTTCTGATCGCTGATGACCAGCTCAAACATCTGTGTCATACGAAATGATTACCATGGTATAATGATGGTTTCCTGTTCACCCACTAGGGGGCATGATGGCAGTTAGGAATTGTTACCTCGGATAAAATGTGGTGTGTTTGAAATACTATGTCCGACTCGGGCTATATTAACCACCATCGAGTGCGATATTCCATAATGGCTAAGAACCTTGAATGCCCTTGTAGAAAACTAACCTACACCCTGACAATACGGTCTGGCCACTGATTAGTCCCTCCGAAAGCCCAGTTCAAAGTGTGGGACTGGAGGTACCTATGGTATGGCCAGTCTCAGATTGGAGGTACCTCAGGTATGCCCAAATGCAAGCATTTTTGAATATCAAACAATGCTAGATATTTGGTACCACCAGTCTTAGACTGGATGTACCTCAGTATGCCCAGTCGGAGGATTTCCGGTCGCAGGGCAGTGGTTTACACACATATTTTGTACGCACAGTCGCAAGCAATTTGGAACGTCCGGTCTCATGCTAGGTACCGCTAGTTGCAAGCCCTCCAATCGTACAGCGTGAATGGGGCTTTATATGATAGATACAATCGATAACCGTCAAATCAGGTAGGCATAAGATACAAATTTAACGATATCATGTCGCTTAGTTCATTTTGATAGGAACCTTCATACCTATAAAGTTCTATTTATGAACTCTTGCTAATTAGACAGGCTCAGGTTTTTATATCGGATTTTCTTCGTAAACGATTATGTTCCCTGGGCGCCACCATTTTGCTCCCTTAGTAGGTGTTCTCCACTACTAAAGGTGCAAAAGTTAGCGAGTGATAATAGGGAACTGTCACAATTCTAGCCTCACTCAGATTTGTGCTTAGAGTCTTTCATGTGAGAGCAAACATGTCCTGGGATTCATCTCTAAGTCATCCTACTCTGCAATGAGTGTTTACAAAGAGACAAGAGAACCACGGTAAAACTTTAAAAGTCATTTAAATTTGGTAAGAACAAACAGCAACACTACCGCTTCTATTCCCCAAATGGGGGAGCCATCGTGCAGATATGTGTTGGCCACCTGGTGACTGCTTCATGAACTAACGATGTCTCTCGCCCCTAAAGTTACCTTTTGAGCTAGTTTGTCAACCAACACCTGTCTGCCCTGAGCTAAACTATAGGGTTTGATTGGGTTCTCAAAGCAGAAATACTCTCTGGCTGCCACTGTATTCCCTCACTTGGGGAAAATCTTAGACTGGTTCCCTGCCCAAATGAAATATGGGACTGGTAACGACTTCTTACGTAATACTAGAGAAATACCTTGAACTGACAGTCGTGCAAGCTTTCGAGGCTCTACATAGACTTGCTCAAGTCTTTTTTTTCTTCTATTTTTGTTATTAGATCATAGATCCAAACATTACTGTTTGTTTTCAATCCAGGCCAGATCACAACAAGAATATGTCAATTTTAAAGTGTTGCAATCAAATTCAGGCTGAGAGAGTTATGAATTGGATTTAGTAACAGTACCATTGAGATTAATTAGTAATGGGTGATGGGAGATAAGATGAATGGATAGAAAATGAGCTTATAAATATTTTCAGTCCAAATGGTAGTCAAGGTGGATTTAAGACAATCATTGCAGATTGATTAGACTCCCTGTAACCCCCTTACCCCTCCCCATCGTGGTAGGTGGGGAGGGATAGGATACAGGGACTGAGGCCAGGCTAGGCTCCACCAGGGTCTGCCAAGGTGGCTCTCTCATAGCAGATCTTAGTGCAGATCATAGTGCACCAAACAATGGCTGACGTCACCTGGCCTATAATGTGAGTGGCCAGGCTTCCAGGCGAGGAAAACCTTAGATTGGCCACAACCCTTGTCTCCACTGTGCTTCGACTTTGGGGTTGGTATGGTTAAACCCTGGTTGTGTCTGTTGTGATGGAATTCTCACTTTCAGACCAAGTTGTTTTTGTGTATGCCTGGGTTCTGAGGGCAGAAATACCTATCAAGAAATATTAACAGCTTACTAAATTGATAATAAAGTCTACCTTTACGGTTATTTTATTCAAAATACACACAAAGGGAAACAAGAAAATGTAAAAATGGCTTCAAGAGTGATAAATATCACACTCTCAGAGCATAGGTCCAGGTCACATAAAATACCTGCTGGGAGAGTTACAAACACTTACATGTTGTGGGTGAAGGTGGCCCAGATTCAACTCAACCAGAGCTAACGTAGTGTAGTTCTGGCGACCAGTGTAGGAAAACATGAACAATGTAGTTCTGGCGACCAGTGTAGGAAAACATGAACAATGTAGTTCTGGCGGCCAGTGTAGGAAAACTTGAACATACTACACTGTAGTTTGGCAACCAACCCCTTCTACAATATAGGGGTTGGTCGGGTTAAATCCCATGCGGTATCCCTCTGTGTTCGCCTCGAACCATGTAGTTTTGTTCTATGTAGGCTATAAAGACAAAAATACTTGGTAAGAAATATTCATAGCTATACAAATTGATAATAAACCCTTGCTTATTGTCCATTGTATTTAAGAAAGATACACAAAAGGAAATAAGAAAATAGAAAATTGGCTTCGAGATTATGACATAATACACTCTCCAAGCAGTACGAAAGAGCTAAATTTGTGTAGCTCTGGTTGCCAGTGTAACTACGTTGTTTCCTTTGGTATCCGCAAGAGGGCACTGCGGAAAGTTAGTACAACATACACAGGCAGAAACCTGCCAACACACTCACTGGATATTGCATCACACCGTCGGAAAGGTTGGCATCGGTTGTCATGGGTTTACCAGTGCAGTCCTTTCCAGTTGGCTTAGTCATGTGGTTACTTCGTGTATGCTATAGGTAAGCTAATTGAATTGAGATCAATTGTAAGTGGGTTCGATTCCCACCACAATCAAACCACAGACGCAATCCAGCTTTTTGCAATGTATTTATTTTCATATCACGAACTTGTTACCTACCTTACCTAAAAACTATGATTCTGGTCGGATCCACATAGTGAACCAGACTGAGACTTGTAGACTCAAAAGCCACGAGAGTAAGAATCTCGTGGAGAGAAAACCCCAAACGTGCTCTTTCTATTTTTCACTTCTCTACTTATTCTCTTATATCTTTCTAGCCATCCTGAAAAGGGAATTTAATTCTGTGGTTTTCTAATCTCTTTACCTTAAAAGATGCCTCTGAGACTAGACCTGTGTCATGGCAAATAATAGCACCTTCAGAATAATGCTGGTTATATACATCAAACCCGCCTAAGAAAAACAAATTGAGGTCCAACAGCGGAAGTGTGAGTGCGGTTCCCTATACACTGGCAACCAGAGCTACACAAAGTTAGCTCTGGTCGGGTTAAACAAGCGGGCGCCTTGACCTAGTAGTGAGACCTGATTGTTACTCTCCTAACAGAGCTTTCATACTGCGTGGAGGGTGTGTTATGTCTTAACCTCTCATTTTATTTCCTTACCTGTGTATTTTTTTTCAAAATATAATAAATATAAATCTTGGTTTCTTTATCATTTTTTTTTTAGCTATGGATATTTTATATTAGTATGTCTGCTTTGAGAGTATACAGAGAACAAACGTATTTGGTCTGATGCATATCAGTGTCATTTAGCAACAAAGTCAAAATATTGCAGTTTCTCATGGACGCCAATAGTTAAGGATTTATCTTTCCAGATGGCCTTCTCGTAGAAGTTAGCATGGTGACATGCCATTGTTTTGCATTTTCTATTTGCTGATATATGGAACTTATATTAGCCTAAGTTATTTGCAATAGAATTTAGAAATCACCCAACTACCAGTATTTGTCTTTAACCCGACCAAACCCTATATCGTAGCTCAGTATAGACAGGGAACCGTTTCAAAACTAGCGGTTCCCAACGGTCAGTGCGATCCTTCCCTCCTTCGCATGGCGGCGCCACCGTCCTTGTCATGAGAGTCCTCTGGTGGTTGGATCTATCACTCGATCTACCATGCTCATATAAATATATCATTTGTATTTCCCATATATATATAGGCTACTACATATATATATAATCATATATGTATATATACATGGTAATCAACCTCCGTAATGTAGAGGAAACTTATGAAAGTTTAGGGTCAGAACCCGTATCCCATTGAGTTTGAATCGCGTAGTAATTCACTAGGCTAAGGCTGGGGACACACCAAGCGAGAAACGCAGCAATTTCCGGAATCGCCATCACAAAATGATGTGTATGTGAGCTATTATTTCATAGTTTACATTAGCATTGCTTCTAAGACGCTAAATTATTGATGGGAGATATTATTCTGAAATAATATTTCACATACTTGCCATTTTGTGTTGGCGATGTCAGAGATCGCCGCCTTGACTCGCTTGGTGTGTCTCCCGCTGAAGCCACGTGCATAGGCCTTTTTCCACTGGCCGGCCACACACCTTATCTACTTGGTTACGCAATGCTTGCGGCCAAACCATCACATGGCAACGTATTTTTTAGCATTGGAGGACTGAGTGTATAAGGGTAATATGTTCGTAGATTACGTTTAGATCATCTTTAGAGACAATACATTGAATCCATCGTATTCTATGGTATTCCAACTACAATTTGGTGGGTTAAACGTTCATATCGGCTCAACAGTACTTAATATATCATTTAGATAAACTTATTTATAGAATTCATGTTACATATACTCACCCTTGCATATGGAATCCAACCTATCTATCTTACCTTTGTCCCATTAGGAATGTTATTTACATACATACATATTTAAATGTCCCGCTTTTGGCATATCAGTAAGCTCTGTATCAACTAAATCAGTATCTAAAAACTGAGACAATAATCAACTCTGCTCTCATACCCGCCCCTCACACCCTATGTGTGAATGCATAGGCCGCACTCGGACAGCGCAATGTTTGGCCGAACGGCCGCGTTGCCATGCAACATGACCACATGGCGGCGCTGAACGGAAAAACAGCTATTACGTAGTGATTCAAATGAAATAGTTAAATAGTGTCACCTGATACTGAATCACATATTTTCTTTTCACTTTCAGATTTCTGTGATTTCTTTGACGACGAAGATGTTGGGGCGGATTAAAGATGGAGAAACGACGTCGCTTTTACTTCACCGCCAGGGTGGACCAAAAAAAAGTCCGCTGCGTGCAAGCTCAAAACATTTGAAGAAAACAAGTCAGTTTTCACCGGCCAAGTCCGATACTGAAGCCCTTTCGAAATCGGTGCTTACAGTTGCCTAACATGTGTGCCATGCGGACCAGGAGTCAATCATGCTGCTAGATATTATAGGATCTTATTACAGATTTTCAATGTTTATCCTGGGTCAATCGTTCATGAGAACTGCAATTTCTGACCGTAGAATAAAACTCTTTTTGTAACACGCTTTATGCTTGTGGATTGAGGTCCAGAGCTCTCCGAGGAAATAAAAGCTCAAGGGATGAGGATTTTGTATGCTATATTCAAACCGTTATATTGGATCATGAAGCATGTATACGTTTATATGGTAGTAAGCCAGCCTTACATACATTTGTACAAGCCATAAAGGCACTGGCGAGGCCAGATGGTGTTTAATAATAATCATACCAATGAAATCGTTGCTACATCCAGAATGGTATGTTATGTCTGTGCTTCTGTGCAAGTTTCCTGACAGATTTTGGTGTTAATTCAATGATGCACTGACTGGACCAAGGTCAAGTCCTCCGGGATAATCTGGTAGGTCTGTCCTATATCATCAGCTAGAGCAATATATTTACAAATTAAAGCGTTTATAATAATCACAACTTACAGGACAATTTTCGGCATATACAAATGACTTTATATACAGCATTGGCACATTTTTCCCTTGATGAGCAAGTTTATAATCGAGTTGTACATATATCTAAATTCGGGTCGTCCATCTCGTACTGCAGAAAATCGGTATTACACGCTGCCTCAATACTGTCTCCTTTCACTTTATTTACCTATTTCTGTCCGACTAATGAATTTCAATACACATTGAGTTCCTATCGTACATGCCAGGAAACCATTGGGGAGCTATGACTGTGAAATCACACACACACACACACAAAGGGATATACTGTTGGTAAGACTGTGATGGGTTACGAGAGCTGTGGAGGCAAGATTTGTAAGAAAAAAATCCTGGAACATTATGGATTCAGACCACGCACAAGTGTTAAGTCTCTACGTTCTATCGTGTGGATGGAACCCCCCAAGGGAAAATGACAATTCTGCCTGGTGCCTCTAAAAAAAGACACCCCTCAAGACTTGACATTATAATCCCCCACACAGACGAATACTTCTCGAGTGCCACATCCGAGTGATAATGAGAACTTTTGAACTGATAATAACCCTTTTATGCATACATATCTTCTACGAAGATGGGGGAACGCCTGTTTTCTGTTTTGGCGGTAACTTTTGTATGTACGTGGTGGAGACGAGGTGTTCCATTCAAGCCATGGTATGCGGGTCATCAAACAAAGCCACAGTTTTGGCTTGGCGGGAGGATATTTGATACGGCGAGGTTTGTTGCTCAGTTTATGCTAGCCTCAGTAACTTTATTGTTGTCATTACCAGTATTACAAGTACTCGTTAGTCCAAAGCTATGCCTTCTCCGATGCCAATCGTACTAGGAATAGCTCGCCGGTGTTTTAGTTACGATTGAAGAAGATCCAAAGGCAAGGTCATAAAGGAGTCTCAGCCAATTCATGCTGTACTTCTTGTGCCCATAGGTGTATTGTTTTCTGTTCAAGTCTACCGAAGGAGCGTTAAACTCTTGAATATGTGGATAAGTGTGGAATATTAAAAACATTAATGCTGTCCCGTTGTATGTTTGCACAACCAGAGACTGGAGGGACTGAGATTACCGAACAATGTATAAGTTCTTTGCCAAGACTGTTATAAAGGAACACTGGGGAGGATTCATACTGAGTATTAAAAAAAATGAAATAAAATCTGTAAATTCCTTCCTCAGAACCACTGCTCTAGGGTGCACTTGGGTTCGGTGGATCCCTTATGTGCAACCACAGGAGGGTTTAGTCAAGTTACATTCAGTGGTGTGTTTGATGTACGTCTTGGTTGGACGAGTTTTCGTCTGTTCGTGTTCTACATGGTTTAGTAAAATGTCACCCGTGAAGCTGCTTGTCAACATGCCCGACTTTGCAAATGTTCATGTTCCTATACCTGTTCTATTACTTCCCCATTAGAGACATAGGTCTAGGCTGATACCAAGGTTTGAAATTGAGAATAATGATTGGTACGTTATTGAAACTAGACGAAGTACCTGTAGATTTTGAGATTCCTGTAACGTAGGTAACTGAGCCATAGATGGCGTTTTTTTAGTGCGGACAGGTGTAATACATGGTTAAAGTCATGAGAGAGAAATAAAATTTATTTGATATCATGCTCACATTGTCCTTGGTCAAAGTATAATTCAGTGACAATTGTTATACTCATAGTCCCTAACTCATCAGGGTCCTCTAGATAGGTTCTTTTTCTTTAAAATTGATTATTGTCAATTTTCAGTATTATACTTTTTTTCGTTCGTACAATAACTTTTCAACAAAATTGACAACGAGTAGAGCAATTGTTTCAACGGCCAGAGCTGGTTTCCATAACATTGTCGTAAGTATTCGTCTTTTATACAACATTTGGTATTGATATGATCCATACAATTCCACTTTGAATTTGAGTTCATAGAATTAAACACATAAGCAGGTTTGGTCAAAGACATATCGGTCACTTGTAGCTGATGTGTTAGTTATATAATCTGTGAAGTCAGTTCAATTTTGCTAAACAAAAGTAGATATATAATCTTTAATGTTCAGTGTGAACTGCATTTAATTATTTTTTACCAGAAAAATATGAAGTGAACTATACAATATAATGCATACAATGTACCTCAGTTATGCTTCCTTGACTGAAAGTATCCGGGCTTTAGAATCAGCTCATCTCTGTATATATATACAGTCAACATCATACTGCTGCCACTTTCGATTTCCATTTCACCTTGCCTGTCAGGATTTAAATACATTATCCACCTCCTGGCTCTTGTCAAGTCCATCAGAGAAGCGTTGCTTCGGAATGTAGGTAAGTGTTGCCTTCTTCCAGACAACATGGTAATCAATTGTACAATCTACAACTTCTATATTACTATATACCTACTGCCGTAAGTGATGTAACTACACACTGCTATATATACAATAAGAATCACTTTTGTAACGTACTTTGCGCTAATGGTGTTAACAAACAAAAATGGCGGACAAAAAAATTGCTCGTCGATTGAAAAATCTTCAACGCGATAAATGTCATAATACAGTAAATATAAACGGCAGAATACATAAAATACACACCAAATATTTCAATGTATCGAGATATGAAAAAATAGAGTAGATCTTATCTTATCTCATCTTGACAAGCGATGTAATCAAGTTATTTCAAACGACGTTATGTAATACGACGTTATGTCAAACCAGAAGTGACTGCAAAATATAAACAAAACCAAAATATATCAGTTCAGAAATATTCCAATAGCAACGTTCTGCTTTAATACTCGGCGAATACTAAACTAATGACTGAAGAAATTGCTGTGGATTTCTGAATCGAAATGACATCTAGTGGAAGTTGGCCACACTAATGCTTTGGTGATGGAGATTAGGGCGAAAACGGCGTTATAACGAAAATAAATACTGTCACTATTGTGTGTCCAAATCTGATTAGAAATCGCTGCTCTGGTTGAAATTAAGTTGTTGAGGTATAATAATGTAGAAACAGTGTACCAGTGTACGTCACTTTCCGGAACCTCACTTGTTTCACTGGACTTTTAAAGCTCGTTCTAAAGAACTACTTCTAAACGCTGGACGAAATTGGTTAGGAGACTAGGAAACTGGAAAATTTCTCCAAAGGAATTCAGTTTCTATCTATTACTTTTATCATTAAGGGAGACAGAGTTAGTGGCACATGCAATACAAGCAGCAAAGTAAAGCAGTGACGTGTCAGAATGTCTCTAATTCGTAGTTTCCAATAAGGGGGTCATCCATAAAATATGTCTGCACTGAGGGTGGGATGGTCGGGGGGGAGGGAGGTAAAAACTGTTGGAAATTTTGCATATTCTCCTTCTTTGTTCCATTGCGTACAATACTGGGAGGGGGTGGGGTCTACAATTTCAGATATCCTGCGTTCATACTGGATGGCCCGTGAACGAATCACAAAGCGTCACTTTGGGCAATTTTTAAGGGGGAGCAATACGTTGTCAGAATTGGTAAATACAACTTTTGGATAGGTGTTGTACTGGAATATGTACTAAGACACAGAGAAGTAAGGAATCGTAAGTAATGATCGGACCTTTTTGGAAATACAGATTATTCAGTGATCAAAAACGGTCGGAACCCGGCCATACGTTTCTCGCAGCCGAGGGCTCCTAGTTAAGTGTTTTTGTCAGACATTTCTTGATAATAACCCCACATATTTCCCAGTGAATATACATTTTGAACTGACACCGAGGTGGCGGGGAGATTGGCTTATATTTGATACCATTCACTGCACGAAAACCACCGTTTTATTCATATATACGCCATCATGGAAGTGCATGTATTGGCTGAATATTGACTTGTTTTCATTTATATACGCCCAGGCCTAATATACGACGGACGCGTCTTGTCTGTATTTCACACCCGGCGTATATGAGAGAAAATACCCTCTGCCCCCGCCCCCTCCCGACCCTTTGTGTTGGTAGAAGTACAGGTGCCCTCCCCCCCACCCACCCCCCCCCCCCCCACCTCCCCCCGCCTGCTCTCAGACTCTGTGAAGCCCTGTTCACAGGACGCTTATATATACGCCCACGGATGAGGTGTATACACATGGGGATTAAGACGACCTTGTCGACGCAAAATACCTACTCATATACGCCAGGCGCATTCATATGTAAAATGATGGTTTTCATGCAGTGATTCTTGTCAAATATCCATGCATTTTACGCCAATAAGTGTGGAGTGCATACTGCACCGCTAATGCTGCTGTGAGCTACAGTGTGATTGGTGTAGTGTGTGTGAGGTGAGCTACAGTTTATTTTGATTATTCTTTCTTTGTAAATCGTTAAAAATTATTGTTATAAATACATACTTGATGACAACATTGATTAACATTTGATTTCGACCATTTTAACATCACATTGAACGTTTATTTCACTGTGAGAAAACCACCATTTTCTTTATATATACGCCATCACGGAAGTGCCAGCGTATGAGGCGTTTATCCTACCCCTCATATAAATCTCCATAGACTTAACATGGTGGGCCTGTATGCCACGGTTATGCCATAAAATATTTGTATGCCACTGTAGACAAATGAAGTTAAAAACATGTGACAGGGTAGGATAAAATCTAAACATCACTCAATTTCATATAATTGTTTACATGGCATTCGTTGTCTTCCGCTATAGATATCACTCAGCTCTGCTTCGTGATATCATTCCGTGAAGACAACTCATGCCATATAAACAATCATATGAAATTTTGTGATGTTACATGATAATACTAGACTGTTTCCTCTTAAATACGGACGCGTCTTGGCTGTATTTCACACCAGGCGTATATGAGAGGAAATATCCTCTGTGCAACATATATATGCCGGGCGTATGTGTACCAATAGAAAATGAAAAAGGTTTGCCCCGCCGCTTCCCACCCCTTTGTGTTGGTAGATATAGGTAGTCTCAGTGGGAAACCCCCGGCCCTGCCTTCCCCGCCGCTGTATCGAATAAAAAGATAATAAATAGGGTTTTAGAACTATCTTATAAGCAAATGATAATATAACATTGGATTTTCCATATACCAAGGACTTAATGACTAATGGCAAATGAGATATACTACAGTGGTGTCCCCAAGTGGCAGAGATCGGAATCAGGCATATATATGATGTATGTATAATCATATACTTGTATGTGAAACTTTACGTCAATAAACCTTTACCAAAAAACAAAAAAAAAGTATGGCCGCAACATGGACAAGTATATACGCCAATTGATAAGGCGTATACACAACGGAAAAAAAGGTCAACCTTGTATACGCAAAAGCATACCTATATATGCCAGGCGTATACATATGTAAAATGGTGGTTTTCGTGCGGTGTTTAGGTCGATTAAAAAGCACCTCTCTGATGGTCCGTTCATGCTTGGACCCAAGCAAAGAACTCTAACCCAAGAAGCCCAAGAACTCCGATGTTATGACATGAAAATGTGTTGACGGTGGCACTGCACCTTGGTTGACCTGCATCAACTAAAGTCTATAGAGTATCATTAACTACGTGGGAATAGTCGGAAGTGCATGATATGAAAAGTATATTTCATGTTTTGATGATTCAAGATCCAGAAAACAACACAATACATAGTTTGTTTGTTTGTCTTTACTGCTGGTAGCCTTAGATTATTATGCTCAAAATCAAATTATTATGCTCGACTACAAAACATGTGTAGCAAGCATTTGTTCAGTGTATCCAAAGCATTGAAACAATCTCTTTGCAATGTCTATTGTATTTAACCCTTTAAGGACGGGTGCCTACAGCCGAGGTAACCCCTTAAAGGCGGGAGATGTTGGCTGTTTGTCCCGCTAGGGGACGGGCACATACTGGTTAAACCTCATAATTTGAATGTTTAATTACGTGATAAAAAATATATAACGAAATATTTTATTTCTTCTGAATAGAAATATTAAATATGGTGTTAGACCTACATTCTGTTAAAATTTGATTAATATTGCTCCATTATTTCCTAGTTAAAAACGAATTTGTGTGTTTTTGAGAAATGATGCGTCAAGGCATCATTCGCCCTGGGCCGGATGATGCGTCAAGGCATCATTCGCCCTGGGCTGCATGATGCCTCAAGGCATCATTCGCCCTTAAAGGGTTGACAAGTTTGTATGCCTAGTTGCTGCACAATGACTATAATGGACATTTTGACTGGTCTGGGTGTGCTTTTGCCTAGTCATGTGTTCAGTTTCAATACTTGATAACACAACATGGTGGCAGCGGTTTTGTGATGAATTTACATGATAAGTACCCACTCTAAATGGTATTTGCTCCCTAAGACTTTGATCTACCTGCTGGTATGTTTGTTGGTTGTTGAAACTCACCAGGTTTCTTGTAAAACTCTGTCAACGTGCCAACTGCACGCATTATCACTCAGCAGCATGGTTTAGCTGGAAGTCTTGACAGTCATTGGGAATTGTCACTGGTATTTCTGCAGGACTCGGTGACTCTGTAGGATTCTCATAGACATGTGTGTCTACATCATCTCTGTGCTGTCAGCAGTTGGCAGTGTTGTTCGAGTGCCAGTACTAAACTCAGTGACAGTGTAATCTGTGTGCTGGCTTGTGTCAGCGTACTACTGTCAGTTTCCCATCTCTTGGATCACCATGGCCACTGCACTTCCCAACTACCCATCCTTTGAGGGTCAAGAGGGCCCTTCTCTAGCCACTGAGTGGGAGGATTGGTTGGAGGGGTTGGATTCTATGTTGGTTGCAATGAAAGTGACTGAAAATAATGAAAAGTTTGAAAAGCCCTACCACTATCTAGGTTCTACTATAAAAGTTTTGAAGAAACTAGATGCAAATGGCATTCAGGGTAAAGATTATGCTTTAGCAGTAGCAGCCCTCACCAAGCACTATAGTCCCCAGAGGAACTCTATCTATCTCCTCAATCAGTTGTATCACATGAGGCAAAATCCTGGTGAATCTATGGATCACTTCTATATGAGAGTAAAGGAGCAGATCCAGTTGATAGATATTCAAGCTAAAACAGCTGCTCAAATTGAGGAACTCTTAACTCTTGCACAACTTGTGAACTCCACAAATGATGCAACTCTCAGAACAAGAGCTCTTAGGGATGGTGACTTGAAGCTAAAGAACTTTCTCGAAAATGCACGTGCTCATGAGATGGCTAAGCGCCAGTCAAATGAGATAGGTGGGACTGCTGAATCACTAGCAGTCAAAAAGAAGTTCATACCTCAAAGGAAAAAGCCTAACCCTCAAATTGCCAAGAAGACCCATGGTACTTCCCAGACATCATCAGAATGTCAGTTTTGTGGTAGAGGGTCACATCCTCGTGCAACCTGTCCTGCAAAGAATTCTGTCTGTCATCACTGCAAACTCAAAGGACATTTTGTAAAGGTATGCCAGAAAAAGTCTATCAACCACGTTGCAGGTAGCATGTCTGTTGACACCTCATGCGAAGACTCATCTCAACTGCAACAAGAGTTTTTTTTGGGTATGGTGATAACCGACAACGAGCCAGTTTCGAAGAAAATCGTTGAAGTCAGTGTCAATGGTGTCTCAGTTCCCTTGGGCATTGATACTGGTGCAGAAGCAACTCTAATTGACACCAATCTGTTCAAGAGACATTTCTCGAAGGAGATACTGAAGCCATCAAATTGTATCTTCAGAGGTGCAAAGCAGCAGGAATTCACCGCTCATGGGTATTTCCCTGCAACACTCAGATATCAGGACCACACTCATGTGGAAGATATCTATGTCATCAACGATGCCTCTCATTTGCTCAGTTGCAAGGCCTCAACTGCTCTTGGCCTTGTAAAATTCACCTGTCTAGTGTATTCTAAGAAATTTCCTTCACTCTTTAATGGTCTAGGTAAGATGGTGCACCCCTACGAAATAAAACTCATGGACAATGCTGAGCCGTATGCAGTTCACACTCCACGTTGTGTGCCTCATCCAATCTTGCCTAAGCTGGAAAAGGAACTCAAGCGACTCCAGGACCTCGATGTCATATCTCCAGTGACCAGTCCCACAGAGTGGTGTGCTCCAATTGTGGTCGTTCCTAAGTTTAATGGGAAAGACGTTAGACTCTGTGTGGACTTGACGAAACTCAACAAAGCTGTGCTCCGACCACGTTATATCTTGCCTTCCGTTGACTATGTGTTAGGTCAACTTGGGAATGCCAAGGTGTTCTCGAAGCTCGACGCCAATAGTGGATTCCACCAAGTAGTGCTCACAGAGGAATCCAAGCTCCTCACTACATTCATTATACCATTTGGCCGTTATACTTATAATCGACTGCCATTCGGTATTACATCAGCACCCGAATTCTACCAGAGGGAGGTATCACAGATACTGGCAGGACTGCCCGGGACAGTCTGCCTGATGGATGAGATTCTAGTCGCTGGCTGTGATGTGTCCGAACATGATCAACGACTCCAAGCAACTCTAAGCAGGCTTGCAGCTGCAGGAGTTACCCTCAACAAGGAAAAGTGTGAGTTCAAGAAAATGGAAATCAGCTTCCTTGGTCAAATCGTTTCTGGAGATGGTATCAGAGCTGCTCCTGGTAAGGTAGCTGCCATCACCGAAATGGATACTCCGTGTGACATTTCAGAACTACGGAGGTTCCTGGGTATGGTCAACCAGTTAGGGAATTTCACACCTGACATCACGTCTCTCTCCCGACCTCTACGTGAACTTCTCAGTACCAAGAACGATCGGCACTGGGGACCATCCCAACAGGAAGCGTTTGTGAAAATCAAAGATGTGCTCACTAAAACTCCAGTTCTCGCTCTCTACAGTCCAGAGGCCGAGACCAAAATCTCTGCAGATGCATCGTCTTATGGCCTTGGTGCAGTGCTATTGCAGCAGAAAGGCACTCAATGGCACCCTGTTGCCTATGCCTCAAGAGCCATGTCAGACACCGAACAACGATATGCCCAAATAGAAAAGGAGGCCTTGGCGCTCACATGGGCATGTGAAAAGTTCCGTGTCTATCTGGTCGGTAATAAGTTTCTCATCGAGACTGACCACAAACCACTTGTACCTCTCTTAGGAGGGCGTGACTTAGACCAACTCCCAGTGCGAGTCCAACGGTTCAGGATGCGCCTGATGTGGTTTGATTATGACATAATTCATGTTCCTGGGAAGGAGCTCTACACTGCAGATACACTCTCAAGAGCCCCAAGAAATGGTCCATCTGTCGCTGATATATCACTCCAGGAGGAAGTGACAGCATATGTTAATGCTGTGCATGCATCCCTCCCCACATCTGATCGCCGTCTCGATCACATCCATGATCATCAGTGGGAGGATGACATCTGTCGTCAAGTGTGCATGTACGTACAGGAAGGGTGGCCTGATAACTCTTCACTGAAGGGCATTGTGAAGAAATATGCACCCAAGTCTGATCTCACCATCGTCAATGACCTTCTACTTATGGGAACTCGGATAGTCATTCCCTCAAGCTTGCGACCAGAAATGCTCTGCAAGTTGCACGAAGGTCATCAGGGAATAACTAAATGCCGTCAACTCGCCCGTGATGCAATTTGGTGGCCAGGCATCAGTTCTGACATCGAGGAACTAGTCAGTAGCTGCCACCATTGCAGAAAGAACAGACCAACTCAGTTTGAACCATTGATTCCATCAACTCCTCCGGAGCAGGCATGGTTCAAAGTCGCCACAGATCTCTTTCAACTTGGCAAAGACCAGTATATTGTTCTAGTGGACATGTACTAAAGATTCCCAGAATATGCCAAGCTGGAGGAGACTACATCTCGTTGTGTGATTAACCATCTGAAGTCATTCTTCGCCCACCATGGTATTCCACGAATACTGTGCTCTGACAATGGTCCCCAATACAGCAGTCAAGAATTTGCTGCATTTGCTACAGACTATGGCTTCACTCACATAACTAGCTCTCCTTACCATCCCTCAGGAAACGGTGCTTCTGAGAGAGCCGTCCGCACTGTGAAAGACCTTGTGAAGCAACCGGATCCATACATCGCCTTGCTCTACTATAGGAATGCTCCTCTACACAATGGGTTCAGCCCAGCCCAATTGCTGATGAGTCGTCGCCTAAACACCAAGGTGCCAGTTCTTCCATCTAAACTGGAACCGGATCTGCCAGAGAAAGTGACAGTCCGTGTCCGTGAGGACAAGTACAGGGAAAATATGAGTTCTAATTATGACCAGCGTCATAATACTAGGCCATTCACAACCCTCCACCCAGGCAGTGCTGTATGGACAAAGGATAGGGGTGAGACAGGTACTGTTGAGGACAAAGGTGGGCATGATAGGGCATATGTGATCAGTACCCCCAAGAAGACATACGTCCGTTATCGTGTTCAGTTGAATGAACTACCACCAACAGTGAATGAACTCCCCTCAAGTGTGCCTCAGGCAGTGCCAATGCCTGAGAAGGCTATAGAGAACAGTCCCAAACCTGTATCTAGCCCAAAGACTGTTGTAAAGACTAGGAGTGGGAGAGAAATAAAAACTCCCGTGCGCTACCAAGACTAATGAGACTGTCCATAATTTGATTTCAGCTTGAAAGATTTTAGACATATGGTTTATGTTTAGTTCACTATATCTTAATCTCAGCGTTTATAAACTCAAGGAAACCCATATGGTAATGCCTTATGCAAATACTCATAAGTCATATTTCATTAGTCAACAGTATTATATACTATCCCATATCACTGTATCTATCAAAACCTTAAATGGTTATTAGCCGTTGGTGCTACATATAAAGTTGGATTCTCCTAGTCATCTTTGAAAAAAAGGGAGATGTTGTATTGTGTATTACATATACTGCCATCTAGTGTTAACTGCCAGTACTACTAAAGATTGTGGGGAGAATAAAACTCACTTCCAGTTTTGCCTAGTCATGTGTTCAGACTCAATACTTGATAACACAACACTTTCTTTTTACTGTTTTGACGGTAAATCAAATTATTCAGGTTACATGTAGTGTGGTGTTCCTGAGCGGAAGAAAATATGGTAAAATACTTTATTTCTGTCTTATACTTTAGCGAATTCGCTATATTTTCTGGGGGGGAAAGAAAGGGTATATGTGTGGTATTGATTTTCCTAAATTGAACATCACAACTTCACTTTTACCTTTAATATTGCCCATCTATTAAATGTTTGATGCAACTACTGTGAGGCGCCACCATCCAGTTCAATAACCGGAATTTCCATAGAGTTCCACTTCTTGGGTTATAGTACCTGGAAGCCTAGCCTATGTGTTCACTCACATATATGAAGCCAGGTAACATCCGCCATTTTTTGGTGCAGTATTGGTAACACCCACCATTTTCTGGTTCATCATGGTATACCCCTTTTTACGCTGGTATACCCGCTAGAGGGCGTGGCAAAAGCTGCTATTTTTTTAAAAGAAACATTCTAATAAGTTATCTATTATCTTTTCAAAAGGTTGATAGTACTTCATTTTGTTTCAGGGTACATTATAAACACGTACTAGTAAGTTATTTGGGGAATCTGTTGAGGGAGAGAGGTGGTGCTGGCTCTCCTTGCGATTGCAAATTGGCAGCGTACCAGTTAAAGTTTGAGGTTGATCACATGTTGCTCTAGCTGGGTGTTACCTGTCCCATAGACCCTCCAGACATTACTAAACTCCCTATTATCGCCCCAGGTAAGTAAAGGTTCTGCTCCCCCGACTGGCTGGCCATACCATGACTGCATGACCAAAATTTTTTCGATTTATAATTAGAGATACTGAATATAATTTCGGAATTACATGTAGAAATAGCTGAAATATCCATTCAAGGAACCAGTCTATTTAATACTTTGCTTGCGTGTATGGCTTGCCACTGTGTGGCACCCCTCCCCAAGCCCCATGCAGTTGTGCGACTTAGGGGTTATGTTTTTCGCTTGTATATATATATATGTATGTATATATATATATATATATATATATATATATATATATATATATATATATATATATATATATACATATATATACATATATATACATATATATACATATATATATATATATATATATATATATATATATATATATATATATATATATATATATATATATATATATATATATATATGCTGTGTGTTGTCTGTCCGCTGGTGAATGGGTAACACACTGTTCACACTGTCACCAGCAAAATACGGCAGCCCTATCCGGTGGTTAAAAACGGAGACGACACGCAGCGACTGTGGCGCCGTCTGACGGGTATTAGTGGAACCCCGATATAATAGTGAGCACACTGCACACTGGCCACCAGAGCAGTCTTTTGCGTTTTGCTACGTAAGTTGCAGCTCTACAAAGATAGGGCTGGAGGCCAATTGAGGCAGGCAGCAAGAGGCCATCGGTCGCTGGTTGCTAACCCAGATTATTCAAGTCCGTGGTTTAAGTGAGACATTTACGCACCGGTATATAATAATACAAGACTGGTGCTGCCATCTATAGAAGGGAAACAAAATTACCAACCATGCGGCATCCTATTAAATAAAATTTGGGCTTTAGTGTGATAAATCATACGATTTCATAGTTTGAGTTTAATGTGACTGCACATGTACGATATATAAACTATCATTTTTATAATGTTTTATGGAAATTTGGTTGGAATATTTAGATTTAGTTATAAAATTTTATTTAAAACTGCTGAACGATAAAAGGTGTCGGAGTAAACACCATATTCATGGATTGGTGGTTGTTTACATAGCACAGTTGTAGCGCTCTCATGGTTAAAAAGGGCCTTTCCCGTGCGTGGGACGTGAGTGTAGTAATATACTTGCGCGGAATCGCTATCAAGAGATTTCGGAGGTGAAATTTTTGAGGAACCGTGGCAGTTGGTCTCCATCGAGCCGGCGCCCGACATAGAAACAAAGATTATATGTATCAGTACTATTAATACGACGTTGATGATGATATAGGAATCATGAGATTCGGTCCTTCAAATCAATGTCTATTTAGTTTTTCGCCTTGGATCTAGGGGGCGTTTGACAATAATTCTGGTGTGGGGGCAACATTGGCGAGTGGGGTGGGGGTATATTGCAAGGGGGGCAACTTTTCTGGGCGTATTGGACCTGAGAGGTAAGAGGGACTTCATTTAAAATTAAAAAAAAGACAAACAACACAAAATTAGAACTTTTTTTTAAACAGTAAAACATAATCAAATCAAAGGATATTAGAGGTTGAAATTTCGATTTGTAGGGCATGTAAATTTACTAAATTCCATATTCATCTTATGCTTGTTTCCTTTGTGAAATTTTGTCATTTACATGGCTAGTATCCGACTGTGTACTTTGTACGGGTGGATGCACGGGGACCCAACGATCTATCCGAGAGAGATGGCCTTCCATGGAAATACATGTGTACTGACAATAACCCACCACCACCCCTCCAACACCACCAAAATGGATTACCCCGATGGATTACCCCCTAAAAGTTGGAAATGCTTGGAAATGCAGAAAAAGAGGCTGACACCCCCCCCCCCCCCCCCCTCCATGAAAAACTTCTCTCCTCCCACAAAAAAAGAGAGAAGAGCTCTAGTTCCCCCCCCCCCCCGAAATTATTAACGAAAGTTGTGTCCCCCCCCCCCCCACCAAGAAAAAATAAGTAAAAGAAAAAAAAGAAAAATTGACATTGGCCCTCCATAAAGTCATATCTAACCCTACTAATCAACCAACCCAAAGCAACCCAACTCAACAAACCAAATAACCCAACCCAAAGCTACCAACCAAACCCAACAAACCCACCCACAGACATAATGCAACCCATATTTAACCACTATGTAAATCAATTTTCAATTTCAAACTACTTGAGTTCTAGAAAAATCGTGGTAGTGATCTATTGATAAATCGATATTTTATGTATTCAAAACCATATAAGAACTCACTAGCACCTCTGGAGTATCTCCGGGTTTATGTTAGTCTTGAGTCTTAAAATACAGGCTATTTCCACGAACATAGTGCATAATGATACACACAATAATGACTGGTTTTGTGCATGAGTGGCCGTATTGTCCGAGTAGGTGACGCATAGTAATATCCGAGCCTGTTGAGGAGAAAGTCTGAACTACATGGAAGAGCTAAGCAGAGCAGGATGTTTATTGCTAAGCCTAATGGGATATGGAGTAGCTCCACATTTGACACTAGGTGGCAGCACCATACATGTATATTAGCACTCCTATCTAATTCTAGGTGGTAGCACTGAGTCCCAACAGTCCTGACAGCCTCAACAGGGCTTCGCTGTATCTTGGCGGCTATTTCCGAGTCCCCCTTAAGTCGTCGAGATTGCGAATTATAGGTCGACTTGGCTGTCAGGGAGTTGCCAGGGAAAGTTTCTGTCTGTCAAAAAACCCACCCTGACAGTCCTGGCAACCCCCCAGGTCTTATGAACGCTGGGGTTTGCATTAAGTCGACAGGGCTTCTGCCACAGACCTCACCTCACCATAAGTCGATGGGCTCTGTGATCGTAAGTCAGTGGGTTTCAGTCGGGGACTTCTCATAGAGGCCGTTGACTTAAGTCCTGTCCAGTCAGGAAGCCGTACACATGTCATGTCAAGTTTGACTCAGCCAGTGCGCATGCCATGGGGTAATGAAGTCCGTCAGCTTAAGGCAACCTTCGTTTGATGTTCATGTCGACCTAAGATCTGGTAGTTCGAGTTGAGACTGGGTAAGATTCATTCCCGTCGATTTGTTGTCTAGGTTTGGTAGGTCTTCATTCCACTTCGAGCAGCTGAACCATGCATGTCATGACTTCGCCATACTTCAACATACTTTGGCATACCTACAAGATGCCTCTTTGTTCTAGCACACCCAGGAGGGCTACTAATGGTGCTGCTGCTGACATGACTACACAACCAGATGCAGCACCAGATGCACCAGATGCTGCACCTTGCACACCGGAGAATGCTGCTGGCTATCCTCAGGCAGAAGATACCAACCCTGCACCTGATGCTTGTGCCACTCCGATTCGCCCCTGTCGCGGCTGTGTAGACCAGACCTTCAGCAAATTCAGCGAGGAACAGAAGGAGGATATTATCTTGTTCCTTCAACATAATCCTGAACTGTATGTCAATTGGTTCGCTGTGTTCCTCGTCACTGAACACAATGACCAGCTTTGGGAACAGCAGGCGAAGAAGATTGGCTGCTCAAGAGAAATGGATCTGGGATCAGTTTCTGTTCCTCTTGCCCCAGATGGCCGACCCAACATGGATAAGAGAACCACTGCTGCCACCTCCACCACACCTCCACTGTAAAAGTAGTACCTCGATACTTGTCTTGGATAAACTTGGAATTTAACACTTTGATTAGAGACTGGAGTAATGCAAGTAACATATAGTGCAAGTAACATCTAGGTAAATAAAGGAGCAGAAACTGTAACATCAAGTAGTTGAGCTTTAATTTATTTGAAAACAGTGTATATACAGAGCAAGTCAAAGGAAGATCACCAAGACTGTCATCAATAGAAAGTACGGACACAAGAGCACACTACCAAAAAGGCCTAATTAATGTAAATCATGGATAAAAACGGCACACAGACAAGTAAAAATCATAAAGCAGTAATTTGTGTATGTATATTGACAATAATAAGTGATTGATTGTCACCATCATCTTCATGGATGCCCTCATTGACATGCATCGCCTGCCACATTATACACCAAAGGTTGTGCAAAATACCTGAAGCACTGGAAGTGTAGTATCTTCTCCTTTGGCAAGGCCCTTAACCCCAGCGGCTTCATCACACTGTTCCAGATATCGTTACCACAGAGGAAGAAGTACCACATGCTTGCACTGCCTACATCTGTGAGGAAATGAGACAAAGGTGGCAGGCCTACTATAGCGTAGATGACATAGATGTTTAAACAAACACGCAAATGCGCTGCCATACAATTAAACTTACACAGATGTGATTGAATTGCTGATCAACCGTTTTATATAAATGTTAAAAAGACGAAAATAATCACAAATTCCGCTCTCAAATGTCTATTCTGACGTGGCCACAATGGTTGCTATACGGCAGCACCTAAACGGGCAAATCCTGAACTAAATGGTCATTGCATCAGACATTATTGTAGGAGAGAACCTGCCAAGAGTACAACTTACGTTTTGGATTTATATATTAGAAATCAAGACATCGACCACTATACGCTGATCTGTGAGAGCTATTCTGATTATCAATATGAATCACAACGTCAAACTCCATACACTAACTGTGGAGAACTGTGGCTATTTCTTTCGTCCCAGCAAGAGCAAGCCTGCCATTGTATATTCGTAATGTGTGGCAATTGCTTCGGTGTCCCACCCTCAGATTCTGACCTCGATGATATGGGAATTTCAGTGAGTTTACATCATTATCCTACTGCGAAGCTTTACACAGGTGCCAGATCAACAAAGGTGCCGCCACAGGCAGGTCTAGGGGCGAATGTCAACGAGATGTCAAACAATGTCGTTATAGCACTGTTTCCTTTAGTGTATACTTATTCTTAAAATAGAATTTATTTTTTGGGGATAGGTCTGGTTTCATAAATCACTCGTAATATTCTGTATCTTGCAGCATACATTTGATTCGGCGTTTTGAGTGCAACCGATCTGGTCGCTGATTGGTCAATTATATAATGCCCCTAAAGGCATAAATCACACTTTATATCACGGTATGCGACATAAGATTAGCTTATGTTATGCCTATGGCATTTTTCTTTATTAGGGGTAGGATAAACCACAATTCACAAAAAGGGAGAAGGAAAATCTGCATTTGATTTCTTTTAATACTGAGCTTTATTCACTGTATACATGTGGTTACAGATATTTCATTTAATACAAAGGTTGCACAATATGTTCCTATTTCATCTGTGATACATTTAGTAGGGGATGACTGAAGTAAATATATTACTCATTTCTTAATAATAACCTATGTAAAATTTGGATATCAGCATTTTCAATTCAATTTTTTGTTCACGAATATCGAATTTCCTTGAGTCTTTTTTTCATAATAGTATGTCCATTTAGAAATAGAGACCCTTCGTATCCTGTATGCCTGGATATATAGCTTTTTAACGAATCTTTTTATCATAATCACCATTTTATCCCTTACAGTTAGACTCATTGATTGAATATACATAATACAGTTCTGGATGTTGATCTGGAACACACCCAATGCGCCGATGTCGCCTTTTCTCTTCTGATAAATGGATTCTGGGACATATAATGTCTCAGTTCTACACCTGACAGTTCTTAATAGATAATATAAACACATGATGATGAATAGACTGGATCTGGTCATTATCTCACCCCTGGTATAGGTTTAGCCATAGGGATAATGTTAGGGAAAGAAAATTAACAATCATTAACAGTGACAATATTTCGTCATGGCCATGGCAGAGTGAATGCGAGATGACGTCTTACGCTATTGACCAATTGGATTTGCGAAGAAATTTAAATCATTCTGATATTGTGATGCTATTTAATGTCCATGAAAGGGGTGAGATAAATCCAGAAATACACTTGAATCGTAAAATACTCCACTAGTTTGGATGCACCATAATCTTCACTTGGCTTTGCCTCGATGACGATTGTACCACATTAAAACTCATGAAGTATTGTGTATTCATACGATTCTCGATCCAGTTCTATAAAACTATTCAAGTGACAGGAAGGCACAGGTTTTTCATTTCAACTTCTTCTAAACCAGCCTGATAAAAATAAATGAGGTAGATTGCTGTGACCCACTCGAGGAATCCCCGAGCTCTGACGAAAAGCTTCTTCTGGTTTTAGGTTGAAGAAATGTAAAGACACGAACAAAACCGACCATATTTACCAACAAGATTTTAGAATCTTTCCGAATTTGCCCCACCGCGCTAAACGTCATAGCGTTGGCGCTGTGTATTCATTACCCGTTCCCAGTATTGACACCTGACTAGAGGCCTATTTTAGCAGTTATCAAAACCTGAGTCATTTCGCTAGCAGCAATTGGGGTCAAATAATAAAATTTCAATTTTAACTACTTATATGGTGCAGGTCAATTATACATGAATGGACAGAGTAGCATTTCCTCACTTTTCAGGAAATATGATGCACCTTAGAGCTGTTGTGGTGATTAAAACATCGAGATAATTATACATGTTCATTACAATCATGGCCAATTGATATTTCTCCACAGATCAGGAATACACAGGTACATCAGGTAGGCAGTTGATAAAGGGCACAGAGTAATTGCTAGTTCTACCATCATCTGCCAGGAAATTGTAAGATATCTCCACTGTAGTCGGGGGCAATCCCTATTCTACTGTTATAATCTACAGATGATATTGAGTTAAATTCCCTAATAGCAAGAACAATGAAATAGTTTCTGATAAAATCCATTGATAATTTGTCCCGCTACCTGGTATTTCAGATGACATCGGGAGGCAAGATGGCCGCCTCCATAGCAAAATAGCTATGTGCCCTACACTGCTACAAGCATTATATACGCCAAACATAGTTACAGGTGGAAACTTGGATACTCGGAATATGATGCATGATACGATACTGTTATGATTTACAGGAAGTTATTCATTGATGGACACAGTCGTCTGCAGCGCCATATTGAGGCTTAAAGACAAATGCAGGTAGGTATCGCAGTGCCCTCTATATCTATACTCAGAACTAAATTTTAAACATGTGCTGCCATCTAATTTCATGAAAATATTGCAGTTTCCCATAGACACCAATACTTTAGCACTTAGCTTCTCCAGATGGCCTTCCCATAGAAATTAACATGGTGACATAGTATTTTTTTGCATTTCTTATTTGCATATGTTCCTAAATATCAGAATCCAGAATTATTTGAAGCAATAGAACATCAGTGTCATCTAGCCACGAAGTCAAAATATTGCAGTTTCCCATAGACACCAATAGTTAAGCACTTACATTTTCAGATGGCCTTCCCACAGAAGTTAGCATGGTGATATGCCAATCTTTTTTGTATTTTCTATTTGCTGATATATGGAACTTATATTATCCAAAATATATTTGCAAAAAAAATCAATAGAATTTAAAAAAATACCCAACTACCAGCATTTGTCTTTAATGTGAACAAGACATCAGCGGACACGAAGGGTTGGCTTACTGCAGCATGGTGGTAAATACACGAAAGCAGGGTTTCGTTTTAAGGAGTGTAAACAAAGGGATTATGGAAGTATATCAGTGCATAAGAATCCACCAAGGCTGCGCTGCATCTAATGCCACATCACAGGCTGCAGCATCTGTATCTCATGAAATGGGATGCAAATGCTGAGCTCATAGACTTGGATGTGCAAGTCCTTACTGCTCTGCATAAAATGTTATGCAATGGCTACATGGTGGGATTACCAATTTCTAAAGAGATGTACTTTCAAAGTGTGTTTACGCTCCCTTTTGAAGTGCTAAACCATTTTGCATATGGCCTTATATGGCAAACTCTGTCTTCGTGTATCACTGATAAATCATATGCAGGTGTATCTTGTTACGTGTTATTACGATCTACATTGACACGTCCCTGCGCTGGTTTCAGGGTCATGCGACTCCATCTTGCTGGAGGCCAGACGATGTGGGAAGCCCGTGAGTTGATGAGACCCATCGACACCTGGAAGTATCAATGAATAATAGGCATAAGTATAGTTTAGATGTTCTATTATATCAACAAGAGCTAGGTGTACATCTTCAAAATAGCATTGTTGGCCCTTAAAAGCTGAATTAGCTGGTGGATGCATTAAAAGGCATATCGGACTTGGCATATTTGGCTTGAAAATAAAAACCCATGTCAATTTCGTGAAAATTTTATATGATGATCTCCAAGTGTTGTGGAACACATATCTAACTTAAAAACTCGGGGGTCACCGTGTTAGTTTTTTATTTATAGATCAAAATGATGATAATTTTATATAAGAATACATAGAAATTCTAAAAAGTATTTTTTCACATAGTAAAACACAAGTCATTTTCCTCAAATTTTCACAGTATATAGTACATATATAATACTACTTATTCATGTTTTAAAAATCATGGGTCACCGTGCTTGTTTTTGAAAGAATTGAAGAAAACCATATTTCTAGTAGATTTCCTATGTAAAGCAAAAAATGCAAATCGGCCTATTTTACCTATTGAGATTTGATAATTTGGTCAATATGTTAAATTTACTCATGTAGAATTAAAATGAATCCCATGAAACCAGTTTTTACTAATAATTGACATTACTTAAAAATCACCAGGTGGCGCCACTGTGAATTGTAGGATATGCCTTTAAAACTCAATACAAGTGCAAGTCTTAGCCTAGGTAATGGTGCCATCTAGTGTTACACGGCCATACTATAAGCTCCATGTTCAAAGCGGGGCTGAGCTCCAACCAGATATATAGTGTTCTTCAGACTGGCCCTGTTTTCCTCCACCTATCCCACCCCTCCTCTCCCGATACCTCGAATTCTGGACCAGTCATGGGGAAGTTTATTTAATGATATTCTTTGAATTATTTAATGAGGGTTCATAATCAAAGACTTGTGCAAGTCTAAGTGTTCTTATAAGGGCATAGGTATGAGGGTGATAGGTACTAGGTTGATAGGAACCAAAGAGTAGAATTTGGTTGCATTACTATGCCATGTGGTTTCAAAGATGGCGGCTCCTCCTTCCCTTATAAGAAAATTAGGCAAAAATATATGACTATCATGCCAGATATAAATTTCACCTATTATGCCCATTTGAGACTTTGAGGGCGTATACCACAGTTTTTAATCCGTATACCACAGTTATGGTATCTGACAGGTTTTACATATGGGTCGTGGTTAACAATACATTTTCAATGGGGTCTTCGTATACGATGGATAATACAAATCCGCACAGGATCATATGTTTCGCTACTTGCCAGCATTGCTCTCGGGTGACCAAGTCAAACGCCATGAATATCAAACATGAGCACTAATTTCCGCCGTAACCAGCTTGGTGATGGATGACAGTGACGGCTCGCCGGGAATCAGCATCTCCGCACGACCACCACGCCGTCTGGTGACCAATGAGGGTGACTGCCGCACTCTCCCAGCAGATCTTTTGTGGCGCTAGCGCTTACTAATCTCTGCCTCAACCCAACACTGGTTCCCTAAGTCTCCACCAAACCTGGGGAACCAGCCTACATTTCGGATTCAAAACAGGGTTCCTGTCAAAAGTCATAAAACTCAAACAACTCATACATAGTATGAGTTCAAACTTAATTCAACTCACCGTCCCGCGTTTCGTCGTCCAGTGGACGTGGCGGTTCGATGATTCGAAAAAAAAAAAATTTGTCGACAAAAATAATGTTGCTTACCTCACATCCCTACTACACCAGTCAAATGACAGTGTAGAAACATCTAATAATTTAGATATTGCAAGTGGAGCTGGTACTCAGCCTAACCCACACGGTAACTTGACTATGCACAGTCCACTGTCAAATACAAATAAACCGTCCGAACAAACGACCAGTAAAGTTCACAAACTTAACGATACGTTTACTTCATTTCAGGTGATCGATTCTCTCCTACCGAAGTCAGTCCACAGGGCCTGGCGAGATATGCGAGAGGCCAATTGTCGCATGCATAAGAGCGAGGCCCGTGGCTCGTTTTTCCGCACCTGCGTGGAGGTAGACCACGTGGAGCCGTGGGCCGCGGGCCTCGGACCGACTCCCGCCTTCCTCGGACAGGAGGCGAGACAGCTCATTGCCGATGAACGCCGACGATCATCGCTGCGAATAATGGAGATCGCAGCAACTGACCTGGCGAAGCAACAGACGGTCGCCAGGGAAGAAAAGGGCCAGCTGACTCTCATGATAGAGAACGCTCTTCTGAAAACAGGCAAATCGGAAGAGGAAGCTGAGTCTGTTGTCAAACAAACAAGACGCCACACCGATCTCCCTGCGAACGGGACTGGCGCAAAGAACGAGAAATCCAGGATGAGAAAATCCAGAAGAGGGCGCAACGCGCACCCACCTCGCTGCAATGCGAAGATCCTTTCACCCACCGCCCGACGAACACCCGTTACGCCGATCAGCCTGACAAGAAAACAGTTTTTCAGGAGGTCCCGCCGACAACATGCGTCCCCAAGGGGCGGGGCACTATGTAAGCCTTCTGTAGATAACAGTAGAGATGTAGCCAAAACGCCTAACACTACCTGTAATGAACTGTCAAAACCAGATAAGAGAGGGATAAGTCAATGTCTTGAAGCAGAAATAAGTAACTCTGACCGACAAGAACTGACGCCGGACAACCAGTTCACGGCACCCACAATAGATAACAAACCCAAGTTCTCGAAATCAGGCACCGTAGTTAATCTCTCAGATAAAATACTAACACCAGCAGAGCAGTCTATCCTAGATAAGGGTCTTAACTTCTGTCCTACCATGGTAAGAGTAGAAGAGGGAGATGTAAAACTAGAACTAGATCAGTTCCATAGAAACCTACGAATCAAACAATTCTTCGAGAAGGAGAGAGAGGTAGGTACACCCCAAAACAAGACCAATGATGCCACGAAATCATCACTGCCTAACATAGCCTTCGATGACAACCAACTGAAGAGACAATTGAAGGACAAATCGAGGTGGATGGCCCCACAGGGGTCGGCCAACCTCGAGGGTTTCATAGCAATCAATGAAATCACACTCACCCAAAAGAATGTCGGTAATAGAAATATCAAACAGAACATCACCAGGGAAGAGAGGGAAAGTCTCAAGGGTCTTTCGAAAAATCATAGTATAACGATAAAACCCGCAGACAAAGGTGGCGCCACAGTGGTAATGAATACTAGGGACTATGTAAAAGAAGCCATGAGACAGCTCAATGACGAAACAGTCTATGCCAAAACCAAAACTGATCTGACTATCGAACATAACAAACAGATCAATGATAAAGTAGACGAAATGGTGAAAAATCAGGAGATAACTGAAAGTCTAGGTGAATCCCTAAAAACAAAACGGGCCCGAAATCCTCATATCTATTTTCTTCCGAAAATACATAAAGGAAAAACCCCCCCTCCAGGTAGACCAGTTGTATCAGCCAATGGCTGCCCCACTGAAAAAATCTCGCAGTTTGTCGACCACTTCCTCAAACCTGAGGTCCCAAAGATAAAATCTTATATCAAGGATACGAACCATTTCCTAACCTTGATAGACGAAATGGGACATCTGGGAGAGGATGATATACTGGGTACCCTCGATGTGGGTGCCCTGTATACTAATATACCCAACAACGAAGGTATAACAACTATCCGAGAGAAACTCACTGAAACAAGAAAGAGCTACATGAAACCAAGCATCGACAACATTGTCGATTTACTCGAAAAGGTATTGAAACTGAACAATATACAGTTTAATGGAGAAAACTATCTCCAGATCAGCGGAACAGCAATGGGGACCAGATTGGCCCCATCATATGCGAATCTGTTTATGGAGAAACTGGAGGAGAAACTCCTCCATGACTCACAACATAAACCAAAAATCTGGTTACGGTATATAGACGATATATTTTTCGTCTGGCAACACGGAGAGGAAAAAATGGAAAAATGGCTAAACTGGCTCAACGAGCAACACCATTCCATCAAATTCACCATGGAGACTTCGGCTCACAGAGTGAATTTCCTCGACACTACGGTGATAAAAGGAGAAAATGGCGAAGTGTATACTGACCTGTACACGAAACCAACCGATGAAAACACATACCTAAGGTATGAATCGGCTCATCCTCAAAATCAAAAGAACAGCATACCATACTCGCAACTGCTGCGTATCAAACGCATATGCAGCAACAACCTGGATTTCGAACGACATGCCACTCTGAAGATGAGACACTTCAAAGAAAGAGGCTACCCCAAAAAACTCTTGCAAAATTGCAAGAAAAAGGTGGACACAAAAGACAAAATTGATCTAAGATCCGCCAAAAAGAATGAAATGAAAACAAATGACCAAAATGACAAGGTCTTTCTGACAAGCACCTACCTACATGGGTGCAATGTCCTCCCAGAAGTGGTAGAGAAGAACTGGGAAATACTTGGCAAATCAAGCACAACCAAAACAATCTACCACAAAAAACTGGTCAAAGGGTGTAGACGCCCGAAAAACGTCAAAGACTTCGTGGTACGTGCCAAGACACACTATGTACCTGAAGATGTCGTGGGTAAAGAGAAATCAGCCCATGACAATAAATGCAGAAAGAGAAACTGCAAATATTGCAAAATGCTAAAGAAGGATGCAACATTCCATTCTACCAGCACAAAAAGGGAACACCAGGCGAGACACAACATCACGTGCAACAGCTCGAACGTGATATACTGCATCGAGTGCAGGAAATGTTGCAAGCAGTACGTAGGACAGACAAAACGGAAAATAAAAGAGAGAATCTCAGAACATCTGAGATCAATACGGTCACACTCACACATCAGTGATGTACCAACACACTTCAACAAACTTAACCATAAGGGAATTGAAGATGTGACGGTACGGATTTTGGATTTCATATACCAGCACCCGGATAGCAAGGGAGCAGGTAGACTGAGAGACAAAATCGAATATAACTGGATCCACCGGCTAGCCACCGAGGCTCCTCGCGGTCTAAACACAATGGACAGTAAATATGGATAGGTCGACCCTTAACGCCATGTCAAATTTTTTTTTCAAATCATCGAACCGCCACGTCCACTGGACGACGAAACACGGGACGGTGAGTTGAATTAAGTTTGAACTGATATATTACAACCCGCCCTACCCATAAGACCACTGGAGTGACCGATAATATGAAAAAGCTGCAAAAAACAGATACACGGTATCGAAGATACAGTATCTAAGCCTTGGCAAAGGCCTGAAGAGATTTCCATAATCGAAACTACTGAGAAATGGGGCTTCCAACGGTATCCCCATGTGCCAAATAGAGCAAACGGTTCTAAAAAGAATTGGCACAACAGTTCTGAAACAACCCCCAGCCTTACACCCATAGGGAACAAGGCTGAGCAGTACAGGCAGACAGGGGACAAGACTCCTCAAACTCCCAGAAGGTGGCAGCACAGGATCCCCACTGGGTCCACTCCACCACACACTGCTCAAACAGGAACGTTCTCTGCGAGGCACTGGACCGGATCGAGCGCGTCACATAGATGCGTTTAATCTCGGCCAATGAACCGCAGAGACGCACCCAGTAAACAAAACTGACCAATGGGGATCTAAGTTTCACGACCAGCAGCCTTCCGCACACTCGCCGCACCGGCGAGCACAGCCGATCGGTCACTTCCTCAGTAGTCGCCGCCAAAGCAACGTCAACGCACAACTCATACATAGTAGTATGAAAATACTAATATCAAAAAGGCTTGAACGATAAACACTAAATTCCACTGAAGAAAGTAATCCCTCAGACTATGTATGGTTTGAAAGAACAAATAACAGAGATGATTGTATATTATTTTCCATATAAATATATCTCTATTTACATATAAACCACAAAATACTCCTCTAAATACTCAGAATTTACGATAGTTGAAAAATTGGCCTATGGGCCAGATATTGTCCCGAAAAGGCAGGTCGGGGCAGAGATATAAGCGGCCGCAGAAAGTAGAGCGCAGGATCTCTGTTAGGAGAGTGTGAGTGAGGACTGAGTGGAGAGGAAGCTGGGGGTGGAGGAGGGCCAGCTGTCGTCCAGCATCACCCAACCATCCAGGGTAAAACACAGGGGGTAGTAATTGAACCAATTACTAGACTAGCCTCCTGCATAGTCAGCACAATTAGCCTGCTCTTAACCTCCCCACCATGTGCGTGATTGGGGTGACTGACCAAGCCAGGCCCACCATTCCTGCTTGCCTCAGTACATCCCTCGCCGGGCTGACCATAGCCTGGAAGTCTTGCCTATGTTAGCCTGGAGGCCCGGCTTATGTGATCACTCACATTATAGGCCAGGTAACGCCAGCCATATTTTTTGGTGCACCATGGGTAACGCCTCTATTTTACGCTGGTTGACCTTCTAGTGGGCGTGGCGAAATCTGATATATATTTTTAAAGAAACACTCTAGTATCTAGTTTTATCCTACCCCTAATATCTCGTTTGAATCACTAAGTAATTCACGCGGCTTCACCTTGTGAATAACTATGTGATTCAAACTCGATGGGATACGAGCTCAAACGCTAAACTCTCATAGGTTTCCTCTATCTTATGCTCCGTGTTGCCAAACATGGCGCATACGGAAAAATAGTGCGTATGAAAAAATAGTGCCTACTTAAAATGAACTAATATGGGAACCGCACGTGTCAGGAAGCGATGGATAATGAATACAATATAGACTAGTTTCAAATAAAAGCGGCTTTATACTCCTCGGAGTTGCCTCTGCGCAATATCCTCGCATGCGCCCGGATATTACTAGGCCTCAACTCCTCGGAGCATACGACCGCTGGTATCTGAAACCAGTCAATATTGTGTATATATATATCGGCTGAATTCATTTGATATCAAGCACTTTCACTGTCCGCATAAAATATTGGTGAGAGTTTGAATGCAGTTGTAGCTAATTGTTCTGTGACAAACAGATCTATCTTCTCTACCACTGTCCTGTACGCCTCCACACTCTCCCAGCATTGATCGTACCCCTCCACTAGACTTGCAACCCATGATTGAATGCCAATGATCCGCCTCTGCTGGGAGACAAAGCAGAGCGCCTGTCACGTGGACTACACGACGACGTCACTATCAATCTCCCAGCATAGGCAGAGGGCGCTTGTTTAGGTCGGCATGTAAAATGTAAATGTAATCAGGGAAGCGATGCGCCGACAAGTACCTGGGTCTACATCCAGCAGCCTCCCGTACAAGGCTTCCGTGTCGCGTTCCTGATTAAAGCTCTACTGGCCAACAATATTAAACCATCACCATATACACCATATACATCTCCACTTTTCATATATATAAATAGTAGGTTGCGTATTGGCCTTTATCTCACCCCGGTATTTTTCTCCATAGGCTTAACGTTAGGAACTCGTACTACACGGCCGTGAAGGTATTTTACCCAATACTCAATGGCAAATTTGGTCAGTTATTTCCTCAATAAATGATGTTATACAGGGTGAGATAAAATCAGAAACCCACTCGATGAAAATAACTTGGTCTGCAATCCACCTCGTTTGACCGCTACGTAATTCACTCAGCTTCGCTTCGTGGATTACTCCGCAGTCAAACTCGGTAGAGTACCGACCAAGTTAGTCTCATCTCGTGGGTTTCCTATCGTAAAACCGGAGGAGTTTAAATCTTGGCCATCATATGCCACGACTGGATTTGGCATAGTCACTTCATGAGGCGAAGCCGAGTGAAGTCCGGAGCCAAAACTCTAGGAGTGGCGTGTGGTGGCCAAGTTTAAAACGAATCAGGTTTTGATTTTATCCTACCCAGTCTCCTCGATTTTGGAATATTACGTGCTAACAATTCTGTATGCCACTAGTGGCATATAAAACTCTGTATGCAAGTCACCGGGGCATACAGAAACCCAATGTTAAGGCTATGGGATTTTATATTAGGGGTAGGATAATTCTAAGTATGGGTGCAAGGTAGCCGCCTGGAAGCCTGGCCTATTCACATTATGGGTCAGGTAACGGGTTCCCTTTTTTGTTTCACTATGGGGAAAGCCTCCAATTCTCTTTTGCATTGTGGGATTGCGCCTGTGCAGACTACGAGAGACCTAGAGCAGACGACGCAACAAAGAGGTGAAGTAGTGTAATAGGGCTGCAACATCGTAACTCTCACCCCACAAAAGTGCTTCTTCCTCTTTTGGTTTGAGATATGTATACTTTGTTTTGCGCTCTGCATTTACTTTGGCTAATAAACCAACACAGAACAGTCTATTTTTCTTCACCATTTTCTGGCGGGAGATGTACACTGCACCACTCAAGCGCTGCGGTGTGGCCTGTTCTTGTGAGACATTTCCGCAAGAGCTGACGTGACTGACAGTTCAAGGTCGTGTGCGAGGACCCGTTACCAGTCCCTTATTTCATTGGGGCAGGGAACCAGTCTAGGGTGCAAGGGTGCTCACTGCTGCCACCTCACGTTTAGAAACATAACTCACACACATCAAAGTTTCACTCATACAACCTTTACCATTCACACTCAATACTCAATCCCATCACTTCCGTCTGCACCACTTCCATTTTCGCCATAACACACATCTTACCTCAAAATATTTTACCCACCCACACATCACCAATCTTCTAATCATTTTCTCTTGTATTCATTTTACTATTTACAAGGGTTCAAAATCAATTTCATATAAAACTCTTGTAAACCGTTCATATAATCTTGTCAACTTATTCACAATTTTATTGACTATTCACTGCCAACAAAATTATACATAATTTATTGATATCTCTTAATAAATATGTTATCTTACCCAGCCAGTACTCCTTCTTATATAAATTCTTTCGCGAGATAATCATATCAGATACATTTTTTGGTCATAACCTTTTTGATTTTGCATATGTAATATGTGTTATGATCTCCATGAGGTGTTTATATTATAGCAGAAAACATTCCAAAATAGGAAGATTTGTGTTGCCATAGCGACCAAATTTGTGTTTTGAGAAATGTCCTCAAATTGAAAAGGGTATACTTTGAAAAAATGTCAAAAATGAAAGTGAAACAAATGTCTACAAAACACAATGACGATATAAAATCCCTGATTTCAGGGATTTCTCTGAACTCTGACATCGCTGGCTATAGAGACGATGGATATCATGACAATAGTTTGATGACTGCAGAGTAGTTGTGGCTACTTACCGGTCCGAACATATTACTATCGAGGCTCTGACCATGGTGATCTCCTTCCACCCAGCAGTGCCCCTCAGGGACCTTTATGTAACGGTTTTTGTAGCTCAGCGTCCTGCAGAAAAGGGAAATAGAAGATCTATCATTAACAATAGAGCTACAACCAACATAATGCATGTTAAAATGTCAATCTTCTCCTTCAGGATGATAATTGAGAAAATATAACTGCACACCCTATTCATATTATTTTTCATCATAGTTTCAACTATATTTCGTCGTATACGCTTTCTGTATGTGAGTAGTCTATGGAATGACAAGTAGAAGCAGGTACTTTGTTTTCATTTAAACTGTTTTGCCATAAGTACTCTCTTCATGGCAATACCTGGGGCCCGTTTGATAATCTAGGTTCGTACATTGAGACCCTTTTCTAGACGCCAAGCAGATCCAGGGACGATGTGGGTCAACTTCTTTCAACACTTTTAGATGACGTTATAGACGGCAATGACTGTCTCAGCAAACAAACTTGAATATCATTAAACGATGACCCTTGTACAATGCATAGAAAAGGGTCTTCATGTTTAGATTAGCCTAGATTATTCAACGGGCATCCCCAATCAGTACTTAATGTAGAATGAGTAATTAGTCGATGATTATGAAGACCAGCTAGCGTAAGCTCCAAGTCGGGTGTTTGTAAATAAATACAAACACATTAATGTGGACCAGTGTTAAGTTTCTTTTCACTTGAATGCCTACCTGGTATTCAGATGATGTTTATTTTCAACTGACTAAAGCCCAATACACATCTACCAAATTTCTGAACATTTATATACCTTTGTCGGCCACAAATGAACAGTAATTTGGCCCAGGCGAGGCATCCTAACGGAGTCGGCCGTAGTCTGTAGATGAAGCATAGCTAGGCAAGGGTCAGGCAACGACTAGTGAACCACCTCCTTCAGATGTTATTTTGTCACTGAAAAGTTGTGCTTTCTATGTTACTAAATCAGTGGCCAAAAGTTTATCAACATGTTGATAAATCTAGTCGCTGACAATGTAACGTTTGTAAATGGTGCTAGATTTGGTGGCCGACGCGGGCCGAGGTATTACATAATTCGCCTGGGACAAGTTCACTGAATCCTGTACAATTTGGGAACTAATCGTTCAATCCTGAATCGGTAAATGTGTATTGGGCTTTAGAGTCTAAACCATTTTATCTATGATCCATGGGAAAAGTTGGGGGAAGTCCCTCTGTTCAATCTACTCCTGTTTCTATCGTCCTGACCACAAAAAAGGGGGAGACTATAAAATCCCTCTATACGTCAAATAACCAGCGTGATATGCAAACACAGACCACCCAGCATCAGGAACCAGCGGTAGCGAAAGAAAAGCCGGCAGTAAATCGGCGCCGATTTTTATCAGGAGTCACCCGATAATCGTGAACAAAGTGGCGAACTGAAAGTGCGCGTGTGACAAAGTACTAGATTTTACCCCACAAGGGACGCTACGTCATGGAACACTACGACAGCCACCAACCCGCCTCGCCATCCTATAATATGATGTACGAGTCGGTGGTTAAAGTAGGTCTTTGCTTCACTCGGTTGCCACTTGGGGTCGCTGCGAGCTGACACCGCGTCTTGTAAATCAGGCTGGTCCATTCTCTACCGGAATGCTAGGCTGATTTTTATGTGATCAAGCGACGGGTGGATATGCATGACTACAATGGATGAAGTATACAGAAGTGTGTGTGTTAAATTTAGGTTTAAATATTGTAAGAATGGTTGGTTTATTTCTGATTTATATATATATGCTCCAGATATTACAAATAGGTTTTCCTATGATATATGGCACATGTCTCTCCGCTCGTAAAATAAGGAATTTTTAGGTTAGTTAATCCTAATCAGTTGGAACAGTTCATACTTATTAATTTCATTTGAAATAGCATTAATAGTCTGCATAGGAACATGCATACATGCACATGCCGTCCTACGATCACAAATATATACATACTTAGACATACATATAAGCACATCACATACATATATGCATCTCACCACTGGTATTTTTGTCCCATAGGCTCAACATTGAGAACTCGTTCTCCATGCCCTTACGAGTATTGCCGGTCTTTCTCCATGGCCTATATCCTGTGTGTGGTCCATTGATCTAGTGTGTACAGGGGTGAGATAAATTGAGAAAGCAACTAGTTTTGGTCAAATTCGTTCTCCAACTCGTTTGTATGCTACTTGATATTCACTCGACTGTAGCCTAATTCATATCACTCCGCATCAAACTTGCGGAGAACGACAACCTTTCCCAAAACTTGTTGGTTTCTTCTTTATTATGTGCATACATACTTAGGAGAAACCAAACGAGAGTTAGTCGTGTTGTTGTTTATCGCACGACGGCAATGTCGCGTATTACTAACTCGAGTTTGGTTTAGAATTCATCCTCCCCCGTCTAAATTACTTCAGCAATTTCAGAAATAACATAAAACTCACCGATAATCAGTGAAGATTGCATAACAATCCATAATGTGTGCTTCTTGATACTCTCGATATCGCTCGTCTTGCTCGCTCATTGGTCGCTTTTCAAATGACGTCATTTGACAACTGTATCCCACTAGAGTGATATATTTCTTTCTCCTGCACCGTAGACCAAATACAGTCCGCTAATGTTAAGCCTATGCAGTTCTTTTATTAGGGGTAGGATAAATGACTGTAATATACTGTATGGTAGTTAAAGAACAAAACATAGGCATCACTTCCGATAACTCCGATATAATAGGGGATCAAATGACCTGAAAAATGGGTCACAATGACACCCGAGAGTCTCCTGGCTGAAACTTGCCATGTTGGTCAATTATATCCTCAGGAATCTGAATCTGATGCTCGTTTGTTCCAAAAAGTGTAGCATCACGCTCGTTTCCATGGATATAACAATAATACACATGCTTGTGAGCAGATGTTCTGTTGTTTTTCTTACTTACTTATACTTATATGTATAGTTTGGCAAGTTTCAGCCGGGAGACTCTCGGGTGTCATTGTGACCCCCTTTTAAGGGCCTTTTTGACACTTTGCTCCACTACTAGATAAAGGCTGATCATAAAAGACATTAGATTTTAGGTGTTTAATCATTATCTGCAAGACCCGAAGTAAATCACATCTCCTTGTCTTCTGTCTTCGCCTCTCTGATACCTAAATGACGTTACTTCAATCGTCCCGCACTTCGCCCACGTCGGCGGGTGAACCTTGGCGCCCGACTGCGCTGTACTTTACGCGGCAGAATTCCTGTCCATTTTTCTCTGAGAACCATGCATCACTGTCAGCCACCAATGCCAATCTGTTTACCAGGAAATTGGAATTCGTTCCAGACAATCTTGTGAGACATGCTTGTGAATTTATAACCTAGCACGTTTTATGATTGTGTACCAGGGGAGATGTGTTTTTTTCTCCTTTCACAGCCTGAGCTCAAAGTAAAGTTTTATCAAGTTGAAATTGATCAATGGATTTATCGATGATATATGGAGTCTGTCGCGATGTGCAGCACAATCCTAAAAAAATTGTATGATGATGGCATCATATACATTATTCACGCTGATGGGATCACTCGTATTAGATCATATCACAACAGTGAACATTTTATGAATTAGATCGAGGCATTAGGTATCAATAAATTTTGTGTTTGACATATTTCACACTTTTATACTGCTCGTTGATATATGTGTCTTCGTTGTTATAAATGTATTTATTTTGCATATATATCACTATGGCAGGAAGTGGAATTGAATTGTAGATGGCGATTCCGACCAGTATACTCCATAAGAAACTAAAGTGATATTTGGTATTTTACCTATCTAATATTATTATCTGTAATTATATAGAACGTCCTGACCATGCTGTACAATTCACAGAACGAGATGGTAATTTACGGTTTGTATGGACCGAGGCATTTATGCCGAGTTCCGTACAAACGGTAAGTTATTATCGAGTCCTGTGACTTGTACAAGCATGGTTGGACGATACATATTTACTATATACCCGAAATTTAAAAAAAGATCAATTTCATTTGGCTTAACAACCAATTTCTTAATAAACGTGTATGGCAAGGTGGTCGGTATTTTAGTGTATGGACCAGTGGTCAGTACAGTATATTTACGTCATATGCCGAATCGGTGTGTATTTACAGTATATATACGGCATGGTTATATAGTAATCTATGAGACAACACTTGCTGAACGTACTATACTAAGGGCGGAGCTTTTGTGTATATGGGAAATGAAATGGATATGAGTGGTTGAAAGGAGTAAGTAGTATAATAAAATGTACGTCACAGTTTGCAAGTCCACGCCACGAGGAATGCTCCTCACTTTGGGACACGTTTGATAATTTAGGATCGCACATGAAGACCCTATTTTAAACATCTTAGCATATTTAAGTCTGTGCGCTATGACAGAATCAGCCGTCCATAAGTGTTGAACAAAGTTGACCCACATCGTCCCTGGGTCTCTTTGGCATATAGAAAAGGGTTTACATGCACGACCCTTTATCTCACCCCTGGTATTTTCCCCCCATGAATTTCACATAGGGAACTCGTATCCAACGCCCATGGAGTATTTAGGAAAAATATTTACAACTAACATAATGCATATTAAGATGTTTATCTGCTCCTTCAAGATGCTAATTGAGAAACTATAATCGCTGACCTTATTCATATTATTTTCCATCATAATTTCAAGTATATTTCTTCGTATGCGCTTTTTGGAGGTCAGTAGTCTATGGAATGACAAGAAAAATCAGGTACTTTAGCATGATATAATAAACAATCATCTGAGCGTTTCTTGAAATCAAAGGGAGCAGGACCCCTTATTTTTTAGACCCAGGATCATGGGTGCATTATTTCCTACCACGGTCTAGATTGACTAGAATATGGTTCTCAATTCTAGGTGACTATGTTTTCCAAGGATCCTCTGGTGAACGTGTAAACATGCATCTAACCTCCTGACATTACGCACCCACATCGAAATGAATATATGGATGATAAACGATGGTTTTGCGGACAGGCAGCCGTAAACCACGATAGGTTGACATGTAGTAATACCATCGCTAGCGCTCGTATACCTCGAGTGGTTTACAGAACCGCCTGTTCACATAACAATCATTAGATTAAACCCAGTCATTGCCATACATAACAATAGGGATTATCACTTTGCTCTCTGGCACAAAGGGACTATTATCCTATAGCTCATGGTGTTGATGCTGTATACCACGGATTTGAATCTTAATCTCACCCCTGGAATAAATGTTCATAGGCTTAACATTGGGAACTCATTCTCAATGCCCGTACAAGTATTGCAGTCCGTTCTCCATGGTTTATATTCTGTGGGTTGTCCATTCTTAAGGTGTGTACAGGGGTGAGATAAATACAGAAAGCAACTCGTTTTGGTCAAAGAAGTCATTCTCCAACTCGTTTGAATGCTATATGATATTCACTCGGCTGTCACCTCGTTCATATCACTCCGCATCAAACTCGTGGAGAACGACGACTTTGACCAAAACTTGTTGGTTTCTTCTTTAGTATACTACAGTTATGGTATCTGGCAGGTTTTATATGATGGGTCATGGCATACATTACCAATGGGGACTTTGTACACGATGGCTAATAAAATCTAATATTACAAAGTTTAAAGCGCAGCTGAATATACTTCAAATGTTTTTTTTTATAAGCTTTAAAAGACATAATACGCCGTTAGGTAAGCGAGGGATGGATAATTCTTAATACATGTACTTAAGTTTCATATCAAACTAGTTGTGAAAATAGACATACATGTGCGTATGGGGTAGAGGTAGGGTGGGTGGCTTACACACCGGAGCAGTCTAAAAATAACCCGTACCTTTATCAGGTTCCAGTCACCACACACAAAGTGCGAGAAGAATGAACCCGAGAAAGGAGCTACTTCCGGAAGTTACGTGACGCGGCCACCAGAGGTCGCAAGGTTCGCGATGCATTGTGGGAGGCAGGTGAACTCCATTTGCTGGCGCCTTTGTATCCGCCTCACCCCATCAGTGGGCCCTCTAGCGGACTGCACAGGAACTAACGCCTCTCCATTACGGCCCATATTGAGACCGGTTCTATTTCTCATTCCCCCCCCCCCCCCCCCACCCCGCTACTATCCTTGTGAAAGTAAACGTCAATGAAACCACATTATCAACAGGGGATACCGAACTTCACAGATAGGCTCGTTTCCATCGGCCGACAAGCACCGTGTAGATTTCTTGTGTTCTTCTAAATAGTCTATTTCCATTGGCCATCACCGATATACAGTCAGGAACCACTGACGGACATTAGTACTGCTGACATAAAGTGGAAATGGGCTATTAGGAGAACACAGAAAATCTACACCATGTTTGTTGGCCAATGGAAAAAGGCCTATAGGAGGTGGATGCGGTAAAGGCGGGGTTCATGTCTCCCAGTAACCCGCTTCCTCAATATATATATATAGGTTTTTTAATAGGTTTTGAAAATCAAAATGTAGGTTTTTCAAGGCCAAAAACATAGGCTTTTTATAGGCTTTTAGGGTTAATGTATTCAGCATGATGGGGTGAAAATATAGTGAATCGCTTAGCTCTTGATTTCTGAAAAAGGTTTACCTAGTATTAAATTACAGGCCGTCAGGATATCTGGCTCATCAGGTCATACCCAGTCAAATGTGTAAATTTAACGTTTTCTCCGCTACATCCACTCTTATTAGGTAAAACAGAGAAATTTACACATGCTTGGTTTACATTGGCAATGTACTGAAAAATATGCTTTTCTTCAATTTAAAAAAAATAAGGACGGTGACCTATGTATTTGAATTTGATATTGTAGTACTATACATCTACTATATTCTCTGATAGTTTCGAGAAGTTTCGAGAGGTTTTACCATGTGAAAATCAACGTTTTAGAATTTCCATATATTCTTTTGTAATATAATCATAATATTGATCTCCAAATCAAAAATTTTATTTATACGCACGGTGACCCCCCGATTTCAAAGTTAGATATATGTTCCACAACACGTGCAGATAATCATATTTAATTTTCAGGAAATTGATATGGGTTTTAATTCTCAAGCCAAATTGTCCGATATGCCTTTAAATCTTTATTTCCATTCGATGTCAAATGCATCGGAAAGCGATCATTGTTTGAAGAAAAAAGAAGGAATCACTGAGAGGTGTCTCCCTCAATGCCCTTCCTCTAATAAAACAGTGAAACTTTCAATGCAATCAGCTGAGATTAATCAGTATTGGTGCGACCAACGTCGTGCAGGGTTCAAGGTCCAGCGAGGGGCACAGACCAGGGTCAAAGGTCACGGCGCAGGCGCGCGCACAGATAGCGTGGGACTTCCGGTGAGCCGGTCGATAACAAGTGGCGTTCGCGTGTCTGATTGGTTGGCTGCGTGCTGTGCTGCCCCCTGTTGAGGCATGCGCGTGTTACGGTGGGGGCTTGTGAGAAGGGCGATAAAAAGTCACTATAGGGCTTGGCTTATACGTGCACACTCACTAGAGGGCGCCACTAAAGATTTTCCTATATTAGGCCACTCAAAAACCCCACTTGTTTCTCATCACCGCGCGCATCAGAAAAAACGATTCTAGAAGATTTTTTTGTTATTCATAAATAAGATGAACCTCGATAGAAATTATGAAAAGTATGTGTATTTAGTATCAAATTAAAGCTCCTGATGTCCCAGATGCATTAAACGTATACCCAGTAAAAATCTGGAAACTCCGCGTAATTGCAAACCACGCCTAAGTGCACACTTTGGCCCGCATCGGAGGCTGTCCGCTTATGCGGGTTTTTACTGTATGTCTGAAGCCCATTTTATGACACTTCAAAAGCCATCTTTGATCTAGCTAAAAAAACAAATAAAAAAAACCAACGCCCTCGTCATATTTTTCATGGCTTGGTGATGAGAAACAAGTTTGTTTTTTAGTGGCCTTTTGGGCATACAGGTTCACCACTGATCATAGAGGGAACCTGTGAAAGTTTACAGTCAGGCCTCGTAGCCAAGCTAATTTGAATAGCATATCAATTCGCAAGGTGAAGCCGCATGAATTACGTTACGATTCAAATGAGATGGGATTGAGCTCTGACCGTAAACTTGAATAGGTTTCTGAATTTATCTGATCCTTCACATAAACTAATTGGCTAACAATTGTGACATACCGGTAATCCCCCATTGGGTATTTTCTTCCATATACTCCATGGGCATTGAGTATGAGTTCCCAATATTACTAGATAATTCCCAATGTTTCTAGATACTCCATGGGCACTGAGTACGAGTTGCAAATATTACACTAGTCTATATGGAGGGGTGGGGGGGGGGGGGCACCATGGGTGAGATAATAGCCTATTATTGTATATCTATACATATAGGTAACATAGTACAAGACAGTTGCACCAATAGTCCTTATAGCACCTTTATCCATGCTATAGGTTGTACATTGATCTCTTCACATTGACTTTAATACAATGGGTGGTTTAGAGCAACCCTCCTTGTTTCCTGATAATGTGAAGTCCACCCGTATTAAAAACTGGGGCGCCTGTACATTCTGGACCCATCCCATACACTATATTATTATCCACCGAATACAAGGGGTTCACAGATAACACATAGGGAGTTTTTATGGACATACCCGGCGCATACGGATATGTTGTATCCTCCGGGTGGCGCATACGGAAAAATAGTGCGTACCGAAAAATAAAAGATACAATGAACTGATATCGACATGCACTTGTCCAGAAAAGGTGGATAATAAAGACAATATAGACTGGTTTCAGAAAAAAACGGTTGTATGCTCCTCGGAGTTATCTCTAAGCAATATCCTCGTATACGCTCGGACATTACTGCGCTTCAACTCCTCGGAGCATACGGCCCCTTGCATCTGAAACCAGTCAATATTGTGTATCTCTCGACCAAATATATCATCATTATCCACAAGATTTCATGAAGATCTACATGTATTTGAAAAGATATTCTTGAACAATTGACTAATCACGGGGAACGTTATGAGGCGAATATTAATCCCTCTTCTACATTTCCCCACATCCATTAATATTGTAAATCCTATTCACTACTTACGAAAATGCCAGGGTTTCTTTCAAAAGAATTACATTCCTTATAGGTGAAAAAGTGCACGACCATAAAAAGGAAAGACTCATTTGAAGTCTACCGCAGCGGCCATTAAAAGGAGCACTCAGAAAATCTGAAGACGTCTTTAAACTAATCAAAATGGAGAGGAGGATGGGGCTCCATCTGAGCTATTAGCTTCTCAACCACCTGTGCTGGGTACGATTACCTGTGAGAAAATGCATAATGAATGATTTTGATCTCGATGTATCTAAGTATCATCAATAGTCTATCGACTATCTACAGTGTATCTGAAAAACTCGGCCATTTGCTGAGAGATGCATTTTCTAAATAAAAAAATAAAAAAAATAAAGTGAATATAGAAGGCAGGGACATCAGTTAAGACACATCTACCGATTTCGGAACATTGATGTACCTTTGTCTGCAACAAAGGTAATTTGTCTCAGGCGAGGCATCCTAACGTAGTCGGCCCTAGTCGGTAGATGTAGACAGCTAGGCAAGGGTCAGCCAACGATTAGTGAACTCCAAACCCCCACCTCCTTGAGATGTTCTTTTGTCGAGTTGTGGTTCGATGTTCCTAAATCGGTCGCCAAAAGTTTATCAACATGTTGATAAATCCAGTCACTCTGGTCGGGTTAAATCCAGAGTCCACTTTGACCCTAGGCTGGTTACCACCTGTGTAATAGTCATTACATTTATCCAGGAATACGCCATCTGGTGAATCTTGGCCGCAGGGCAGGAAATGTTTGTTACTCTCCTGCAGGACCTTCTGTACTGCTTGGAGAGTGTGTTATCTCCTAACCTAGAAGACTATTTTGTTATGTTTGTATTTTTTAAATACAATAAAAATAAAGCTAGGCTTCCTTATCAATTCGTTAAGCTATGCATACATCCTATTAGGTATTTCTGCTATTAGAGCCTACAGCCTACAAAACTACCTGGATCGAGGTGCACCCCGAGTGATCCTGTCTGTGATTTAACCCGACCAACCCCCATATCATAGAAGGGGTTGGTTGCCAAACTATTCTCAACCCTGGTGGTTAATTCCACATTCTACCACCAGGCGGCCTCACAGAGCTGCGTACATTCTGTGGAGTGTCAGCCTCAATACGTGCCAGGATGCGCGTATTACAGCCTGCCGTTAGTGACTGTCCATCGCTTGATGGTTCAAGGTAACTTGTATAAACTGCAGCACAGGAAGTATTGTTGCTGATGCTTGAAGCTAGGACTGTTTGAAATTCACTTTTGACTGAATAAAGAGGCATCTGTTAGCGATCTAATGATGATTGATGGTAACGCCGTTAGTGATCTGGTGATGATTAAATAGACTCGCTAGTGAATACTTAATAGTTGCCTATGATTATGAAATGAATGAATCAGATATATAACTACAGTTTTGTCTGAATAACCAAACACGCATTTTACTTTTCATGACCAGAATTTCATTAAACCTCTAACCCTGTTTATTCGTTATGACACATCTATCTCAAGGCCAGCCAATACATGACCTCGAGATGTCTCTGGACAATATCGAACACTTTCTATGAACGTCACCGAAGTCTCAATTGGAATCGCACATTTATTCAGATTCAAACGATATGAAAAGGGGATTTTATAAATACTACTATACTATAGATGGGAAATCATATTAACCAGGCTATCAATCTTGGTATGGAATGTGTGAGTTGGGATCAAAAAGGCACCAGTTTGAAGATAAATTTTTGTTCTCATTAGCTAAAGTGGATCAGTGCTGCGAGAGTTGGTATCCATCATTTTATGAACCGGGTCCCTGGCGCTTGTTTCTGCAGGCAGCTGGCGTCGGGCATCAATCTTCAGGGTTTTTCCTGAATCAATTCATAAACCCTTGGCTTTTTTTACCAACTGACTATCGATCATACATTTCTTGTGTTGGACCCAAACATATCAATAACTGTAATTAAAATTATATCCCAAGTGTATAGGCTGGGAGCAAAGAGAATACTGTGAGTTTGTGAGAAAAAAAGGGACTCATATCAAACGAACCTTAGAAGATAATCAGGAGATACACAGTAGCATCGCACGCAACATATTTATATCTTATCTGGAGGTATCCGATAACATGGGTATCAAAAATATCTAATTACATATCAAGTCCCTTCCGAGTGTCTTGCCATGCTCCCAGCTAATTGACTTTGGGCCGTGCTAATGTTAATTAACAGAAATCCAATTATTCCATTAATACTGCCGTTTAAAAACACCATCCTAGCAGTCTCTTGTTGGGAATTTGTATTTCGTTAAAGAAATCAATTTATATTCATCACCTCCTAATGAAACTCATTACTGTAAGTGCTGCGAATGCAGCAAGCAAAGTCGATCTTTTCTCTTTTTTTACGATGGATTAATAGTAATCGTGAACGAAACCGGGAGCGAGAGAAATTTGTTTGCTTCCTCAACGAAGTGCACATTTAATCTAACCATGTGATGCTGAGTCTATTTATATTTTATGGCTCTATTCGTCACGGACACAATTAAAGCATTGGCAATTTTGATAGAAGATCCATAACTAATCTGCCGATGCGTTTACAGGGAAACAAGTTTCATCTCAAGAAATAAATCAGCAGTCGGCACACAATGAGCAACATTACTAACTTTCTGTGAACCAGGGGCCTGTTTAATTATCTAGGATCGTACACGAGGACCCTTTTCAATATGTCATAGAGAACAACTTTATTCAAAACTTATAGACGACCTTGTGGATGGCTAATACTGTCATAGTGAACAGACTTAAATGTTATTAAATGGTAACCCTTGTACTAGTTACAGAAAAGGGTCTTCACGCACGATCCTGGATTATTAAACGAGCCCCAGGTGCCTGTTAAATAAACTGGAGGACATATCCTGGCTTTACAATACGATATAACACACGATAAAGGAGAATGTGTACGACCTTTTATAGAATTTGTTTTTAAATGTTGTCCTGGGGCCCGTTGAATAATCTAGGATCGTCCATGAAGACTCTTTTCTGTACCTCATACAAAGGTTATTGTTAAATAATATATTCAAGTCTAATAAAGATGGATAACCACACAAAACCACAATATTTAAGTCTGTTTGCCGAGACAATATAAGCCGTCCATAAGGTCGTCCATAAGTGTTGAATAAAATTGACCCTTATCAATCCTGGGTCTCTATCGCAGACAGAAAAGGGTCTACATGTACGATCCTAGATTACTAAACGGGCCCCTGTTTTCTTTTTTTTGTTAGTTTATTTCAAACCAAATTCTGTTGTACAGTTCTTCCATTTGGAGTGTGCGAATCAGTAGACACAGGTTTCGTGAATTAGTTATGTACAATACGATCATTCATCTAGTGCGAGGTAGGAAAGGAAAGGTAGTAACATTGGAGGTGAGGTGAAGAAAAAAGAGACAGGAGAAGGAAGAAAACCCCCCCCCAAAAAACAACACAATAATAATAGAAGAGGGAAGGGGGAAGGCGGCATGTTCCAGTTGTTAACAAAGAAATTTCATACATGGCCTATGTTAGGCCCATTGAGCCTCTACTTAATAATCGCTTAAAAACGACACTAGATTCCGCCAGCTGCGTATTGGCTGGTAGGGCATCCCAGATATCTAGCCCCCTAAACATGGGAGACTTCTCAAAACTGACCGTTGGATGACAAGGCCTTATAAAGCGGACTTTATCCGAAGACCGTGTTTTTTCATGATGATTAGTTGAAAGGTGAGTAATAAATACAAAATTACCATGATTACAATCTGGGTGGCCGTATTCTCCTTTTAGTTGACGCTTCGCAATCCTCCCAGCGATAGCGAGGAGTTTTCCTACGCGTCAACTACGCGGAGAATACGGCCACTCAGATCGAAATCATGGTAATATTGTGTGTGTATGCCCCTTGGACTGAATTTTACTCTCTATGCGACATACCGTAGCATACGTAAACTCAATGTTAAGACTATGGTATTTTATATAAGGGGTGGGATAATACCACTTACTTGACTGTGTCTCCTTCCAGACCAATGATACGCTTGATGATCTTCTGATCAGAGTTGACTGGCGATCTGAAAGTATAGAAAATAATATCTTTTCAGTGTTATCGTCCTGGTTCTGTGTCCTGTATAAGAAACAATCTGCTTTGAGAATCGCGAAATCATGTACAACACATAGTGGCAATCCATAATGTAGTTACGAAAACGATTTTTTTTGGCGAAAAGTACGATTATAGATTCCTTCTTCATGTTCATACTGTTATAAAAAAAAATACTCTGATCTATTTCTTTACAGCGTGTCAGGATAAGAAATCCTTTTGAAAGAGACGGAGTAATTGGGTACAGGTATTTAAAGAAGAGGATGGTCTCATAAGACTAGACACAAGTTTATGAATTGATCTTTGGAATCGATAAACAATAGAGTAAGTGTGACATATTATTATTGAGATTAACACAGGGTGTTTTCTAACAGGTCCTCGCTTCAGGTAGTAGTTAAGGCCCAACTTTTTGGACTGCCATCCCCTTAGAACTGTGGTTTATTATTGATGGCATAATGACAATAACTAGGGTTATATTTCACAGATCGAGACTATTTAATTCACATATTGCCAGTCACTATATAATGCATCATCAGTGCATGGATGTTTGTTTGTTTGTTTGTTTGGGGAGTTTAACGTCCAATTTGTTCTATTAGACTTACTTTGGGTTTTACTGAATCTATGAGATGAATGTAGGTAGAAATCTTATCCCTACACATTTATCGAGGTGAGAGTTCTTTTACTTCCCACACCACATAGGCATAGTATGACAAGGATTGGCCTTTGATATAGCAGTAAATCCACCACTGCTGGGGGTGAAGGAGAAAAGTGGCTGCAGTGGGACTCGAATCAACAAAGTCTGACAACCTTGGGATTACAAGTCCAGTGCTCTTTACCACTAAGCTAACTCCCTACCCATGCCGCTTATGTAATGCTTGCATGCACGCATATCTGGTCGGGCCCACGAGGAGGCAAGGCGACCAGGAGGGTGGACAGATTGGCTGTTCACCCCAGCAGACCTTACATGGATGTGAGAGAGGGGTATTCAATAGTTAGGTTGGGCACAATGGAAGAAATCTTCTTGAAGCAGCAAATAGAACATAAACCAAATGCTTTATTTTCATCTATTTATTATTTTGATAGCAGCATTCAAGAAGATTCAATTACAATGAGATATCCATGACATTGTTTCTGGAAGAAGGTAAAGGAAGAACATTTTGTAACAACCACCACATACCAGTTCAAACAATAAAGACTTAACGATGAAATTATTGCAGCTTATCTTTTATGGATACTTAGATCCTTCACCAGACAAAAATCTTTTATTGCATTCGATATGTTACAATCGTTCTTCCATGCAAAAGCAGACGACGAAACAGGCATGATGCAACAATGAGGATATTTACAATCAGTTCTTGTGCACAGGTAGTGTACAGCGTCAATGTGATCCAAATGCATTTATCATGTATATTATTTCAATTTGGACAACAGCGGATTCTAGGCATTTAGAATAACACTGGCTGATATGGATTCTCCGGGCCATGGCTATCAATAATCGCAATTCTCTGATTCCCTTTCCAATTTCCTGGCTGGGAAGAGCCAGGAAATGGCGATGGGAAGCGTCCTGTAATAATATTAACTATCGGCTGTCATAATTATACCCGGCCAACTGGGAATTTCTCTTTTTATCGCCCATAATTTATGGAAGGCTGGCGTTCTGGACGTCGGGAGGACGATGAAGAAATGATACAATGAATCGGGCCTGGCTATCTGGAAAGGATTGATCAAGGATGTTAATTGATAAAATGAGTCAAAGACTGGGAGCGAGGAGCTGTTCTGACCTGATTAGGGGAATAATTAGAAGACACAAAGCAATTAGAAATATGGATCAGACTGAAAATTGAAAATGTTTTTCACTGCACCCGTTCACATTACTGGGATGTTTTTCGGAAGGAATACTTGGATGCTGGCATTGTAAGAACCAACGAGATCCATGATGAAATAGAATGAGGAATACATACATATTTAGTTTGGTTGCAAGTTTTTATTTCTCCTTCATGTTAAACATAGTTTGATGTCTTTTCCATTGGCGATACAATAAACAGAGCAACAATGATTTACAGTGGTCGTTATATTGCTTCCATACATTTTTAAAACCCTTTCTTTGTATACAGAACCCTAAACTACCTTAATTCTTAGTACAAAAGTGTTGTTCTCTTTTGTTTTATCATGACTACGGTGAGAGTTAAAAAGGATTTTTCCACTGAGGATGAGGAATCCGAGAACAAAATAAATTTACACACACTACGATCAGAGTGAATGTTCACATTCTATAACTAGAGCAAGGGATTTCCTCTACCTCGTATTATTAGTCGATACCACATTAATATCTTCCGTATGCTGAAGACAAGTTTGGGCAGACAGATAGATATATACAAGACATAAAAGGAGAAAATTATTTCAAGATCATTATATATATATATATATATATATATATATATATATATATATATATATATATATATATATATATATATATATATATATATGTATATATATATATAGGTAACGGCAAATCAAATGTTGAAAAAACGCCCAGTGCTGAACTATACTCTACAAAGAGGAATGCTCAAGACAACTCCTTTTATATCAGCAATAATTTTTGCTATAAAAAAAAATTCAAACTTGTACTACAATGATGGCCCTGTAAGTGAATATTCTGAATAGATGTGGGAAATCTGTCCCAAGGCAGCCATTCACCGCCCTTAGACTAATGTAGTGGCAGTAAATGTTAACTTCGCACATTGGCAGCCAGTACGGAGGGGAGTAATGAATGGAGAGGGTCGGGATGGATAAGCTCTGAGGAGGTGGGCACAGCTGTGCTGGGCAGTGGTCAGTCTCTGAGAGCTACACCATAGCGCCAGGCCAGATGCCCCAGCCTCTCCACCTCCTAGACCCTTCTCCGCATGCAGGGGCCTGAGCCACTCCCAGAACCGCTCTCCTGAGCTGCTCTTGACCTCTGTGGCTAGGGGTCAACATCCTAGCTACTGGAGGAACTCTGACGTCAGGGGGATGGATTCATCAGGGAGCACAAGTATTGAGCTTTTTCTATACCCTGTTTTTTTTTGTCCCATAAGCTTAACACTGGGAACTCGTTCTCCATGCCCCTACGAGTATCACAGTCCGTTCTCCATGATATATATCCTGTGTGCCTGCATGCCTATTCTTTTAATGTGACCAGGGGTGAAATAAATACAAAAAGCAACTCGTTTCGGTCAAAGTTGGCATTCTCCAACTACACATGTAGTTTGAATGCTATGCGATATAAATAATGTTATGTGATATTCACTCGGCTGTTGCCTCATCCATATCCCTCTGCATCAAACGGCGACTTTGACCAATATTTGTTGGCTTCTTCCTTAATTTTGCCATCATTCAGCCTTTTTACTATATGTATGTGAATTAATTACTAGATCAATTATCTTTAGGCATGAAAAGGCTGCTATCATTAGCTACCATACAAGCATGCAACGCATGACCTACAGCTGACACATGAGTTTTGTTTAATAATCACCTCTAAATCAGGGTTCTTATGAAAAGTGGTGGTCTAGGCATTTTAAAAAAATGTCACACTCATATCACCTGTAATTACACTGCTATCGTCACCTTCTTTTATGCCTGAGAGATACCGGGAAAACTTGGATTATATGTCCTTGTTGGTCATGGCATGGGACTGAGGGCCAGTGTGGAAATTCAAACTACTGTATTATTGGCGTAAATGAGGCTAAATCAAAATCATCTTTGTTTGACACAAGTTAAAGAAATTGCATATACTGAATATGAAAAAGTGGATTTCAACGAGAAAATAGAAAACTGACATCTCTAACAGGATTGTCAGTTGGGGTGAGGAATAAAAGTGGAAATATTTTCAAAGTATGATTTATGCCTCAGAGAGACTGTGATATCATAGAAAACACATTAGGAATGGGGCTGAGGGTCTGTGGGTAGGTTCGAACCACTGTTTTATTGGCGTAAACTTACACTGTCATTGTTTTATACAAGAGAAATCAATTCCTAAACTGGAAATGAAAAATTTGGATTTCCATAGAAACCTGTCATCCCTACTCTTACCTTCACCCCTTTCCGCTACATACTGGGGGAAGGGATGTAATACTTGATCCTTTTAGTGGAGACTTGAGGGGAAAAAATCGATCTACTTAGCCCAAAAACATGGCTGGGGAAGGTGGAGAGCCACTACTTACTGATGAGCGACTGTGAGCTCTTCTGAGCTGCTCTAAGGCGAGCCTCTCGTCACGTGACCGAGCTGGACGCCAGCCATGACCTTGAGGAGGACGGTCAGAGATTGACCCTGAGGGCTGGATGATCCTCTGACCTTCACACATGACCCTGACCTCCAGCGCACACACACCGAAGAGCGTTTGGAATCTGTGATCTGATTGGTGAATTAGGGGAGCGGCGCAGCGTATGGTCATCAGACTGCTGAGCTCAAGGGGAAATACACAATGTTATGATTTTGTTCTGAGTGGACGTATTCTACTCGTAGTTGATACGTAATAAAACTCCGAGCGATAACAAGAGTAATGCGTAGTGTGAACTAAAAGGAGAATACGGCCACATAGATCGAAATCATGGAAATGTTGTATTTATTACTCATCTTTCGACCAATTATTGGAAAATGTCTTATTGATTATTAGACACTCGATGTAAGCGCCGTGCATTGTTTATATAAAATTGTTCCTAATTTGCCCGTGAAAATGCCGTATTTTACTGAGTAGTATACGGAAAGTCGTATTCTACTCAGTAGCAATCTGAAGGCTCCATACGTTTAGTATGGAGACTCCCTATTAGGTGGGTTATAAAGTCTAGGACTGTCGTGATAGGTGAGAAGTGACGCTTCTTAGTGTCTGGCGCCGTAGAAACGTCTAGAGCCGTCATTTGACAGTGAGGTAGAAGGAAAATGACGAGGTGAGAAAAAGATACGAGAAGCTAGTAGAGACCGCAAAGTTCCCACCTAAGATTTCCAATAAGCGGTAGTGGTACTAGTAGTAAGGCAACTTAATCCCAGAACGTCAAATGATGTCGCTACAGACTACCACTGACTACATGTTGACTTACTTCTGACACAAACTATGCAGGAAATCTTTGTAGAAAATCAATATCATAATTTCGTGACTGCAGAATAGAGACAAGTGATCGTATAATTTTGGTACAAACTGCCTATACTTGGACATATGACCCCGTAGCAATATTAGTGTAATGAATGACCTCCTGGGAGCTGATTTTAGAAAATAAAAAGAAATAATGAAAAAAGGAATAATGAAAAAAGCCACATAAGGATCACATGTCCTTATTGAAAAGGGGAAGATCTCATATACCCACCAAAAAACGAAGCTTTCTCACTATAGCATGATATAACGACAAGAACTGCGTACATGTGCTATATATGTTACTATAAAGTCACAACCACTCTGGATGTTAAGATACACCGGATATAATAATAGTTGGAAGCATTGGAATATTGCTCATAATATTATAGGAGAAACCTATGAAAGTTTAGTGTCAGAGCTCATATCCCATTGAGTTTAAATCGCACGTTAAGTTAGATATCAATTCCCACGGGATGGGATTGAGCTCTGGCCCTAAACGTCAATAGGTTTCTGAATTTATCTCACCTTCTTAGTAACTAATGAGCTAGCATTTTTGACTTAATCCCCAATTGAGTATTTTTTTCTAAATACTTAATGGGTGTTGGACACGAGTTCCCAATATTAAGTCTATGAGGAAAAATACCAGGGGTAAGATAAAGATTGAATTCTATGTATGAATAATGGAAATAAAAGCTGCTAAAACTACAACAACAAAAACAGAAATGAGAAAATTCCGCCAATTCTTAAATTTTCCCTCCAATGCAAATTTCATCTACATACGCGTGCTTCCCCAGCGCCCCCCTGTGGGTGCTCCACTAACGACTTCCGGTCTTTACCACTCACGTGACGGTAGAAAGCCAGGGCCGCTTTAGTGTGTGCATCCGCCGGCAGGAGGACTTCCGGGGACTATGTTCCCTGGCGGAGCTACATCCGGCGGAACCGGCGCTCTTCTTTTGATGGGTTTCCTGTGGCAGCTCAGCCACGCCACTGGAGGTAGGTGGGGGGGGGGGGGGGGGGGGAGCAGGTGTCAGAAACATAGCGCGCCAATACGAACACCACTATCCCTACAAGACGCGATTCCAGCCCTGGTCGAATTCGACGACACTATCGCAAACGCCTGGAGATGGAAAGGGGAAGGTCTGGCTGGGGAAATAAATTTATTTATCAAAATACTTTATGACAATGAAATACGATATTTAACATGTTTAAGAATGGATTATTAAATATGTATTAGATAACGATAAAATAATGATAAAATGAGAGTAATAAACGTACGAATATAATGAAGTAGGGTGAAATTTTCTGTATAGAATAAAAAGAGGAATATATAAGACACTATGGAATGTGAATGGAATAAAATAAAGGAGTGGGTGGGTGGGGTAAAAAAATAGATACGCTGTGTATGGATAATGAACGTGAGAAGATGGCGGAAGTGGTGAGGATGGGAGGTGGTGTCCGGGGTTGGTGATATAGTGAAACCCCAGTGAGCCAGCCTAGACCAATACGGCTGCACCCATATGTAATATAACCATGATCTTGATCTGCTTGGTCGTATTCTTAGTCTAGTTGTCGCGTAGTAAAATCTGAAAGATAGCGAGGAGTATTGCATAGTGTCAACTACAAGGGGGAATACGACCATGCAGATCAGAATCATGTTTGCCACTCCAACATAACTATTTCAACCAACTAAAGAAAACATCTATTCCATTTAGAATATCAACACTTAACGTTACTATAGAACACATAGTGATTGCTAGTTCCACCATCAACCTCCAGGGAATTGGAAGAGAGCGCCAGTGTAGTCGGGACACAACCACTATTATCTACTGTTATAATCTATAGATAATTGTAGAGTTTTCAGTGAACTCCAACGGAACGAAAAAATAAAAAAACTAATTGTGAGACGAAGTTATGTCAATCCCCAAACATTATTTTCAATAAAATCGTCGGGGGGCACGATGGCCGCTGCCATAACACAATAGCAATGTGCCCTATAAGGAACATTGAACTCATTGAGTACATTTCCAAGAGATCAGCTTTTCCTCACTGCATTAGACTGGCACAAGTCCCTGCACCCTATGGCTACCCCTCCACCTACCTTTCCCCTCATTGTCGGGATTCTTGGGCCAGTAAGGCAAGTACACATAATACAATGAACTTTATTCTGATTTTCTTCAATCATTTAATGAGTGTTAATAAACAAAGACCTGAGCAAGTCTATCCCTGCATTAAGCTGGGAATTACTCGGGTATTAACTGCGCTCCCAACACAGCTGTTGTCTTAGCCTAATCCGCGTGACATGGATTAACATCCCACTCTTACCCCCAGCACACACCTAGTACTACGAGCTGCTCGTCGTAAGGGATCATGTGGCTCCAGGAGCTCCGTATTTACACCGAGTCGCTCCTGTGTCACCAACATCTGCTCCAAAGCTTTATCCACGGAGAGAAGGCCAAGCTTTTAGCCCTCCGATATTTTTTTAAACTTTTATTAAACCAGGGTAATACTCAGTCGGACGACTGGTTTCAATGTATTCTTCCAAGCAATCACAATGTAGTCTTCCAGCCAATCACAATGTATTCAAAGTATGCTGGTACGGTTTTTCATACGACCATACTGTGGCGGAATGTAATTAATACCAATACTGCAGCAGAGGTTGGTATTATGTATGTACCCATATACATTTGTATATATATAAATAATAATAATAATAATAATAATAATAATAATAATAATAATGATAATAGTAATAATAATGACAATAATAATGATGATGATGATGATGATGATAATAATAATAATAATAATAATAATAATAATAATAATAATAATAATAATAATAATAATAATAATAATAATAATGATAATGATAATGATAATATTGATATATTTCATCGTTGTTATTATACTGTACTGCCATTGGAAGTTCTCGCCTACTGACCAGAAATAGATTGCTCAATAAAATTTTAAAAAAAGAAAGTTTATTATAATGCAAGATCTTTAGATCTCGACAGAAATGTTAAAATATGAGCTGTGGTAGATGCTGAAGTAATCACCACCAGTAGCTGCATGTGGCCTTTCCTATGCCTCGCCATTTGATAGTAGTTTAATGGCGACGATTCAGCTGCCTCCAGATGTAAATCGATCCCAAGTTAAAATAAATCTTCCTTGGAAGATTTCAAATCGAGCCATCCTTAGGGGATATTCTTCTGTGGCACCGCCACCTGCAGTGTGCGTTCAGTTTGCATTCATTTAAAAAAAGGTGTTACCATCCACTTCATGAATAATCGATTAGCTCATTAGAACCGTTGAGACCGCACAGGAGTTTATAATAGCAGGCGTCTACAAACATTGGTGCTTCGATAGTATCGACGGAATAATTAGCAGCGGGAAAAAAGGCACCAGTGAGAACGAAACATTCTGGAAGGGGAATTCTTTTGTTTAAACTCAACACTTGCTTTTCTAATTGATTACTTCTCACTTGGGAAGTGATTTATTTTGAGATTTGTATGCATATTTTTTATTACATAATTGACACTAGACATGCGCGATACGCGTGCATTCCGCCATCAGACGTGGGAGTGGTGCCATCTGGTGGAGGCTTTGTAGGGGGTGAGACTGCCCCGTGACACTATACTCCCTCTAGTGGGAGGATGAAGAAGCCAGTCACGACACACAACGCTCAGAGCACAGAGGTACCAGCGAGAGACTGAACAAACCCAAGCAGAGATCACATAACTTATCTGATGATATTAATTAAAGGCAAATCCTAAAATTCACGGTGGCGCAACCTGGTGATTTTTTAGAATTGTCAATTATCAGTAAAAACTGGTTCTTTTTGAGTCATTCTAATTCCAAATGAATAGATTTAACGTTTTGCCCAGTTTATCCAATCTTAATAGGTAGAATAGGCTAAATAACATTTGTCCGACTTACATAGGAAATGTACTGGCATTTTTTTCATTTCTTTCAAAAATATAAGGACCTATGAATACTAAAACTTAAATGTGTAGTAATATAAATCTGCTATATTCTGTGAAGGTTTGAGGAAAATGCCATGATTTACTATGTGAAAAGCAACTTCTTAGAATCTCTAATATAATATTTTCACAATATCCATCTCTAAATCACAAACTAGCATGGTCACCCCCGATTCATAAGTTAGATATTTCCTCTAAAACAGTATGATATCATATTCAGTTTTCAGGAAAATGGCATGCATATGGATTTTAATTGCCAAATTGTACGATATGCCTTTGAATCTTATACTCACCCCTTTTCGTCTATCAAAAGATGCGCCTCACCTGGATTTTAATGTTCGATGCTTTGTAGACCCAACTATATATTTTCACCCTGGCAACATATAATTGCTGTCTTGGTATGGCGCTTTTAATGCTGGCTTTGCAATAGAAACGGTTTTCTACAATTGGCCATGCAGGTGCCAACAACTCCAAGAGTAATTTGAGAGGAAATCGTCTCCAATATGGAGACTGCACAGATTTGCTGTTCATTCGTTTGATATCCGAGTCCGTGTTGGGTTCTCAATAAGAGCCTCAGGGGGCGCTGTGAGAATGAGACGCAGAGACTGGTGGGTTTTAATGAAACTAATCCATCATAAGCTAGTCTCAAATTGTTATGTTACCGTTCAGCGAGGTCTAGCGGTGCGAAGCTTAGTTAAGTCCAATACACATCTACCGATTACGGAACATTTATGTACCTTTGTCGGCAAGAAATGGACGGTAATTTGTCTCAGGCGAGGCATCCTAACGGAGTCGGCCATAGTCGGTAGATGTAACACAGCCCGGCAAGGGTCAGGTAATGATTAGTGAACCACCTCCTTCAGATGTTATTTTGTCGCCGACAAGTTGTAGTTTCCATGTTCCTAAATCGGTTGCCAAATGTTTATCAACATATTGATAAATCTAGTCGCCGACAACTGAACATTGGTATATGGCGCTTGATTGGGTGGCCCACATGGGCCGAGGTATTATGTAATTTGCCTTGGATAAGTTCACCGACTCCGATTTGGGAACCAATCGTTCAATCCTGAATCAGTAGATGTGTATTGGGCTTTAGATCGTGGCTCGGTCAAACGCTGGTCAGGGTGTTCATTGTCATCTCAATGTGTTCACAGTTAGAGTGCGAGTGTCGGGTGTGAGCGCAAGGCTGTTGTTTTCCCACATGATATGAATGTTGTGACAAAGTAGGGTATTGTTAGGAAGAGTCTGGGGGGTCTAAACTTTATAGTTGATAATCGTCTGTATTTCTCAGAAGATAAAGATAGGTATACTATTGTCCGGTCTACCTATAGGAGCAAATGCTATGTTCATCATTGATGAATGAGCATGTAATTATGAATAAATAACAATCAAAAGGAATTAGATATAGTCAGTCAATGGACCATTTCAGTAACCCACTTGCCCCCAGTTAACTTGCCCTTTCTGCAACTACCTGAGTCTAGGATCGAAACATATCAAACACAGGTAGGTCAATGAGGAATTTCGATCTCAATTGATTGGTCATGGTCCGCTGGGAATGCCTCTAACACCCTGAGACACTGGACCTCTGCCCGTTCACAATACCACAGAGTATAGCACACAGATAGTGATGGGATAGGTGTTTTGCTGTATACTGGAAGTCATGTTAGCACTCTAACCTTCAGGCAACGTATATAGGCCATGCAAACATGCTCTAAAAAGAAATCTACACCTAATCCATGACCATTATCCTATAATATCAGACCACCGTTAACTAAATACCCACCTAACCTTCATCCGCCAACCGCAACATTACAATATTTCCAATTTCTTTCTATATCCATGGTATGGACGAATATGTACACTCCGTTTTGCAATATCAACGATTGTATGTGTGGTTGAACTTCAATTTAAAAAGATGATCAACAGACCTCTGACAGGGTCCATGTAACATGTAGCATGTCCTTGGTGGTTGATTATATTAACCATCATCTCGCAATCAATCTACTATAGAGGAGACCTATGAAAGTTGAGGATCAGAGCTCGTATGTCATCGAGTTTGAATAGCGTAGTAATTCACAAGGCAAGCCGCATGAGTTATGTAGCGATTAAACAATATGGGATCGAGCCCTGGCCGTAAACTTGAATTGGCTTCTGAATTTATCTCACCCTTCACATTGACATTGACATGCTAACATTTGTAACAAAATCCCCCATTGGATATTTTTCCCAAATATCTCACTGCGCGAAGCAATAGCTGAGTACAGTGAGTAGCAGACCTGACCGGAGTGGTATAAACCTTGACCAGGCTAGCTCGAGTTCCGTTTAGAATTTATCCTACCCTGTCTCCACAACTTTATGACATTAGGAAATATGCAAACACTCACAGAAATCCATTTATAAATACATAAATTGCCATGTTTGACATCTGTCAGAATTTTTCTCTGCAGCCAGAACTATTTTCAGAGGTGAATAATTCCTGATCGCTGATTGGTCATTTTTTATATTTCTTTAGGTACATAAAAAACACTTTATGTCATGGCATGCCACATAAAATTTCCCTATGTTAGGTCTATGGCGTCTTTTAATTAGGGATAGGATAAAGTCCAAAAACGCAGACAGGAAACTTGCTCGTATATCATAAACACTCCGGTGTTTCATAACACAGTAATTGAACTCCCGACGTTTCATGACGCTATAAATATGGAAACTTCCGGTAGAAGTCAGCAAAGGCTAACTGGTGAACGTACATCATCAGGGTGACCACTGACTGACCTCTACGTGACCTTGCCATGTACTTCAACCCTCTTCAGAGGTCACACAGAAGGTCGTGCGCTCACTGATGGGTAGAGGAGCAGAGATGGTAAAGGCCGGTAAAAGGGTCATCAAGGAGTTGACCCGAGTAGTTCAGCGCAGTCACTGACATCTACTCCATCACTCCGGTAGGTGGAGCATGAGTCACAGCCCAAATATGGTCAATTACTCATCACACTGCAAGTCTACGTCACTATGTGGGTCAACAACGTTAGAATCAGATATATAATGAAACGTGTCATAGAGAAGATCTAATTCCGATTATTCAGATAAATATTTGAAGTGTTCATAGATTTAAAGCCAGCGATTTCTGCTCATATTTCTCGGGACGTCGTCGCTACACCCCGTGAGCCTCCAAGAACTGAACTACCATGAAGCGTAATTCTATGGGAATTCCGGTTATCGGACTAGACAGTGGCGCCCTACAGTAGTAGGCCTGTACAACATATTACTATAAACCCATGCCGTATATACTGTAAATACAACACCGTTTCGCCATATAACGTAAAAATACTGTACATTAACACTGTTCCGTGCGGAAAATACGGAACATCTTCCCATACACGTTGACTAAAATATTAGTTGTTAGGCCGAAATGAATTAATGATTTTTTCCCCTAATTTCGGGTATATAGTAAATATGGAACGACCTACCATGCTTGTACAAGCCACAAAACTCGATAATAATTTATAATATGTACGGAACTTGGCGAGAACGCCTCTTTCCGTACGAATCGTAAATCATCATCTAGTTTTGCAGCTTATACAGCATGGTCAGGACGTTCTGTATAAAGAATGAAGGATGAGCTTATCAGACAATCTAAAAATGGTCAAAAATATCAAAGGCAGATTTTCAAACCTTGAAAAAACAATATAACACATGTACCTTTTCAAGCTTTACACAAAATGATGCCCATTCTCTACAAAATCACCTCTTCTTGATGCAACTATATTGCTGTGGAAAGGAAAACATACAAGCAATGCGGAGAGGAGAAAAATTATCTTAAAACATCTTATGACCCATACCTTTTCTCTGCCACCAGTGAAATGAGAATGAAGAGCCTAATGAGACCAAATAAAATAGGCAGATGAGACCCACTATTTGCGTCTTAGCTAACTTTGCAGGGGACATGGAAACAAAAGGAAATCACTGACCTAAGGGTCTGAATCCTCGATATGGTAAGCAACATAACGGAAACAATTTCTGACAGAGAACATAAAGCAGATACCCAGATTTTCCTGGTTCTACTTCTCATAAATGGTGCAGGAAACAGAAAACACCTTCCTCAGCCTCTATAGCAGACACAGGAACCAGGGAACACACAAGCCTCAGCTAACTTCCCAATTTATATTCCTAGAGCAGTCCCAATATGTGACAGTATTCGCCGAGGAGCTTTCCCAGAAGTGAGCCTCGAATCAGAAAACACACTTGTCAGTACCGATCTACTCCAATCTTGGCCGATGAGGAACTGCTGGAAAAAATACCCAGAAAAATAATCAAGGCCCACCACAGAATGACTTTGCATGCAGCGAGCGACTTCTTCCAGCGGCAGAGACTTCAATATCCGGTCTAATTCCCAGGGAAGGAATGACCTAGTCAATTTCTCTCCGGTCTCTCTATCTTTCTTGCATTTCGGAATGCGCCGAATTCAATGCATTAGGCAATCCTGGGGCAGACTATATTGCAGGCATTTGAAGAGCACATAGTAATTGCAGGTAGGTACTAACACTTACTGTAGGTTGAGAGCATCTGGTGTTATAGAATCTGGGCTATCTACAATTATAAACTATGGTCAGCTCTCGCTGTAGGATTATTAACTGCGTATATTTTTTTGGGGGTTAGAATATTATGAAATATATCCATTTGACTAATGTGTAAGTTTACATAGCTTCATAGTTATCACCAGGGCAATATATTACAAACAGGTCATACCGTAGGTTAAATGCATTATATCTTAAAGGCTATTACCAGGGATGAAAGTCGGGACTGATGAAAAAGTCGGAAACAAAAACACAAAAAAAACTGGGGCGTATTCCCCCCCCCCCCTCCCCGTGCCGTCAAACAAAATTTCAGCACTTGACGGAACTCTGACAGCGGTGTCAACGGCTCTTGGCGCATTTAACTGCCGTCAAAGTACTGACTGTGCCGGTTTCCCCCGCGTGTGCGTCAATGGAGGTTTATAACGGCCTATGGAGGTTTATACGCCGTTGGTGAGAGTCTGCTGCCAGATTTATCTGTCACTTCTTGGAATTGAGTTTTATTCTATGATTTTCATACTTTGTTAATGATCATATTTCAAGATGCAGAAATTTCTGATTTCCGTCAATTGTCGGCGAACTTGCATCCCTGTTATTGCCATTACTACTTGACGGAACTCTGACAGCGGTGTCAACGGCTCTTGGCGCATTTAACTGCCGTCAAAGTACTGACTGTGCCGGTTTCCCCCGCGTGTGCGTCAATGGAGGTTTATAACGGCCTATGGAGGTTTATACGCCGTTGGTGAGAGTCTGCTGCCAGATTTATCTGTCACTTCTTGGAATTGAGTTTTATTCTATGATTTTCATACTTTGTTAATGATCATATTTCAAGATGCAGAAATTTCTGATTTCCGTCAATTGTCGGCGAACTTGCATCCCTGTTATTGCCATTACTACATGCTAAAGGCAGTAATACTGTAGATTACAAACATTCCATACTATAGGCCAACCAAGTACATACTGTACACAATAAAGAATTTATACTCTAGATAATAGTCACTTGATAATGTACACTAGAGCATGTTTATAATGTAGGGTAAAATAGAAAATACGGTAACCTAAAAGCAGGTTAAAATAACGGCAAAAGTTAGATTATACCTAGTGCCAGTAGTCAATACTGTAAATCATAAGCAGTTCACACAATGAAATTAGGCCAATACAGTTAATATTGAGTCAATAATCAGTAAATATCGTAGGCTACAGCCCATACAACCGATATGAAATGCTAACTGCAATCCATTCTGTAGACAATAAGCAATTCAAATTGTATACGATAGGCGAAGCCGCAAGAATTACGTAGCGATTTAAACGATATGTGATCGAGTTCTGGACCCTAAACTTGAATAGGTTTCTGCATTTATCTCACCCTTCACATTGCCAATAGGCTAACATTAACAGAGTCCCCCATTGGATATCTTTTCTAAATACTCCATGGGCATTTGATACGTACGAGTTCTCAATGTTAAGTCTATGGGGAAAATATACCAGTGGTGAGATAAAAGTACTATCCTATATTATTAAACGGGCCCCTGCAGGAACAGCTTAGCGGTGGTAGACTGGCTCTAGTCCTTGCATCTTATGGTTACCCCTCCACCTACCTCACCACTCCTTCCAGGAATACAGGGGCCCGTTTAATAATCTAGGATCGTACATGTAGACACTTTTATGTATGCCATAGGACGATGTTGGTAAATTTTATTCAAGAGTTATGGACAACCTTATGGAGTGCTAATACTGTCTTAGCGAACAGACTTAAATATCATTAAACAATAACCCTTGTACAAGGTACAGAAAAGGGGCTTCATGTATGATCCTGGATTATTCAACGGGCCCCAGGTTGGACTCCTGGACCAGTCAAACTGCAACATATTTTATCTTAATTTCTTTTTTGTTTGTAATATTATCTGTTATTGAACATATTAATGAATGTCCATAATCAAAGACACGAGCAAGTCTACAGCGGTAGCTACATACATGTACGCAGCGTGGTTCGGGACGAGGGCAGGAGTCACTCAGGCGCCTGTCACTCGGCTGACGAGCGCCTCCCCGCATCATCGCCAATCTGCTCGGGTGAACTCGCCCGCTATTTCCGGGCACGGGGTGAGCAGCTCATTTCCTGGCGGGCGGGCGGAGCGGGCCGGGGGAGCCACGGAGACGTGGCGGGGCTGTGGGCTTATGAGGCCGGCCTTCTTCAGGGCTGACAGCTACATTACGGGACGAGCCCTACCGCTATACGACCCAGGCCTGCGAACCGCGCGGGCTTTTGTTGAACGCCTGTCCCAGAGTATGATTATTTCAGAGAAAAGGCAGTCAGAGATATGGCTGTGGCCTATATCATTATGCCTATTTTGAGCTGCTCTTTAGAGAAGGCATGCAACTACGAGGATACTGCCATTGGCGCCATACATTTACTGTGCATGTGACATTTTTACTCAAAAGTTAAGGCTTACCGAAAGTTAAAGTCGTACTTATACCAGGCAAATCACGGATGATAGAAATGTATAGAGACAATGGGAGAGAATGATGGATAGATTTGATTTATATAATCTACGAGCAAACAATACTTTGTTCCTTGCGATTTGTCAACGGTGAAGTATATTACCTGCTTTTGTTCGTAAATTCAATATAGAACCCTTGATGCGGTCTATAAGGTGAATTGAAATGTCAGTATTGATTCTATAAGCGACATATAAATGATCCATATTTATCCTCCTTTTCCATGCATGCTAGTTGTGATCAGAAAAAAATGAAATATTGAAATAAAATTGTAATAAACTCAATCTCAAACGAGTGGCATCTAGATTTGATCGTACCCCGTTTCCACGGTTTTTTTCAATATTAGAAAGTAGCGACATTAACAACACTTTATGTCACACCCATGACATAAGCAAACCATAAACAAATCCCAAGTTAAGCCTATGGCGTTTTTATTAGGGGTAAGATAAAGGGTTTGTACATTGGAGTGGGGAATTAAGGTATCAAGGGGAAGCTCAGGATTTTACATATGTTTTTTTTTTCACAAAATGGTTTTTTTTTCACAAAATCTTCTTTCGTATATTTTACACAAGGAAAAATAAGTTGAAAATGAAAATATGAATTTCAAACTGGCGTCCCTGTTCTTTGGGGATATTTCAGCAATTTTTTTAAATTTTTTTAGGGGGGGGGGATGCTGGGATCCCAGGATAGCGACAGAAAAAAAAACTGTTGGTACTGATATACGATACCCGCACTGCTAACTCGAGAAGTAGTTGAGGCAAAAACGTGAAGGATTGTGTTCTGCCCCCGAGCAAGCTTTTCATAATCATCTGACCAGGCCTCGCCCATATTATGTCTCATAATACAGATATAGTAGACAACAGGGTAATTCCTACCCTAGCGGTGATAGAAAACGGCGGACATTGTACCGTGGGCATTCCAAGACTCCACTCTTGGGGATAGAGAAACCGGTATGAACCGGTAAATACGTCCCAGGGACGGTACGCCACGTCACGTGCGTCATGCGGTCAGTCCATCCACCACATTTACAGTGCCCTGGCCCTACACGTAGGTCGCTAAGTACCGGATTACGGCATGTGGTCATGGCAACGGAAATAAAGCCCTTTTACGACATGTCGTAAAGAGACCAGATTCCTTTCTCGAGAGACTTGGTAGTGAGGCAGCTCGGACATAATTGTCTCTGCTATGTGGGGTTCCGGTACATCCTAGCTTCAATGTCTGGGTGGATAAACAAAGGTTACGTGAAATTCGTGTGACAGTTAATTAATCGGTGCGTGGTAAGTTCCCCTTCAGTACACTAGGGAGTAGGTTTTACGGTGGATGACACGTTTAGTGCCAGGCGAGGAACTGCCAATCACTAACTTTTAGCCACGCCTCTTCTGATGAGTTTTGATGAATAGGGCATCACCAAACACTTCCAAACTGCTCATAACAGCAGCAGCGTGATTAGTTCAGAGCTGTGGTTTGTAAAAAGATCTGTGTCTCCATTCGCCTTTCTAGCAGGGGATAAATTGACACAATTTAGAGCCACGATTTTCCCTGATGCAGGATATTAGTTAGAGATTGCAGTGATAGATCTAGAGAGAGGGGGGCAGGACGCTAGTGAACCCGGACCCGCACTTCACTATTTTCTCAAAAACCTTTATCCTATCCCTGATAAGAAAGAAATGCCATCGCCTTAACATTGGGTCACTGTATTCGGGCGAGCGTGCAGTAAAATGTTCTTTATTGCACGAAGGTAATATAAAAAGTTGACCAATCAGCGGCAAGAACGTGAGCGACGTCACGGTCTATGAAATGTTGACGACCTGTGGTCTTATTTGGCAATGCAGCAGCTGCAACTTTCACTCGCTTGAGCAACTTAGACGTCCTAAAATGACTAATCATTATTCTAAAGTTGTGGAGATGAGGTAGAATAACTTCTAAACTCAACTCGAGTTAGTAGAGTGAGTATTTATCGCACTCCAGTCAGGTCGGCTACTCACTGCGCTCGGCTAACGCCTTGCATAGTAACGCAACCTGCCCATTGTGCATTAAACATATCACTACTAACTCTCGTTCAGTTTCTACTAATCATTCACATCTGTTGAGGTAGTTCCATGTGTTAATAAGTAATAAAGATGAATGATGAATCGAAAAAGAAAAAATTGTTATAATAACAAAATAGTAGTAATAAAAAACATAATTTTGGGTGTGGCCCAAACTTTGAAAAGATATTTCGAAAATGTTGGGTTAATTGCTTTTCTCGTTGATTTCTCAAGCCTATTTGAATTCCCTCGATTTTAAGATGACGCAATGAGGAATTGATAACACCCTTCACGTTTGGCTAACATTTGTGACATAAGAACCTCCCCCCCCCCCCCCCCATTGCGTATTTTTCAACTCATATTGTTAAGTCTACGGGGGGAAATACCATTGGTGATATAAAAGTTCCATCACGCTAATCAAGGAGCAGTGGCAACAACAACATCAGAAACCTATCAGTATCTACAGAGAAACCGTCTCATTAGCTAGCATCGATGAATATGGAAATGAACAGGTTTCTTTTTTCACGAGAATACTCGATCTCGCCAATTGCCTTGGCAGCGTGATGCATTAACTTCACGTGTATTCCCCATGGATTTATTTGTCTTCGCTCGTTATGGAGAACAATATCAAATGTGTCATATCTATCAGACAGGATCACAGTTTAAATATAACAGTAGTAGGAATTGAACCAGAAGTTAACCAGAAGTAGGTATTCGTTTAACTTGGAGTGAAATTGGATGATAACGTATTATATTCATCGGGTAAACCAAAAGGGTGGTGTGAAATCGGACTGTGGGAGAGTATGTTGTGGGATTGGGGCATGGACTGACAATCGGTAGGGCTGGGTGATCTGAGTTCGGCTGTGTTGGTCTCGGCTGGGTTTCTATTTGAGATGGTTGGCTGGGCTGGAGATTTAAGCTATTATCTCACCCAAGTACTTTTCTCCATAAGCTTGACGTTAGAAACAGGGATGTCAGTTGGGGTCAATCAATAACAAGGATTTCGTTTGAGATGTGGAAAACTGCCATCTCTGGGGCTGGGGGCTTGGTGAGGGCTGGGTGCTGCGTGCTTGGTGTGGGCTGGGGGCTGGGTGTGAGCTGGGTGCTGGGGGCTTGGTGTGAGCTGGGTGCTGGGGGCTTGGTAAGGGCTGGAAGCTGGGTGCTTGGTGTGGGCTGGGGGCTGGGTGCTTGATGTGGGTTGTGGGCTGTGGGCTGTGTGCTTGGTGGGGGCTTAGTCTGGGCCACAGGCTATGGGCTTGGTGTGGGCTGGTGGCTGGGTGTGGGCTGGGGGCTTGATGTGGGCTGGGGGCTTGATGTGGGCTGGGGGCTGGGTCCTGAGGGCTTGGTAGGGGCTGGGGGCTTGGTGTGGGGTGTGGGCTGGGGGCTTGGTGTGGGATGAGGACTGGATGCTTGGTGTGGGCTGGGGGCTTGGTGTGGGATGAGGACTGGATGCTTGGTAAGGGCTGGGAGCTTGATTGGGCTGGGTTCTAGGGTGTCAAGTGGGTTGAATTTGGGATCAGGGATCTCAGTTGGGTTCAGGATAAAAAGTGGAAATATTTCTCATATTGAATTTACTACCTCAGAAATACTGAGAAAACAGAAAACAGATCAAAGTTGGCTATGGAATAGCGCCAAGGGTGTGTGGGGAGATTAAAACCAGTTTTATTGATATGAATGAGGCTCCATTCATACAATCCTTGTTTAATACAAGAAAAGAGATTGTTGAAACTGGATAAAAGACAAGGGTTTCGTTGGAAAAGTGGAAAACTGCCATCATTGGTGAGATAGGGAGGTGTACGGGTTGGGGACATGGGACACAGCCACAGCTGGCGATGGACAGCCTCCCGGGCCCGCTTAGCCGTGCCCCGCGCCGATAACGCCGGGCCCCGATGTGTTTTGTCGTTAACGTGATTTAACGACCGGGCCCCTGCGACCGCGCGCCCCACTGACCCCGGGCCGATACATCAAACACCAATAACTGCCCCTAATATCGCCCGGCCTACAACCATGGCCGTCACCCCGCCGGCCACTCCCTCTCCATCCTCGCGCACCCCCTGGAGGGGGTTGGTTCCTCCTCCTGGGCGCTGTATTCAGGGGCACTGACTCAATATTGCAGCGGGCGATCAGAGGCAATTGGCAATTCCAGAGCCAAATACCAGCCTCGCTCCAGTGGATCCGATCCCGTCCGTATATATAACTCCTGCCCAATATACCCCCACACCCACGAATTTCACACATATTCTCGTCTAGTCTCTCCTAATTACGGACTCGTATAAATGATAGCCATGGAGCAGTTCATATTAATGATACAGTTAATACAGTCATATATATATTCAGAATTGGTAGGGATCAGCTTGATTTTTTGGGGGGATTTTTTTTTTTTTTTTTAAATTTTTTTTTTTTTTTACAAATTTTGATATCGGACGGATTCTTTCGCTTTCTAGGATATATTGGCGGCCCTTTTTTTTTTTTTTTTTTTTTCATTAAGAGGGCCAAAAATAGATTTTTCAGCTTTTACAAAAAAATGGTAATCCGATTCCAGTCTACTACCACTGGTACATTGGGTCAAACCCTTGGTTAAACACATCTGGTTTTTGATTGGCCAGTTCGTGCAAAAATACCATGGTACAATTCATGCAACTTTAGACATACATGTAGGATTTGCCTAACTTTTATAAAAAACACCTTTGTAATACTGCTTTACGTCGTAACAAATACACATCCAGACACATACACGAGCCTTGTTACTAATCTCATTCTCGATAGTATTGATCTCCCAGTCTAAAATTAGCCTGTTCTGAACAGTAATATTCTCAGCAGAATATTGAACTGAAAAGTTTTTTTCCATGTACATATACTTCGTCGTATAGGCAACGATACCGTATCGATTATCATGAAACATCATGAAATTTCATATGATTGTTTATGTGGCCTGACTTTCCATCGCGAAATGATATCACGAAGGGAGCTGACTGATATCTGTAGCAGAAGCCAATGAACGGCATGTAAACAGTTATATGAAATTGAGTGATGTTTAGATTTGATCCTACCCCGTCACATGTTTTGAACTTCACCAGTGGCATATACATATTTTATGGCATAACCGTGGCAAATAAACACACCATGTTAAATGTATGTAAATTCATAGGAGGGGTAGGGTAAATATATATCTACAGTAGAACCTCGTAAAAGCAGACACCCTCCGTTCAAGGCCAAATTGTCTGCTTATGCGAGGAGTCCACTTACATGGGGTTAAAATAAATATCTGATAGAGGGATCCGTTCTAAGCAAAGGTGTCCGTTAACTCAGGGTGACCGCTTACGTGGGGTGTCTTTTAGGCGAAGTTCTACTGTACATGTGTTAAATTCAGATCGGAACATTTGAGTTTAGGAACCAGCCCCAGCTTTTCAAAGTTTGTCGTTGTGAGATAGATAGCACCCGACCCCTGCGACCCTCTCCCCATTCCCATCCTCTGCCGCTGTCTGCCGGCGGATTTACACGGCAATAACGCGGTCTGCTATTGGTCCTGGCGGTGCTGGCCAGTGTCCAACTCGGGAGACCGATGTCAACGCCGGGATCTCCTCGGGTCGCCCGGCCTGCGTTCCCCGCCCGCCCAGACGACCTCATTTGGAGTCCCGTGAATGGAGTCTAAAACCCGCCGGGCGATCGTACCACTCGCCCGAGCCTCCAATGAAATCACATCCACTCGCCCGGCCATCCGGGCCACGCCGGAGGTCACCAATCTGGCCGCCCGCATGCGTGGCGTTCCGACTTTATTATCAGCCAATGAGAGCGGGAGCCGGCAGTTGCTGCCGAGCGTCGCATCAACCTGGCAGCCAATCAGTAACCAGACACCGCGCCGCGACTGCGCAATGAGTATGAGGTGGCACTTCGGTCCCCGGATCATAAAATGGTTTCCCGTGCTGTGTGGTTGTCAACGGGTACGTTGTAGCGATGGGAAATAACATAAAATTGGCAGTAATAGCAGGTGATACTTGTTTTTACTATATGCCTGATATTATATTACCTGCAACAACCCGCTCATATACCCATGTATTTTGTAAAACCTGAACGTCAGCTAAAGTATGATATCACGTGACTAGAACAACGGAAATCAAGATGGCCACCGCTTAGAACGTCCCGATCACATATTAGCAAACCACAAACAAACGCAATTTATCGTAAAGACACACGAGAGAAAGTATTTGAACTGGAAAAACAGATATTTCAGAAATAATGAAAAGTAAATAGGGTATCAAGCTGTCTGATACAATGCAATGGGCAATATAATATTAAGAATCCTTGACTGGGTATTGCAGCAGCCATGCTATGCAAATGCCATGCGAATGCCTGATCCACTACAGCGAATTCCAAGTGATTATAAAGCGACTGAATTTGGGCTTCTGGCATGCATTTGTGGGAAATATAAGAACGATTGCCCTGCTCCTAGCGGTATTATGAGAAAAACAAAAGACTCGACTATGTGCGACCGTGCGAAAATATTAAAGGTTTTAATATTATAGCATGCCGGTCGCATAGCCATGCGAACTCAGTGGATTTGGCACTTTAGACATCGACATTCTTATTCCCGATTCTCATCGTCGATCGGATCGGTGAGAATCTGTGGTAGATGTCTGTGGTAGATATTGCTGTCATATGGATTGTGATAACAGCTCAAGGGTCGGGGCGGGGTGAAAAAGGAGGGTAATTTATCCACTGTAAACTGAAAACAGCACAGAATGCGGCCTGGACCCACTGAGGTCTCACTCGACAAGCCCAACTTAGTGTGATATATGAAGGCTGTCCGCAGATATTTCGCAAATTCCTCAGCTACAATGGCTCCCAATTTGATTCCTGACGCGAAAGCTGACGCTCATTGTCCTGTGATGGAAGTCCTTCTTGAAGAAAGAAGATTTAAGAAATAAGGCCACTTTGGAGCCATCAGTAAAGTATGTACGCACAAATTCCAAAAGTTTTAACACCCCCCCCCCTTCCACACACACTCTTGATATTGTATGCAATAGAACAAAGAAGGACCATATGCAAAATTTCCGAAAATTTGGCCCTTCCATTCCCCTTTGGTGTGTCCGTACTTTATGAATGGATCCTTTTATCTATACTGGCCAAAAGCTCAGTTCATAAATGGACTCGCCCAGAACTTTAGAATATATAGTTTTGTAAATAGCTATTTCTTGTTTTCAGATTAGACAAACAATTTCTACAAACTACGTCTGTAAGGAGTACATCGTAACGTCATGGCTACCCGACGAAAATTCCGATTTTCCTAAACTACTCACACCCAATTTTGCACTAGTCTGACACCGAGGACCGTTATACAGCTTCACATACAAATAATTCATGTTTTGTGGGGTTTAAATAGCGCCTCAGTGACCTTTGATGGCCATCTTACACAAAGGACTTCACCGAGAGGACGAATTTCAAACATATAACAGGAACTATAATTGTGAAATAGTCAATGGTTCTTGTGGGTACGGTCCCTCATCAGAGTAGCAAACGGGTAGGCCACCACCTCTGTCTCCCTTCTGTTCCCACTAGGCGGTTAGTATGGTTCAGCTTAGGCTTTTTCCATGGATTTCTACTCTAAGGCCGAGTAATTTTGAACTACGTAGGATCTGAGAGCCTAAATACTTACTAATAAATATCCATAGCTTACATAATTGATAATAAGTCTTCCTTTATGGTAGTTTTATTCAGAATACACTCAAAAGGAAATAAGATCATGGAAAATAGCTTAAATAGTAAGAAATGACACCCTTTCCAACGATAGCTCCAGGTCAGATGATAGATCTGCTGGGAGAGTAACAGGTAGTGGGTCAAGGTGCCACGGATTTAACCCAACCAGAGCTAACGTAGTGTAGCTCTGGTGGCCAGCGTAAGCAAACGGGTAGAGTATAGTGTGAGTATTTGCATTCCTTTTCCAGCAGATAGCGACACATTCACTGTAAATAAAATATATATGCATATTTATCCCCTGGAATAAATGTCCATAGGCTTAACATTGGGAACTCGTTCTGCATGCCCCTACGATTATTGCAGTCCGTTCTCCATGGCCTATATCCTGTGTGTCGTCTATTCTTTTAGTGTGTACAGGGGTGAGATAAATACAGAAAGCAACTTGTTTTGGTCAAAGAAGTCATTCTCCAGCTCGTTTGAATGCTATAGGATATTCACTCGGCTGTCGCCTCGTTCATATCACACCGCATCAAATACCTTTGACCAAAGCTTGCTGGTTTCTTCTTATATATATATATATATATATATATATATTGGCGTCTGTCAAACCCATCTACTGATCAATATCATCTACGTGTATTTAAAACTCCATAGACACTTCTTTCAATCTGAATAGGTTGTCGGGTGTAATACCAACTGTTAGGGCAGAACTTGACTCCTTTAGGTGCCTCCTCTCTTTAAAAGTTTCCTGTAAAGTTCACTCAAAGCCATGCCGGAGGGAGTGGATGAAAAGTGAAGGGTGCTGTTAGGAACTGATGATGGGGGCACGAGCCTCACCCTTCTGTACCCCGTTATCGGGGTAGAGGGTTGGCTACTGGAGGAGGGGGGTGCTTAGAAGGGGGAGGGGTTGTGGCGGGGATGGCGAAGAGAGTCTCTGGGCTGGCATTGAATGGTCAGTCGGCCCACCACTTACCACCTATCACCCCGGATCCAGCCTGCCCCCACCTGACCCCGCCTGCCACCAGGGGGCAGGGGGCCAATGACAGGAGAGGTCACGTGATCAATGAACGCTGGAGGGGGTTTCGTATCCCTCACTAGTTGGAAATGTAATCCAGACCAGACCCTGCACCCTCATTCCCTTCTGATATGTCCCTCCATTCCATACATAACTTTTTTGAAAAAAAAAAAAAAAAAAAAAATTCATATTTGAGCTTACTGTGAGCTGCTCCGTGGGGGATTCATCACGGTGTGCATCCATCATAGAAGAAGCTGCGGTATTGAGCTAGTGGTGGCTTATACAGGGAAGCACACATATAAGTGGTGATCTAAACCACACCCACTTTATGATGGAAGGCTGTGCGAGTCAAAGGTACCGCCAGTGTTAGCGGTGAGATTCGCCACACTGCTTCCTCCAGCCCTCCCCCCACACTATATGCAGGGCTTGGTCGTAAAGTCTGGTCGAATATTAAACTGACTTACCCATGTCTATAGGCGTGAAGATGGATGAGCTCGTAGTTGGCGCATACAAGGCGCTTTCTGTTCTTGTTAATGGGGAATTTACAGCAAAGGTTCTTGTCGTTTAGCGTGGTAATGGCATGCGGGGAGACGGGGAGAGATGGGGAGAGGATGTTTAGTAAGTAATGACAACTTGTATGGAAACTGCCCTTATATCATATCAACCTAGTATAGACCTGGCTGATATTGGGTTGGTGAAACTGCCATGTTGAAATCAGAATAATTCATATGGAGATGTGTGGGTGGGAGAACACTACAGGTCAACACTGCCCAGGTTTCACAGGATAGAGATATGTAGAAAACTGCCGGTGTATACATAGGCAATGAACGATGGTTTTGTGGACAGGCGGCCGTAAACCACGAGAAGTCGAAGCCTAGTAATACCTGAGTGCTAGCGAATGTATTACGACGTCAACCTCGAGTGGTTAGCAGAGCTGCCTGTCGACAAAAATATCGTTTGTTATATTTAGTATCCATCTTCTCGAGTAAATCTAACCCAGTTATAGTCATATTATAGGGTATTACAATAGGAACTATTTCTTTGCTCTATAGTACAAAGGGACTATTTGCCCGTATACCATGGCTTTCAGGCTGTTTACCATAGATTTGAATCCGTATACCACAGTGGTGGTATCTGCCAGGTCATGGTTTACTGAATCAACATACATTTTCAATGAGGTCTTTGCATACGATGGATAAAAAAGTGCAATTGTGATATCCACAGAGCGATTGTTGAGTGTGGGTAAACCTAGATGCGCATGTTGCAAACAGTATCCCTTCACTATCTGCGTACCAGCTCTGTGACATTGGTAAAGGTACAGAGGGTCAGTGCCATGGTGTTTTAGAGAAGCATCCAATTGACCATAACTAAACACTACAGACCGAACTACTTCATTGACCCATTTCGAGACTGGATAAAACCCAAACCTTTTACTTGTTAATTCTATCAAATAATTCCATGCTCATTCAGCAATGATGAACATTCCGTTTGGTCCTAGTTATAAAACCAATTGCATAAGAATTAGAATCAAGGAGAGTAATTGATTTATCAAATCACTCGTGTGTCTATTACCTAAGAGAGTAGAATTGTGGAAGATCTGTCAATAGACAGATTATATAAAAGTTTGCTTAAAAAAACAGTTCTATAGATTTTCTTGGCTCTTATTGATACGGCCTTCTGCTATCACTGTAATTCATCATAGATGACAGCTGGAGTCAGGGAATACAGTGGAAACATTTTTATATGGATTTTTCTGCCTCAGAGAGGCCGAGAAAACTTGGAAAATATGTCCTTGTCGGCCATTGCATAGGGCTCAGGTTCTTAGGGGAGGTTTGGACCAGTTTTATGGGCATAAATGAAGCAAAATCAATATTATCTTTGCTTGACACAAGGGAAAGTAATGACAGGTACTGAATATGAAAAAGTGGATTTCAAAGGAAATCCCCCCCCCCCTAAATCTTTATTCATTGATTCAAAGCTCCTACAAAGTGTCGCCACCCGTGACCTTGGAAAGACTTATAGCTGTATCACTGTCGACTTGTGTCGAGTAATCCCCGCGGCCTCTATTCTCATTGATATTATTGACACTGCCTTCTGTTATCACTGTAACGTTTTTTAGACTTAGTTTATACTGGGATAGTCATCGATTGTTTAACCGTTTCAAGCAGACTCCCAGATTAGGGAGTTTACATGCATTCACCTTACATGAGGTTGTCATCATTTTACATGAAATAACATCGTTCATATTTTAAACAAACTTAAGTTGAGGTAAATGTTTGAAGCAGCCTAATTGGTAGCTGCTTCACCTTTGAGGTGGTTTGTAATTACTTTAGTTATCTCTTCCAGTTACAGTCAGTATGAGTCTTGGATTCACAGGGAAACCCAAAGATAGTAATATGAACATTCTTCTTACTCAACAAGTAAAATACTTGAAATTTAATTGTTCGTTCCTCTACTCATATCAAGTCGTGCTTCCGTCTTTCCAGAGTAACAAGGAAGAAAACCATACTATTAAACGATTGTACGCTTCTTTAGCTTGAATAATTAAAAAAATAGGCTTCTATAAAGTGTCGCCGCCCATAACCTCGGAAAGGCTTATAGATGTGGCTTAATCCCCGGGGACACGACACCCAGCCCTATGAATATTGATGAGCGTGCGTATTGATCGCCATTAATTCTGTCAAAAACATAAACAATGCTTTAGTCCCCATCCAGGACACTTCCATGCAGAGCACTCGCCGAGTAGGGAGTTATTACAAAGGTTTGTAGACTTTATAACTTTATGTATCACTCGTAGTGTAATGACGGTATCTGCGCTCATCGATCACATGCAGTTTTCTGTGAATAATTGAGCCTAAAAGATTAGATTTCCGTGTATAATGATTCGTCTGGTGGAATATATAAGGTGCTAACCTCGTAATAGCAATAGAAATGAATCCTTGGTTTCTACAATATTATAAGGTGATCTTTTAGATCTGTATAATTTGCGGGATGATATATAGGTTCAGACATGCCTCTCGGGCTTCCTACACGCAGCTATATCAATTAGGGGATAACTGAGAATGAGTTTTATAAAGCGTTGGCGTGAGCGAGGAAAAACTACATGTAGTCTTTTTTTAAGATTTGAATTTGCTTTCAATGGTGTTCCATTCCTCTTCCTGGCAAATATTTTCCGGGACATAACGGAACATGGTGAAAAGATGGTAAATATAATGGTTTACATGTACGAGTGAGAAAAAACTTGGTCGTTCCAACAAATAATACAGTGCTTTATCATTCTCTTTATCCTACCCCTAATATAAAATCCCATAGGCTTAACATTGAGATTCCGTATGCCACGCTGACTGGCATACGGACGTTTGTATGCTACTAGGGGAATACGGAATTTTGATGATTTTCATTCATTATTTTGATATTAGAATATTGTAGAGAGGGGTAGGATAAAATCAAAACCTGATTCGTTTCAATCTTGACTCCCGTATGCCACTCCTGAGTTTGGTTCCGGATACCACTCGGCTCCGCCTCATGATATCACTACGCCAAACGCCAGTCGTGGCATACGGGAGCCAAGACTAAAACTCATCCGGATTTACGATAGTATCCTGTGTTACCAAGACTTCTCAATTATAGATTATTATATCCATAGCATATAGAGTAAAACCACGCGTAAGCGGACACCCTCCGTTCCGGGCCAAACTGTCCGCTTACGCGGGGTGTCCGCTTACGCGGGGTGTCCGCTTACGCGGGGTTTAAGGGCTTTTCGTACCGAAATAACTGTCCGTTTACGCGAGGTGTCCGCTTACGCGGGGTTAAATTAAACATCTAATATAGGGGAAAATGTCCGTTCCGAGCAAAAGTGCCCGCTTATGCGGGGTGTCCGTTAGGCGGGGTTCTACTGTATATAGAGTGCTCCACACATTTGACAAGTAATAAGTCATTAATGTACTCATCCATGTTTCTGTCTTATCTTTACCTTAACATTGCTTTTGACAAACATTTTTGAGTCAACTTAGACTGTTACAAATTATTTTGCGATTGGGAAATGCTGCCACTGTAATGATCCAATAGGTCGGATTTTTCGTAGCATATTGTATCCTTTTGGTAGCTAATCGTAGCCATGGAGCATAATTCACCGATTGGATTACGACAGAGCTCTACGAGACAAGGCCTTTATCAAATACCTTCCGATAGGCTACGATTTTGGCCCTTCAGCTATAGTACCATGGGCAGTGTGACGTGTTGGTTCTTGATAACAATTTTCTTCAACCTCTGCGCAATTGACATCATATGAAGAAGCGATGTCACAAGTTTACAAGGAGAATGAATCTCAATCGATTTATGTAATTTACTCTGTGAATTAAAGGGTTTATTTATCAGAGTATTCCAACGGGTAATTCAGTCATAAATTAAAAAAAACGTATATCTACTGAACATAACTGGTTGCCTTCTTTTGCCTCGCCTTCTGCTAAGTCTATATTAGATTTTTTTTAAAGCGTTTATTGACAGATCAGATTATCTTATGTAATACGTGATTTTCAATCAACCCAGTCACAAAACAAATACACATATTACAACTAACGTGAACAGCAACTAAGCAGACACGGACAGCTACTTTAATTGCTACAATTGTTACATGAAAAGTGTAGGGAGCTGATTGAAACCAGTGCAATATGACACTGACAGCCATCGCTCTTTTTTGATAACAAGAAATATGTATATTTACAAACAAAGAAACACATTAATGTAAACTTATGAACATCAATAAAGAAATTTGTTTAAAAAAATAAAAGTATTCCAATAGAGATGGCTGACAGAGTGTAGCAAACGTATCCATATCACATAACACTCACTTGTTAGAATCTAACAGTAAAATTACCAATGAGATTACCAAAATTCGCACTGAAGCTTCAATCATTGCAAATTCTACCACAGAATACAAAATAATGCATCACTATAGGCTACAAAAAATACAAAGAACAACAATTATATTGTTGGTATTGAAAATAACATTAAATGTGCTGCGGGGGCAATAAACAGTATACCTAGAAACAGTAGCCACACTTCCCTGCATGTACTCGACAGGAAACTGCGCAGTATAGCAATCCAGGAACCAGCAGAACGCCTCTGCTTCCGGTGTCAATCAGTGCCGCCGCTTGTACCTGTCGGGGGTGATCGGCGCTCCCGTCGTCCGCCAGTCACCAGCCGAGGGGCTCATTTCACACGACGCTAACTTCCAATTCCGCCATTTCGCGAACCAGCGACCGCAGCGTCTATCGACACGTGATCGCCGATAGGGGGCGCCAGTGAATGTCACCAGGTGGCAACACTACGTTCGCCAGGTGGCGCCTCGAAACCAAAATTGCGTCCGGGTAGATAGTTTGGCAACTAAACCCCGGTCTACAACGACTACTAGACCGATGGCACCATGGACCGATGGCAACATTCTCCCTAGACCGATAGCACCACTACCTAGACTGATGGTACCACTCACATACCTGCACTTTAACTTTAAATTTGAATCAATCGCCACAAGGTTACAGGATGAACAACAGATTTAAGTAATGGAAAATGGATTATAAAAGACATTTATCTAATCTGGATAGCACTCAGCCTGTATATGATGACTGGTCTTAACATGCTTCCAGCAATAATAAATACACAGGCATATGGTAAATCAAGAGTCAAATAGATAACATTATTTCCTGATACCTTGTTACGATAATGTAAAGGCATATTGGTATTTATCGTACCCCTAATATAAAATCCCATAGGCTTAACATTGAGTTTTCGTATGCCACGCTGACTGGCATACAGATTTTTATATGCCACTAGTGGCATACAGAATATGGAACTAGTGGCATACAGAATCACGTAATATTCCAAAATCGAGGAGACGGGGTAGGATAAAATCAAAACCTGGTGTTTTGGCTCCGGACTTCACTCGGCTTCGCCTCATGAAGTCACTATGCCAAACTCCAGTTAAACATTTTCCATTTAAACACATGACTCAATAGTTGCTCATAAGTCCAGGTAAAAAGGTGGTGTGGTGCCCTCAGTCTAGGCACGGGTGCCATCCGTCCAGGCAAAACTGAATAGAAGTGCCATCAGTCCATGGTGCCATTGGTCTAGTTACCTCTACAACATAGGGGTTGGTCGGGTTAAATCACACACGGTATCACTCTGTGTGCGCATCAAACCAAGTAGTTTTCTTCTATGTAGGTTCTAAAAGCAGATATACTTAATAGGTAGAATTCGCAGCTTAAAAATTGATGAAAATAGTCAAGCTTTATGGTGGTTTTATTCTAAAAGAATACACACAAAAACCATAACAAATGGGTAAATTGGGTTCGAGGTTATGACTAAACACACTCTCCAAGCAGTACACGAAGATCTGGTAGGAGAGTAACAGACTCTTAGTTGGTCAAGATGGCCACGGATTTAACCTGACCAGAGCTAACATAATGTAGCCCTGACGGCCAGTGTACAGTGTACATGACCTTTGTGATATAAGTGTATTAGCCCACGATCCTTACCTTTATTAATCATCGTATAGAAAGTCCCCATTGACAATGCATAGGGCCTCCGTAAACCACGACCCATTTCATAAAACCTGTAAGATACCATAATTGTGGTATATGGATTAAAATCGGTGGTGTACGGCATTCAAAACCATGGTATATGCTAAAATAGTCCATTTGTACTTTAGAACAAAGAAAGGGTCCCTGTCACCATTGAATATGGCAATTGTGGTTTTTAATTTATTCAAAAGTATGGATAATGAATAAAACAAACGAGGGTTTTGGATAACAAATACAACAAACGATGGTTTTGTACACAGGCGGCTTTGTAAACCACTCAAGGTTGACGTTGTTATACACTCGCTAGAACTCGTGTAGTACTACGCGTCAACCTCTCGTGGTTAACGGCCGCCTGTCCACAAAACCATCGATTATTGTCTACATCTAATTCATGCCTTTTCAGTTGGTTCATTTTATACACCACGTGGCGCCACAATCGCATTTTAGTATATCCCACTGCTTTAAGGAAAAGGCATTCAAACAGTAAAGGGGGGCGTCCACCAACCACCACAAGGTTACGACAAGCCCCGACAAGAAAGTTCCCGTAGGCGCCTTGTCGTAGCCTTGTCGTGAGAAGGGGAGCTCTGCGACAGCGTTGTCGGGGCGTGTCGTAGGTTGCATGCTCCACCTAAATATTCAAGCGTAGACCTCTGCGACAACCTCCCGACACGCCACGACAAGACTCCAAAATCGAACAAGTTCGATTTTGTTGTAACCTTGTCGGAAGGCCCCCGACAGGCCCCCGACAAGCTTCATGTCGCAGCCTGTCATGGCCTTGTCGTAGCCTCTTGTCGGGAACTAGGGTCCACCAACCACGACAAGGCTACGACAAGGCCTCCAATCGTAGGCCTGTCGTAGCCTTGTCGTGGTTGGTGGACGCCCGCCTTAACACCCTCTCATGGGCGATTTGCTACATTATGAACGCCACAGGGGATATCGTTACAAATGGAAGTCAATAGAACCTTTTACAAACTGAATTGCGCCGTTGGGCATTTTTGATACCTTTGTACAAGTTTATCAAAATAAATATAGAAAGAACTGTTTGAATTCCATAAAACCTTGACACAGTAAAGGGGGTATTTAGATAAAACATTTTGTTAAAAAAAACAGCACCCTTTACTATGATTTAAGGTGTCAAGGGAAGTCGGTGTCAAGAGAAATGAGTAAAAGCTTATAATCATTCATATACATGTATATCAAATGCACTGTACTAATGAACAATATGAGCTATACCCTATACATTATTATGTTTTGAAATAGTGTTTATAAAGCGAAGTCCAATCGAGTCCGCCTTGTGTACGATGGTATGTCTTTTTTCTTAGTTGCTGTAATGATTTGAAGGTTGGCTCTAAGTATGAGAATAAAGTATTGCCTCAGTGGTCTCCATGAGCCTTTTATTAGCAGATCGTTCCCACACTTCATATCCCTAGCCTTAGGATTCAGCACATGACTTGTAACGGAGTGTGTCTATTCTATCGAAAACAACTTTTTTAACCCTTTAATATGGACGGCCGCCTATATGGTAGGTCTACAAGTATGAGGACGGCTACTAGTGACAATGTACAGTTCGAGGGGACGGGAGCATTGTCCTCTGATCTCAGAATTCTAAGGTTTATCACGTGATGTGATGTGTCATCTTTAATATTTTTATTTCTATCATATATAATTCGGAAATATAATGTTACACCTACATTCTCTAAAAATTTCAAGTTTATTGTTAAAATATTTCCTTTTGAAAACAATTTCATAAATATCCAGCCTTAGGGCAGCATCCGCCCTTAAAGGGTTAAGTAGAAAACTCTGCCTAAAACATGCAGGCATGCACGCGCCAACACAGAAAACCACAACCAAGCAATTCGAGATAAACGCCATGGTCTATTGCATCAAGACAATACCATTCCATGTCCAAAATCCAACAACCTCACTGGGCGAATTTAGACAGATTGGCAGTATTTTTTTTGTGTCCCCATACATTTTTAACTGATGCTAATAGGATATTTTGGGGATTATCACAAGAGAAAACAACCGTGATTTGCAAAGTTTTTGGGTGTTACTATACATCCATGCCGTATTAAAGAAGAAGCCAACAAGTTTTGGTCAAAGTCGTCGTTCTCCACGAGTTTGATGCGGAGTGATATGAACGAGGCAACAGCCGAGTGAACATCATGTAGCATTCAAACGAGTTGCAGAATGACTTCTTTGACCAAAACGAGTTGCTTTCTGTATTTATCTCACCCCTATACACATTAAAAGAATGGATGACACACAGGATATAGACCATGGAGAACGGACCGCAATTCGTAGGGGCATGGAGAACGAGTTCCCAATGTTAAGCCTATGGGCATTTATTCCAGGGGTGAGATAAACTGTAAATGCGCAGTCTCGTCATATAACTTTTTTTTAATATCATTTTTCATATAACGTAAAAATACCGTGGAAAACACAGTTCCGTACGGCAAAATACAGAACACTGTTCCGTATGCGTCGACTAAATCATTAGATGATTGGCCAAATTAAGTTAATAAATATGATTCCACACCAGCGGCCCGTGCTCACCCCAGCTCCCGGCGGCTCTCTTTGATCTTATCCCAGGTAAATTACGAGGTTATAAAAGGAGGAGGTGTCGTCGGGAAGAGTCTACATGTCGGTGTCTTATAGGTACATGTATAAGACACCGAAATTTTATTCCCGACTCTCACCGAGCCGATGGTCGGGATGAATCGGGAACAAATTTCGGTGTCTTATAGGCTTTACAGTTAGTATGGAACTCGGCCTAAATGCCTCGTTCCGTACAAATTGTAAATCATCATCTCGTTTTGTAGCTTTTACAGCATAGTCAGGTCGTTCTATATAAGTACCTATTACTGATTCTAATATTTATTTAGACCGTTATCCAATCTAGATAAGACAGAAGCAATTGCGTTTTAAGCCTCAATGGATGGGTAACCCGAATTTCTTAGCTGTGGTCTCCAGTCTTGTAAAGTCAGGTTATATGTTTTTGACCTGAACACAACTCGACTAATGTAAACTCCTATAAACAGAGTCACGCCTCAATGAATCCTGGTGAATGCAGTCACCCATGACGAGGGCTCAATGAGCGACTTGTGACGCACCAGACAATGGAGTCAGCCGGTGCCGCTACCACTGCGGGAAAGGTGCACCTGTAATACCTGAGAGTGGAGCAGCAGGCCGAGGGGGGGGGGGGGGGGGGCAGGGGAGGGGCCAGGGGGCATTCAGGGGAGGGGAGAACTTCTACGTTGGATTTCCTTGCACGGCGTCGTAGATAGATAATCAGGGCCCGTTGATTTAAAAAAAATTGAAGTAAAGGGGTACAGATCACCCTGCCAATAGCGTGTTTATCAACGATGCCGACCAGGAAAACTATAACAATTAGCTATAATTAGTATTTCTCCTACCTCGTCTATGCTTTTGTATTACTAAAAGATAAATATTGAGTCTATGACCAACAGAACTTTTTTTCATAGTAGCTGACATCCTGCTCTCTGATTGGTCAATATTACTATTACTCTAGTGGCATAATTAACACTTTATGTCACAGCCTGCCACATAAAATTGCCCTATGTTAAGTCTATGGCGGTTTTTTATTAGGGGTAGGATAAACAGTACAGCTACCAATCCTAGCAGGAAGAAGAGAGATTAAGTTTATCGAAACGTCGAGTTGTTAAATATCATCACCTACCACCCATCTCATCAGCTTGACTGTACTCATTTATCCTACCCCTAATAAAAAAACGCCATAGGTTTAACATTGACTCGGTGTATTTGACGGAGCATTGAATAAAGTGTTATTTATGCACCGAGGTAAATAAAAAACACAGACCAATCAGGGACGAGATGACGAAAGTAGATCCGGCAGCATTGATAAAGGTGGCCATCCTCCGATGAGTGTCAACACGCTACTAACATGGATAATTACAAAGTTTTCTCTGCATATCGGTTAGATGGGGTAGGATAAATAAAAAACCGAACTCGAGTTAGCCTTCTTAATGTTTATACCACTCTGGTCAGGTCTGCTACTCACTACCCTCGGCTAACGCCTCGTGTAGTAATACACGACCTGCCCATCGTTGCATAAACATTGACAAGGTTAACTCTCGTTTGGTTTCTACTAATTATTATCATCAATAAAATTGAAACGGAATGAGTCCGGTTTTGTGTGGTTAACACCTAACATACGAAAAAAATCTAGGATCTCCTTTTTCTGTATGCCATAGAGACCCAGGGACGATGAGGGTCAACTTTATTCAACACTTATGGACGACCTTATGGACGGCTAGTACTGTCTTAGCGAACAGACTGAAATATCATTATACGATAACCCTTGTATACGATACAGAAAAGGGTCTCCATGTACTATCCTAGATTATTAACCGAGCCCCAGGCACTGAGCGTAAGCTCATTTTCAGCTTTAACGACGTGTACATAAATTCAAGATTAATTCGATGTGAATCTGAAGCGTTGTCTGAATCAAAGAGATGTGTACGGTAAAATTAGTTTGAATCTGAAACATTGTCAGATTTCAAATAGTCTGCATGGTTGATTCAGTTTGAAACTGAATCGGTGTTAGAATTAAATAGATGTGCATGGTCAACTCAGTTCGATCCGTAAACTTTGTCACAATTAAATGTCCTGGATATCTGTCACACAGGTTTGCTCCTGGATTTGCTGGCTATACTGGCTTAAAAATTATATACACTCATATATGATTCTTCTTTAGATTCTGGTTCTAACTATTAAAATGCGTTCTTGGGAATAACAATGGTTTATTTAGAACAATTTTGGAACCGCTAAGTAGGACATTTTTGCCATTTCAGTTGGACCATCCTCCGATGAGTGTCAACACGCTACTAACATGGATAATTACAAAGTTTTCTCTGCATATCGGTTAGATGGGGTAGGATAAATAAAAAACCGAACTCGAGTTAGCCTTCTTAATGTTTATACCACTCTGGTCAGGTCTGCTACTCACTACCCTCGGCTAACGCCTCGTGTAGTAATACACGACCTGCCCATCGTGGCATAAACATTGACAAGGTTAACTCTCGTTTGGTTTCTACTAATTATTATCATCAATAAAATTGAAACGGAACGAGTCCGGTTTTGTGTGGTTAACACCTAACATACGAAAAAAATCTAGGATCTCCTTTTTCTGTATGCCATAGAGACCCAGGGACGATGAGGGTCAACTTTATTCAACACTTATGGACGACCTTATGGACGGCTAGTACTGTCTTAGCGAACAGACTGAAATATCATTATACGATAACCCTTGTATACGATACAGAAAAGGGTCTCCATGTACTATCCTAGATTATTAACCGAGCCCCAGGCACTGAGCGTAAGCTCATTTTCAGCTTTAACGACGTGTACATAAATTCAAGATTAATTCCATGTGAATCTGAAGCGTTGTCTGAATCAAAGAGATGTGTACGGTAAAATTAGTTTGAATCTGAAACATTGTCAGATTTCAAATAGTCTGCATGGTTGATTCAGTTTGAAACTGAATCGGTGTTAGAATTAAATAGATGTGCATGGTCAACTCAGTTCGATCCGTAAACTTTGTCACAATTAAATTTCCTGGATATCTGTCACACAGGTTTGCTCCTGGATTTGCTGGCTATACTGGCTTAAAAATTATATACACTCATATATGATTCTTCTTTAGATTCTGGTTCTAACTATTAAAATGCATTCTTGGGAATAACAATGGTTTATTTAGAACAATTTTGGAACCGCTAAGTAGGACATTTTTGCCATTTCAGTTGGACCATGAAGCTATGTTGAAATCCCAGCGCGATTCATATTGTATAGCATGTAATCCTATCAAATACACGGTTTCATATGTTCTTGACCAGGTTGTGTGTGGCATTTGGTAGGATGCCAGCGTTGCTAGTCATGACACATCGCAGATAATAATAATAATAATGAGTCGAGTCATTTTGTACTCCTTTGGTTGGATATCTAAACTCTGACGAATCAAAATTTCCAATCAATTTTACCTTTGGTAGATGCTCATAGAATGTCGATATATACTTAAATATTTAGCTCGTTTACACGTAGTATGCGGATAATTACATATTGGGAAATATATATTGGGAAGTGCGTACATTATACTCACATCTATACGTATTTATCTATCCATAGCATATAGCTGTGAGGTATCGGTATACGAGAAATATTTCATAGTTGTAATATATATCTAAACCTATGTATCTATCATTTATATGTGGATTGTGACTATTATTAGCTACATTGGTATTTTCACAACACATATATATGCGCAAAACTGCCTTACACTGCTGACAATATGACTTAAACGGGTATTCCACTGGACCGATGGTCGCCGATTTCGTAGCCAGACACTCTCCGATTCCTATAGGATGCCGTAAAGTTTCTCAAGTATAGTATATAATAATGTACAATCATTAAACAATCATCAGAATTATATACAATTCAATATGTGATCTTTCTCTTAGAGGCCCATGAACAATCTTTCGGTTGAGAATTCGGCCAAATAAACATCCTCAAAGGCTCTCCTTCCTCTTGTTTTTCCCCCTCATTATATATACTTCTGTCCAGAAATTATTCCAATGATTAAACCTTTGAATGCAGAACACTATATATTGGATCCAATTTACCTCTTCTGCAATGTAACCAGTAGCCGTTTTCCTGATTAGCGGAAATCGCTTTGCCATGCCGCTAGTACAAATCGGATTAGATTCAGTAATGATATCAATTACACATTCTCTATTCTCAAATAAGTTCAATAAGTTTCTCAGTCTGAGACTGAGGCTGTTTTACTCCCAATAAATTCTATCTATGCCTCATTGCCCACATCTTTGGTTGATTGCTTCCTTGATTGGCAGTGGCACTGACGCCAACTCGTCTACATAAACGCCTGCCTTGTCTCAGCTGAGACATGCATGAGTGGGTGAATTAAAGACAAATACTGGTACTTGGGTGATTTCTAAATTCTATTGATTTTTGCAAATAGCTCTGGATTATATAAGTTTCATATATTAGCAAATAGAAAATGCAATAATAAAGGCATGTCACCATGCTAACTTCTATGGGGAAGCCATCTGAAATAGTAAGTGCTTTACTATTGGTGTCTATTGGAAACTGCAATATTTTGACTTTGTGGCTAGATAACACTGATGTGTTATCGCTATCTTCAAATAATTCTGGATTCTGATAATTTGGAACATATACAAATGAGAAATGCTAAAAAACAAACTATTTCGCATGCTTACTTCTATGGGAAGGCCATCTGGAGAAGCTAAGTGCTTAAGTATTGGTGTCTATGGGAAACTGCAATATTTTCATGAAATTAGATGGCAGCACCTGTTTAAAATTTAGTTCTGAGTATGAATATAGAGTGTATTGCGATACCTACCCACATTTATCTTTAAAAGTCACTATAACGTCTTTAAATCAGTATCTGAGACACAGTTAATAAGATCCCTGTATTTGAAAACTGATGAACGACTGACGAACACACAACATACGTATGTATCCGAACTGAAATTAACGGGTGACCGCAATAATTACGGACGGATATAAGCGCCATCTTTTAAGCGATATAATACCAGGGCTATCAGGAGGGATAATTGAAAAAACATAGGAACTATTTTTCATATGGAATTTACTGCCTCAGAGAGACTGAAAACATGGAAAACACATCGTTATTGGCCATGGAATATGGATGTGGTGTATGGAGAGTTTTGAACTACTATTTATAGGTGTGGATGGGGCCCAATTTATTCTATCTTTTTATTACCCACCTAATACAAAGTGTCCATAGAAAACACAGAGGAACTGAGTATGGACATACCCGGCGCATACGGATTTTGATTTTCAATTTTATAAACTGAAAATAAAAACAAGGATTTCCTTGTAAAATAGGAAAACTGCCATCTATCTAGTCCGCTGACTGACCAAAATTGCATCCATATTATATGGAGATTGTAGAGATATAAAGATACCCGCGTGAATACACGATTGCTCTTAGAACAATAAAACTGTATTATATTGCTATTGTTCCGAACCGATCTTGATAAAGTGTAAGTATATTACACCTACACATGAAAAGGGGCAATCCATGTATCAAATCACAAAATTTCTGGAAAATCTCTGAATTACCAAGACTTCTACAGACATCCTTTTAGAAAATATGAATTCTCATGACAGGCAACTGACTCAATGCTATTGATCTCATATGAATATAGATTCCTTTATACAATGGTTGACACCATTAAATAATTATATAGAACGCCCTGACCATGCTGTACAATTCACAGAACGAGATGGTAATTTACGGTTTGTACGTACCGAGGCGTTTACGCCGAGTTCCGTACAAACGGTAAATTATCATCGAGTTCTGTGGCTTGTACAGGCATGGTTGGACGTTATATATTTACTATATACCCGATATTAAAAAAAAATCAATTTCATTTGGCTCAACAACCAATTTCTTAATAAACGTATATGGCAAGGTGGTCCGTATTATAGTGTATGGACCAGTGGTCCGTACAGTATTTTTACGTTATATGCCGAAACGGTGTGTATTTACAGTATATATATATACGGCATGGGTATATAGTAATAGGCTGAAGATCATGAGAACCTGACAAATCTGATAGACGGTAAAACGCAATATGCTCCCTCGCCGTGGTAACCTGAAGTAGTTGCGGATTAAGCGCAATATCCCGTTACTTTCTTTCTTCAGCAATCCTTTAACACTAATTCCTCGTGAGAGCGATCAGCGGCCGGGTGCGGACCGGGGGGCCGCCACCGTTACCGACAAATCTCAGAGCACATAGCGGGACCCGTTATTGGCGAACGCTTAATACCAAGTTAAGCTGGTTTAGTGGTGGGTCAAAACTGGATCCCCTCACCTCCCTCCACCACCGCCACATACCCACAAAGCAGGGACCACCACTGATAGACTTGTCAGGAGGTCCATTGGCGCTGGGTTCTTTGGCTCTTTCTACAAGTCGTCTACGGGATTAAGGTGGACTTTTTATAAACTGATTGTTGCTTATGCAGCCAACACCACCCCTCCTCCACCCCCCCCCCCCCCCCCCCCACGTCCGTTAATAGTCTGCCAAAGACTCTGGTGGAAGGGGCAGCTACACAAGTACTGGTGACGTAATATGTTGATGATACCGAAAGGGCTTGCCCGGGCGGCAGCGGGGCCCTGGCCTACCTGTAAAGCGTATTAAACGACCTGCCAGGTGCCAGCTCCAGCGACAATGGACGCCATTTTCTTAACACAAACATATATGAAGACAATTGCAAAAGACACGAGACATGGTTTTCTTTAAGAGATTCCGTTAATTTATTTATAACAATTGGTTATATATCTATATAAGTGTACCTTTCATTGGGCGCTTAGTAATACATAATAAAGTCCTATGAAACGCCACTGTGGAGATAATAATACATATATAATATAGCTGTGCTACCGTATACATATACATATATGTGTGTGTAGGTCCCACATGACCTCTTATCATAATATGTAATACATGTAAGTTAAACCAAATAAGGTTCGATCAAATCGGGCATGGAATTAGCACGCCTTGTGTGCGCCTCTTGTGCCAATGGCGAGAGGAGGCCGCCGCGGGTAATGGCACTTGGCTGGGATTATGATATACTTATATTGAGAAAGACCAAGAGCAGTAGTAGCAGCACTGCCAGCCAGTCCCCTGGTCCACGAAAATGCCGTCGTCAACTCCATATTATGTAGTCTCTTGGGAATTAAAACCTTGCCGGCAGAAGCAAAGAAGATTAATGTTTCTTCCTCACCAGCCTTCACAACTCACAGGTCATTTCTTGGGGGATTTTATAACCACCTTCTTCAGTGCAAATTGTGCCATGACCTTCACTCAACCTACACGCCCCATATATACAATTCCATTGGAAATACATAATAAAAACCACACCGTTTTTCTTTTTTCATGAGAAATCTCTGAATGAAAAAAAACCCATCTACACCTGTTGATTGTCCGTCTTGGAAGCACCTTCATTGCATGCAGCGTTTTTTTGTTTTGTTCAATTGAATACTTTTGGGAGATGGAAAACCGGAGGGTGAAAAACTGTTAATATGGGTAATATAAGAAAACAAGGCAGCATGTGAACTTCAGCCGTCCGATATGGTTGGTTGCTGTTGATTCCATTATGGAGTCAGTGAAGTGAGACGGCCGGTTTCCAGTCCTGAGGCAGCAGGGGTACTGCCTAAGCATAACGGTGTTACAGTACCACACCCCCCCACATCACCACTCATACCGGGTCCATTATTTCTTTATAGAAGTTGGGGCGCCAATCCAGCATGACCATTCGACCCATACACCTTTCATAAATAATAGACACACTGCGCTCCGAATATCTGGCTACAACTACATACCTCTAGTAATAAACAAGTGGCTTCTAATACAACTGGCGCTCTGTAGTTGCTGTGGCAATATCGAATACAATGGAATTGGTACCTGTGTACCGGAATAAATAACCTACAACTAGAGTGAGTATTTCTCTACAATTTTCCTACAAGCTACATGTCTTGCCTAGAGTGTGAATGATCTACCATCGACTATGTACATAATAACATGGTGTGAATTACAATATGACCAAGTGATATGAGCAATGCTCCATCGTAAAATACAACTTTATAATAATTATAATAATACGAGTACGTAGATATGCATAGCTCTAGGTATATAACTTTGTTACCTGATTAATAATTGGACGGATCATAGACAATATTCAGAAAAATTGCTTAGAGCATAAAAAGATTGAGAATATCAAATAAGATTCCTGTTAAATATCTATAAATATTACCCATAAAACGACTATAATATGGTCCGTCAGGGGTGGCGGTAAGGTAATATCAACCCCTGTGTTAAGATGAAAAGTTCATAATAGTGTGACCTACAATTAGGACACACTTGGATAATTCTCGTTGACATTGCTCTTTGTGTGTCTCTTGTCATGTCCCATCATCACAGAGGTTTGTAAAATGTCAATACTAGCTGAGCATGGCTTCAGCGTGGACGGAAGGAACCAATTATTTACAATCAGCGGTAAATATGACAAGAGATGATACCAGTGTCCTTCCACCATGTGGAGATAGGGATATCATACAAGTGAGAAAAATCCCAGTAAAATACCCTATCCAACCACAAATTTTCAGGTGGGAATTTTACATCTGCATGTAAAATAAAATCCAGTCTATCCGCAGTGTGGAGGTTGACGATGATGAAAAAAAAAAAAATCACACACGAGAAGAGAAAAAAATAGAGAGATAGATAGACATCACCCACAACGATGCTGACTGGACCCTAGCTGAGTTGCGACCTCTCGGAGAGCTGTTGTTGCTGGAACTGTGCCGACAGGTGGCCGGCCACGTGCGGGGGCAGGTGGGCGTAAGAGTAGGCGGCCCCCGTGAAGTAGTTGGTGGCCAGTCCGTACGGGTTATACGCCGTCGTCGCTGCCGCTGTCTCATACCCGGGCAGGTACTGGTTGGCCGCCGCCGCCGCCGCAGCCTGGTACCCGAAGGGATACTCCAGGGCGAGCTGGAGGGCGTTGGTGGCTGAGGATGGACTGTGCTGCTGGGAGGTTGTGGCCGCGGCAGGCATGGTCATCCCAGCCCCGCCTGTGGTGGCCATGTAGGCGGCTGATGGGTAGGCGGCGAACTGCTGCAGACCGTAGTGCCCCTGGAGGAATCCGTTGTAGCCGTGCACCTGCGCCGGGATGCCCGTCTGCGGCACCCGCGGCTTGGCGCCCAGGTAGGCAAGGTTCACGTTGGCTTTCCTGCCGTCGATCACCGGGTTGGGTTCCTCGCAGGCGCGATCCGCCGCATTCCTATCGGCCATGGTGACGAAGCCGTAGCCTTTGCTCTTCCCGGTCTGGCGATCATTGATCACCACCGCCTCCTCGATCTCCCCGAATTGCTTGAAGAATTCCTCCAGGGTTTCGTTGGTGGTGTGGTAAGGCAGTCCGCCGACGAAGATCTTGGTAAAGGTGGTGTCCTTGGTCTGGCAGGCGCCAGGGTTGGCCATTGCGAGAAGCATGTTGCCTGTGGTGAGTGGTGTCGACTTGAACGTATTGAGAAGAACTTGGTTGTTGTGAGACAGGAGCTAGTGCTACTGCCGCGTGTGCTTCTTATTGACTTACTCGTAAACCAATCTGTGTAAAGTCCGCGCCCACACAAATACACACGGTAGCCCAGATATGTATATATACACTCGCACAGTAGCACCGCAGCTCAGGCCTCCGTAAGAGTATGCGCTCAATGAAGTATGTGTGCACTGGGCTGTGTATAGACCTATTCCACAGGTGGCCAACAAGCAACGTCCAAACAAGTAATACAGGTGTTTCACAGGTGTGCGTTGAGGAATAGAGTCTGGTAAGGTTACAACACTCACCTATATATCTATGCGCTAATTATCATAAAAGTCCTGGTAGTAGTAGTAGTAGTAGTGGTAGGACACAGAATCGTGGTGGCAGTAGTTGCTCAGTGGTGTGTGGTGTGTGGTATATGGCAGCAATCTCTTAAATGACGAATGTCTTGATTGACCTGCGACTATAAGTCGTTCAGCCCCACTGCACGACCCCCTTTGATTGGCTCCCGTCGACCCCCCCCCCCCCCCCGCACCTCCTCCCCCCCCCCCCTCTCTCTCTCTCTAGCGCCACACTCCACACCTCCTTCGAGTACCGGGCGGCGACGCTTGTTCACCGTGCCACTTGCCGGGCACCAGCAAGGTGAGGTAACAACGAGAACCACGTGACACGCGGACGCGAGGTGAGAACGCGGGGGAAGTCGTCTGCGGTGTTGATTGGGGGCGGGGGGGTGGGGGTGGCCGGTGTCGGGGGGAGGGCGGGGGATGGCTGACATACACCCGGAGTAGGCTTCACATTGCTCCGGGATAATTCCTGCCTTCTACGGCGTTCGCATGCGGCATCCCCCCCTCCCCCCAAAAAAAACACACGCACAAAAACAACCTGCGTTCACGCCTAACCCACCCTACTTCTTCCACAAGACAATACCTGACCCCAACTCCCTCCCCTTTAAGCAGCATTATTAACCATATCCCCCCACCCCACACCAGCAGCCCCCCCCCCCCCCCCGCTAACCTCTATACATGTACGCATCGAGCATGAGATACAAATGTCCAAGCGGTTTGCCAAATACAGCGCATTAATTTATAAAGGTGATTAATTATTAAGCCGATGTGTCTCCGACCGCGCTAATGTAGTGGCGTTATTGTGTGTGTGGGGGGAAGGGGATGCATGTCAAAACACGTCATAGCCCCCTCAACCATCATCCGCAGGCTAGGTATTGTAGTACAGGCTCTCTGTCCATCTAAGAATCACTGTAAACATGTTGGCTCGCTTATTGTCATTAGAAATAAAAATATTGTTTGAATGGAAAATTATAACACCCAGCGCACTGTGTCTTAATCTATACGGCTGCAAACATTGTATAAAGTTGTTGGTACGCTTTTGATAATCTATTCCCGCCCATATGCTTAGTATTGGCATATATTGTGTGGGGAATTATTGTGAAGATTTATTTTTGTAGACGTTGGTTATTTGGAATAGCAGGTGTACATTTTATGATTTTGAATTTTTAAAATGTAGAGGATTTTTTTTAAAAGTTGAAATGCAACCCATGTGTCGTGTAGCACCGTACTATATCGTTATCTTTTATGTTTTTTCTCTCGTCTTTTTATTTAGTAAAGGTTAACGACATAACACATGCACCATGTCTAACAGAAATCTACCACGCAATTAGTCACATAGAACACGTTATACATTACAACAACATAAAGTCATTTTATGCCCTGATTTTCATTAACCTACCCGGACTTACTATATCGCAATAAAATATATAGGTAGGATAATATAAAAGAGGAGTGATATGCAAAAGCTGTATCAGTTTACGATTCTTATCTCACCCCTGGTATTTTTACTCCATAGATTTAACAGTTGGAACTCGTATCCAACGCCTATTGTGTATTTAGATGAAATATTCAATGGATGATTATGTCACAAAAGTTAGCCCACTAGTCAATGTGAGGGGTGAGATAAATTCAGAAACCTATTCAAGTTTAGGGTCAGAACTCGATCCCATCTCGTTTGGATCACTACATAAATCACATGGCTTCGCCTTGTGATTACTACGCGATCCAAACTCAATGGTATACAAGCTCTAACACTAGACCTTCATAGCTTTCCTGTATATATGATTGATTTTTCGTAGCCTATCGGTGTCTATTGGGAGAATATTTGACGGGGAAATCTCTCTTACATGTGAAATACTCGGCGGAAAATGATGAAATTTCGACACGCATATAGATATACAATAGTTGTAAATATTATATTATTTGATTACGTTTATAGGAATAAAAATAATAGTTTCCTATCGGAATCATGATTCGGCCACAGTTATATTTTTCAATTTGATTGTTTCAGAGCCTCGGAAATAATATAATAATATGTTGGATGTACCTGTCAAAAATTATTCAGATTCAGTCAATTTTCCTAAAAGTATAGTATATATCAATATTAAGATTCTGCCTGAGATCTATATTGCAACACTGATTAAATCGTGAGCCAATCGTGACCATGGTCAGCTTTTCTCCCGGAAAATAGTTCCGATGCACTATGATACACAATTAGAATTTTCGAGGACCTTCGGATACCCCACGATTTTGGAGTTTCTAATTGTAGTGTATCGGGAAGTCTATCGTGGTACATCGGCATTGGTGGGTACAGGGCCTCAGTTTGTAGCTATATACAGATTTCTATATTCGTCGTTATTCGCTTTAATTGTTTTAGATAAAAAAAAGTGTGTAATTTGATATAATGCCCATGTATACAGTTTATTGATAGGAACAGATACAAATTAGATATTCCAACAACTTTATCTTAGCAAACAATTTTGGGTATAGAATATCATATTGACATATTATTTTATTCTTAGAATGTATGAATAAATTCATCGGTAGGAGGCATTTCATTAAGCCTACACAAGGGAGGCAATGAGTGTGCTTAGTTTTCTAAGAAGATTATGTATTTACTGTTACTGCACTATTACATGAGTTCAAGGTGGGCTTAAAGAAGGTGTTGTTTCTGTAAAAATATTGATATAGATATCACAATTCAATAGAACCCCATCACTGAATGCACTGCCCAGACAAATTTCACTACCAAAAAATAGACCGATTTTGTAAGGCCACTTTTTTAAATAGATGAACCTTGATAGAAATTATGAAAGGTATGTGTATTTAGTATCAAATTGAAGCTCCTGATGTCAGGGATGCATTAAATGTATAGCTGGTAAAATCTGGAAACCCCGCGTAAGCAGACACCCCGCGTAAGCAGCCACTTTGGCCCGGATCAGAGGGTGTCCGCTTATGCGGGGTTTTACTGTATGTCTGCCATCTTTGATATAGCAAAAAAAAAAAAAAAAAAAAAAAAAAAAAAGCGCCCTCGTCATATTTTTCATGGCTTGGTGATGAGAAACAAGTTTTTTTTAGTGGCCTAAAGTTAATAGTGGACATTTTATATCTAACGTTGTACTGATCACTTTAGAGGTACAGGAGGTAAAATACAAGATGGGTCTGTTCTAACATGTGCTGCCAACCTTCAGGGCCCGGTCCTGTAATCCGTTATAAGACCGTGTCACCCACAATGCCTATAACTGAACACCACGTATTACGACGCCATTGCAGTAGCGTGTTAATTAATGTGTCACAATGCATTGACTGATACTACCACCTCTTGCCACAGAAATAAAACAATTGACTACCGAACTTAAACACATTAAATTGTCCACGTCACTGCATGTGGGGAGTATCACCACCTTAATTATGACGCTAATTGTGTGTGTTCCAATCAACTCGGTTGAGTCAACGATTAGCGTTGGGAGGTGCGATTAGGTTCTTTTGTTTTTACAAAGGGGTTTATGGTAAATGCGGTTTTACATTCCTAATACAGGTATCGATGAAGCTGGGTAGAAATAATACCTCGTCGAGTGAATGTGGATATAGTGTGAATTATATAAACAGGCACTGGGTTCAGATTTGTTTGTACGGGTTTAATTCTGATTTCAATATTTTCTACAACAACGGTATTAGAAATCTCAATAAAACAATTTTTTACTGCAACTCCTAGCATACATTGTAAGATGTAATTGCTGATTTACTACGCAACTTTTTGTACAATGCGGCCTCAGAAAACACCGAAAATATGCCGACGCAAAATGTCTTAAGTACATTTGCCTGAATTAAAAATCCTGACATTAGAACTTAATACAGTCAGTTACACTTGTGCGTGATGATCTGCAACTGCACAACGACGCAAGCCTTTCGCTTGGCTTATAACACTCGACATCTATATTTTAGAATAGCTAAGATCACTACTTACGTCCTGACGATTCTTAGTATAAAGGTAGAGAGCATTATTTGAAAACTTCATCGAAATATTCATCGAAAAAAACCAAACAAACACACGATACGGAAACTACATTGGTACTGTGTTAGGGTTAATACAAATTAAATTTCATAGATTTATATACATGTATATGTTTCTATTATCAGAATTATTTTGAAGTATAACCACTGGGCTTACACTTATATATCTATACGCCAAACTCACTTACTCACTTATAATATCTATAGATACTTAGATACTATATCTAGGTCACTATACCATACTTCTATTGACTGTTCGGCTAATGATAGATTTCAGTCTGGCTTCTCTGCCCGTGATCACATGTAAAGGATTTTAAATTTTAAAAAAGTTACCAAGTTTTGTAACTTAATAATACTGGGATGATCTTCCATGTACTATTATACTAAAGGTTATGAAAAATCAACCGCTTAAAGAAGTCTAATAAATCGCACATGAACCCCCCCCCCCCCCCAAATATCTATGTCCTACTTACCCCAATAAAATCTATGAAACAGAATAAGCTTGTCTGTGTTTTTGTGGATTCACCGAAAAAAAACTTATAATAAAGATCAGGGGCCGTTGTTATCTACTCATGCCACAATATATATCACTCGTTTGTCATTTGTTGCCCATTTATTATTATTCTTGAAACAGGTATCCTGGTATAATTTATATATTCAATAATTGCTGAATTTGAACACATATTATTTGAACACATATTCTTAATTGTATTTTGAACAGAATCTATTCAATATACACTTACATTCAGTACTATCGGGAAGGATTCCGCTCCCCCTCCCCCCCCCCCCGAAAAATCAATCGTTAATTAGAAAAATCGCAGGTCTACGTCAAGCACGATTGTTACAGTAATGGATGCTTTTATAAATAAAACTAGCGACTTCGTCGATTTGTATTTAGCTACCACCTTCCCCCTCCCCACTCTCCCATACATTGGCCCCTCTAGTGGGTGAACAGGAAACCATCGTAAACTCGTGGTTATCATTTCGTATGACAAAGGTGCTTGAGCTGATCATCAGCGATCAGAATTCTATGGATTGACACCAGCGAAAGGGTGAGATTTAATTGCATTCTCTCAAGGAAAGGAGATTAGAAAACTACAGTTCAAAATTTTGTTTTCAGTGCAGCTAAAAACAAACCATAGAAGTACATCTGTGTAGAGAAAAACAATAGCAGGATTCAGTTAGATACTGTACAGAATCCCACTCTCGTGGCTCTACAATCTCCATGCCTAGGTATGGTTCACTCTGTCTCTATGTGCGGAAGACACTCCAAGCGGATACTACCAGAATCATATTTTTTTTTAGATATAGTAGGTAATAACTTCAATGTAATTTGGTGAGAAATGTGTCTAACTTGATAGCGGGATACGATCGTATTCAGACTTCTCAAGGGGACATCCAATAAAGTAGATACGCACGGGGGGTCAATAATTTTGGAAATTTTGCAGATGCCCCTTATTTGTTCTTTTGCGTACACGATTGGGAAGAGGGGAAGGTGGAAGGTGGGGAATTTCAGATGTTCTGCGTACGAACTTTATATATGGCCCCTTAATGTTTTATATATTATTGTACAACACTGGTATATCCGTCTCTGAAGAAACACAATGTGTACATGAGATACAGTAATGTCTCACAAATTCTTCAAGGTGGGGAAATTAAAGTTAAAAAAAAAAAGGTTTATTAACAATAAGTGAACTAAACAAAGACATTATCTCCCGCTTTGGTCCTCTTGAAGAAATCAAGTGGGATGGGCGTATTGTTTAGAATAGTTCAATGCATGTTTGCTTTTGTAATTAGCCTTGTTCAAAGCACCACTATGGTGTTAGCGCTACCGGGCCCTTTCTCCCCTGCCCTTCAGCACCCACACATCAAGCCCTGTCAATAACATGGCATCCTGTCCGCGGCCAACAAGCTTTGTTTTCACACCTCCAAAGCCGCTTGGCGTCCTTCGACAAACATGCCGCCGCATTAAATTGTCTCTGCGTGTTGTTTTTATTTCTTTAATCGTTACGTGAAAGCTTAGCGTGGCAAAGGGAAACTCGTTAGTTGTAACTAACACGGGTGGCCCCTGAAAGGGCTTTGTGAACTTTACAGAGACTAACTATCCTGCTGTATGTATGTATGTATATACCCCCACATACAAACCCCATTACATTTAACCCCCATACATCAGCATTTAACCACCCACCTCGAGAGAAATCAGGAGAAACATTTTAGCCAAATGCGTTTGGATTTGTTCAGTACGGGACTTGATAGTTCGTCAATATTTTGCCTCTTTTGGGGAGAATAAAACAGACGGTGAAGAAAGCTAAGCTTGGTTGAGCCAGTCCTGGTTAGTGTTCTTAGTTCAGTATTCAGAACTACCAGCTGTTAATATAGCATCTGGACTGATTGACCTGTCATTGAAATAGTACCCACTCGTGGGGTATTTTTAGAGCGTGCTCGCACGCCTATATATACATTGCCTATAAAAGGTTAGAGTGGTCACATACACTTTTAAAATCTGAGAAAAATCTATCCCTTTACTAACTGCATGCTATTCACTCTGATATTGAAGAAGGGGCAGCGAGCCAGTGTCTCAGGGTCTGAGAGGCATGCCTAGCTGACCAAGAACAATCACTCAAGACCAAAATACCTCAAGACCCACTGAGAGCTGTTTCAAAACCATAGACTTAACCCACGTTTTGAAACAGCTCCCCAGGTGCTTGATATGTTTGGATCCAAGATAGGCAGTTACAGAAATGGCAAGTTTACTGGGTGAAAGTGAGTTACAGAAATCTATCCATTGACTGAATGTAACTCAAACCTTTTTGGTTGTTATTCATTTATAATTCCACGCTCATTCATCAATGATGAACATACTATTTGCTCCTAGTAATAGGCTTTAGGATAGACTCTGTCAGAGTTTCTGAATCCCTCCACCTCATGAACACCAACCCCTCTAATGTTGACTATTAGAGACCATTAGAGGTTTACTGCTTGGAAATCCTGGAGATGTATGTCAAAGCCTATATGCATCAACTATTTTGCATAAGCTGGTAGTGTTAATATGATCTGTACAAGCAGATTGGGTTTCATAGCTAATGTCGCGTTGCTGGATGATAACCTTATCCAGCAATACCTATGGTGACCTGTGAATGTGGTATGGTGTTTTCATCATATATGAATCAGTGTGCAATTATAAATGAATAACAATTTAAAGGTTTGGCTTGTAAATCAAGACTGATTGTACACGGAAAAAACACCGTCAAATTACTTTTAAGTATGAAATCGATGTCAATGTTTGTATAGGTATATTACGTAAATAAACACTGCAAAATCAAAAAAAAAGAAAAAAAGTTTGGGTATTAAAAGTTAAGTCTATGGACCGTTTCTGTAACCCAATTGCACCTAGTCAACTTGCTATTCATGCAACTGCCTGAGTCTAGGATCCAAACGGTCCAGCGGGTCTGGAGGTATTTCAGTCTTGAGTGATTGGTCATGGTCAGCTGGGCATGCCTAACACACTGAGACACTGGCATCCAGCTTCAATCCCAATATGTTTTGGAGATTGTAGCCTTTCCCTCGCACATTATAACCAATGAGTTGGTAACAATGTCCGTTGCAGTGAAAGATATACCGGCTAGTAGAAATGTAATACTTTTGCTAAATAAAAAGACAAAAAAAGACAGAATGATGGCCTAGAGTTGGTGTAGCACGTCCAATGACAAGACTGCTGCAAGTTGGCAAACTTGGTCGTTTCTTGAGGCCAGCAATGACTACTTGTTGTCACCGTTTCATAGGATCAGGGGCCTGTTTAATAATCTAGGATCGTTCATGAAAACCCTTTTCTGTACCTCATACAAGGTTTATCGTTCAATGATTTTCAAGTCTATTCGCTAAGGCACATTTAGCCATCCATAGGGTCGTCAATAAATTCGATACACAGTGTTCATGGGCCTCAATGGCATACAGAAAGGGATCTACATGTACGATCCTTGATTATTAAACGGGTCCCAGGATCGTACATGAAGACCCTTATCGTTTAATAATATTTAAGTCTGTTCACTAAAAGAGGATTAGCCGTCCATAAGGCCGTCCATATGTGTTATCTAAAGTTGAGCCATATCACCCCTGAGTCTCTATGGCATACATAAAAAGGGTCTTCATGTACGATCCTAGATTGTTAAACGGGCCCCAGGTCTGTAGAGTGCACCCAGCGACTAGAATGAAGCAGATCCGAAAGATATGGTCAGACACAATCCACTCGAGGTTGATCGGTGATTTCAATGTCAGAAAGCCTTTAGTCCAGAATACAATACCTTCACTCATTCTTTTATCTATTTTTGGTTTCCAGTGGAGCAGTTTTATACTTTTGTTCCAATAAACCTGTTATGGCTTTGTATATAAATTAGAAGTGCAGTACAACAAATATGAGTTGAATCAGGTCCATGCACATTACAGACACGTGTCTAAACACTGCATCCCTCCCTGCATATCTAAGACCAATCGTTCTCATATCACGTCTATGTTGCGTGGGAACTAAAAGGTCGCTCACCTCGGTTAATGTGTAGTGGTGTGAGTTCTACCTAAATTCATCTGATAGATTCAATTACCATCAAAGCTAAAGTAAGTTTAATAGCACATACTGGACGTTAAACTACTCAATCAACCAAAATTCCAAACATGTTAAATGTATCTCATCTCTGCCTTTATTTTCTGTCAGCTCTTATTGAGACTTCCCTGGTTTTTTATGAGGTCTTCCTGTACTGATTTTAAATTAGATAAAGTTCTTTAAACACACTTATGTCTAGTCGGATTCAATAGAGGAAACATATAAGAGTTTAGGGTCTAAGCTCGTATCCCATCGAGTTTGAATCACATGGTAAAAATTCACAAGGCGAAGCCGAAATATGTAATCAAACGAGATGGGATCGAGCTCTGAGACTAAACTTGAATGGGTTTTTGAATTTATCTCACCCTTAACATTGGCTAATGGGCTAACATTTGAGACATAATCTTCCATTGGATATTTTCCCTAGATATCTAATGGGCGTTAGATACGAGTTCCCAATGTTAAGTCTATGGAGAAAAAATACCAGGGGTGAGATAAAGAGAAGGAAACTTCTTGATGTTGGTTTCATAAAAAAATGTTCGTATCTATAGAATTTCCATCTAATTCCAAATAGAGTCAAACACCACACCCAAATGTATTTGTATGATATCTGGAAAAATACTAGATATGACCTCCTTGAGGCATCCCCCAAATTGCAGCCTTTTTAACTGTTAAGCAGTCACAGAAAATGCACACTGCTTTAAGGCATATTATTTCGTAAACCCAAGGAAACTCTATCCGTCCAAAAAAGAACCCAGCTAGTTAGGTGACTTATAGTGGAAAGTGCGTATTAATTAGAGCAAGCTCGCACGCCCCATATACCTTGCCTACACGTTAAAGTGGCCACATATAGACTTCTGGACAGCGCATTGCAAAAACTACCCCTTCACTATCTGCATGCTATTCACTGTGATATCGGGAAAGGAGCAGGGTGCCAGTAACATAGGGTCTTAGAGGCATGCCAAGCTGACCATGACCAATCACTCAAGATCGAAATACCTCAAGACCCACTGGTGCTTAATATGTTTGGATCCTAGACTCAGGCAGTGACAGAAATGGCAAGTTGACTGGGTGCAAGTGGGTTACAGAGAACTATCCATAGACTGAATGTAACCCACAGCTTTTAATTATTATTCATTTACAATTGCACGCTTATTCATCAATGGTGAACATACAATTTGCGTCTAGTTATAAAGTCATATCCATATCCACATATTTCTTATTTCTGCAAGCTAAGAGACTCTATACCACGGAATATAATTTTCATGTAGAATACAGTGTCAACTTATGTGTATTTATTTCTTGCAGTCAGGTAATTAGTCATACACATACTTTCTGTTTATTCAATAATACCCTACTGAAGTGTTGCCATTCACGATATTACAACGCAGATGGAATCAATAGATCAAAAGAACTCCTGTTCTTTGTATCCGAGACAGTGTTCTACCAAGGGTCGTTTAATGAAGTCTGTGGCTAAAGGCTATGAATACCTCAAGGCAGATACCATATAGATCAAGGAGGTTGGACAAAATGAAGTCTAAATGAAACACTGATAAATAGCGTCGTAACATTACAGGTGTGCAGATTAGGTTGATTTCTAGTCCATTACTGTGGCCAGCTCCCACCACAAGGGCCGGTATTGTAACGGGTCGTAACGCTAGTCTGCTATGAGGTGCAGGCGGAGACCTGTAATTGGCCATGTTAACAGCACATTGCGGTGGCCTGGTCATAGGACCAGAGTCTGGTCGTGTCTATATACAGTCATACCTCGTTATCACGACCATTAACAGGACCAGTGGCAAACCATTTAATCTCAACCCTGGAATAAATACCCATAGGCTTAACATTGGGAACTCGTTCTCCATGCCCCTACAAGTATTGCAGTCCGTTCTCCACAGTTTATACCCTGTGTGTTGTCCATTCTTTTAGTGTGTACAGGGTTGAGGTAGATACAGAAAGCAACTTGTTTTGGTCAAAGAAGTCGTTCTCCAACTCTTTTAAATGCTATGTGATATTCACTCGGCTGTCGCCTCGTTCATATCACTCCGCATCAAACTCGTGAAGATCAACGACTTTGACCAAAACTTGTTGGTTTCTTCTTTAGTATGTTTCCATTAGACCTTTTTTTTTTTTTTTTTTCCCCCTTTTTTTTCAGAAAAAAAAAGACATCACAATCACCCTATGGCGGGGGTTCTTCTAGTACAGTCTTGTGCAAACCTTTGTATGGAAGAACGATAATAATAATAAAAAACCCACCAAAAACCCAGTCTATTGTCGCCAGGGCCAGGACACACAGGCTCAAACTAAGACTATTAGGGGGTGCCAGTTTGAGTCAGGAATTCCTGCCTTCGCTGATACTTAGCTGCCCTGACTGATTTGCCAGTAACAAGTGCCTAGAGTTGGGCTAAAATTAGAACAGCCAATCATAGAATTCCTTTCTCCCATCAGGCAGAGGGAACAGGCAAATGGGAACCATGCTCTGTTAGACCCATACAGACCGTAAGCCGAAGGCGGGGCGGTCTGTAAACGGACTATGTTTCGATGAACTGTGCCTATTACTACTGCAGGGATGACAGTTGGGGTCATGAAGAAAAGAAAATATTTTTCAGGTGGAATTTACTGCCTCAGAGAGACAGAGAAAACATGGAAAACATATAGTTATTGGACATAGAATGTGGTTGTGGTATGTGGGGGCTTTTGAGCCACTGTTTATTAGTGTGAATCAGGCCCAATTTATTCTCTCTTGGTTTTGCACAAAAGCTTCCTTTTTAATAGATTGATAATGAAAACAAGGATTTCCTTGGAAAATAGGAAGACTGCCATCTCTGCTTCTATATGATCTGGGTGACAATGAAAATTTATGTAATCACAACAGACATCTGAACACCGTTACACGATTACGATTTCCTAACCAATATTGTTGCAATGCCATACACAATAAGAAAGGGGACGAATAATTTCCACACACGAGTACGGAGGTAAAACAATAAAAATACAGAACTGTCAATTGAAATAAAATAAGGACTAAACAAGGGACATGTTCATAATTAGATCTATATGGTATTGAAAGCTTTTACCTCGGATTTTAATAATAACTAACAATGTGATGGCTATCTGAATCAAAATGTTGATACGACTAAATTTAAGATGGATATATATACATATATATTTATATATATATGTATAAATATTTATACATATGCTTATTTCGGAAATAAATCAGCTTGCTCAATCATTTCGAAAAAAATAGAGCAATACTGACAAAACTAACATGGTCACGAGGAGAATGGATAAGAAGGCAGGGGCAATTTTGAACAGAACAAAGGGGATGGGACAAATCGCAGTTCTTTTATCGTTTCTGCTCTCATTTCGAATATTATGAGACAGTAATTTCAGGTAACATACGCCTGGCAAGGCCACTGATGTTTTCAAACCCTAGAGGCTGCTCAAGATCTGACCAGAACAGCCATAAAAAACATCGTTTCCTAACACCACAATGAACAGCTTCGATGCTACTATAATTCATAACAACGTAGATACTTACTAAGCTTAATAATTTCAGTGTTTAAACCTTACAACGTGGACATATTTCCACGATGTTAATATTGTTGTACCAGTTTCTTTTTGAGAAATCCGTTAAATGTAATTTCCGCTAGACTTGTGACCTATTTAATTGCCTCCAACACCCCTGGCAATTTTCTACTGGCTGTACTCTGCTAATACATGATCAAATATCAAGACTATTTTCATCATACCCCTGTTCTTAGTTCTGAAAAAGTCCCAAATGGAATTCTTTTAGTTCCAGTCTAACGAAGAATTTAGCAAGGTCACAGCGAGATGAATATAAAGGGTTTCCAGTTGGGGGTCAGAAAAAGACACTGAAATATGTATCTTTTTTACCACATTACATGGGTCAGTGGGGAGGTTCAGGGGGGAATCATGGGCTATGATTGAATTGGGTACTTTAGTAGTTGGTATATATCAATATAACAAGAGGAATCTTTTTTTTAATTCTGAAAATGAAAATATGAATTTCAATGGAAACATTGAAAACTGGCATCCCTGAGTTTATTCATATACCAGAGAAATAACCTGATCTGGAAAACGAGGACCACTATTCTTATCTTTTAAAGAATTTTATTTAGTCTGGCCAATGCTCAGCAGAAAATATATCGCTGATTTTAATGCACGACCAGTTGTGCTAACACCATTTATCATATTACATTATTTTCAATATTCAAATTGTCATACATATATTTATTATCCACCTAATACACAGTGTCCATAGAAAACACATAGGGAGTTTGTATGGACATACCCGGCGCATACGGATATGTTGTATGCTCCGGGTGGCGCATACGGAAAGTAGTGCGTACGAAAAAATAGTGCATAGCTAAAACGAACTGATATTGACATGCCACTTGCCCAGAAAAGGTGGATAATAAATACAATATAAACTGGTTTCAGATAAAAGCGGTTGTATGCTCCTCGGAATTGACTCTGCGCAATATCCTCACATACGCTCGGAGCATACGACCGCTTGTATCTGAAACCAGTCAATATTGTGTATATATTCACGCATTGCTAAATAACGCAGTTATAATTTCTGCATTCAACATGCAACGTGCTAACCGGGTCACACTGTATGTGTACCTGAGAGGTAGGTGTGGGAGAAGGAGGCACGCTCTCAGGTGTACCGGCACACAGGTACGGAAGGGCGGCGAGCGGAGCGTGTACGGGCACGCCACACCAACATTACCTCCACCTGACAAAAGCCTTTTGTCGGCCGGCCAAGACAGGGGGCAGGCAGTCAGGGGGGTAACCGGATAAATATAACCCCCTCCGGTTACCACCGGTCTATATGTAAGGCCATGCATGGCAGGGTGGGCCGCAAAATGGCCTCAGATGCTTTATGCACGTTTCTATATCAAAAGAAGGATAATCATTGCACACATATACCCCTCCCTGTGGTAGGCAGAGGGGAAGTTGTTGCAGTGAGGGTTGATTTTAAGGAGTTTATATTGTGGATGCTTTCATGTTTAACTATGGATTGGGAATGATATTGTGCTGACAATGTACGATGTCTAATTCTATACGGCCCCTCGTGCTATATGATAGTTAAACTATATTGGACAGTAGTATGGCCAAACTCGCTCCACTATGAATTACATATTAAACTATAATAAGCTTATTGTTTTGTTACAAATTGAATTGACATATCTAGCGATACGATGTCCTAGCTAAGATATGGTGAGTAGATACAAGGCTATGGTAAATATGTACGAATATCGTTGGCCATTTCATATATACAAATATTTTCAAAATGAAATGGATATGAAATACATATATAGGACAAGTAAACCGACTAGCATTACATAACCAACCAACAAATCCAGCTCGCAACTAAGTATGTGATAATTGATTCAGTAATTTGATTTAGACATTCAAATTTGACGCATAACTCCGGATGCCTGTTATGAATATATAATATATACCATTAAAATGTATGTCTACAATTGGGTTCATAGGTATTTTCAGAGAACATTCTAGAACACTATTCACTTTACCGTGAATCAGGGCCCTGTTTTTCAGTTGAGACGATCTCCAGCTGAGATCTGCTGAGATCCATGAGCGATCCTGAGACCGTCTGGGAGATCAATGGCTGCAGGTGTATTTCAGTCAAGGTCTCAGTGCGCCACAGCGGATCTCAGGACGATCTCAGGTGTGATCATTTTAGCTGAGATCATTTCTGCCAGGTACAAGATACTGAACTTAGAAATTATTGATTTGAGATACTTATACTTATTCAAATTAGACCATATTTACAGCGAAAAATTGTCCATGTCCATTTGATCCAATCCTAAGATTTCATTATTTTCCGTTGAGTATTCAATAAGTGAGACATGTTTTACTTTTTGAATGGGTGTTATTGTTATTCCCAAATATGGGATGACCTTGACCTCAGCCTTCTCAAATAAAATCGAGCATTTCAGTAGGTATACAAAAGCTGCCTGAGTGGTGCAGTGCCTGCATTTTTCAGATTTCCAGATAAATGTTTATCACGGTCTTAATAAACACAGAAAATCTATGAAATTTCGGATATAGGTATGTCAGATTATTAGAAACCTTCGCTCTAAGTATTTTATAATTTGAATAAGTTTTGGAACCTGAAAAAAATAGTTATGACAGGTATCAACTGGTCTCAGATTGAGACCGTCTGGGAGATCAATTCAGCTGAGATCCCTTGAGATCATCACAACTGAGAAACACCCATAGCCCCCGAAACGGTCGCATCTCAGTCTCAGCCTGAGATCCATAGAGATCATCTCAACTGAAAAACAGTTTGCCTTTCAAACGGTCTCAACTTGAGATCGTCTCGACTGAAAAACAGGCCCCTGATTATTCGCGATGCTGCAGGTGGAAGAAACCACCCGAAAGACCACACGAAAGATATCTGAAACTATTTGCAATAATGGTTGTAAATTATGTTCGGGATATCACGTTATTATATGACATAATCTAATGTTGGAACCTGCGGCGTCATCTGGGACTAACATTTGATGAATGATCTGTATAACTGTCACACAATAGGAGTTATTCTAATCTATAATAGGAGAGTGTGGTTTATACAGCTTTGTGATATTCATTGGAAATGACCCATTATTATATACATATGCACAAACGTCTATGAATTACACTAGGGCTGAACAGATGGAATACATCAATACGTGAGATACTTCCCTACGTTTAACGTGACTTGATTCCATTCAGAAACGATGGCGTATTTTTGCATCATTTATAGGGATATGATAATATGGAAAATGGCTGAGGTTGGACGAATATATATCTATATATATATTTTTGTTTATAACCTTTTTTATTTTTTTTACTTTACACGTCCCACCGACTACGTTTTCGGGACGTACAAAGACAAAAAAAAACACAACCTTGAAACAATTCCATTCGCCCACCCTTATCCTGTTTCTGGGCATCATTTGACTCCTGTATATACACGGACATTCGGTCCCTTGTCTACAGCCGGTCCCGCGACTCAGTGTAAGAACTAGGAGCAAATAGGATGTTCATCATAAATGAATGAGCGTGCAATTATATATGAATAACAATTAAAAGGTTAGTCTATGGATAGTTTTCTGTAACCTACTTGCTCCCAGTCAACTTGCCATTTCTGCAACTGCCTATCTAGGATCCAAACAGATAAAGCACTAGTGGGTCTTGATGTATTTTGGTTGTGAGTGATTGGTCATGGTCAGCTGGGCATGCTTCTAAGACCCTGAGACACTGGCTCCCTGCTCTGTTCTCACTATCACAGTGAACATCATGCAGATAGTAAAAGGATAGTTTTCTGGAAGCACACTGAAAGTTCAATGTGGTCAATCTAACCTCTAGATGATGTATTTAGTGCGTGCAAGCACGCTCTAATAAGGTCCAAACCTTTTTATTTTATGATAGTTAACATGCACATTGACTTCATATAGAGTATCAGAACATTTCTCCTGTATACAGGCTGGTTTGATGAGGTATTTGATGATTAAATGCTGTGATATTGTAGAAGTAGTTTGTTAGTACTGCTCTGAACCACAGTAACCGCTTTATAGGCCCGTTTCCATTGGCCGACGAAGATTGCTTAGACTTTTTGAGTTATACAGAATGAGTCTCACAAGTCTGCGGTGGTGCCACTGACTGTGCGTCGGTATAGAAAAATCGCTGAGGGTAGTAGATTTCACTCAGTGACCAAGCTTTCACTCAGTGGTGGGTGGTGCTACATCGTATAATCTAAGCAGAAAAAGTTGTGGGGCATTTCACGACCTTGGTTGTTTCCATTGACCGATATTGAGTCCACAGTGCCAAAAGTCTGTCAGTGGTCCCTGACTGTAGATCGGTGACGGGAAATCGGCCAATGGAAACGGGCCTTATGTGTGCAGATATCATTTGGTTCGGGCAGTATGCGGCCTGGCTGGATGCCCATTTATAGAGACTCCTTCACTGCGCGCTTGTCAATATTTTCCAGCAGACATGGGACTTCTCACAGCCTTTCTCAGCCTGGCTAAGGTAACTTTCAACAAAACGAGTAGAATGTTGCACTCTCGGTTCGTTTGACTATGATATTAAAGGGCATTTCATGTATGACCTGTTAGATAATGAACCGTTTTATAGGAACTTACTCACTCTATAATCGCTTCAATGCAGGCACCACGGTCGGTAAATGAAATAAAATATTTCGACCTCCAATCTATATTGTCAAAATCTCCATAGAGGTTGTTTGTTTGTTTGATTGGTTTGATTTAACGTCCAGTCAACCATTATAAGTCCTTACTAGACTCTCTCAAGGTTTTTTTATACCACGAAGGTGGGGATAGAATCTGTGTGATGAATTCAGGCAGAAATCCCACCCCTACACATTTACCAAGGTGAGAGTTCTTTTACTTCCCACACTACATAGACATGGTATGAGAAGGATTGGCCTTTGAATTATCAAAGGCCAATGAAATGATATTCGACAACAGTTAATAAAAAGAAAGATCAAGTTATTTGTACACGAAGGCATGCTCCAGTGAAGTAATACTGCCGAATTTTATCTGTTCCTTGAATCGTTCAGTATGGATAATATGAATATTGATATTCAAATCCAATATAAAACATAAAATTCCTTTCCAATTCATGTACCTCACAGGGTGTTTGTCTGAGACAAATCCGGTTGAGATTCTCTCCTCGAACACAATCTTCTCGTCTAAATTGTAGGTTTCCGTTTCCCCGAGACATGTTTTTTCCCCTGAAATTATTGGCGATATTTACCCCTACAAAAGGAACCGAATCTCATGAGACTTTGAAACCTGTGAGGTACATGAATTCCACCGTGTGAATTCCACTTTATATATAATGTATTAGATACCATTTGAATAAGAAGCAATTCATTTCTATTCTCATAGTCGAGCAGCTCTGACAAAATATCTGTACCTTCACAAATCATAACAAGTAGGCCATTCACTGAGCAGCTCGCCCTGGCTCTATGCCCATATAAGGAGTAGCTGACTGCCTCGTAAACCTTCCTAGAGTTCTGAAGACTGTGGACTTTGCACAGCACTTCTGTATTGACTGTTCCAACAACCAATCCGGTCAAGGCTTTTGTCTGTGCCCACAACACTCATCTGTGTTAGCGCGACGAAAATCTCTTATTACATCCTTATACGCCGTGACCCTGGCCGTAATTTAGAACATCTAGACAGTGGCATATTTCATGTCACTCATACATCTTATGAGGTCTCAACATCAAAGTTGGCATAAATTTGCACTAAAATAGTAATGATATGATTCTGAAGGTAGATCTTTTGTTATGGCTGTTTTATCAGTTATCGTCAGGATTCAGTACTTCTAATATCATCCTTTTTATCATGCAACTCATGTAAATCTCCAGAGACTTAACATGGCGTTACTGTATGCCACGGTTATGACATAAAATATTTATATACGCCAAGGGTGACATACGCGATTAAAAACATGTGAAAGGGTAGGAAAAAATTTAAACGCCACCCAAATTCAAAGTTATTTTCTACTACAGATAACACTTCATGTATCATTCCGTAAAGACAACTCACGCCATATAAACAATTATATGAAATCTAACCAATTATATAATAAAATTCATATAATTGTTTACATGCCGTTTGTTGTCTTTGCGGAATGGTATTACGAAGCGGAGCTCAGTGATATCTGTAGCAACAATTATATGAAATTTCGTGATGTTTCTTGATATCATCATTTGCAGTACATGTATTTGTTATTGGAACGGTCAGGAATGTCAGTTTGGGTCATGAAAAAGAGAGAGGAGGAATTAGTTTTCACGTAGAATTCACTGCCTGAGAGTGACTGAGAAAACATGGAAAATACATGGAAAGTCCATGGAATGGGGCTGAAGCGTGTAAGAAGGTTTGAACCACTGTTTATTGGTATGAATGAGGCCCAATTTATTCTCTTTGTTTTACACAAGAAAACAAGGATTTCCTTGGAAAATAAGAACACTGCGGTACATTCTCGGCCAGCCTCTGATTTCATATGATCTCCCACCTACGACCTCAGGCCGTATGAAATCGACGTCTGACCTTAAACATGAACCGCTTCGTCCACAGTAAGGACGTTTCCTAATATTATTTCTATTATTATAAAAAAAAAAAGATATTTGTAGCTAAAGAACGTACAATGAGTATAGAGAATACTCGTTGGTACGTCTGAGTACGGGTGGAATTTCCTTCATTAGCTCTTTATTAGACAGCAGTCAAATCTAGACCTGCAACTGGTGTGAGTCACGACTGTTAGTTAAAACTCAACCCACATCAACACACGTCAGCTGATTACACTGCCTCGTGCTGTTTACATGAACCTTTTCATCCGAGCCCCGCGTCATAGCGCCGACACCGACCACGTCTAGAACTACCTCTCCAGAGGTAGGCCCTGAAGGCCGCCATGTTGACTATCGGAACCATTCCATTTTGAGCAAAGTGACCCCTGAAGCGGGGTGTCCCTTAAGTGGGGTTAACATAAACTAAATAAGAATTTGTTCCGAGCAAACTGTTTCCTTAAACGGGGTGTCCCCTTAAGCGAGGTGTCCCAGAAGCGGGATTTTTACTTTATACATATTGTATACAATAGAACCCCGCCTCACGGACACTCCGCGTTAACGGACACCTTTGCTCGGAACCGTTCCATCTATTAGATGTGCATTTTGACCCCGCGAAAGCGGACACCCCGCGTAAGCGCACACTTTGACCCGGAACGGAGGGTGTCCGCTTACGCGGGGTTCTACTCTACATGTATATATATTATGCATGTATTTTTAATTATTAGCGGTTATATTTGGAGGTGTGAACAAATTTCTAGGTGTGAACAAATCAGGAGTGATTTTCTTCTGGCAACCTAATATCAGCAGCATTAGAACGACAATAGCAGTGAGTCTCCCTTTTACTAAAACTCTCAAATACTCCAGAGCCTTCTATCCAGACTATAAAGCAACCTGTGAATTCAAAATGAAACTAAAAGAGATCATACGATTCTTGTGGAGCAGTAGTATAATTTAAAAAGCAATTTTGTAATTATAGAAGGAAATCGTGAGATTTCGGCATTTTCTTTTTTCGTTACCTGTACCTTTTATTTGTGGTTTTTCACCGGGTTTTTTACCCTTCTGTCTCTTGGTTGTATATATCAATGTCTGTAGTAGCGTTCTGTATTGCCCCTGACTATAATAAGGGAGATCGCTTATAAGAGCGAAACATGAAATATTTGTTAACGAGAAATCTCTAAAATCTGACTACTAAAAGACTACTGAGGAAATAACTTATAAGAAGCGCCCACCATGTGACAGAAAACGATGGTTAAACTTGTCTGTCACTTGATGTCATTGTAATAGACCATTCAGTTTGTTATCTTATGTAGTTTAACATCTAATTATGAGTAAACATGACATAACTATAACAGACTTTGCATAACAAACTACTCACTGAACTAGTTTCTGCTAAAACGTTATATAACAGACTGCTGAGTAATCAATGTTCAACTACTATAGGTAATGGATCAGGGGCTAGTTGAATAATCTAGGATCGTACATGAAGACCAAGGGACGATGTGGGTCAACTTTAATCAACACTTGTGGATAACCTTATGTACGACTAAGACTGTTTTAACCCTTTAAGGGCGGGTACCTGTGGCAATAGTATGTGGTAAAAGGCGGGTACTAGTGCTAATGTATACCGCCGGGGGCGGAGTCTCAGGCCTATTGTGATAGTTCTATAGCTAAGAATGTGATAGAATGTGCAATCATTAATCTTATTGTCTATTTCACCCGGAATCATTAGCTGGGTGTTGCATCTATATTCTGTTCAAATTTCATGATTATATATCCAATATTTTCTATTTTATTCAACAAAAATGAAATTTTACAAATTTAAGAAAATGATGCTATATGGCATCACCCGCCCCAGCACAGTTGATGCCATATGGCCTCACCCGCCATGAATGGGTTAATTAACAATTCCAACAGCATGAGTACTCATATTTATTCATACGATTTTCCATACTACATACAAATGGTCGTGGGTACGGCTAAGACTTAACGAACGAAATTTAAAATCATTAAACGCTAACCCTTATGCGAGGTACAGAATAAGGTCTTCATATACGAGCCTAGATTATTAAACGGGCCCCTGACTACTGACTAAGGCAGTCAGTAGCTGGGCGGGTGACTAGCCACGCGTCAGGCGACGGCTTGTTTTTTGGCGCCTGATCTCAGGGATAAGACCATTCATCTTGAAGGTTGGCAGGACCAGCAGATACTCATCTACATCCAATAGATCCTGGCACATAATCACGATAACACCAAAGACGAATGGAGATGCATTATCCCGTCGTGGTTTTAATGTGGCCACATGGAATATAGCTTATAAGATTGCAATGCGAGTGGATGTTCTATGGTGCTGTCCATGTAAAGGGATATACGTTATTCAACAGAGGCACAGTAAATTGGTAATCCATGAGGTTAATCAGTAATGTTGTGATATAGGTATTATTATATACCTGTGTGCGAATGTCTATGAAATACTGCCCGCTGCTAGGGGTGCAGTAATAATAATGTTCGTGCCCGCTGTGAGTGTGACTTAATAAGTCATCAAAATTTTGTTTTTTCATCGATTTGAAGTATATAATAATAAACAAACGTCGTCACTGTGGGCGAAACGTTTCTCGTTCTTGGTCAGTCTTTGATTTCATACTGCCTTCCGCCTCTGGCGTCAGGCAGTATGAAATCAAAGACTGACCGAGAACAGGAACCGTTTCGTCTACAGTAAGGACGTTTCCTAATATTACAAAACCCTGTTGCATATTGAATATTATTATATACCTATGCACAAAATAAGTGTAAATACTGACTGCTCCTAGGGTAATAGTAGTAATATCATATAGCCTAGGCACTCTGTCTAGCTTAGTACGTATCACCTTTGGAATTGACATACAGAGTGCTTTGCCTGACATACGGAGTGCTTAGACTGACATACAGAGTGCTTTGAAAAATAACGCAATCTGATTGGCCGAGAGGTCGACAACATGAATCTTGGCAGAAAAATTGCAAATGGCAGTTCTCTTCACTTCGCATGTTCCGATGCGTCTTACACGCGTAATGCAACGAGTTATCACGTGTATTGACCAAATATCGAGGTGGATAACGTTCAGCAGGCACGCAATACAGTGTAAATAGCTTAAATATGTGTATTCGATCGATAACAACACTGACGCTCACCGAGCGGAGCGTCAACAAAGACGACCGTATATGTGTGACGTCATTATCGGGGTTTCCCTACGCTCTGGGAATCCCAATGATGACGTCATCGGCGGCTGCGCCGTCAAGTCGGCAAGGCGAGTGATGTTATCATTCAATATCGCATATTAACGCCATTTAAACGGTACCAGGTTAAAGCTACACGTTATTTGTTGTGATATTTGGTCAATACACGTTATAACTCGTTACGTTCCGCGTGTAAGACGCATCGCAACACACAAATTCAGAAACTACGAACCAAGGCGCCATGGTTACTAGAAAACGTTAACTTTACTCTCCGAAGCCGATATCCCGTTCCGTTTATTCATATACAAGACAGTAGTGATACGATTGGTGATGTAAAAAGTGAATCCGGGTAACTTCACATTCTCCAAGTGTAGTTAAGGTTCGTTAACGCTATCTATCTATCTGTCAATACACCCAACAATACCGGTACAGACATACTTGCGGCCCTAAAAATTCTACGTAATAGAATCAAGAAAAAGTTACGCGATGCACGTAAATCCTTTATCGAAAACAACTTAATTAAATTCAAGCACGATCCAAAAAAATATTGGAAGACCATAAATGGGTTTATGAATCCCAATGCGGAAAAGGAGGACAGTAAATGTTTTAAAGACAAGAACGGAATTATAATTCCCATCCATGAATGTGCTGACTACATTAATGATTATTTCTGTGAAAAAGGTGCCAATTTGAACAGAGACCTAGGGAATGACAATATGTTGAATCATATTCAAAGACAAAATGGAGAGGGCTTCGAAATTTATACCAATGACATAACCATAGACGAAGTAAGAAAGCTAATAAATTCGATTGACATAGAAAAATCATCAGGAATACCGGGTATAAATTGCGAATTTCTAAAAAACATATTGACATCCTGTTCTGATTTATTTGTTTTATTACTGCGTCGCTCCATCGAAACTGGTGCTTTTCCTAGTTCCTGGAAACTGGGTAGAATAGCACCTTTGCCAAAAAAAGGCTGTCTGTTAGATGTGGGGAATTGGAGGCCCGTGTGTGTGTTGCCCATACCAGGCAAGTTGCTGGAGAGGGTGGTTCACGCACGGCTGTATCAATTCCTCGAACATGACGGTTTTTTCAACGGAAACCAGTTTGGTTTTCGCAAAGGGAGAAGTACTGGTGGTGCAGTTTTGAAGCTTACCGAGTTTATTTTAGAGATCATTAACAATAACAACATAGCCATAGCCATTTATATAGACATAAAAAAAGCCTTTGATTGTGTAGACCATTCCATTTTACTTTTTAAACTTGCTGAAGCTGGTGTTGGTATTCATTTGATTGCCTGGATAAAATCATACCTGGAGGGCAGATATTGTTATACAAAATATGGTGATAAAGACTCAAAGGAACAAAAAGTAATGTATGGAGTACCGCAGGGTTCCATACTGGGCCCTTTGTTATTCCTGATTTATATTAACGATTTGCCAGATGTGGTTGAAGAAAGTAAGATCTTGATGTACGCAGACAACCTTGTGGTTATAACGAGTGGCCGGTCTATCATCGAAACCGAAGCAAAAGCCCAGATTGTTTGTAATAAACTGGAAAATTGGTACACATCAAACAGGCTAACGATTAACGTAAATAAAACTAGAATTGTATATCATGGTAACAAGAGGAAAATAATGATCGAAAACCGATGTAAAATCTATTTGCATGGTCAAGAACTAGAAAGTGTTAACGATATGAATTATCTTGGAGCTATTATTGACAGTGATCTAACATTCGAGAAACACGGGAACAAATTGGGGAACGTTTTATGTGATAAATGGGCAATATTCCGGAAAATAAGACAATTTATAAATATTGATACTGCGATTCAGATAAATAAATCCTGCCTGTTACCTCTAACAGACCATTGTTCGTTCCTCTTAGATGGGGCCACAAAACGAGTTCGTGAGAAATTGAATGTGATAATTTGTAAAGTTCTGAGAACGACAATAGGTAAAGATGCGTATAGAGAAGGTATACCGATTAGTAATGAATCCCTGTTTCTGAAATGTAAGGTTCCCCATCCGAATGTTAGACGAACAACACTATTAATGGGTATAATCAAAAGTTTAAAAAATATAGAAGCACTGTTACTAGAAAAGAACCGACCTGGGAGAGTAAGAGTAACCAGAACAACAGACAAGGACAATTTACATCTACCATTCCCCAAAAAGGAGAAGTACAGAAGATCAGCCTATTACAAGGGGATACAGCTTTGGAATAAACTACCAGTCGACGCCCAAAGAACATCGTCTAAATCCGCATATAAGAAAAATGTAGTCATTAAAATTAACCAAGAACACACCTTGTAGTTGAGCCTGTTCCAGCAGATACCTAAAACCACCATGTGGATCCTGGGGTGTATGTATGTAAAACTACGAACTGCAGTGACACACCATATATATCTAATAATGTATCTAAGATATAAGAAAAAGGAATGACTTAAAGCGCCAACTGCTTAACATTGTTTATTAAACTCGAAATTGACAGTAATCATTATCAATTATGTAATCTTAAAAATTTATCAACCAACATTTCTAATCAGGAGAAAATCTTATATCTGTCATCAACTTGTACATTCGTTGTCACTTTTTGTGTTGACACCTTTTTTGCCATTAAATATTTCCCACTTGGAAGAACAAAATGTATATTTTGAATGTGAGAAATAAAAACTTATAAAAAAAAAAAATTAAAAAAAATCTAGGCGAGTGTAGAAAGCTGCCGCTAAGGACTATGGGATATAACAGCAAGTATGACATTGTATTTGACGTCTTTGTCGATCAGTTGAGTGTGACGTTATGTCGATTTACTGTCAAAAAAAGGTATTTTCTGATTATTTAATACATTTGAAGGCATATAATAATAGAATTACGACGTTGTCGCTTGTGTATGGGGACCGTACACCTCGGTTTGTCTCACGGTCGTACTCACCTCGGCCTACGGCCTTGGCAAGTACGACCGTGAGACAAACCTCGGCGTACGGTCCCCATACACGAGCGACAACATAGTAATTTTATATAACGCATATCTATGTAAATATGTCCCAAAGCGTAGCTGGATAGTCAATGACAATATAAAGCAACATGCTATTCGCACAACTGTACATACATGTACTGAATTTACAACTAAGTCTTTACAAAAATTAATGTATGCATAAGACAAGGAAAGTTAAGAATATGGTGAGCACCCCCTTTCATTATCAACCTAATACATATTGTCCATAGAAAACATATGCTGTATTCTCCGGACTGCATAACCCGGCGCATACGGAAAAATAGTGCGTATGGGAAAAATAGTGCATACCTAAAATGAAATAATATGAGTACCCCCACTTGTCAGAAAAGTTGGATAATAAATAGAATATATAAATATTTTTTGCGTTTATGCCCACACGCAGTTATCTCCGTATATGCAAACCCCCACACGGGACGGCAAAACGAGAAACGTAACACGTAAAAATGTTTTTAACCAAATAAATACAATATAGACTAGTTTCAGATAGAAACGGCTGTATGTTCCTCTGGGTTGCCTCTGCGCAATATTCTCGCATGTACTCGGATGTTACTACGCGTCAACTCCTCGGAGCATACTATCGCTTGTATCTAAGACCAGTCGTTCTTGTGTATGTAAAGAAGCAAGCCTGAAAGCTACAACATCTGTAAGGTCTACTAATAAAACTAGCATGTTATCTGACTTATCTTACTGTGTATCAATGAGATACATTGGAGAAAGTAATATAAAGATCTAGATAACCAAATAGAATTCATAACTTTATCATTGGCACTCGACATACATTTTGTATATCGATTGCTTTGTGGATCTTAATTATTATGGTAGAATCACTGTGTTTCAAAAGAGTTTACTCGATGCACTTCACACTTCTCTGCGACATTCTTGACACAAGGGAACCAGATCCTACTTCCGTCGCGAGTATACAGCAATTTCCCAGGCCGAAGCCAAACAGGAGCTCTGTGTAAAGTGCTATATACTGAACCTATACCCGCTCGTCATATAAGATGGTAAATTGGAAATATAGCATGATTTACATTCTGAGTGATATCTATGTACATATGTAATACAGTATTGTTATATACCTGTGTCCGAATGTCTATTAAATACTGCCCGCTGCTAGGGGTGCAGTAATAATAATGTTCGTGCCCGCGGTGACAGCGACTTTGAATGTCATTAAAATGGCGTTTTTTCAGCAATTAAAGGTATATAATAATAAGCAAACGTCCTCACTGTAGACAAAATGGTTCTCGTTCTCGGTCAGTCTTCGTTTTCATACTGCTTTCCGCCTATGGCGTTAGGCAGTATGAAATCGACGACTGACCTCAAACAGGAACCGTTTCGTCCACAGTAAGGACGTTTCCTAATATTATCTCACCCCTGGAATAAATGTCCATCGGCTTACATTGGGAACTCGTTCCCCATGCCCCTACAAGTATTGCAGTCCGTTCTCCATGGTTTATATCCTGTGTGTAGTTCATTCTTTTAGTGTGTATAGGGGTGAGATAAAGGCAGAAAGCAACTCCTTTTGGTCAAAGAAGTCATTCTCCAACTCGTTTGAATGCTATGTGATATCCACTCAGCTGTCGCCTCGTTCATATCCCCCTGAATCAAACTTGTAAAGAACGACCACTTTGACCAAAACTTGTTGGTTTCTTCTTTAGAACCCAGCCTATCGGACACCCCGCCTAACGGACACCAATCGCTACGTAATTCACGCGACTTCCCCTTGTGAATTACTACGCGATTCAAACTCAATGGGTTACATAGACAATAATCGATGGTTTTGTGGACAGGCGGCCCTAAACCACGAGAGGTTGACGCCTAATAATACATGAGCGCTAGTGAGTGTATTACAACGTCAACCTCGAGTGGTTTACAGAGCCGCCTGTCAACAAAATCATCGTTTGTTGCATTTATCATCCATCTTTTCGAATAAATCAAACCCAGTATTTGCCATATCAGAAGGTTTAACAATAGGGACTATTTCTTTGCTCTACAGCAAAAGGGACTATTTTTCCCGTATACCATGGTTTTGAGGCCGTATTCCACAGGTTTGAATTCGTATACCATAGTTATGGTATCGGACGGGTTATATACAATGGGGCGTGGTTTACTGAGTCTCCATACATTTTCAATGGAGGCTTTGTATACGATGGATAATAAGAGCTCTGACGGTAAACCTTCATAGGATTCCTCTATAATACTTCATGTACGCATATCGTAACCACCGCGGATCGGGTCGCAGTGCAGACTATCGCAACCCAACAAGAAACCTGTCCACAGTATATCGCCAATTGTTGGTACAGGACGTATTGACACAAGCTTGTATCCAACTGAACCATTTCCCCGATACCCGGGGGCGGTCAGTATTAACAAGATTAACATAGTTCAACACGGTCGCCGACCCACTAAGAGAATGAAGTTTGGGCTGCCACTGAATAGGGGCTAAGTTTAGATTAGGACTGACAAATAAGTAGGGGTCATAGGCCCGGGCGTGATCGGGACTGTTTTCATACACAGTGATCGCTCGACATGTCTAATGGATGTGTAGACATAGGTGCTGGGAACGCATTATTGCAATCCTGAAGTCCTACTACATATAATATACTTGTACAATGTACAGCACAGAACACAGAGGACGGACACAAGACTTAAACTGAAGATTCCTATAGCTCAGACTGGGAGTAGCCTGCAATGAACAGCAATATTCTTAGCGGAATATTTGACTCTGATAGTATGGTGGTAATTTTGGGAATATCTTATTTAAATCCGAAGTTATCAAACTTTGAATTATTCTCTATGAATACACACCAACAGCCCGTGGCTCACCCTGGGCTCACCCAAGCCATATATGATAGGGTGTCCCTCCGAGGTATCCCTTTGCACAGGGTTAAATGGAATATCATAATGAAATAATTGTCTGCTTACACACGGTGACCACTAATACAGGGTGACTGCTTACATGGGGTGACCAGGCGTGATCGGGTTTATTTTTTCATACACGGTGATCGCTCGACATGTCTAATGGATGTGTAGACATAGGTGCTGGGAATGCATTATTGCAATCCTGAAGTCCTACTACATATAATATACTTGTACATGTACTATCGTAAAACCGCATGAGTTTTAATCTGGGCTCCCGTATGCGATGACTGGAGTTTGGCATAAGGATATCCGGAGCCAAAATTCCAGGAGTCGCATATGGGAGCCCAGATTAAAACGAATAAGGTTTTGATTTTATCCTACCCCCTGTGAACGATATTTTTATGTGAGGATGATAACAAAAAACACGATAAAAACTTTCTGAAGTCCTCCATATAGCTCTCCTTGCTGCTCTGAAGGTGCTTGGAACTACTTTCAACTGCTGATCTCTGATTGGTCCATTTTTTGTACGCTCCTAGGAGCGATTTTTTATCCGTATGCGACATACAGGCGCATATGGAAAGTCAATGTTAAGCCTATGGGATTTTTTATATTAGGGGTAGGATAAAGCACAGAACACGGAGGGCGGACACAAGACTTAAACTGAAGATTCCTATGTATATAGCTCAGACTGCGAGGAGCCTGCAATGAACAGCAATATTCTTAGCGAAATTTGACTCTGATAGTATAGTGGTAATTTTGGGAATATCTTATTTGGATCCGAAGTTATCAAACTTTGAATTATTCTCTATGAATACACACCAACGGCCCGTGGCTCACCCCGGGCCCACCCAAGCTATATATGATAGGGTCTCCCTCCGAGGTGTCCGTTTGCACGGGGTTAAAGGATTTTTCGTACCGAAATAACTGTCAGCTTTCGCGGGGTCTCTGCTTACGCGGGGTGTCCGGTTACGAGGGGTAAACGCTTACACGAGGTTAAGATAAACATCTAATGTGAGAGGGGTAAAATTGCGTTCCGAGCAAAGGTTCCTGCTAATGCGGGTTGACCGCTAAAGAAGGGAGTACTTAAGCAGGATTCTACTGTAATTTAGTGTCATCGGACCCACTACAGGGATCAGATCCTGAAACAAAGATTTTCTCCACTATAGATGTGAGGCTTATCTTGCCTCTGTAAAGAGTAATATAGGAGGTTTATTACTTTACAGATTTGTCACTGAACATCAGCGTACGATAAGAAAGCTGGCATTGGTACTTTTCTTAAAACGCCATGAAACTTCGCTTACTTTAGAGAGAAGCCCTAGAAATGTAATTACAGGTTGCGTTTAGTCAGGTTAGGATAGATATTCTCTTTTGGTAAGCGCTCTATTGACTGCACGAATTGGGAAATTCCAGGTGCAATCAATCTGTGGGATACAACAGTGCTAAAGCTGAGTCAGTTTGAATATGCCGTCAAAGAAACTTATCGAATTGCACATATTCTTGAATTACATATGTTCCTGAACCTACAAAATTACATATGTTCTTGAACTTATAGAATTGCATATGTTCTTGAACTTATAGAATTGCATATGTTCTTGTAACCGTGTACAGCAATGACCATCTGGAATCACATTCAGTGATATCTGATATACATGTTTATTTGATTGAAGATCGTATAAGTGATTAGGAACTTAACGTTAGCGCCATGTTTATGCAAGACAGTTCCAAAAGTGCCCGTGATGTGACAGAAAAAGCCGTATTCTATTCGGTAGACCACGTCTTTCCGTATTCTACTCAGTAGCGATATGTAGGCTCCATATATTTCGTACAGAGACTTTTTATTAGGTGGGTGATAATATCATACAATTATGTATGCACTAGCTTTCCCATCAATCCCTCCCAAGACATACATGTCTATGATTCATCCTTCAGTAAATGTGGACTCATATTGGATTCGTATTATGAAAAAGAATTCCTCCTCTTTCGAGAGCATTTTTTTTCATATTAGGTTCGTATAATGGTAATCCATAAGCCACGCCAGGGAATCCTGCCAATTAATCACTGCCTTAATACGTTGAACATTGACATGGTCCTCTGAGAGATCCGCCCTGGTGTTGGCGAACCAGCTGCGCCTGAGAGCGGCCACCACGCCAATTTCCTCACCCATACACGGAGCGCCTAAAACACCCAAGAGTCTGGCAAATTATAATTAGGCTCGGGTTCCCAAGGAGGAAATTGATCTGCCTTCTGAAGAAGATGATAAAAACATGTATTATAAGCCGGGACTGGCAGGCGCAGCTCAACATGCAGGTTCTTACTGAGATAATCAGAGAGTTTGACTTCGCTAGCTGATCTAGAAACTCCCGAGTTGTTAACTCCACGTGGCTCAACAAGATGTTAAAGCCCAATGCCCATCTACCGATTTCGGAACATTTGTGTACGTTTGTTGGCGACAAACGGACGGTAATTTGTCTCAGGCGAGGTATCCTAATGGAGTCGGTAGATGTAGGACAGCTAGGCAAGGTTAGCCAGCGATTAGTGAACCACCTCCTTCAGACGTCCTTTTGTCGCAGACAAGTCGTGGTTTTTGCCCTCCCCCAGCGATAAGTGGACCATACACCGATTTTATAGTGTGGGTATATATTTCGGTAGGTGTAGACTGATTTCCATAGGACTAATTCCCACCAGCTCCTCTCCTCGAGGGCCACGGATTGCGGGTCGAGCGAGTTACGTAATTTGCCTGCGACAAGGTGACCGATTCCTATACGATTTGTGAACTAATCGTTCAACCCTAAATCGGTAGCCCGATGCCCATCAACCGATTTCAGAACATTTATGTACGTTTGTTGGCGACAAACGGAGGGTAATTTGTCTCAGCCAAGGCATCCTAAAGGAGTTGGCCCTAGTCGGTAGATGTAGGACAGCTAGGCAAGGGTCAGCCACCGATTAGTGAACCACCTCCTACAGATGTCCTTTTACCGCCGACAAGTGATGGTTTCTATGTTCCAAAAACGATGGTGAAAAGTTTATCAAAATGTTGATAAATCGACAACGGAACGTTGGTAAATGGGGCTTGATTGGGTTACGTAATATGCCTGTGACAAGTCAGACCTAGACTGGCTCCAGTCCCTGCATCCTATGGCTACCCTCCTCGTTGGGATTCATGGGCCAGTCAGAGAAGGATACATATTTTAATGAACTTTATTCTTATTGTTTTAATCATTTAATGAATGTCCATTATCAAAGACTTGAGCAAGTCTCGGTCAGACCTCGTACCCCATCGAGTTTGAATTAATACTGGAGAACTTGTAACGAACTCGACCCGTAAAAAACTCGACCCGTAACGAGCTCGACCCGTTTTAAGAACTCGACCCGTGACGAACTCGACCCGTTTTAATCTTCCCAATAAGTATCTTATTACCACTGTGGATGAATACTCACCTTAGTAGTAAGTATGTTATCTTGTCTTCTAATTTGGTCTTCTCTAAGGAAGAAAACAAACAGAAAACCCTTCCCCTAGGCCTATCGCTAACCCTAACCCTACCCCTAACCTTGTTTCCTATATCCTCTAGTTTAATTGTCTAAAAGCTAACTAGTAAGAACTTAACTTCTATATCAAAATGGCTTATTCATAAGTATCTGTAACAGGTCGAGTTCTCCGAGCATTTTTTTCCAAAACGGGTCGAATTCTCCTGCCAACTACAGGTCGAGTTCGTTTCGGGTTGAGTTCTCCAGTAACCGTTTGAATCGCATAGTAATTCACAAGGAGGAGCCACATGAAATACATAGCGATTCAAATGAAATGGGATCGAACTCTGACCATAAACTTGAATAGGCTTCTGAATTTATCTCACCCTTGACATTGACTAATGTGCTAACCTTTGTGATATGATACCCCCTTGAGTATCTTTTTCTAGATACTCAAATGGTGTTGGATACAAGTTCCCAATGTTAAGTCTATGGGGAAAAATACCAGGGGTGAGATAAGAAGTATTATCATATTCAGATTCTGATTATTCGATTGGAATTTCAGTGATAACCCCGGAATTTTCCCTCAAGGCTTTGGGAACTGACTCCTGATATAAATGTAGGATGAGGTGTGTTTATCTATAGGGGACAGAGCCATTGTTAGTTCATGAAGCAGTCACTAGGTGGCTAGCAGTATGGCTGGCCCCTCGGGGGGGGGGGGGGGGGACAGATCTATATTCTGGCTCTTTGTTCTTACAAAAGTCAACTGTCTTTCAATGTTTTACTATGGTTCCCTTGACTCTCTACACCCATCCAAGAGCAGGATGAAATAATGATTAAACCCAGGACATGATATTTTACACATGGAACACTTTACATACATATGTGAGCAAGGCTAGAGTTCTGACACTTCCCAATTATCACTCGATTCTTTTGCACCTCCATTAGTGAAGAACACCCACTTTTTCACCTCCATTAGTGAAGAACACCTACTCGGGGGGCGTCATGGCAGCCCCCATGGCTCATAGGCTATATGCCGTATAGGGAACAGAGTAATCGCTAGTCCCAGCTTCATCCACCGGGAAATTGTAAGATAGCGCCACTGAAGTTGGAGAACAACAACTATATTTTCTGATGTCATATACTATAGATAATCGTGAGATGAGGCTTAAACCCTTTTATAGCAACCATAAAAAATCCATTGATAACTGGACCCACAGGAATCCCATACAATCGGCCATCGAAAGAAAATATTTGAAAAATACTTATAATAAATCTAATACCAAAGACATGGCTTGCCTCTATTTGCAAGACTTAACTGAGAATACTCCTCGTAAATGATATTTTAGCTGTTGTCTAACCAGCCCTTCAATTTTGAAGGTAAATAGCAATCAAGACGGAAGAATAGTTCTACGGTGGCATTTCAGGACGCTCAGACATCCGACGCGCCACCTGCTTTCTCTCTTGTGAACTAATCCCCAACATTTCGACCATCTGCGCTGGTTAACTATCGTTGGGCAAGGCCAGACGAGTGTTGCAGTGTTGATGAATCTATATACAATAGAACAAAACCATCACCAGATAATTAATGGCCTTCTCTGCCACAAGAGGCCTGCCCTGTGTGATTTCCATATTCACGAGCCTCATCAATATTCAGAGGTCTACTACTAGAACTGGTGTAGGCTTGTATGTCAACTGTACTTCTGGATGGTTTATATCACGCAATATTAAGCTGCCTCACTATAAATATTGCATGGGTATCGTACAATGACTTGATACGTGATTGTGAGGCAACCATAGTACTGTTAGCCAATAATTATAGGGAGCCAAAGTGAACCCGCTGAAACCACAGATACCCACCTACAAAACACCATTTCCGGTGGCCAGTAAGAACGAGGCTTAGTGCTAAAGCTATGGGGGTTTGAGGCTAGACTTATGTTTTTGGTTTCGTTTGTTACTTTTGAAGTGAAGTTTATAACTATCGTCTCTGAATAACTTTGTTTCAAAACTACGATGACAGTTGTTAAGTTTATTAAAAATTTGGATCTAAAAGATTGGTGAATGAGACATATAATCTTGAACCTACATAGTCAAAGTACTGAGCGCCTATACCCGGAAATAGTATTTTGTGACCGGCTATCTGTGGTTACAACGGGTTCACTTTGGCTCCCTATTGCTTTTCTATTTCTATCCAGTGTAATATCCCTGGAGTACCAGAGTTCTTCCAGATCCTTCAAGTTGCATAATCAACATGTTTTACTGTATGAAGATTAGAATGGATTTAGATATGGATTAGAATGGATTTAGAAATGGTATTGTACATAATGACGGTTAAGACTTATTAGCCAATAGCTGTATGTATTACAGAAATATATGTAACGATCAACCACATAACATATCAACCAAGTGACAATACTACCCTTTGGTCGTGTCGAAGTGATGGGAGATGATGTCATAAGGAACTGACCAATCATCTGGCTGGATTTGAAGAGGTAGGCAAAACAATAACATGGAAATTTATCGATTCCTAACTGGATTCGCTTAAGCAATTTGAATTATTCTGATATTGTATGCTATTTGATGTAATTGAAAGGGGTGAGATAAATCAAGAACCGCACTCGAATCATAAAATACACAATCTCCGCTCGTTTTGATTTGCTGTATTCATCACTGGACTGGAGTTTGGCAAAGTGACTTCATGAGGCGAAGCTGAGTGAAGTCCGGAGCCAAAACTTCAGGAGTGGAATGCGGTGGCCAAGATTAAAACGAATCAGGTTTTGATTTTATCCTACCATATCTCCTCGATTTTGGAATATTACGTGATAACAATGCTGTATGCCACTAGTGGCATATAAAACTCTGTATGCCAGTCAGCGTGGCATACAGAAACCCAATGTTAAGCCTATGGGATTTAATATTAGGGGTAGGATAAAAACTGAAATTAGTTCAACTCTCATGCCTGGTACGAGTTTCATACAAGTGTCTGTAGAGCTAAAGTCCAATGCACATCCACCGATTTCGGAACATTGATGTACATTTGTCAATGATAAAGGAACAGTACTTTGTCTCAGGCGAGACATCCTAACAGAGTCGGGTCTAGTCGGTAGATGTGGGGCAGCTAGGCAAGGGTCAGGCAACGATTAGTGAATGCCCTCCCTCGAGATGCTCTTTTTGTCGCCTACGAGTAGTTGGTCGATGTGCCTAAATCGCTTACCAACATGTCCGGAATTTTTTAAAGTTCTTTTACCTATTAGCACCTCGAAATGAACATCTCGCACACCTCCATGAGGAAGAGGGATGTAAAGTACTGGGAAACGTTTTTTTTCCCAAATCTACCAACATGTTGATAAATCCAGTCGGCAACAATGGAACATATGGAAATACCCCCTATTCGGATGGCTGCTTGTCGAGCGACGGGTTACATAATTTGCCTGCGACAAGTTCACCGACTACTATACGCTTTGGGAACTAATCGTTCAACCCGGACTCGGTTGGTGTGCATTAGACTTTACTCTCAACGCGACCACTTTCTCATCCGGGCACTGTGATGGACGACCTCGCCCGCGTCCCATCAGCGTCGGTTTTATTTTTCTCGCGCGCTGCACGCTGGGAAGCGTCCGTCGAGACGTACCTACATCCCGCGAGGCGCCAACGCGAGCTGTGGGCGATAATGGAGTGCCTGCAATTGATGTATGACCCAATTAGACCAGAGAGTCGACTGGTTCGGAACTGTTCGGAGCTGCTCGTAGAGAGAGGCAATCCGTGTAGCGCGCAGGGAGATGGGGGTAGTGTGTGTGTGATGGGCAGGGTCGGGGGTCGGGGGTAGGTACGGGGGTAGGGGGGCTTCCGTAAAGTACGTGCCTACTGGGGTGGTGGGGGGTGAGATTTAAATATATTTTTTTAATTGTTTTGCGTATGCTCTTTATTGTTCTATTGTGTACAGGATTGGGAGTGAGAGTAGGGGCGTTTCCAAAATTTTCGAAATTCTGTGTACGTCCTTAATGCATGGCCCATAGGAGTTGTCCCTATGCCTACAATGCCATATAATATAGGAATATATAAGGCATGGATTGACTGAACAGCCAATGACTGCATTCAGAGCAAACCACGACCTTCACCATGACCTCCTTGCACAGTGTTAATAGCGCCTTGGGACACTTCTACAGTCTATAGGTGACCTGAATTTCTGGGGCCAAAACCACCCTCCCATCATGGAGAGTCTTCCTCTGCAAAGCTCACTAACTGGAGATCTAAAAAAATTACCAGTGCGCAGCTTGACGAGTGGCGAAATTTCATCTCCCAGATGATTTGTAAATTGAAAACAGAAGGAGTATGTACATCCACTCCACGTGTCATTAATTCAACAGAATCAGACTTGGTTGTACTTTACAAGTCAAGGTTCATCAAGCAGTTGATTTACGGGGGGGGGGGGGGGAATTTGCATATGAGCATAAAAGAACACCCGAACAGAAATATCATAATCACTCTCAACGTTAAACATGAAATGTATTCCAAGCAGCTACACCCAGCCCTACCGACACCATACAGCTTGTGCATGGGAGCCGTCAGCAGCGGCATCCACACATTACGATCTAGCCTGGAAGCCCGGCCTATGTACTCCTCGCATATTAGGCCAGGTAACGCCCACCATTTTTCTAGTGCATTGTGGGATGTATTACTGAGCTGGCTCCCATCAAATTACGATGACTTCTACCAGGGATATCAGCAGGCCTTGAAGAAAATCCCTGAAGTTATTTGCTGGGACAAATCCCCCCCCCCCCCCCCCACCTCTCATCCAACCACTAGACCAACAACTACAATGGACATGCTTACTGGGAACCTAAAAATGATGAGAGCTGTGTCCCATGGTGAGTAGGACTGGAACTACCGTCTGTGCTCTCCATGCACAGACCTACCTTCCATGTCCTATTCATGTTTAACCAAATATGTGCATTGGAGATTGTAGTATGAAGCTGGTTCCTGGTGTTAACTATGCATTCAAAGTGGTTCGTATGGTAAGAGTACAAAGGTTTAGGGGTTTCAGGGATTTTCATTTATACATTATCTATGGGGAGCTTGTCAGGGAAAACCCTGAAAAGCATGGAAGTAATAATGCACAGATTTATTGGGAAATCGGGTATATATGTGGTTCTAGAAACAATACAGGTTGACATACAAAGGTTCTATTGAGGCTTTTGAATAGTGAGGACAATATATCTGTGTTTTATAAAATCCAGAGTTCAGGGATTTCCCTGAACTCTGACATCCCTGTACTACGTTGGTTCCGAGGCGTGAGAGGGCCCAGCGAAAGTTAACACTTACCCCGTCCGCTCTAGATGACAAGGGGAACCAGCGTGAGTTCAAGGTCGTTGGCTCGTTGCTCAAGCTGTGCGTTACCTGTCCTATTATTCATTGGGGCAGGGAACCAGTCTAATCACGAGCGAGCAGCTCACGATGGCCGAGCGACAAACTGGGAGCTGGTCAGAGGTGAGCAGGGCAAACAGGCTTCTCGTGTCCGGGGTCTCCTGCATCCACTGCAGGAGATGTCCGCCTGTCAACGCCCGCCCATCTATTATCTCACCCCGGTATTTTTCTCCACAGGTTTAACGTTAGGAACTCGTACTCTATGGCCATGAAGTTCGTGTACCCAATACTCAATGGCTAATTTGGTGAGTTATTTAATCATTAAATTATGTTATACGGGGTGAGATAAAATCAGAAACCCACTCGATGAAAATAACTTGGTCCGTACTCTACCACATTTGACTACAGAGTAATTCACTCAGCTTTGCTTCGTGAATTACTCTGCAGTCAAACTCGGTGGAGTACGGACCAAGCTATTTTCATCTCGTGGGTTTCCTTCTAATTATGCCACCCTGGTATTTTTCTCCATAGGCTTAACGTTAGGAACTCGTACTCCACGGCCATGAATGTATTGTACCCAATACTAAATGGCTAATCTGGCGAGTTATTTCATTATTAAATGATGTTATACGGGGTGAGATAAAATCAGAAACCCACTCGATGAAAATAACTTGCTCTGCACTCCGCCTTGTTTGACTGCTAGGTAATTCACTCAGCTACGCTTCGTGAATTACTCCGCAGACAAACTCCGTTCAAACTGGTAAGTAGAGTGCTTGCAGATATTAAGGGTTGGCGGATAATAGAGTTACACCTTGTACCGAAAGGTTCAGAACCTATGACTTGATCAGATCATAGGAGTATAGGGACTGGGAGGTGTAATATTTGTGCTAGGTGCATCGGGGGATGTAGAACTGAGCTGGTTCCTTGTCAAATAGCAAAGATGTCTATTAGGCTGGTTCCATGGAGGGCTAGGGGGCACTGCGAACTTTAGCTGGTTCCTATCTCCGTTACTAATGACCAGAGAACCAGCATTTACAAGTTCAAGGTCGCTCCATATTATACCATACCTGTAATTATTCAATAGATCAGGCACTCTCCCCCAAGATCTTTCGCGGCGCTAGCGCTGGCTTAATCTCTGCCCCAACCAAGTGACGTCATACGCTGGTTCTCAGGGTATCCACTGAGTGCAGGGGGAACCAGCCAACATGTCAGATTCAAAACAGGCAGCTGTCAAAAGTTATACAAGTCAAACAACCCACATATCATGAGTATGAAAATATGGGAATTGTTAAAGGAGCTTCACAGACAATCCAGCTGTTTCTTTTTCAGACTTAAACCATTTTATAATGGGAATTCACAGTTGATTAGACTGCTCCTTCAGAGGAGCACATGGCATTGTTGACAAAACAAAGCCCTGCAACACATGAGGTGCTTTCCACTGTAGAAAGTAATCCCAGAGGCTGTGTCTGGTTTGACACAAATAATAATAGAAATGAGAGTATTTTATTTACCATACAAATGAGCCCAAACAGGTAGGTTGGGGCAGAGATACAAAGCGACCACAGGAAGTAGAGCGCAGGATATAGATCTGCTGGGAGAGTGTAGATCAGGGAACCAGTCTAGGTACAGTGCTGACATGGTTTATTTCCCTGTATGCTGTCTATGTTTATCTTCGTGAAATCTCAAGATCATATAACAAAAAAAAGGCCCCGGGTACCATCATGTTGTTTGTGTTAGTATACTTACAATTAGTATCTTAGCATTTTGAGCCCCTGTCAGAGCCTTGTAACAGTGTGATGGCCAATAACAGAAGACTCCATTGATCAAAGGCTGATACTTATTTGATATTTTCCTTTCTTAAACATTGACATTTACATTGATCAAAGGCTGATACTTATTTGATGTTTTCCTTTCATAGACATAGACATTTACAACATACTTCTTTCCCATTTCTTTCTTATTCCTCTATTTCCTATACCTTTTGGTTAGCCATCTGGGAGTTTGTCTTGGTCAAATATTATGGATACTAAAGAAGAAACCAAAGAGTTTTGATGAAAGCCATCAATCTCCTCGGGTTTGATGTGGAGTGATATGAACGAGGTGACAGCTGAGTGAATATCACATAGCGTCCAAACGAGTTGGAGAACAACGACTTCGACCAAAACGATTTGATTTCTGCATTTACCTCACCCCTTTACACACTAAAAGAATGGACGTTGCACAGGATATAGGTCATGGAGATCACATTGCAGTACTCGTAGGGGCATGGAGAAGGAGTTCTCAATGTTAAGACTATGTGACAAAAATGCCAGAGGTGAAATAAATCTACTTACCTAGATCTTCAATGATGTAAACATTCCCTTGAATATTTACCTTAGGTAATACCACGCAATCACCACTTTGTCACTGGGAATCGACACTCGAGTGGCTCGGTTAGTTTAGAAGTTGGACATCGGTTCCGGGGTGATAGATTGTTTACTTAGACTACGCGCCACTAATGGTCTGTTAATAGCCAGACACTCTATCAAGGGGCGGGTAATTCTAGCGGCGAGGGGTCGTTACGCCCCAGAGGTATTCAATCTTGTTCAACACCAGCCATTTTATATGTTTCAAGGTTTTTTTCTTAATTTAATTTTTTCATTTAATTTAATTTATTTATCTAATATATATATATATATATATATATATATATATATATATATATATATATATATATATATATATATATATATATATTTTTTTAAATTTTATTCAATTTATTCATTTTTTTTGGTGGGGGGGGGGGGGAGTCTGTACATGTCCATAACTGAATCCATCACGGCATCGCTTAATGTTTTCGCCACGAAACACTTTTTTCATTTATAGAGATCTAACCACAATTGCAGTGTAATTTCGTAAGTTTTGTCGAGATAATCCCGAAGGGTGTACACAGATATCTAAGATATCTAGTGTAGCTACAGCTGCATTAAACACGGATCTAGTCTCGGTCTCATTGCAGAATCTACTGGTAAATAATTGTGATAAATGAGATGTTTCCAAGTTGGATACTTATAGCATTAAGCTGGCGCACAAAGCTAACCCCAGGCCTAAAGTATCAGTTCAGAAAAGTGGGGAAGACTATAAACGACATAATCAATCAAAAGGTTATCCAAAAGGAAATCCTATGCGCCCTGAAGTTTGGGTGTATTTTGACTTCCACACCAAATATCGTTTACATTTCTAACTTTGAAAGTTGCAATGTCTCCAAGATAATGACCTCGTATCAAATGTTCGGGGACATGGGGTCCGGTGAAGTAATAATTTGCCAACAGGAATACAGTTTTCTCATAAAACTAAAATGTGGCAATGTTTGCAATCACGAATGGGCTTTAACACAAGCAATGCTTTTTGACCAGGTTTAGTGCAAAAGCATTGCCTATTTCATAGCAATTATGTAGTTTATGCATCCAAATGCATTATCCTATTATCAGAGTTTTGAATGTATGACAAAACGCAATGCTTGTCATACGTATCAGGTTTGAGAAGCTGATTCATTGAGGTGTTTATATTTGTATATGAGTAATCAATAACATGGAGATTATAGATAGATCAAAAAGAAAGTTTTAAAAAAAGGATATGAACATTACAGAAGAAGGGACGATTAGTCTTAGGGACTATGACTTTCTGATTATAAGAAAACGCCCTTTATACCAAAGTATTGCTGCAAGGTCAAAGCAAACCGGAATTTATGCTGATGAGCCTGCATGGCAAACAAAGCAAATAAAAAGATATAAATTGCCAAGCCGGAAAGCATTGCTCGTTGGGACCCCTCAAGGTATCACCTGGTTTGAAACTAGAGCTACACTGACGGGATTGCCTTCCCAAATACAGCACCGCACCAAAGTATTACCAACAACAGCAGTCACTCATTCCCACATAAACTCCAAGTTTTACGTCCAATAAACCTCGTTTTTAATGGAGGTCGCAGGCACCCCCCTAAGCCCGGGCTTTACCCGTGATTATACAGCATTATACAGTAAGCACGGCTGGGGCTTTAGCGGGAAGTTTACGGTAGTCTCAGGACCCATTCGTAAGGCGGATCGATGGCACCGGGCTAAGGCCTCACGTACGGCGCAGGTCTAAACAGAATTTGCCGCCAATCTAATGTGATTTGGGCCAATGTTTTCTGTGCGGGCGAGGCTCGGGCGCCAGGGCGAGTAAATCAAGCCGGGTGAAGGCCCGACGCTAAAAACGGCCGGCAGCAGCAGCCCCAAAGAGACTCCCAAGACCGATATTTCCTACGGCCAATAAGAGGTAGCGGGCGGGGAGGGAGGGAGGCTGGCAGGCGGGGCGAGAAGCTCACTGCAGTCTTTGGAGTAACTCGAGACTGTAGATGAAATAACAAATGTGATCTAATTCCACAGTATCAGTCACGTGTCGCATTGCACTGTGCCACGTGGAGACTAAGAGATCAACTTGGTAGATAGATTGGCCACTGCCTCTGTCTCCGACTTAGAGGCTTGTCAGGTCCGATCACTTTCTAGAGCAAGAGCTCGATACAAATATCTCGAAGCAGAGTACAATTTCGGATATCGTGAAATTAAAACTGTGGATACTCACTACAAGACATCATTAGACTGGATAATTAAAAGCATAGTCTAGCTTTCTGGACTCTTCATCAAAATACTCAAAAAAGAAAATGATATCATGAATAAGGGTCTTCAAGAGTACTGCGATCTCCAACCACAATAGCCTGTAGTGCAAAATTATAACCACAACAAAAGACCCGCTCGAAGAGTGATTCACTCTTCTAGCAGGGATTCTGATTCTGGTAGTAAGCAGTTCAACTCAGAGAGTGCCAGTCAAGGCGGGGCAAATCAGACTCAAGCAGAGATAATGTCAGTGTGCTCTGGTGGCCAGAATACTATATAGACCGGTCCACCAGAGTACTATATATACTGGTACAGAGCGGTTCACGCTAGTCGGCGACAGTGTCACAGACCATAGCACACACAAGACTGGACTGATGACTGATTAATCTAAGCTAATTGCAAATACGTAATACTAGAAAATAAGTGGTGTTGTGCAACAGAACACAAATCATCAGAGACATGAGATCAGCAGTTGAAGTGTGATGGACCTCCCTGACAGTCATAGTGTAAAGTTCCAGTCTATATACATCTCTATCATGACCAATTATATTAGTTTCTGTGCAAATAGATCAGTCATAAAAATTGTCAGTATTTATTAGTACAAAATAGACTGCATTAAGACAGTCACCATTTTCTAGCAGCTTTTCCCTGTCTTAATGTTGATCGACAGCCATTTTGTGAATGGCATGTTTATCCTCATTATTGCTCCCTCTAGTTCCCGGTCTGGCCACATGAGGGCAGGGCGTACTGACATGACACCTGAGTTGTTAGTGACATGAGCAGGCCTCCTGGCATGTGCAACAGACCGGAACGAGACTGGTCAATCTTCATTGGCTGTTGCCTCAACAACCAATCCCAGCACAGAGGTTTGAAGCTTACCCTTTACAATGATGCCACCTGCTGACTGTATATAAGTTAAATGAACCGGTTGTTAAATCAGTTAAGTTCTTGACTCATAGTAGTAACTAGTACACCTGCATTTGAGTTCTTACTCCTATCTTCTTAAGGTCTACACCTAGCTAGTCTAGGACTCAAGGCTTTACAATAGGACATAGATCAGGACTTGGCATTTAAGAACAAACTGTTCAAGAATAAACCTCAAAGCTGAACATTAGAAATACGTACACTAGGAAACTGCATCAGCCTGATACCTGTAGACTGTCAAATGATATACTACAACCTTATCCATGTAACAGCTAATCTTAAACTTCTGAGGATTTAACAAGCAACGACCTCATGAAAGTCCTAGATAGGGCAATGAGAGGCAATTCGCGGAACTAACTACTGAAGTCAGCGGAAGATAGGGTACAAGATAACCATGCTGACACATCCAGTCTGAATTAAAAACCTTTAAAAATCTCTCAAATAGCGTTCTGCATAACGTATTCGCGAGGGAAAAAAATGTCCGAGATACCTCAATTATATGTGGGTGGAATGTTTGTTTGTTTGTTTGTTTAGTTTAACGTCCAATATGTTCTATTAGACTTAGACACCACATAGACATGGTGTGAGAAGGATAGGCCTTTGATATAGCAGTAAATCTAGGAAGGAGAATAGCCTAATATCACAACAAGGCTGACACCCTAACTTAGGACAGAGCTATGGAGATGCCCGTTTGTGTAAATTAACAATGAAATCTTTCCGGAATCGTGCATGCGGTGATCCATAGATAGAGTTTTAGCCAATTGACACCAGGAAGCCACGTTTCAGGGGCCTATTTGATAATCTAGGTACATATAGACCCTTTACCTTACACCAAGGAGACCCAGGGACGATGTGGGTCAACTTTATTCAACCCTTTCTGACACGACCTTATGGACGGCTGAGAATGTCTTAGCGAACGACCATAAATATTATCAAACGATAACCCTCGCAGGAGGCATAGGGTCTTCATCTACGAGCCTAGATTATCAAACGGGCTCCAGAATCGCAAAACAGGCATTTTTTGTTTTCGCTGGGATAGTTTGCCGCTAATGAAAATCCAATGTTTAAATAACAATTTCTGATACATGAAGTAAAAGTGGGCCTACTCTGTCTCCTGCTTTATACTCAGCACGCAAAGAAGTGATCACTGCGAGCTAACACACGAATTGCCGCTCCATGGCAACCTCTCATTGAATTACGTGGAGGACTAAATAGTACAAATAGTTCAGGAACTGCAGTTCCCGGCTACCGTGTTGGAGGCATCCCTGATCGAGGATAACGAAGTGCAGCTGTGCAAGTGTCCCGGGAGGGTCTTATAAATGCACGTTCGGGGCACAGTATGTGATTTTATACCCGCATTAATACGGAGCCATGGAGAACAAACCGCTCCAACGAGAGTTCGTTATGAGATCTTGGCTGTTGGTCATCCCACAGGGGAAGTAGCAAAACACTGACTGTAATCCTACGGTTTTGGGATAGACATCATTAGTTATAGTGTAGAGTTATATCTTGTTGTTAATCTATAAAACTCTACTGCGGTTTTTCTAATGTCTTTGTGTATATCTAACACATCAGTACTTTGTTCGCATGAAAAAGTCTATACAATATAGAGGAAACCTATGAAAGTTTAGGGTCAGAGCTCATATCCAATCCAGTTTGAATCGCATAGTATTTCACAAGGCGAAGCCGCGTGAATTACGTAGTGACTCAAACGCGATGGGATCGAGTTCTGACCCTAAACGCGAATGGGTTTCTATTTTTATCTCACCCTTCACAATGACTAATGGGCTAACATTTGTGACATAATCCCCAATTGGAATTTTTTTCCTAAATATCTCATGGGCGTTGGATACGAGTTCCCAATGTTAAGTCTATCGAGATAAAATACCAGGGATGAGATAAATGTATAACTTACTAACTGTCAATATCCATATGCTAATATTCTGTTTTCAATTTTCTGTATGGGCTGGCCATTTTGCAACATGGTTTTATCCAGACATAGTTTCAGCATTATCATCCTATTCTAAGCTCTCAAATATTCTAGTAATTTCTAAAAATGATTACTTGCTACCAGATAATTAAAATAACAACAATAAGAGTGATAGTAGTACACAGGCTACCATAACTATCGCGACATGTTAGCAATCAACCGATTTGCCACATACTGATGAGTAACCATTTTAGCACGCTGGGGATTTTTAACATTTAAGTTCATTAAATCTAGAAAACCAAACACTAATCTCTGCACAACAAAATTCACATTCAAATGGCCAGGGCAGAAGTTCATGGATGATAAATGGGGTCATAAAAACAGAGGAATATTTTTCATGTGGAATTTACTTCCTCAGGGAGACTGAGAAAACATGAAAGACACATCGTTGTCATTGCCCATGGAATAGGGCTGGGGTGTATGTGGAGGTATGAACAACTGTTTATTGGTGTGAGTGAGGCCCGATTCTTTCTCTCTTTGTTATATGCATGGAAAAAGAATTTTATAGATTTATAATGAAATAAATATTTATTTGGATAAAAGGACAACCGCCATCTCTGGAAGTTAGTGCCATCTAAACACATCCTACTTTTAAGACATAACCTCTCAGTTAATGCGTTTATTGTCAGTGGCGAATCTGATCCGATTTAGAGACCGGTTTTAGGACGTTGCCCCTAGCTTGGCAGACGGCCGCCAGGTGACGCCACAAGTCAACGTCTCATCCCGTGAAGCTGGTGTCTAATCCAGCGCTGATTCCCCGCCAGGGGGCCGGCAGCTCGACGCGGGGACCTGCTCAGAGGACGAGCAACTCACGAGCAGCTCTGAGCAGCTCAGACACTGCTCAGACAGGTACAGAGGGGATGAGCCAGTCCTCGTGGTTAGGAGGGAGGGACGGGGGCTAATCAGGCAAGGTAGGAAGATTACTAGACTGGTAGCACCACTACCTAGACCGATGACACCACTCATGAAGTCACTACTCTTTACGATATTATTACTTCAACTATATTATTATTATCTCTTTTTTTTTAAATTCTTTATTTTCATTGGGACAGTCGTCAGCGGTTAGCTGGTATGAGTCAAGCTCCCAACATTGGGGATTTACATCGGAGTTTCACCTTCTATATATATATAACAAATTTAGGGACCTGAATAAATAAAGGCCCACAGTGATTACACAATTTACAGTCCATATGGCATCTTGGTAACTCGGGGACGGGGAAGGGGATGGCGTGCTAATTTGATTTTGATAGAAATCAAACGGTCCAAGCAGAGGTACAAGCCGGGGTCCTGGCCGGGTCCCGGCCGGCCCCACGGCCGGCCATACCCACACTTTAACTATAAATTTAAATGAATTACCAAAAGGTTACAGGATAAACAACAGGATTTTTAAAAGACGTTTACTTAATCTGGATAGCACTCAGCCTGTATATGATGACTGGTCTTAGTTGAAAAATAGGTGGTGCCATCAGTCTAGGCAAGTGGTGCCATCAGTCCAAGCACGGGTGCCACCAGTCCAGGTGAAACTGAGAAGAGGTGCCATCAGTCCAGGTGAAACTGAGAAGAGGTGCCATCAGTCCAGGTGCCATCGGTCCGTGGTGCCATCGGTCCAGTTTTTTTTGTCTGTTTTTTTAAAATGTTTTTGTGGGCACCTAGGACTATGTGTGTCCTATCTTCCGGTGGCTCCAGCAGAACGAAATAACATACCGTGTAATTGCTTACAGAGTAAGCTTACAGAGCAGTTGCGGTTATCGGACATATTTAGGTCAAAGTACAGTACATACAATATATACTTAGCCCGGTAGAAAAAACGGTATATTTGCATAAAATATACAAGTAAGTCCAGTTACCGGTAGGAGGCCGGTGAGATGTTTGTGGACGTGGCCACCGGAGTGGTCTGATCGAGGGGTGAGCTGCTCCTGGAGTCTATTCACACTCCGCAACTGGGGGCCTTGTGAGCGGGCTTGTCTGAGGGAAATTATTACTGGAAATTGCTTTCTATTCATGACCGTAAATTGGACCAAGTTTTACCATGACAGCCTCCACCATGGAATTTCTGTTTTATCCCCCTGTCTTTTTTTTAATTTTGAATGAACATTGGATTCACTTTAATAACATCTTGATTGAACTTTAATAAGCAAATGATATGATTATTCAAAATGCCAACTTTCCGTTAAAAAAATACAAAACTGCAGCTTTAAAGATATCCTACCACCGATAAGAATAGTTTCTTGACCAGGACGTGAAGTCGTTACAATATGGACAAATCTTTTTATGTGGCTGATTATTCTCTTGGGGGTCTTCTATGGTTTTAACTTGATTGTTTGTTGAAGTAGTTTAACGTTCCATATGTTCTATTAGACTTACTTTGGGTTTAACCGAATCTATGAGATGAACTCACGTAAAAATCTCACCCCCTACACATTTACCGAGGTGAAATATTTTTACTTTCAACACCACATAGACATGGTATGACAAGGATTGGCCTTTGTTATAGCAGTAAATTAATTACTGCTGGGGGTGAAGGAGAAAAGTGGCTGCAGTGGGACTCGAAGCCACAACGTCACCTTGGGATTACGAGTCCAGTGCTCTTTACCACTGAGTTGTGGGGGGTAATCAAGCTAGGTAGAAAACCGGTGAGCTGTATGTGCTCCGAAAGAGGGGTGAGCAGCTCTTAAGGGCCTATTCACACTGTGCGCCTGGGGGGGGGGGGGGGGGGGGGGCTTGTGAGCAGGTATCTCTAGTCTAAAGCACCAAATTCACTGTGTGAAATATTGTAATCGGGCTACAAAGATTATGTTTAGATTTTGTCAAATATCAGAATAGGACCGAGTGCATTAGTATGTGTCATTGTGTATTTGCACAATCAATGTATACACTTGAATAACATTCTTCAGAGTTTTTAACAATCATATGTAAATGATAAATCTATTCTCCATCGAATGATAAGAAAAGAATACTCAACAAAATTGGGCTTGTCGTGGGTTTACACCCAGGACCTTCTGTTTCTGATTCCCACTGATTTAAACTTGGCAGCCCTACCAGCGCCTGGGGCAGCTAAGAACCAACGATAGACAGGCTTGCATCATGAACTATCCTTCCGAAGGATTCAGGTCAGGAGAAGGAGGATAACATACGGACGCCATTTACTTATAAAAAGTGATCACTCTCCCATTTTTGTAATTGTCCTCACACAAACTTTCCTACCATTGTCTTTATCTTTTTCTCTGTCCTCAGATATTCAATGACCCCCTGGACCTATCGGAGAAAGACTGCATATTGCAAAGTATGTTATTCGAATTCCTTTCTATTTTCAATAAACCAAATATGTGTCACTATACCATAATATTTCGTCCTGTGGGAATTTCCAATTTTATTTGTTGCAGTTCTCTCTTGTGGAGACTTTTTGTATCAAATGTCGAACCCTGAATAAATGTCTTTTAAAGAAACAACAAAAAAACACAGAATTAATATTGTGGACTTCCATACGAAGCGACACTCGCCCAGTAAAATAAGGAGGCCCCAGACACTAACTGATTTAACCACCATCTCATCCTCAGTCTGTACAAGCTCGCAGTGAACGTGAAGGATTTGGGAATGGAGCACATATTGTGTGGGAAAGTGTTGCAGAGAGGAGCAGATGGCTGGAGGAGACAGCCTGCTCAGTGTGTTCCATCAGACCTGGGTCTGGTTACTCTCACTGTCATCAAGGCACAAACTGGTGCGAGGGTCTCAAATGATAGGCTCAGCATTTATATAGAACTGCATCGAGAATCGTATAAATACACAATACTCCACGAGTTTGGATGGGCCATAATCGTCTTCGAGGCGATACCGAGTGACGATTATGGCCCATCCAAACGAGTGGAGCATTGTTTATTTATATGATTCGAGTGTGGTTCTGGATTTATCTCCCCCCTTTTACTGTTAGGGACGTTCAAATCTCTTGTTTTGTCTTGTATTTTCTCTGAAATCCTGGCCCCTGATTGGTCAATCACCTATGACGTCATCTCGTATTCACTACTCCACGACCATGGCGTGGTATTGTCACTCTACCGGGGTGATCGTTGAGTATTTTTTTCTAACGTTATTCCTATAGCTAAACTTGTACCAGGGGTGAGATAAAGGCTGATACCAAATCATCATGTGCTTAATCTAGGCTGCTACATCATACTATGAAGAGACGTCACGAGTTTGAGTCTGAGATTACTTATGTCACACATTTTGTTGGTTCGGTAATTTCATTACGAAGCCAACAAAATGAGTGACATAAATAAACTCAAACGAGTGGCGTCTAGATTTTATCCTACAGCACACAGGATACAGACTATGCAGAATAGGCTGCAATACTCCTAGGGGCATGGAGAACAAGTTCCCAATTTTAAGCCTATGGGACAAAGATACCAGGGGTGCAAGGACTTTACACGGTAGGGACTTTTTTCCATACTATCCAAGGAGAATATCGCATTCTACTCACTAGCAGTCTGCAGGCTCTTTAGGTTTCGTATGGAGACTCCATGCTCAACACGAGCGTCAATACAATTGGGATGTATGTTCATCATTGGTGAATGAGCGTGTAATTATAAACGAATAACAATTTAAAGGTTTGGGTTAGATTCAGCCTATGGATAATTTTCTGTAACCCAGTCAAATTACCATTTCTGCAGTCTAGGATCCAAACATATCAAGCACCAGTGGGTCCTGAGGTATCCCGGTCTTGAGTGATTGGTCATGGTCAGCTGGGCATGCCTTTCAGACCCTGAGACACTGGTACCTTGCTCTTTTCAAAATATGATAGTGAATAACACGCAGATGGTGAAGGGTTAGGGGTTTTTTTTTGCAGCAAGCTCAAAGTCTATAGATGTGCCCATTCTTACCTTTAGGCAGAGAGTATGAGCGTGTGGCACATACTCATAAAGGGATATAAGCAAGATTTCCACATTTGTTTACCCCTGACTGTTTACACACTTTACAGAGATGTCTTTGTTTTTGTTCCTTTGTTTGGTTAGATTTAGTCAACTATTATAGGTCCTTATCAGACTTTCTCAAGGTTCTTTTACACCACGAGGGTGGTGATCGAATCTATGTGATGAATTCAGGTAGAAATCTCACCCCTTCATATTTACCAAGGTGAGAGTTCTTTTGCTTCCCACACCACATAGACATGGTATGAGAAGGATTGGCCTTTGATATAGCAGTAAATCTACCGCTGCTGGGGATGGGACTCGAACCCACAAAGTCCTACAACCTTGGGGTTACAAGTCCAGTGCCCTAACAACTGAGCTAACTCCCAACCCCCTACAGAGATGTCACGAAAAATGTCACGTGACCGGATACGAGTCGGCGATTGGCTGAGAAGAGATGCGTGCAGAAACCTACCTAAAACTTAACCACCCTGGGCACTGGAGGCATTTGTGCGCATATTCCTGCTGTGTTTTCTCAGTCCCTGACTGGCAGTGGGCCGACTGAACATCTCTTGTATTTCACAGACTACTTTCCTATACATGACCTGGGGCCTTGCCTGACACCACCACCTTCAGGCAGTCTATGCTTCACCACCACAGCCGCCCATTCTCTCATGTGACAATGCACTAAGTACGCAATAGGTTTGGCTGTCTAGGTTAAATTGTTCCCAATTCGGACCTCTGTTTGGAAAATAGAACAGATGTGTCAACTGACAGAATTTATATCAGGCACTAAATCCTTATTTCCCAGGTCAGAGTGACTGATGGAAAATATATTTGTTTCAGTAACGATAATTTAAAAGTAATAACTATATATTTGTTTTCAAGGACAATGTTCTAAATCGATTAGATATGGATCAAATATGAATATATGTACAAGGTAGGTAAGGGTGGTACAGGATGGATACGCTATATGATGAGACTTAATGGTTGCACGATTTTGATATATGTAAATATGACGCAGTTACAAGCATAACGTAATTAGCAAATACCCACTTCTCTATTACTTAATTTCCTATCAACCCTTTAAGGACAGGTGTCCGTGACAAATTTATTTGAGGACGGGTGCTGGTGGCAGTTTGTCCCGCTAGGGACGGGCACATATTCGATAAAACTTATAATTGAAGACTATAATCATGTGACATGATACATAATCCTACATATTCTATTTCGCTTGAATAGAAATTAGAAATACTAAATATGATTTCATATCTACATTTGTGATAATTTCACTATATTGCTCTATACATTCTTTTCGTCTAAAACAGTAAGGTAAATATTGGAGAAATGATACTTCAAGGCATCATGCGTCTTTAGTGCGTTCATGCCTGGAGGCCTCATGTATCAATGTAGCATTGTGTATAAACCCCGCATATCCTACGTCCTTGTCACTGTTGAATATCCTTACCAAGAATAGAAACAGAATACACACACATCACCAATGCACGGCGTTTTAAGGTCGGTAGTGACTGTGGCTACAATCTAGACTAATCCCAAAGATGCGCTGTCAGAGATATTTAATTCCGATGTCTGTGGTCGCCGCGGGATATTTCACTGGGCGCAGAGCCTGCGCTTTTAGCTGATATTGAATATGACTGATAGTACGAGCGATAATGTATCGACTGAGCAGAGCGCCGGCCAGGAGCCGCACACATATCTCCCTCACAGTGAACTACTTCTTAAAGCCGCTTACAGGCATTGTGTTGCACGAGGGAGCTGGCCAAGCCTCCCTCCAGCTTGTGAAGTCATTCTGAAGTGTATTTATATTCATATGTCTGTACACACATACGAAAACAAATACACTGCTGTGCGATCAATCGCTCGCATACCACACCATTCTTTCATTTGCACACTGAATGAAATGGTTATGTGAGGATGAAACCAATCGGTCAGTGCTCTATATTCATGTTTGATATATCATTCTACATATATATTTTTTTATATCTGGCATGCATATATTTGACATGGTGTAAATAAACTCTATATCATAAACCCAAAATTAATCAAATCTTACCATATATTAGCATAGATGACATGTCATCATGAAAGCCCACACACTGCTGATGTTTCAACGTGTGCAGTATAACAGTGTACTGCACAGGGTTCAGTACACATTTCATATTGCTTAGGGAGCAGCAGTACGTAGTTATCAAATTTATTATATACCCATGCAGTATATTTGATAATTACATACTGCTGCCCCCGTTTTGTAGCATGTACAGCATGGTCAGATCATTCTATATAAATACCCATTGGCGAAAAATATATAGTTGCATACTGCTTCTAGGGGTGCAGTTATTATGAGTTATGTACCAAAGCTGATGTTTTCATACCAGGCTGTCGTTTTCTTACTCCTTCGATGTGACTATGACATTGCCCTGACTTTGTCGCATAGTAACACTCATAGTTGCTATAAAACGATTATTCCCTAGTGAGTAGGACTAGTAATACAGTCTGTGCTCTCCAAGCAGAGCCATAGCTTCCATGCCCTTTAGATGTTAAACCAAATATGTGCATGGGATATTGTAGTATAAAGCTGGTTACTGGTGTTTGCTAAGCATTATAAGTGGTTTGTGTGGTAACTGTCCAATGGTTTCAGGGATTTCAGGGATTTTCATCCATGCATTATCTATAGGGTGCTTATCAGAAAAAACTCTGACAATCGTGGAAGCAGCAATGCACACATAATTTATAGGGAAATCAACTATAAGGGATTCTTGAAACAATATGGGGTTTGACATACACAGCTTCCATTGAGGCTTTTAGATAATAAGACCAATATTTTTTTTAAAAACCTGATTTCGGGGATTTCCATGAACTCTGATATCCCATATGGGACACTATCATGGTGTCCAATATCTAAACACGTGGGTGTCTCTCACATGAATTGGGCAGCTGACAGATCTGCCACTGCCAAACCAAGGACAGCAGAGGTCGTGCTTGTGTCTTACCAATAGCATGCGGCATAAACAGCACCACGTGCACGAGAGAAAGTTTCTCTGAGAACTAAACCAGTCTGCCGTAGACCTCTCTACTTTGGTTCTTTCGTTTGTTGACAGCTTTTTCTGTTTTCTTTTTTTTTCAATTCCAGCAAGGCTCCGTTTATTTCCAATTACACATCTGGTAATACATGTGAACTTCCAACGTAGATATATGTGCCTTTCCAACTATTGATTAGTCTCCTTAGAACGGTATATGTTTGTATTTTGCGGTTAAACAATTCAATATACTAAGTATGTAGAAATATTAGAAAGAATCTTGTGCCCTAATAAAGATTCCTATTTCGTACATATTACAAATGTGTGTAACTGGGCTTTACATAATCAAAGTTATTATATAAAACGACCTGACCATGCTGTATAAGCTAGAGAACGAGATGATGATCTACGGTTTGTACGGAATAAGGCATTTATGCCGAGTTCCGTACTTGCGTTTCTCTACGCTGTTTGACTTACTTCAACGATCATAAACACATTCAAAATGCGTAGAGATAAGTTTGAAATTATTAAAACTGATTCTGACCAGTGCTGCGTATTTCCCGCGTTTTGTTTACGTTCTTTTACACATTCCGACTTTCTCTTACATATATGCTAATATATATATATATATATATATATATATTAAAAAATACTGCAGATTTCAGTAGGTTTTATACAATAACGACATTGTCCTTCAAAGTGCATTGTATCTGCTAACTGAATATCCTTTAGTAGTTACAGACTCTTTGCTTAATTTTATGCTTGTCGCAAGCTGCACGCATTACTTACACTTTGTAAGGTCAACTAGACCATCTTATATTTCAAGAAAGCTGCCTTGTATAAATCATGGAGCGTCGCTAATTGTAGAAAGATCATGCCTTCATTGGTTAATATGTATCATATAAACAATACTTTTGGTGTCCAACCACATATAGAAATTAAGGCCCGGCCCCACTGGTGCGATGCGATTGTCGCAAGTCAATAAAAAGTCATAAACGGCCGGCGAGGGTCATAAAAACGGCGCTGCCCGTCGCATCGCACACAATCGCTCCTGTGGGGCCGGGCTTGCACGCGTGTGCGATCGTGTGCGATGCGACGGATCCGTCGCATCGCACATCATGAAATGTTCCTGATGTGCGATGGATTCGTCGCACAGGTACAGAGTTCTTCCGATCATATTTGCATAGGTACTGGACCACACTTTATTGATTCCATTTAGTTACATAGGATACCCTGACCATGGCCACCTTGGACCCACTACAGTTGATAACTGCCACACCTGAGAGCATCCACCTGTGTGCCAGGTCTCAGGAGGTGTGAAAGCTGTGAAAATGCCAGGCTGTGGCTTTAGCCTAGGTGCAATACTGATAATTTGTAAAGCATGAGGGATGAAAAGTAACATAAATAAATCTATTGAATATTATAATGAACCTGTATATCTAGGCCTCTACATAGGTGGTACCAGAAGCGATGCGACGAATCCATCGCATTAGTGGGGCATGCCCTGAATTTTCCCTGCGATTGAGTGCGATGATTCCATCGCAATAAATGTCATAAACCCCGCCGAGGGGGCCGTTTATGGGGCCATAAAACATGTGCGACAATCGCATCGCACCAGTGGGGCCGGGCATTTAGTATATACATCACAACGGTAATAGACGGTCGCGATATGTGAAAGATAAATAAATGAATGAAGCCCTACCAGGTGCGCCAAGAGGAATGATCCCATAGTGTAAGTACTTACCTGAAATGAAGGGAAAAAAATTACATGTTAGCAATTTGTAAATGAAAGTCAACGATACAAAATAGTCATAACACTGATAAAGTACACTTGATTTCATAGCATATTAGTGAATGATTGCATCAAAATTCATAGCCACTGATAATATGCCATGAGTCTTGATTAAGTCTATGGGAAAAATACCAGGGGTGAGATAAAAGAGGGCACGGACGGAAGAGCAGCCATGGCCCAGTCCGATGATGAAGTAAAATAAGATATAATGTCCCTGACAAGAAATAGAATATAATTTGCATGGATCTACGTATACTTTCGACCGCTGATAAAAGTATCCAATACCACAGTTACATTTGTATCATTTTTATGTGTGTAATTAAACGGTGATACCAGTTGGGGTAAGAACAATACTTTGAAACCTTGTTCATTGCTATACAGGAATGGAGATTACATATTACATATACGCATTGCAGTGAAGAATCAAGGTTTTACTTTAGTCAGTGGGGCTCATGGGCTGTTGCTGAATTGGGTTATTTTGCAATTGGTGTGTCAATATAACACAACGAAAAATAATCTTTTATTCTGAAAAAAAACAAACAAAAAAAACGAGCGAGCTGGAGCTTTACAAGAAGGATAATAATATATGATATGGCACTCGCTGTCTGGCACCCACTGGACAAATACACCGTGAGTAGTATATAAAAACAAATCTTTTCTTCACCAGTTTTGCTTGCAGAAAACTTCATAATAATACATGTGTACAACATCCTGTTATGATCATTGTATGGGTTTCCTGTTGTTATTTGTCTACTCCATCGCACTTTATGAACAGATACAATGAATATGCCGAACAGTTACATATATCCTGAAAATAATGATTTGATAGAGACGTAATATATGTATAAGTGGTTAATTTGAATGGAATCTGTCCGGAATTGTTTTAGTTGGGAATATTTCCCACCAAATCAGCAAGGAACAGATGTAACTTAGACACAACCACTTTCTCCTTATTATCATATATCTCGAGATGATAATAAAAAACGCCATTTTAAAACTAACTTTTTCATTGTGTCAACAAGTCACTTGGTGCGGCAGGACGTGTGAATATACTTTCGTCACTCAATCACGAACGGATCCGTACTTCTAGACAGTAAACGCGACACGTTCGCACATGGGTATATGTAGACTGGCTTCAGTCCCTGCAGTGATTCATGGGCAAGTCAGAGAAGGGTACTTACTTAAATGGACTTTATTCTTATTGTGTTTAGTAATTTAATGAATGTTCATAATTAAAGACTTGAGCAAGTCTAGGGTATATGCACATTATTGACTGGTTTCAGATACAAGCTCCGAGGAGTTGACGCGTAGTAATATCCGAGCGCATAAGAGGATATTGCACAGAGGCAACACCGAGGAGCATACAACCGCTTTTATCTGAAACCAGTCTATATTTTATTTGCTTTCCACCTTTTCCTGACAAGTGGGATACCAATAATACTTACTCGCTAGACGCGTTACAGCCCTGTCAAGCTTCGGGATACCAATATTAGTTCGTTTAGGCACGCACTATTTTTTATTACGCACTATTTTTCCGTATGCGCCGGATTTTGCAGCCTGGAGAATAAAACATGTCTCTATGCTCCGGGTATGTAGATACATGCTGCTTATGTGTTTTCTATGGACACTTTGTATTAAGTGGATAATAAACGATATTATTATATACCAGTGTGCGAATGTCTATGAAATACTGCCCACTGCTAGGGGTGCAGTAACAATAATGTTCGTGCCCGCTGTGAGTGTGACTTAATAAGTCATCAAAATAACTTTTTTTCATCTATTTAAGGTATAGGCATCAGGCAGTATGAAATCAAAGACTGACCTCGAACAGGAATCGTTTCGTCCACAGTAAGGTCGTTTCCTAATATTATACCACTATGCTCAAGCTAGATGATGTGTCAGAGGCTCTCCTCCAGTGGCTTTGGATGTGGTAGGGTGTCTGAGAGACGGGCGGACAGTAACAAACCCTAAGGAGGTGCCTACAGCATCTTTAACCTTTTCCCCTCCTCCAGCGCACACAAAAAACTCCTCATAGTCCCTCACCACCATCCGCCGTCCTATCCCTTTCAGCCGTCTTTGCTGGCACATAATGGAATTAAGCTTCAAGTCGGTTGTCAGGGGAAAGTGCTACCTCTCCCCGCTGCCTCCACCCCGGGCCGCCGGGAGCGGGTATTACCGGGCCCGGGGTGTCGGCTCTGTCAGCTCCACTCCCCGTCCCCCTGACGCCCGGCCGGGAGGTGCCGCCAGCAGTGGGGGAGGAGTGAGGAGAAGGGGGAGGGGAGGCTGGAGGTAGTGAGCATGGGGGAAGGTGAGGGGGGAGGGGGAGAGAGCATGGGCGGAGGCGGGGGAGGGGGAGAGAGCATGGGCGGAGGCGGGGGGAGGGGGAGAGAGCATGGGCAGAGCCGGGGGGGAGGGGGAGAGAGCATGGGCAGAGGCGGGAGAGTGAGCATGGGGGGAGGTGAGGGGAGAGGGGAGAGAGCATGGGCAGAGGCGGGGGTGGGGGGTGGGCATTGGGGAGGGGGAAGAGTCAGCATGGGGGGGGGACGGGGAGGGAGGAGGGGAGTGAGCATTGGAGGAGGCCGGGGGGGGGGGTGAAAGTGAGCATTGGGGGAGTAGGGGCGAGGGGAGTGAACATGGGGTAGCGGGATGGGAGTGAGCAAGGGGGGAGGTGAGAGAGGGGGAGTTAGCATGGGGGAGGTGGGGAGAGGAGGGAGCATAGGGAAGGCGGGGGTGAACATGTGGGGAGGCGGGGGAGTGAGCATGTGGGAGGCGGGGGAGTGAGCATTGAGTGAGGAGGGAGGTAGAGGATAGAGACTGGCGGAATCAGGAGAAGAAACTTGAGATGAACTTGGTAGGTGACGAGAGAAGATATGGAAAGTATGATTGACTTCCGGGAAGGTCTTCATTGGAGAATGTAGATTGTGGGGAAATGAATGTAAGAAATGCCTGACAGAATCAGGTAAGGTAAGGAGAAGCCCACCATGCCAAAAGTAATCATCTACAGGGATCCAGAGTACTTAGACTATACAGGTTCGAGATTATATATGTCATTCTCCAAGCTTCCTACTGAGGACACTTGTACTTCTACCAACACAAAGGGTTGGGAGGGGGTATTTTCTCCCATTTACGCCGGGTGTGAAATACAGCCAAGACGCGTCTGTCGTATATAAGGCCTTGGTCGATATAAATGAAAACAAGTCAATATTCAGCAAATACATGCACTTCCTTGATGGCGTATATGTGAATAAAATGGTGGTTTTCGTGCAGTGTTTGATACACTTAACAACTGTCATCGTGGCTTCGAGACAGGTTTATTCAGAAAGAATAAGCACGAAGCCTCGTTCTTATTGGCCTCCGAAAATGCCGGGTATCTACAGTTTTGGCTGGTTCACTTTGGTTCTCTATAGGGCACATAGATATTGAGCTATGGAGTCAGCCATCTTGCCCCCCGACGCCATCCAAAACACCAGGTGGCAGTACCAATTATCAATGGACTTTATCAAAAATATTTCTGGGGCTTTCCATGTAGGAATTTTAGCCTTGTTTCAATATTATCTATAGATTATAACAACTGATAAAAGCGGTTGCCCCCGACTACAGTGGCGCTATCTTACAATTCCCTGGTGATTGATGGCAGAACTAGTAATCATTCTGTGCCCTATAAGCCTGACATTTTCTAATCTCTCTTTTACTTAACCACTACCTATACCAGCATCTCATCGGTTCCTCTTCATAACTGATGTTCACACACAATAACGACTATTTTTAGATACTCCGGTCAATTGATAGAAACGTGGTACAATCCCTACCATCAAATGATGCCAAAAAAGATGTTGGGATTTAAGATGCATGTTGCGTTAAATCGGGCACTACCTGGGACTGGGTGCTGCATCAAGGAGAACGGATATTGCAGGAAAAAAGTTGACATCTTTGGTGCTCCACATATTCCTTCAACGTTCTCTCAAAACCGATCATCTATAGATTATGACAGCTGAAAAACAGAAAACAACGGTGGTGCTATCTTACAATTTCCTGTCGGATTATGGCGGAACTAGCAATCACTCTGTGCCTTATAGCGGTGTGTAGAATTCGCAAACGCAGGTTTTTCTTCTTTTTTTAAGCAATCTTTTATTAATCTTTCTACATATCCATACATCATAATCAACAGGTATTTTGTTTATTTGTTAATTTCACGTCCCAGGGGACCCTAGAGTATATAGGGACTAACTTATGGTGCAGCATTTCTCACTGGTCTTACACCACTAGGGTTGTGATCAAATCTATGACATGAATTCAGGCAGAAATCTCACCCCTACATATTTTCAGAGGTGAGACATATTTTATTTCCCACACCACATAGACACGGTATGGGAAGGATTGGCCTTTGACATAGCAGTAAATCTACCACTGTTGGGGATGATGGAATAGGGTGGCTGCACTGGGACTCGAACCCACAAATCCAATGCTTTAACCACTGATATAACGCCCCTACCCCACACCACTATAGCACCCTTACGACAGACCTATGTTGTAAGTACCCCATTTAGCATCCCTTTACATCCAGTCTCGGTAGGACGTCTGTAAGTCTGTAAGCAGCAGGCATCGCGCGTGACAGAGACAGAGCACAGATGGCACATTGATCGTCTATTCTGCCGACCACAGATAAAGCAAAATGCACTTTTTAGTCGGCTCAGGCTCACAAAACCTCCACCTCGTACAAGGCGGGCTGGGCGTCTTTACTCCGCTCACGTAGGGACTGCCCGCCAAAGACACGCAGCCACTTTAATATTCACCATCTACGTTTTAAAAAGAGGGCGGAGAGACAGTGTAGAGGCCCAGGGGATGTAGAGAGCGGGGACCGCGCACATTTCTATGTCAGGCAGACTGAATGAGGGTTATCAATAGGAAGAACTTTGCTCCTCTATTAGATTGGCTTTTTTCTGGTGTTTTTTTTACTCTGAGGGTATAGGACGAGAGACTGGTATGAAATAAGGGACACAACTACCCCTTATCCCTGGAAAGATAATAGGGGCAGGAGTTGCGAGAATAAGATCTTATTGGATTTCAATATGAAATCTATTTCGACCTTATCAATATTGATCATTGATATGAATTAATAATAATGATAATAATGATAATAATGATAATAATAATAATAATAATAATAATAATAATAATAATAATAATAATAATAATAATAATAATAATAATAATAATAATAATAATAAATGTAATAATTGACTTAAAGAGTTGCGAGTCAATTATGTTAAGGTATATGGGATAAGTAACTGTAAAATAAAAGGTTGAGGAATGGTATCTACATTGTAGAAGAATTGACACGTGTGTACTTTATGAGTGTTGAGGTGAGAGTGAGGTGGTGCGGATGCGCATGTGAAAGGTGTAGTGTGGGAGTGAAGCACCAGTGGGTGCAATTTTACCATGATATTACCATGTTGCCCATAATGTTGCACCATATTTATGCTATCATATACATCATATATGGCGAAACGTCTATGAATCACTACCCGCTGCTGAGAGTGTAGTATGAAAAAAGTTTGGACACACTGGGCCCGTAGTGAATGTTCGGGCGCATTGTGCCCATAGGCACTTCATAAGTACATAAAATGGCGTGGTTTTTTTTCTCATGATACTAAGGTATATAATAAGAAAACGTAGTGACTGAGCCGTAGGATTGCCATTCTCAGCCTTTTTTCCCATACGATACAACCCTCAGCCTTCAACATCGGACATTTTTTCGGACATAAGACCTCGAATGGCCATACCTACGAGCTCAGTAACCACGTTTTCTCTTACTACCACAAATCATATTTAGTGTATAGGAGGACGAGTATACTAATCATTTATACCAATAATTTTATTTATTTTATACTCACTATAATATCTTAAAAACCCTATAGAAAAGGGCATATGACGTCTCTCATACGGGTACCTCAATGGATCACACGACATTAAAGGGTTAAACATCTTTTTCAGCCGTATTCCTTTTTCTGAGCGCGCTTGCTTGCCAGATAAAGCCGCTGTAATTTTAATGTTCTTATCGGCTTATTCTTAATGATCCCAGGCTGGGATCAGGACATAAAAAGCGGCGTCGTCGGAGGGTGGGCGCCCAGGGATTGAGGATGGGGCCGGAAGAGGATCCAAACGTCCATCCCCCTGCCGCCAGGGTCCTCGCAGGGCGGCCCCTGTCAGAGACCGATTTCCAGCTGACTGATCGCCCCTGCCTTTTATTTCTCCAGGAGAATTATGACCGGCCATCTGACAAACACGGTGGAAGGCGGCATAGGGTGCGTGTAGGTGTGTGCGTGTGTCTCTGTGTGTGTGTGTGTAGGTGTGATTTATATTTAGGTAAACAATTCTATTCTACCTTAGTTGTACTTGCAACAGTTGATATTCTCCCAATTGTATTATCTTACCCCTAATAAAAAAAACTCCATAGGCTTAACATTGGGTCGCTGTATTCGGTCTGGAGTTCAGAAAAAATGAAAAATATCGCTCTAGTGGGATACTCTTGACAAATGACGTCATTTGTTAATGCAGAAGTAATTTAGACGGGCGGGGTAGGATAAATTATAAACCAAACTCGAGTTAGTCGTGTTATTGTTTATTGCACTCCGGCTTCGCCTCGCGCAGTAATATGCGGTCTTGCTGTCGTGCGATAAACAACAACACGACTAACTCTTGTTTGGTTTCTCCATAGTCATTCGCCTCATTCCGCAGCGTCAAATCTTGCCAAAGCCACCAAACATCGGCTAGGCGAGTGGAGAGTTAATTAATATGATTTCGAGCATGCACAGTGATCACACTCCGTGCATTAGACTCACAGGTTGGTTCTGTACTGTTTGGTGACTTCGGTGACGCCTTACAAACTTAATGCAGTAAGAATGTATGATGACCAAATATCAAGGTACATAACGTGGTGCATTCATATGATACAGTTTAAATAGCATTAAATATGTGAAAACGATTGATAACAACAAGTTCACTCGACAGGATCCGCAGCGACAAGCACTCCAGTGAGCTGCCAACTGATAGTCTGTCTGTATGGCAGACAGTGTCAACATGGAGGGGTTTTGGAGGCTTGGCGACTTCGTAAGCTTTCAAAATGGCGTATATGATTAGAAGAAATTGACCTGACTTGCCAGAAACTATCTTAGTTCTCGGCCACCTATCGTAGATGTGTCCCAGTGGTGTTGGAACAAATGTCTGCGATAGGTGACCTTGAACTATGATCGTTTCGCCAACATTAAGGTCGTTTTCTCTCATTACTCATACCTACTAATATATGATTTTATAATTACTGAATTACAACTATAATCTATCAACACAAAACAAATAATAGACTGCTGACTTCAATAGTATTGTCTTGTATTTCACAATTTTACTCGTTTCATGATGATATCTTATCGTCTTAATAAATACATTATCGGGCAATCCAGTCTTGGTTAATAATCATCAATAAATGTTTAGATAAGCCTGATTAGGAGTTCTACCGGTACTTCTTGTATTCTAGGGGCATATAAGTTTCGTTTGGCTTTGGGATCTGGATGTTCAGGAGACATATTTTCATATTTTCATACGACTGACAATATACTAGAATTAACCCCTGATATCAATGTCTAATGATAGAAATCAATAGTCCAGCTTTCTATCTATCAACCCCATGGCCATAATGGTGCTGATAAATGAACATTCAAGGTTATAACCTGCCTAATGCACATAGATGTTAGACAACTGCTAAAGTGGACAAATCTTTATTTTGTAATCTATTTTTCCCGCCTCATACTTGTATATCAACACCGCCTACGAACTTCTACTCGCGGCGCATGAATCGACCTCTGCTAATGGCGGTGGTGCGGTTATTACGCGCCTCCCGTGCAGAAAACTCCAGCGCCATATTAGATTACTGCGCGTAAATACAGGTGGGATGGCAGGCAGGTTCATTAATATTTGCAGTGCAGGGAGCGCGTTTTGAGGCCCCAGGCCGGCCGTGTTTGCTCGCGCTAACAGGGAAACACTGCTAACTGGGTTTACCCGAATTACCGCCTTATTTCCCCCGGAAAATGAGGCAGGGAAAAATCAGGCACCAGCGGGGAGGCTGGCTAAATGTGTTTGTCTTGGGATCTCTTTTAGTTCTGGTGGTGTGTGAGGTGGGATGCGGGGCTGTGGGGGAGATGACACTCTCCGAGCATAGATCCTGCTCTCTACTTCCTGCGGTCGCTTGTATCTCTGCACCGACCGACCTTTTTGGGGCAAAAGCTGCCCCATACGCCAGTTTTGCATATACTCTAAAGTCTGAACACTTTGAGGAGTATTCTGTATTTTACTTGTAAACAGAGATGCACATATGATAACATACACTCATTTCTGTTATTTCTATGTGAAATGTGGTTTAGAGCTGAAAAAGAAACAGCTGAATTGTCGATGAACCTCATCTAACAATTACAGAATTTCCTAACTAATAATATATCAGGTGTTTGAGTTTCATGACTTCTGACAGTTACATTGTTTTGGATCCAAAATGTTGGCTGGTTCTCCGTCTATGGTGGGTACCCGGGGAACCAGCATTGGGTTGAGGCAGAATTTATAAGCGCTAGTACAGCGAAAGATCTGCTGGGAGAGTTGGGAGAGGAGAGGCGGTTCTGACTGAAAGAGGTAATAGTAGTCATGCACCATCCATTCCAAAAGCACTTTACGTATATTCAAATTTTTCCAAATTACACTATTATACTATTTGAAGACTGAGACATTTTCAATATATCTTAGTGTCACTTAACCCTTTCCCTGCAGCACCCAATTCCTCTGAACACCATTACACAGCAGGCATTGCCTGCATAAACGACCCTGCAACAGCAGGCAACTTTTTTGGAAAATAGCAATGTCACATGATGTGTCATGTGATTTGAGTAATTTACCTTGGTAGCTGATGCTATTTTGTTAAACCAAATCAAAGGTCAATATGCTGTTTTTAAAATGTAAAAATTTCTTTCAATTCAAACAATCATTGTTTTATTTGTTGAATTTTGTATATAAGTATCAATGATGCCTCTATGATGACTGGAGGCATCATGCTGCGGTAGCCAGGGGAATGCCTGGAGGCATCATGCTGCTGTAGCCAGGGGAATGCCTGGAGGCATCATGCTGCTGTTAAAGGGTTAATTTAGATCATGTTGTGCGGATTATCTTCTAACAACAATGTCCCTAAAGGAGTGAAATGCTGCATGCCTTTTGCTGCCTCTGGCAGATATGGCTTCACGCTGCTAAGAATTTGATGGGAGATATTTCAGAATTCTTTTGTTTTATGTTATCTTCCTCAAAATATCAAAACTTTCGTCAAGTGGCGGTAATTTCTGGATTATTGTTGTTACTGTTGTTGTTGTTGTTGCTTGGGTAGTTTAACGTCCAATATGTTCTATGAGACTTATTTTGGGTGTGATGGTGATCAAATTTATGAGATGAATCTAAGTAGAAATCAAATCCCAACACATTTACCGAGGTGAGAGTTCTTTTAGTTCCCACACCACATAGACATGGTATGAGAACGATTTACCTTTGAAATAGTAGTAAATCTACCACTCCTGGTGGGAAAGGACAAGCGTGGCTGCAATGAGACTCAAACCCACTCGAAGCCCTAAAACACTGGGATTTCAAGTCCAGGGACCTGTTTCACTAGTTTCGTGACAAGTCTGTGACACCATACAGACATTGGGGTTGTCTAGTTTCGTGACAACACAAGTAGCTGCCCTTAGGAAAAGACAGACCCCAAACATAAGAATTAGACAAATCTATACATCATGTACCTGTTTCACTAGTTTCGTGACAAAAGCGTTAGACAGATATGAAAAGCGGCACCAACAGTGCAAGCATGAACGGACAAAACTAAGTCTAATGTCTAGTTCTTGTGAAACCGGACACACCATCTAGACACCATCTAGACATGTCAGAAAACTAGTGAAACAGGTCCCTATGTCTTAATCACCGAGCTAACTATCCACCCCTGATTTCTGAGTGCATTTAACGTTAAAGGCCCGTGTGTACATCTGAGAGAGGGGTACGTACGTTATCGGGGATAAAATGTATGAATGCTGAGGAGCGGCTCTGGAGGAGCAGGCGAGCAGCTCACTAAAAGATCCCCAGGGAACGTGAGTCGCTCCAACCAGACCCCACCACCACGTCCCGAGCTCTCAGTAGACCGCAGTGAGGCAATGGTGCTTTGAAAAACCTACAGAGTATGGGGCTATCCATAAAGTATGTACGCAAAATTTCCGAAATTTCTGACCCCCATCCCTTTCAGTGCGTACGTACTATATGGATGGAAAGCTGCCATCTCTGAAAGGTGTCATCCACCGGACCGATTTTTTCGTAAACCTTCATCTTTATCCATCATCGGTCACGAAAATTGGATATGGGTACGATATGAGATTTCTAGTAGTCTATGTTAAGAGGCCTACATATTTATAAGCTTTAAATGGAAACCAATCTAGGTCCTTTTACGTCTCTACTTCGTTAGTTGCAGATGGAACGAGCTACTGCATCCTATCTTGGGATACTCTTTCCGCATACTCTCGATCTACTGCATATTATGATGAGTCAGTTAGGAATCGACTAAAAACATCTTCGCATTAGGGCTAACTGGAAGAGTAGGCGGTAAAGCCCGGTTCCCACTAAGCGATTCTGGGGCATCCAGAGGGCACCCGTCGGCGACTATTGGCCAAAATTTCTAGGAATTTGCCGAGTCGCTTAGTGGGAATGCAAAATGGCAAAATCGTTGGCGACTATTGCCCTATCCCCCGTTGTTCGGGCTTGAGTCGGCGACTGGATTCTCTCTAAAAAGGGCACCAGTCTTTTGCGATTCAATTTCAAACATGTTTGAGGGCATAGTTGGCGACCACCCGCTATGCGACTAGCGTTTCCCCGCGATTATGCCTGGCAGTAGCTTCAGGGGCAGGAATCGCCAAGTGGGAATCGGCCTTAATGTGTAAACAGAAGACGGTCGCTACGGACGCCCTCACGTGACCCCGGTCACGTGACGACCCCACTCACACTCCATCTTTGTCCACTTCATCCTGGGACGCCAACGAAAAAGGATACACCCATCCACCCTATAAAAACTCTCGTCTTTCAATTCTTCAAATTCTCCTCCTCCGTAGGCCTATTAATTTTATTAGCTAGTAACCTTTTCTCTTGTATTACTTTTAAATCTATCTCGTTCATTAAATATAAAGTGTAAACTCAATACCTTTAGTCATTAACAACGACACTCTCTCTTGAGCTGCTCATAAACTTTTCCTCAGTTCGCGATTTCCCTCCTCGGATTCTCTAAAGTTCAATTGAGCTCCTCTGAAAGCTGCACATTCTTCTTCTTCTTCACGTGAAAGACGAAGCCGAACTTTCCTCGCCGAGTGGTAATCTCGAGTTGTTTGTCTTTAAATCCTTTCATAACGCAATCGCAATCAGCATGTTGAACCAGTCAACAGACTGTAAGCGCCTGAGTAAACAGATTCTCTAATCTCTTCGCAAACACTGATAGCTGAGGCTGGAGGTGGTGGCAGGGAGGGGTGCCCTGGGGCTCCTTTGAATCCCCGCTTACTGGAGTTACCAGAGATGGTCACGCAGATTGTGGTGCCCCCCCCCCCCCGAACCCTCCCTCTATCTCTCCTGGTGCAAAGTGCAGATGACAGTGTAGCTCCTTCATCTATTTGAGCCTTTATGTATGTGTGTGAGGAGCGGGGTATATCTGTGTGTCTATCAATGTGTGTGGGTGTGTAGTATACGAAAACAGGCTGACTGTCTTCGTACGTCAAAGATACGCGGTGAAATTATTGATCACATGCATCACGATGCCGTAGGCAGAGGGATGTATGTGATCAATAATTTTACCAAGTATTTTGAAGTACGAAGACAGTCAGCCTGTTTTCGTTTTATTATATCACTAAAAATGGCAAAATTTTACCTAGTCACGTGATCACCGATATTGGAACATCTGATTGGAACATCTGGTTGAAATTTGTCTGTGAAAAAGGTACATCTCCATGGGTGGGGGGGGGGGGGATTTCTAATCCTAGGCAAATTGTTGAAGATGGGTGCCACATTGACTGACACTGGCCGATGCTGTTACGATGCCTCGCCTGAGACAAAGTAATGTTCCTTTGTCGCCAAGAAAGGAAGATTAATGTTCCGAAATCATACAATGTGTAATGGGCTGAAAGTTAACTCACACCTAACGGTTTCGGAACATGAATGTTCCCTTATTGGCTACAACTGCGCAGGTGGCTATGGTGGCATTCTAAAGTAGTCGGCCATTGTCGGTTAGTGTGGTACCCCTCTCCTACATTTTGCCTGAAATTAGTGAATTCCCCCCGAATGCATGTTCTTTTGATTTGTTGGCTGATGTTCCGAAATAGGTTCAAGTATATCAAAGTGCTGATAAATTCCGTTGGCGACAATGGAACACCGATTAATGCCCCGAGTTGACCAACGACTAAAATCGTAACGCAGTCGGCGGGGTCGGAAATCGTATTAGATATCTCCGTCGTCAAGTGTAGACTGATTTGCCCAGGACTAACTCCCACAACTCCCTCTGTTGGGTGCTTGTCGGTCGACCAGAAGCGCATTTCCCCTGAAACAAGCATCACGACAGATTTACGATTTGGGAACTAATCGGTCGGTCCTCGATCGGTAGATGTGCATTAGGCTTAATCCTGATGTGTCTCTCTTTTAGTGTGGGTTCGGGTCAGGGGGTCGGGGGTCTGGCTTTGTGGTAGAGGGGAGGGTGGAAAGTGGCTTCTTCCCTCCTGGCTTCCCCAACCTCATTGCTGGGGCTTATCAAGGCTTCTTGTAAAAGGATGACCAAGATTGTTGCCCTTCATGATAAGATGACACAGTAAGATAAGCAAGTCCAAGGGGTCAAGGGTAAATCGCCATTAGCCTACTTATCCACCCGTCCATAGGAAGACACTACGTTGTTTGAGGTTTACTGGATGGGAAGATCCTCTCACCACACACAGAAAACAGTGTAGCAGCACTTTTAATACATGGACACATTGTCCCATTACACGCACTGCCATATAAGGAATAGAGTAGACCCAGTAGCCAATGACTGCATTCGCAGCAAACCCCGACCTTCACCCTGACCTCCTTACATGATATTTATAGCGCCTTGGGACCGTTCTAAAGTCGAGAGTTGACCTAAAATCTAGTGGGCCACAAGCACCCTCCTAGTCCAATCTGTATGTCACCTGTATGTGAAAAGTTTCTATATATATTACATATGAAGTAAAGTTAAGACGCTTCATCTGTACATTACCAATGGTGCACGGTTAACCCTTCAAGAGCCACATATCATTCACCATGTATCAATACTATAGCAGGCACCAGAACCAATTGTGGCCTTTGTATGGCCGGCTTTTGTTGTCAATATTATTAAAAGAAATTACAAATTACAAATTTTCATTAAATCTGTATTTTTTATTAGAACTTTTCGATCTTTTAATGACCTACTGGCAACATTAAGCATAATATCTCATATAATTTTTATGATTCTGCGATAATTTTTCAAAAAGATACAAAGGATACAGCGGTTCATCCATTCCATACGGGAATGCCATATGACATTGTCCGGCCCTGGCCAGGGGAATGCCATATGACATTGCCCTGCCAGAAAGGGTTAATAAGAGGAACATATTGGACTTCATTTCGACATCAACATGAGATGTGGAGTATACATTGGATTAAACCAGGTGGCTCTACTTCAGACTAAATTCAGTCCCTATATAATGTGAAAGACAAATAGTTACAATTATTATATTGAATGAGAAAGGTCAGATGAACTATGGTTTTTTGTATCTTAAAATGCAGCAAGTTATATGTAATAAACCTTTTGCAAACTTGAACGATACAAGGCAGCCTTATGAAAACCAGCGAAAATATTATATGCTGATAAGGCTCCCTTTAAACAGCTTTATTGGAGCTACGAAATGAGAGAAACATGTGAAGTGAATGATGTGCTATGAAATGATTCTCAATAAAGTTTTTTGAGAAAAAGAAAAGACCCGAAGGCAGGAAATGGTTACATTTAGCTCATTTATATAATACCTTGTTCTTAAGATATATAATACCTTGTTCTTAAGATATAAGCTGCTATTTTACCCCTGGTAATTTTCCCCCATATGCTTAGTATTGGGAACTTGTACTCCATGCCCATAGAATATATATGAAAAATAATCAGTGGGGGATTATGTCACAAATGCTAGCCAAATGGTCAGTGTGAGGGGTGAGATAAATTCAGAAACCCATTCAAGTTTAGGGTCAGAGCTCGATCTCATCTCATTTGATTCCCTATGTAATTCACGCAGCTTCGCCTTGTGAACTACTACGCTATTCAAACTCGATGGGATATGAGCTCAGACCCTAAACTTTCATAGGTTTCCTCTATATTATTAACATAGAGAATAATGAAGCTAGTAAAACCTTGCACCAACCAATGCCGATTCCTGTCCCGATAGGCCTTACGATTGACTTCCCTACTGGAATATAATTTCATCGTGAGCTCAGACAAAATCCTGGCATTGGACCATGTTTGTACAATTGACTCTATGATAGCCTACGATTAGACACCGATAGGCTACGATTAGACACGATAATCATAGAGCTCCTGATAAGATCCAACATGGTGGAATTTTTCGTAGCCCATCGTAGCCTATAGGTAGCTAATCGTAGCTGTGGAGCATGATTCCGATTGGATCACGACAGAGCTCCACGATCCAAGGCCTTTCTCAAATACCTCCCGATAGGCTACGATTTTGCCATTTCTTAAGCCGGGCCCCCACCTACCACGACGGTCTACGACATACTTCCCGGTGGCTACGATTTGAAATGCCCAAATCGTGGCCTACCAGGAGGTCCCCGATAGCTGAAAATTGTAGACATGGTTTGAAATCGGAGAGCTGTGAATCATACTCGCTGACCACGATATCTTCCCGATAGGCTACGATACCCTGCAACAGGCTACGAAATTTCAAACACGTTGGAAGTTATCGGGACCTCTACGATTGGCGTTTTCAATCGCAGCCTATTGTGAGCTGTCGTAGACGAAATCGCAGAAACCTGTCCCACCTACCACGATTTTGGCTGACCTCACGATAGAATCGGAATGGTGTCAGAAAGGCCGCCGTAAGGCCAATCGGGACCAGGGGCCCGTTTAATAATCTAGGATCGTATTTGTAGACCCCTTTCTGTGCCTCGCACAAGGGTTGTTATCGTCTGATGATATTTAAGTCTGTTCGCTAAGACAGTATTAGCCGTCCATAAGGTTGTCCATAATTGTTGAATAAAGTTGACCTACATCGTCCCTGGGTCTCTATGGCCTACAGAAAAGGGTCTAAATGTACGATCCTAGATTATTAAACGGGTCCCAGAATGGTGGTAGGTGGGGGCCCGGTTTAATCTTAGCCCAACGGCTTCGGTGGCTGCAAGGCCTTAGTTTGTCGGAGCTATAAAATGACTGTGAGAGACAAGCAGCGCCACCTTGCATGTGACAACATGGCGCGTGGTAAAGGACCATCTGGTAATAGACAAGGCAAAAACACATCAGTGTACGGAAACGGCATCGATGTGTGGGCTTTTTCTGTTCTTCACGCTCCTCTCTTATCTCCCCACAACAGACGCATTGCAACATGAGGACAAAAACCAACATGTCTGCCTTGCGTACTTTGAAGGCAGTCTTTATACTTCAGTGGTAGAACCAGATGTTAGCGTATTATCTGGGCATGGATTATCATTTCATGTAAGCACAATAGAATTACCATAGACGTATCATAATGTTCATAACCGAACAAGCTGTAATATACGTATCTAGAACGGGTACATTTAAAGTGCGCTGTGATTGGCTAATGACAGCAAGAACCGCAAATTAATGTTTAAAGAACAAATCAGGGTTTACGACACAATCACAGGAAATTGAAACTACAACAGATGGTCAGATCTGGGAACTTGGACTACAACGTACATGTTGTAGTCGGCTTACTTCAAAATGAATAATTGTATTATTATATACCTATGGCCGTATGACCTGCACATACTACCCGCTGCTACCCATGACGTATTTATGGCCGTACGTCACACTGTGGGGTATAACATCATGTGACTACTAAAATTTCGCCATTTTAGATATATAATAATACGAAAATGAGCTGACTGTCTCAGTATGTCAAAATACTTGATAAAATTATCAATCAGATACATCCCTCTGCCTTTGTCATCGGGATGTATTTGATGTAATTTTAACACGTATTATTGAAGTTAAAAGCATTTTATCCTAGGACATGCATATGTGCCTTGCTCTCTACTTGATCCTTTAACTAGTTCCATAAAGCAAACACATGATAACCCGTAAAATAGCTGACATAGAAATATGGCGCATTGAGGTTTAACCACGGACATGGATTCACAGAATCGATTTCTAAGAACCCAAGCACGCTTCGTTTGAACGCATTGAGGCGTGACTCCATTCTGGGTAGTTCCCAGGTTCTACAACAGATGACGTTCTAATGCGTGAAAAAGCCTTGTACGATGCGCTGTCATTTATCGACGGGCACGAACATGCGATAAGGACACTGTTGCGAACATGCGGTCTCTGGGAATGGGTCTCAGAACCCAACGGTCAATAATGCCTGGTAAAACAGCTAGTCAGATAATGCAACCAGTCAGCTAAGTCATCCGGGGAAAAGGGCCAGGCCATTAAGGCAACTAGGCTCACAGAGGGACCACTATGCTATAGGGCACATAGCTATTATGTTATTGAGGCGGCCATCTTGCCCCCGATGCTAAACAAAACACCAGGTGGCGGGTCCAGTTATCAATAGATTTATCAAAAATATCTTTTTTGGTTTGCCATAAAAGGGTTTTAAGCTTGTTTTATGAATATCTATTGATTATTACTGCAGAAATAGTGTTTGTCCCCCGACTACAGCTCCTGGTGGATGATCGCGGAACTACCAATCGCTCTGTACCCTATATTGGCTATAGCCTGGCCTATGTATTCACATATTAGGCTAGGTGACCACTGCCATTTTGTCAGATGCACTGTGGGATCGCACCATGGGTTTTATCATTCCCAAATTCAGGTAGGGTGTCATCCTTTTCCTCTCGGCCAATATAGTTGGTTTTTATATGAAACGATAGAAGAGATATCATATTTTCTTGTTCTCCTTGGGTTTTAAAGTCTAAATAAGTAGCATAATATATATGTATTCTATTCCGTGGAAGTTTGAGGGAAATGACATGGGTTTACTATGTGAAAAACAACTTTTTAGAGTTTCTATATATTCTTTTATGAAATTTTCTGAATACTGGTAAAAAACAACACTAGCACGGTGATTCTTGATTTTTATGTTAGGTATGTGCTCTACAATACTTTGAGCTCATCATATTCAATTATCATGAGAATGTGATTAAATATTCAGACCAAATTGTCCGATATGCCTTTTAACTTGCCACACAGACTGCTCAGAGGTACCCTGGTGTGAAGTAGTGGTACTAAAGTCTTACTGGTTTTAATGAAACATTCTAATACGTTATCTACAGTAAAACCCCGCTTCTGGGACACCTCGCTTAAGGGGACAGTCGGCTTTAAGGGAAAATGTCTTCAGAACAGAAATTTGTATTAACTTTATTCTAATCCCGCTTAAGGGGCCACCATGCTTAAGGGGTCACTTTGCTGAGAACGGATGGTGACCCCTAAAGCGGGGTTTCACTGTATTATATTTTGAAAGGTTGACAATTGTTTCAACCCAGAGGCATTTTATCGGTGGTAGAAAAGGTCGGTGGGTGGTGTTGCACTGCATGATATTGAGAACAAAAATCGTTAAGCACTAACATGGCACGCCGAGGGTACGTGCTCTCTACTACCCGATATACATGTGTACTCTCAATGTAAACGACTAAGAATCTGCTGCAGGAGTTACCTGCTGTTGCTATGGACTCGCGACGGCGACGTCAGAACACACAAATCCTTAGATCCTTAGATAGGGAGCCAAAGTGAACCCGCTACAACAGTAGATACCCGTGCTCAAAACACCATTTCCGGAGGCCAGTAAAAACGAGGCTTAGTGCCAAAGTTATATGGGTTCGAGGTTAGAATTTCGTTTTTGGTCTCGTTTGCTACTATTGAAGAGTACTTTACTACAATCGTCTCTGAATACGTTTGCCTCAAAGCTACGATGGCAGTTATTAGTTTTATCAAAAATAAATCTATAAGATTGCACAATGACACATTTAATCTAGTTTTAGTATCCAGAGTTGTGTATCTCTGCGAGTCATTTTCATTGATCGATTCCACATATTCAAGCTACCATATGTTAATCTGCGCTGCCAAATACCTCCCTTTTTTGTTGCACACTCTTTCCTGTTCGGGGGAGGGGAGGCGTCTTTAGGACGTCTTGGAACGCTTGAAGCGCTACTGTCCGCCTTTCTAGAATTTACTGATCGTAGCCTTTGGTCACGTGTCAACGTAGGTAAGAGAACGTCCACCTAATGTAAGAAAACGTCAGCCTTGGTAAGTAAACGCAAGTTACTGCACCCCTAGCAGCGTTATGTAACTCTACTATAACTAGAGAGTGTTCGCCCACAGGTATATATAGGCAATAAACGATGGTTTTGTGGACAGGCGGCCAAAAACCACTTGACGTTGACGCGTTGTAATACATGAGTGCTAACAAGTGTAGTAAAATATCAACCTCGAGTGGTTTACAGAGCCGCCTGTTCATATGACCATTGTATGTTGCATTTACTATCCATCTTTTCGAATGAATTAAACTCAGTAATTGCCATATCAAAGGGTATAACAATAAAGCCTATTCCTTTGCTCTATAGCACAAAGGGACTATTTCCCCGTATACCATGGCTTTGAGGTCGTATATCACAGTTTTTTTTAGAAGGAAACCCACGAGATGAAAAAAGCTTGGTCCGTACTCCACCGAGTAATTCAAGGGGGGAAGCTGAGTGAATTACTCTGCGGTCAAACGAGGTGGAGTACGGACCAAGTTATTTTCATCGAGTGGGTTTCTGATTTTATCTCACCCTGTATAACATTATTTATTGATAAAATGAATCACCCAATTAGCCATTGAGTATGGGGTACACGAACTTCACGGCCGTGGAGTAGAGTTCCTAAGGTTAAGCCTATGGAGAAAAATACCGAGGTGAGATACAAATCTGTATTTCACAGTTATGGAATCTGTCAGGTTTTATGAGACTCTTAAAACGCCCTTTAAGGGGTTATATTAGAAGTGACTCACCAGGTGGCAGCCGTATCGCTTCCACCCAGCTCGATCGCTTCCCCTGTGTACCACCAGAGGGGATCACTAGTACTTCTTCACATACTCCATACATGTCTCGCCTGTACTATTTCGTGATATTTTTATCGGCTTCCATCCTGGTGGGGATGGCCTTTCGTCAAAGGTTTTGCGATAAGTGTAGTTTATCGCACTTCAAGCCGACAGGTAAAAAGTGTCCGGGTCCGGAAAAACGATAAAAAAACATCGAATTTCCGGAGAGAAAATCGCCAATTATGGCAGAAGGCTGAGACCAGGTACCATTGGAAAAGGGCAATACCTCAGACCTTTGGAAGGACCTTGACGAGGATTGTGATGCGAACGAAGTCCGCAAACAATGTAGAACGGAGTTTACCGCAGTTGGCTCGCGTTTGGAGAGTATCGAGAGTTCTCTCAATGTTTTAGTACAAAAGTTGGGTGGAATGACGATACAAGGCAGTGGTGCGCGACCGAAATCCAGAGGCGTGACGGCAGACCGCAGCGGCGTGACCAGGCGTGACGACCAACAACAAAGAACAGCTGACCGACCCAGTGAGGAGCAGCGATCGATTTCTACAGGGAACATCAGATCCGCGATCGATAAGATGTCCAAGAAAAAGGCTACAGCGCCTAGTACCACGGAGGAGTCGTCGTCGTCATCTGTATCGGAGTCACTTTCCGACACTTCTACAACTTCATCAAGTTCATCAGATACGGACGATTCAGGATCAACCAGACATCGCCACCGACGCACAAAGAAAAAGACCAAGACGACCAAGCCCTCAAAATCGTCTGATTCTTCAAAAAAGTCTTCAAAAAAGTCCAAACGTCGACAGGAAAAGAAAAGACTGCGTAAGTTAAGTCTCAAGCGATTTATGGAAAAGTCAGATAGGGGTAAAACCCCCAGTTTCGAACTTTTGATGTATACTTCCTTGTCTTGTTGTGTTGAGTTGTATGAGGAAGGGGAAAATATTGAGGCTATGTTACGACATATCAAGTATCTTGCAGAAAAAGCTGATACCAGAACTTATACAAACCAAGCTCTGTATCGCTATGACGACGCTTGCAGATCCAAGATGGCAAAAGAAAAATCGGACTTCACAGGTATCGACTCTGAGTTATCCACCCGTTTCTTAGGTGTCGATGGTACTAGAGGTATCGAAAAACAAAAAACCAAAACTCCCCAAAGAGTAAAATCTTCTAAGTCCAGAAATAAAGACTCTAAACGATACTGTATCACATACCAGGACGGCAACTGTGTCATGCCTAACTGTAGATTTGATCATAAATGTGTAGTATGTGAGGGAGAACACCCACGAAACGAAAAGTCAAACCAAGTAAATAGGATGAGGCAGAGGATCGGATTCACAAAAGTGAACAGATCCCTGATAGTATGTCCTTCGATGCCAAACAAAGGCCAGTAAATGATGATTCAATGGTTTGTATAAACTCAACCGATATAACTGAGAGCGATTTTTGTACTCTTCTGTGTAATAACAAAGATGTCTTAGATAATGCTTCTGATCAAAAGGTTACAGGTAACTCTGGAAATAACAATAGTATAGTTGATCACACTATAGTTGAAAATGATGTAGTTTCCTTCACAAGTAGTGAACCTTTTGTAAGTATTGATGTTACCAACGATAATTATCATTATCTCACCCTGTATAACATTATTAATTGATAAAATGAATCACCCAATTAGCCATTGAGTATGGGGTACACGAACTTCACGGCCGTGGAGTAGAGTTCCTAAGGTTAAGCCTATGGAGAAAAATACTGAGGTGAGATACAAATCTGTATTTCACAGTTATGGAATCTGTCAGATTTTATATAATGGGTCCCTATATATTTTCATTGTATTGGGTCATTGTATAGGATGGATAATAAAAGAACAGAAAAAAACACAACAGAAATACAGACACACAAAATCTAATGGCGTCCAGGCTTCTTCCCTGTGCGATAATCAATATCAGACTGTCAGAGACAACAGGCCGACATGGCTGGCGGAGTAGGAAGCCGTGAAGAGTGCCCTGAATGTTTGCTCGGGTGTGAGTTACTTGGGTGTGAGGTGTTAGGGTGTGCAGTGCCGGGGTTAGATGTGTTTGTCCGTGATCCCCACCTAATGCTCGGTTTACACCGGGAGATGGCGGGCGCGTGTTGGTGCTCCGTGGAGACCCGTGGACACAAACGTTTGTTTGTTTGGTTTGATTTAACGTCCAGCCAACCATTATAGCTCCTTACCAGACTTTCTCAGGGTTATTTTACACCACGAGGGTGGTGATCAATTCTATGTGATGAATTCAGGTAGAAATCTCAGCTCAACATATTTACTGAGGTGAGAGTTCTTTTACATCCAACACCACATAGACATGGTATGAGAAGGATTGGTCTTTGATATTGCAGTAAATCTACCACTGCTGGGAATGAAGGAGAAGAGTGGCGACACTGGGACTTGAACCCACAAAGTCCGACAACCTTGGTATTACAAGTCCAGTGCCCTACCCACTGAGCTAACTCCCCACCCCCGTCCCTGCAGGGGCTCAGTGTAAATTTAGCATAACTAGGTGCAGGCACCTCTCTCTCCACCATGCTGCTGAAACAGGATAAAGCCTGGAGGTAAACATGCGCAAACACGGGCCACGTGATGTCGCATGTTGAAAAACTCCCGTGAAGAAGAATCTATATTTCAAGAAAGGAATTGTACATGTGCATGTTTTTATCTCACCTAGGTAGTTTTCTCAATAGGCTCAACGTTATGAACTCATACTCCATGGTCATGAACTTATTGTCCCTAATATTCAATGGCTAACTGTGAGTTTTCTATATTGATTAAAAATGTTTCTTATAAGGTATATGGGGTGAGATAAAATCAGAAACCCACTCGATGAAAATAATTTGGTCCGTACTCCACCTCGTTTGACCGATACGCTATTCACTCAGCTTCGCTTTGTGCATAACTCTGCAGTCAACCGCTGTTGAGTATGGACCTAGTCATTTTCATCTCATGAGTTTCCTTCTATGAGTGGGCCACTGCAAAATGCTTATAATGTGAGTAATGTACCAAATCGAGCGATTTTTGACGATATAGTAACCTCTTATTATTCATCAATTTTCGATGGAGTTCAATCATTTCTATACATATATAAACAATCCTTTTGCAATTATTCTTGAACTAAATACCAAAATAGACTAAGAAAATGTAAAATGTGCAGTATAGCCAGTTATCACTATTTATTAACGAATAAATATAATGAACCTTACCAATACAACACAGGTGGATCAAATTCATGGGAAACAAACAAAGTTTATTGATATTGTTATGTTACCATAGAAACCTGCCTATATTATTGCTCTTAAAATGTACTTTACTACTGTTACCCGAAACGTAGTGTCAATATTATAATAATGCAACAAAAACTAAATATCAATTAAAAGAAAAATTTAAAGGAAATGCCGGTGTTGTTGATTTTGTGATAAATTCAATACAGTTTATATTTCTATACATATTCGTAAACGTCTGTTTTGTCATTTTACATGTGCTAGTCCAATGCATTCTATAGACTTTTAATGAGTGACCAGATCACTAGCCCCTGATTTACCCCTACTTATTCTTGCCACCACTGGCTTGGACTTGAGTCGTTTTTTACACATACAAGTGTTGAATAAAAATAACCCACATCGTCCTTGGGTCTCCTTGGCGTACAGGAAAGGGACCCTTAGGTACGAGCCTAGGTTATTCAACGGGCCCCTGGACTCGTAAACCATAAATATTAAAGAAGAAATCAACAAGTTTTGGTCAAAGTCGTCGTTCTCCACGAGTTTGATGCAGAGTGATATGAACGAGGTGACACAATGAGTGAATATAACATAGCATTCAAACGAGTTGGAGAACAACTTCTTTGACCAAAACGAGTTGCTTTCTGCATTTATCTCACCGCTGTACACACTAGAAGAATGAACTACACGCAGGATATAAACCATCGAGAACGGACTGCAATACTCGTCGGGGGATGGAGAACGAGTTCCCAATGTCAAGCCTATGGACATTTATTCCAGGGGTGAGATAACGTGCCATACCTTTAAGCGCCACCGTTCGCTGAAGAGCTCTCAGAGTCAATCAGACTTGCTCTTGAGCTCCTCTTGGCTGTATTGGTGGCGTGTGGACGTGAGTCTCTATTCCGCTCTTATGAGCTTCTCACTAATGCGGCCAGGTATGGTGAGCCACTCAGTGGTGTGCAGAAGTCTCCACAGACCACAATGATAACAACCTTTACTGGAAACATGTGTTTGTGTGTAGAAGCGTATTTCTCAGTCGCAAGTCGTTGCTGGACAGTGCTTAAACCAGGGTTCGTACATAGACAGCCCATTAAAATTCCAGCCTTTTTCCCGGCTTTTCCAGGGACTTGAATAATGCTAGGGGGCGAGCTATTATCGTCCAAACCCAGGTTCGATTTTCATGTTTATTGATCAAGTTTCATGTTTATTGATCCATTATTTCTTGATAAAACCATGAAATCACAAATATTGTAAATGAAGTCTTAAGGTATCATTCTCCCTAGACCGGGGAATGCCTCAAGGCATCACTCGCCCTGAAAGGGTTAAAGCAGGGATGAAAGTCGGGACCGGGGAAAAAGTCAGAAATCAAAAACCTTAAAAAACTAAATTTCCGAGACCTTACATACCATCTTTATGATGTGAAACTAGACAGGAAACCCCTGTGGGGAATCTCCTTAAAGATTAGCAAGACCCAAGCGGGTGCAGTCCAAAAAGGTCGGAAAAGTACGGAAGCAGTGGCCAACTACCAGCAGAGATGTCAGTGAGGTCTAGAGAAAAACCCGGAAATTGTCCGATTTCTAATTGTACCCACTACTTATCTCTAATAATACACTAGAAAAACCCGGAAACCCGGAAATAACCGGAAAACTGACATCTCTGTCAGTACCACCTCCAAGTAGGTGGGGGTTCGAGTTGCTTGAACATAGCAATAACCCTTTAAGGACGCATGACGCCTGAAGGCATCATCGAACTAAAGACCCAATATTTACAAAAATGCTTTTATAAAAAGAAATATTGTAGCAATATTCATGAAATCTTCACAATATGTAGCTATGGCATCATAGTTGGTATTTCCATTCAAAAGGAACAACATGCTTATGATTATGTATCATATCACGTGATGACAAACTTGAATTATGAGTTTTAACCAATATCTGCCCGCCCTCTAGCAGAACCCGTCTTCACGCTAGTAGGGCTGCTGCAGGCACCCGTCCTGAAGGGTTACGGTACATTTTATCACAGTGTGCTGCTCCACAGCATAGGACTGACATCCGGACATCACACCACACCCATCCACACGATGAGCTACTCTGGCCCGTAACGGTAACAAACATGAGCAGCTCACAAAGCGGGGAGTAGCAGCTCGCTCCTGGCGGGGCGGGGCACCCTTACTGATGGGGATTGATCGGGTAGTTGTCTGCTTCGCCGATCATCGAGCAGTGAACATGATGGCCGTGCGTCCTACTACACCGATCCCAATCGATAGATAAGGCACGGGGATGGGGTGGCCCACGCCCCCCCCCCCCCCCCGCGGATTGCTCATGCAGTGGAGTGAAAGTTAAAAGGCGGAAGTCATTATAAATTCCTCATCCTGCCATATCCTCTTCTCAATGGGAGGGCGATAGAGGTGAAGTGGCGTTGGCCAACTACATGAAACAAAATCGAAATCCTCGAATTAATATGCAATCAATTCACCGTTACATTTCGTGACATGTAGTTTCATCCTTGCGTTTAACGTTCGGGCATTTATCTCACCCCGGGACTTTTTCCTATAGGCCTAACGTTAGTAACTCATACTCATACTCCATGGCTGTGAAGGTAATGTACCCAATACTCAATGGCTAATTGGGTGAGTTAGACGTAAAATCACTGCCATTTGACACTGACAGCGAAAAACAATTCTTCTCGATAGCATTTCCTTTACTTCATAGCTTTTGGCTAATTGGGTGAATTAGACCAAGTCAAATCACTGCCATTTTTGACTGCTACGTAATTTACACAGCTTCGCTTGGTGCATTACTCCGCGGTCAAACTCGGTGGAGTATGGACCAAGTTATTTTCTAATTATCCAACATGAAAAACATACAGCTAGGGCAGATACAGCCTTTGGTGGTTCCTTTTTTTCTTACCTGTATGCTATGCATGGAATGTATATTTGCTCGGATAGAATACACGGAAAACTAAGTAGTTTAGGATAGTAACTATTGCCTATTATGATTAGAATGAGATCTCATGCGCACAAAAAAGTACTTGATAGCCATCATGTCTTTTATATTCTTTTATATTTACGAATGCAGGGATGTCAGTTGGGGTCATGAGAAAAAAAGAGGAAATATTTTTTCATGTGGAACTTACTGCCTCAGAGAGACTGCGAAAACATGGAACTCATTTTTAATAGAACAGGGCTGGGTGTGGAGAGATTTGATTTTGTTGGTGTGAATGAGACCAAATTTATGCTCTTTGTTTTATAGAAGAAAAAGAAATGTCATAATCGGGAAATGATAATAAAGATTTCCTTAAAAATAGGAAAACTGCCACCTCTGCAAATGGCAATCCTTGTGTGTTAGCTGAAGCGTGAATGGACAAAAGATGTGGAGGATTTGACGTGGTCTTCTTCATTTTCATTGGCATGGTGACTTATTTTCATACTACATACCTTGTTAAATTGAAAAAGACACCTGTACAAAGAAACGATCGTCCCACTCTGCCAACTTAAATATCCATCCGCATAACGGAATACTTTACTCAAGGGGAAACGAAATGGAGCTGGAAATGTGTTTTTTAAATTCGCCTCCATCTAGTTCCCCATGAGAAAGTAAGACCGTTGAACAAGCAAAAACACCCCTAGAAAATCTGTCCTTATAGAACATACATGGGGCGTAGCGTAGACGTGTGAAGAGTAAAGATAAAACATGTTCCGGCGGCTACAAAACGAACCTAAAAGCTTTACTGAAAGGTGTTTTGAACATGCCCGGCACGACCGGCAGCCTGCTCACACTCACACTCACACTCACACTCACACTCACACTCACACTCACACTCACACTCACACTCACACTCACACTCACACTCACACTCACACTCACACTCACACTCACACTCACACTCACACTCACACTCACACTCACACTCACACTCACACTCACACTCACACTCACACTCACACTCACACTCACACTCACACTCACACTCACACTCACACTCACACTCACACTCACACTCACACTCACACTCACACTCACACTCACACTCACACTCACACTCACACTCACACTCACACTCACACACACACACACACACACACACACACACACACACACACACACACACACACACTGGCTGACTATTCGCCACCGATCTTCAGTCGGGAAAATCCGATCGATGTTTAGGGTATACAGACGCCAGATCAGTGAAACAGGCATGGAAAGAAGTGTTCACCGATAAATTGTGCGTGGATTATGCAATTAGGCCACCACTAACTCACTTGGTCAATGACCGACAGAATCAAGGGTATTTGAAATCGTTGTTGATGGTCATTGTGTTAGGTGAACAGTCCTGTCGGTATAGGCCTGTCAAAAGCGGCAGAAACAAGGCATACACAATACCCTCACCGATTTTTAGATAACGGTACGCAATTGTTGGCCACCATTGACCGACGTTTAGGATAACTCAATAAATCGGTGAAATTTTCGTCAGCCAGAGGAAATTTCTGCATGCCTGTTTCTATTCACCGATTTGGCGTCGGTATACCTTAAAAATTGATTGGTGGTTCCCGATTGCAGATCAGTGGCGAATAATCGGCCAGTGGAAAACGGCTTATAGTCGGCTGGTACCTTGGTGGCCTGCCAGACTCACAGCCCCGCACTGGACCCAGCGGCCTGCCACCTGTGGGGATTTCCACTTTGCCGACACGGCATTCACCACTTCCCCACTAGGGGGCACTGTGGTCACCGGAAACGGACCGATGGGAACGTACAAAATACTGCAGCGAGATTTCGCAAGACTTGGCGGGAGTTTCCATTTGGCGCTAATGCGGCTGAGTCGAAATGATGCCAACGTTTAGAGGAATTCAATCGGTAAAGTCGACCTTCATGCAAACCAAGGAATAAATCAAAGTCAGATTCTACTGATTCCCCTTCTCTTTCTGACTGTAGCAGCACAGAGGAACATTGAATAAGTCTTTTTATTATTGAGATATCATTTGCAATTATTAAGAGTGTAAACTCCAGAAAATATTTCAATAAAGTCCATACTCGCATGAAATCCCCTGACAACCTTTTATATAGGGCACATAGCTATTGTGTTATGGCGGCCATTTTGACCCCCGACGCTAAAGAAAACACCAGGTGGCGGGTCCAGTCTTCGATGGATTCTATTTAAAATCTTTTTGGGAGGTTGCCCTAAAAGATTACAATCTGGTCCCAGATTATCTATAGATGATAACAGCAGAAAAAAGCCGTTGTCCCCTGACTACAGTGGCCTGAATTACAATTTCCGGATGATGACAGAACTAGCAATCACTCTATTCCCTATAAGACCCGTCTGTATCAACCAACGAAAACAGTACCGATTATTCGAGTTCTCCTAAATGACTGTAGCTGGTGTCCACTGACTGCCTGTCTGTATTAATAAATTGATGACGGTGCATTTTCCAGGTCCATAATGGTTTAAATTCCCCTCTAGATAAAATCAAAGACTTTGTCGATCGTCGACCAAGTCGGTCGGTGGTGGCTTTATTACGTAATCTTCACCAAATCTATGGTTGACCATTTCAAATACAAGGCTCTTTACATTCACCGGTCTAGCATCGGTATACCAATACAAAATCGATCGTTTGTTCCCGACTGCAGCTCAGAGCTGAAAATCGGCCGATGGAAAATGGCCTCTCGTACTATCCAGGGGCGCTACCACTCTGAGGATGATAAAGTTTTGTGTCACCCTTAGAAATCTTTGGGGGAAAACTAGAGATTGCCACATGTCAACGGAATATTTGTAAAATCAATAAAAAAAGTGCAAAGCTTGTTTAGAGGAGAAAGTTTGAAAGTGACCTGATAAAAGGTTTGGCTACATTTCCCTCAAGTCATCTCTGGCAGGAGATGGGCACATTAGGACGACCTAGCTTACAAGCACTTTGGTAAGATCAGCGTCAGGTCAGAGCTCGTTAGGGGTCATACCTTAAAAGATGAAGATGGTAGAGCCACTGCAGCACACTATAAGATAGAAGAGTTATCTAAAAATACACGATACAGCCGCAAATTGAATTTTAAATCCTAAAAAAAATGCAGTGTTAAATACGAACGATCAATGTTATACAGAGGAAAGATAATATTGGAGGAAAGTTTACAAAAGAATGATAGAATTGCATTGCTGAAACGTGCAATAAAAACATGCTAGACTTATGATGGCGTAGTGAATACTATATAAATCATTTCATCATCCCTCATCCGCACTGTACACTAACTATCATATTATTGTCTAATTACATTGATATATTTCATCTAATTCCTGTACTGTACTAGAAGATCTGGCTTATAGACCAGAAATGGGTTGTTCAATAAAAGAAACATCAACAACAACAAAAAATAACAAACAAATCTACGACAACGGGTGTCTTCGGAATAGCTGAGATACTTCTGAATTATCTGAAATTCGACGGTGTTCTGGGGTTAGGCGATTATAGTCTATTAGTATGGTACCCCTCTAAAAATTGATTTCCTTGACTATAGATGTCTTTTCTATAAGGAATGCAATACAATAGGTATCATGGTTTAAATGCTATTGCGGGTTATTATGTGGTTTCCTGTATCATGGGGGATCGGTTTGTTAACATCCCAGGGGACCCCGAGGGTATATATTGACTCATGCTTCACCTTTTCTCGCTGGTTTTACACCACAAGGGTGGTGATAAAATTTATGAAATGAATTCAGGTAGAAATCTCACCCCTACACATTTACCAAGGTGAGAATTCTTTTACTTCCCACACCACATAGACATGGTATGAGAAGGATTGGCCTTTGATATAGCAGTAAGCATACCACTGCTGGGGTTGGGACTCGAACCCAGAAAGTCCTACAACCTTGGAGTTCCAAGTCCAGTGCCTTAACCACTGAGCTAACTCCCCACACTCTATCAAGGAAGACACTTTTTTTTTATTTTGAGGGGTAAATCAGAATAGGTTACTCATGGGCTTTGCTCAGGGGTAGTCATTGCACTCCCTGGTGTCCCCCTCTACCGCGGCGCACGGGCGCCCCTCCTGCCACCGAACGGCTCTCGCACTAACCACACTTCAAAGTGCGTGCGCTCAACACTCACCTACCCCTCACTTCTGCTCTACACTTCATCCAGTACATACGTACTACACTTTTTCGTCCCACCCACCCACAACCTTCTTTCTCTTTTTCCTACTCACGTAGGGCTATTGTTATTATCATGTATATTCATAACAATATTCTATTATCATTATAATTGACTCATGACTCTTATTGTCAATTATATATTATCTTATCTATTATTGTACTTCATATTCATAACCTTATTTCATATGTCGTCCAATAAGGTCGACATAAATATTTTACTACATTTTACTACATAAAATTCAATAAAATTTTATTCTCCCAGCTACTGCTTCTCTCCTTTCATCCAGGGATAGGGTAATACGATTATCATAAACTCCGTACATGTACCTACATCATCCAAGCGATCCAGGCTCAGTAGCCGCTACACCCTCACCCCACGTCCAGTCAGCTCTGCCCTTCCCCGCCCCGCCCAGTCCCGCCCCGTCCGTCGGCATCGTTAGCCTGATTAGCGGCGCGGGGGTATTAATTAATCATTCGTCTTGTTTGTCAGCTCATTAGCTCCTCCAGGAGCCTTGCTTAATCAGTGCGTGGGGCGCCTACATTGTTTTGGCACCATTACCAAAACAGGGGTGGAGGGGAGGCGGTGGCGGGCGGCCAAGTGGGCAGCAGAGACGTGTGGTGCGCTGCTCCTGTTATGGGAAGAGGCCGGTGGGCAGCGGGCAGCGCGTCAAGAATATGTTCTATTATATTTACTTTGGTTTTGATTGAATATGTGAGATGAATTTAGATAGAAATCTCAACCCTACATATAAGGTGAGAGTTCTTTTACTTCATAGACATGGTATAAGAAGGATTGGCCTTTGGAATAGCAGTAAATCTACCACTACTTGGGGTGAAGAAGAAAAGCTGCTGCAGTGGAACTCAAATCCACAAAGTACGACAACTATTGGATTACAAGTCCAGTGCTCTTAACTACTGAACTACCTCTTCACCCTGGTCGCTTTAGTTATGCTAGAATGCAAGCATATCTGGCCTGCACCATGAGGAGGCAAGGCGACAAAGAGGGTGAACAGAATGACCATTGCTATCCACCCCAGCATGCAGGAATTGTCAGGGATTGAACAGGGTATGCGTGTGAGCAGGAATTTGGATGTGTGTGACATCAACTTGGTTAGGGCTGAGCAGGAGGGTTTGTGTGGGTCTAAAATGGGTAGAAGACATGGTTAATGCGTGACACAAATGTCGCCAATAGGTAAGGGGTGCATCCAGATGAACAATGTCTGGATGGGCAGCGAAGGGGTTGAAGTAATAACCTCTACAGGGGGAGGGCGTAGGAGCCATGTAGTGGTGGTGGTATGGAAGGATGAGTGAATGGCTATTGCGGGTGTGGTACAAAGCGTATGGCCAGGAAGGAGACGTGTGGGGGTTACATAAACAATGATTGATGGTTTTGTAGAAAGGCGGCCGTAAATCACGAGAGGTTGACGCGACGTAATACCCGAGCGTCAGCGAATGTATTACGAAGTGAACCTCGAGTGGGACTATTTTCTTGCTCTATAACAGAAAGGGACTATTTTCCCGTATACCATGGCTTTGAGGCCACAAACCATGATCTTAAATCCGTATACCACAGTTATGGTATCTGACAGGTTTTGTATAATGTATCATGGCTTACTGAGTCCCCATACATTATCAATGGGGTCTTTGTATAACATGGATAATAAAGAGCCGCCTGTCTACAAAACCATCATTTGTTGTATATATTATCCATCTTCTTAATTGACCCAGGAATTGCCATATTAACGTGTATAATGTGACTTTTGCTCTATAGAACAAAGGGACTATTATACAAGTAGGCACTAGTACACTAGTATACAATAGCTATGAGGCCGTATACCATGGATTTGCATTCATATACCATGATTAAGGTATCTGCCAGTCTTTAATCAATGGGTAGTGGTTTACTATACATTCTCCATGCATACTTTGTATACCTTGGATAATAAAAGTATGGCGTGGGCGTGCAGCTCATAGAAGCAGGGCTGGTGAGCGCGTTATACCGTCTGCACCCCGCGGTAACGCGCGCGTAAAGATCACGCGTTGACTGGCTGCCGGTCGCACCCACTCCATCACTGAGTAATAGCCGCGCCAAGGTCGCGTCACGTTTGCCTTAAATCTCCCTGCTATGACTGTTAAAGGTGCGGGCGGAATAATTCCCCACCGCGTGATCGAGAGCTGTTGGCGGTGTGTTGTGGGTGGCAGGGGTGGCGAGGTAGCGGTGTGGCCACAGCAATAAGTGTATTACAGGGACTGTGTGGATACATTGGTGGGATCTAAGGGTGGAATAATAGCAACTTGTGTGGAGTGGGATGTGATGTCGGTCTGGAGTGATGTCTGCTTTTTATGGATCACCTGGTTAGCCACAGACTCCAGTGTGACTACATGGCTTCCCAGTGGCTTCTCAGTGTCTCCCTTACAAGGCTTCGCATTGAAATTTTCTTGAATTCTGTGTGTGACACAAGAATGGATTCTACATGGCTATTAGACGGTTACTTTATTGATGGTATTGCTTCTAATGAGAACTGTTTTGAAAATGAAATACATTACACTAGAAGTGCTGAAAAGAACACAGGAAAATACAGACTATCGCCACTGTATGTAGGAAATAGCTTCAGGAAAGCTTACAATAGATGTGGTGATACATATGAGAATATGATTCAAGATATATTGATCTCGATAAACCTCATTTGTCTGAATACAGTATGCATGATTGTCGTGTCTTTCTGACAGCTGAGTTAAGGACAATATTTGTGGAAGATCGGGACTCATGTGATGAACAAATCCTCTTGTCAATATATACACTTCCTTAAAAAGAAACAGAAAAAATATACCATTAGAAATACGTCTACATATTGAATTACGTGTCGCCTGAGAGTCTAGCAGATGGGGTCTATGTAACTTCTGCCTCGAAAGACTTCCATATGACTTCTGTAATATAAATGGTAACATTTTCCTAAATTCCCTCCGAGTGAATATCGTGTAGCGTTCGAACGACTCGGAGAACGATGACTTTGACAAAAACGAGTCGCTTTCTGTATTTATCCTACCCCTAATAAAAAACGCCATAGGTTTAACATTGTCTCAATGTATTTGACGGAGCGTTGGATAAAGTGTTATTTATGCACCGAGGTGAATAAAAAAAACGGACCAATCAGGGACGAGATAACGAAAGTAGATCCGGCAGCATTGATAACTACTAACATGGATAATTACAAATATTCTCTGTATATCGGTGAGATGGGGTAGGATAAATACAAAACCGAACTCGAGTTAGCCTTCTCAATGTTTATACCACTCTGGTCAGGTCTGCTACTCACTAAACTCGGCTAACGCCTCGTGTAGTAATACACAACCTGCCCATCGTGGCATAAACATTGACAAGACTCTCGTTTGGTTTCTACTAATTATCACAGTTCTGAAGAACGGATGACACACTGGATATAATGTCATAGACCATGTAGAATGGACTGTGATACTCACAGGAGTATGGAGAACAAGCTACCAATGTTAAGCCTATGGCAAATGATATAGTAAAATAGCATCACAAGGTATTTCTTATATCAGTTGATATTTCTCCGGGACCTAGTTCACAGCAACGCAAGGATTTTTCCTAGATGAGTGAGAAAAAAAGTTGTCAATGTATTCAAATCTATAAGAATTAAAATGATGTATTCATTGGCCACCTTGATGAACAGTAATAAACAGTCATATAACACGATTAGGGGACGTCACGAAGTGTACCTGCCCTTGCCTTTGGTGGCGACTTTGAGTAGCTCAGTTTTAGGCACAGAGTGATTAATTTTCGTTATCGGATCCACTGGTCCCAGAATCCTTCTCGGAAACGGACGGGCAAACCAAATTAAAAGCCAATTGACGGGGTTGGAGATGGGGCCTGGTTTAATAAAAAAAATCCGCAGGCACACACGGAAGCTGCGCTGGGGGACTTTCTGTTGAACGATGCTGCAGGCGCCTGGTATTAGCTTTAAGGAAACGGGAGTGCAAGTAAACCTGAGCGGATTAAAGGCATATCCTACAATGGACGGTGGCAACACCTGGGGATTTTTAAATATTGTCAATTATTAGTCAAAACCAGTTCCTTGGGTTTCATTCTAGTTCTAAATGAGCAAATTTAACGTTTTGTCTAGTATATCTCATCTTGATAGGTAAAATAGGCCAATTTACATTTGCTTGATTTACACAGGAAATGTACTGAAAAATATGGTTTTCTCCAGTTCTTTCCATAACAAGGATGATGACCTAATAATTTCTAAAGTTAAATGTGTAGTACTATACATCTACTGTATTCTGTGAAAGTTCTAGGGAAATGACATGGGTTTAACTATGTGAAAAACAACTTCTTAGAATTTATATATATTCTATTATAAAATTGTCTTAATATTGATCTCTAAATCAAAAACTGACATGATGACCCCCGGTTTTTAAGTTAGGTATGTGTCATACAAAATTCAGAGATCATCATATCTAATTTTCGGGAAAATGACATGGGTTTTAATTTCCAAGCCAAATTGTCCAATATGCCTTTAAGGATACTGGAGTGGAAGTAAAGCTGAGCGGATTACGCTGCAGCTTGGAGATCCACGGGATTATTCTGGTTAGTCTGGCCTGGTTTTACCATCCACTAAATCAGCACCACCGGTAGGCACTGTAACCCAACCGGGCAAAGTAATTACCATGCGAGCAGACTCCAGCTAAAGCTAACTCCTGAGTGAGCAGCAAGCAAAGAAAATCTACCTCATTCTGCAGGTCCTTCTCTGTAATAATTCCAAAACTAATTTGATATAATCAGCGGGGAAATAACTCAGATAGTATAATTGATGTTTACGTCTTAGATCCGAGTCATTCATGAACAGAAATGAATTTGTATTACAAACAATGTACTCTTCCCACTCCACTCCAATTAAGATAGGACGGGGTTCGTAATTACTTCAATTATAAGAAGACAATCGCCTTACACTTGCGTGTTACACTATGTTCCATATAGTCTTGTGTTGAGCTGGTGTGACTTGCTTTTTATATTCCATCGTATACAAAGAGCCCATTGAAAATGTACGGGGACTCAGTAAACCACGACTCATTATATAAAACCTGACAGACACAATAACTGTGGTATACGGATTCAAATCTGTGGTATACGGCCTCAAAGGCATGGTATACGGGAAAATAGTCCCTTTGTACTATAGTGCGAAGAAATAATCCCTCTTGTTATACCCTTTAATATGGCAATTGCTGGGTATAACTAATCGAGAAAATGGATATTAACCCATTCAGGGCGAAAATCCCTGCAGGCATTATTACATGGGGGGGGGGGGGGGGGGGCGAAAATGCCTACAGGCATTATGTACACAGGGGGCGAGAATGCCTATGGGCATTCATGATATATTCAGGCATTTTCCAATAAATACAAGAACAATTTAAAGAGTTTGTGTAAAATATGGAAGGATATGTGTGAAAATCAATACATTTTGTATACTGTTTAAAAAAAGATTGCTCTATGGCAATAAAGAGTTTCTTTAGGTCACATGACATGTGAAACTTTTCTGAATGCCTCAAGGCATTCTCGCCCCCAGAGACATACAGCCCAGGGGCATCCTGGGCCGTGCAGCTACTGGTACCCACCAACCTGCTCGCCTGGACAGGGTTAAATACAATAAACGATGGTTTTGTGGACTGGCGGCTCCGTAAGCCACTCAAGGTTGACGCCGTAGTAACAACGCGCCAATCTCTCATGGTTTACGGCCGCCTGTCCACAAAACCCTCGTTTACTGTTTATATAGCGTGCATCTTGACAATCATGTCCGGTACAGGCACGCTCACCTTAGTAACCAACACTCAAAAGTCAAAGGTCAGTGCCACGCGCAACGCACCCCATCCATCACGTGACCGGATCAGGAAGTGACGTCAGCGAATTCGATCCAATCACAAGGCCGGACACAGCTCAGCTCGGGGCGGATTACGCAGATACTGTTGCCGCCTTCGACGCATTAATGATGAGCCCAGGTTGTGGGCAGGGGAGGCAAACCTGGCCACTTTGCTGCTGAATAATCCATAAAATAGGGCCTGTTTTTAGCGAGAATTTGGAAGGCCGTGTGTACGGCTTACATGACTGGGGCGTGGCCCACCGGTGATCCATTGAAAACTCGGCTTGGAGCGCGTCCACGTGGGCCTGGTAACTGGACCAATAGCACCTGGATTGATGGCACCTCTTTTCAGTGTGGTGATCGGCCTGGTAACTGGACCGATTGCACCTCTTTTCAGTGTGGTGACCGGCCTGGTAACTGGACCGATTGCACCTCTTTTCAGTGTGGTGATCGGCCTGGTAACTGGACTGATGGCACCTCTTTTCAGTGTGGTGACCGGCCTGGTAACTGGACCGATGGCAGCTCTTTTCAGTGTGGTGACCGGCCGGGTAACTGGACTGATGGCACCTCTTTTCAGTAAACTGATGGCCCCTGGACTAAAAGCACCTCTTTTCAGTGTTACCTGGACTGTTGGCACCTCTTTTCATAGACCGAGAAACTCTGACTGCCTAGCGGACAGTTAGAGATCATGTATGCGTTTTTTCCCATAGTACAGAAAGGCACATCCTTGGTTCTAAATACCCCTGTCAATGTCAGTTCATGTTCATGCACCCTTATCTTCAGAGATGTATAATAAATCGTTTTTTGATGTTAGGAACTCCTGTTTTGTTCCTTTGTGTCATTTTTGGAGCCATTTTGTACAACTCATTTCACAACATTTCACAATTTCTAACTCATGTTGGCCATATTTGATAAACTGATTCCTGGCATTCCCCTGTGTGGGGCATTGGAAGCCGCTATTTCCATAAACTGGACTGATGGCACCCGTGCCTGGACTGATGGCACCCGTGCCTGGACTGATGGCACCCGTGCCTGGACTGATGGCACCCGTGCCTGGACTGATGGCAACCGTGCCTGGACTGATGGCACCACCTAATTTTTTACCTGGACTTTTACCTAAAATCATAATTATCTTGGATCATAATGGAGGTGTGATATAATGACGCCTACTACAGAGGTGAAAATGGTACTGCAGCAGCATACTTCAGGGAGTGTATTTAGTGTCATGCAGCATAGAGAAAGGGTTGAAAGAAAAACCTGGAATTCTAAAGAAAAACGCAGGTAAAACACTCACTTGTTGCTGTACTAGGCAAGAGCGGCACAAAATGTCATTCCGAATCAGTTGAACTGCGCACTGGGCAGGACATTAGAATCCCGTCACTCCCAGTAACCATAATCTCCTGTCATTCTAGGAACACTTTCGCAGGCCCCAGCCTAAGACCGGGAAGCAGGCTAAAAGGCTGTCATTCCGAGTACCATTTAGCAGTGTCCAAGTTGACTGAGCTAGACCTGCAAGGAAGCGGGCCCTGCACTGGTCGGTCATCCATCACACAGAGACTGGCGTCCGTTTGGCGGGCCAAGTCGCGGTCACGTGACCAGTCACGCCACACCCGACTCTAAAATTGTCGTCTGCTTACATTTGTTTGTTACGAGTGACAGCACCATGCATTATAGTCACATTCGTCATTCTCTGGCCTAACATCCATTACAATCAGAGCTCTGTTTAGTTCTCCCAGCACCAGATCGCTAATGGTGGTTCTTTCGATGCAATTTGTAGCATATTGCACAACCTTGAATACATGAAAACAGGGTTTCTTTTTAGGGGGCGTAAAGAAACTGATTATGAAAGTATATATGTGCAAAAATATATACCAAGGGTGGGCTGCATTGAACACCATACCAAAGTCTGCAGTATCTGTAATTCATCAAACTGGATGGAAATGCTGAGCTCAGGGACTTGGATTTGCAAGTCTGTACTTCCTTGCATAAAACATTATGCAATGGCTATACTGAATTGGTTCGCCAATTTTTAAACAGATATACTTTTAAAGTTGGTTTACGCTTCCTTTTCAAGTGCCAAACCACTTTGCATATGACCATGTATGACAAACTCTGTTTCCGTGAATTTTCTGGAGATGGGAAACTGAAATATAACTTGTTTTACAAACGTGTACCATGCAGAGGTAAACTCATATCGAACTCCTATATGGCACATATAGCCATTGTGCTGTGGAGGCGGCCATCTTGCGCCCCCCCCCCCCCTAAAACACCAGGTGGTAGGACCAATTATCAATGAATTTTATCAGAAATATTTGGTGGGGCTTGCCATGGGGGAATTTTAGCCTCGTCCCAATATTATCTATAGATTATAACAACTGATAACAGTAGTTGCCCCCCGACTACAGTGGCGCTATCTTACAATTTCCTGGCGGATGATGGCAGAACTAGCAATCACTCTGTGCCCTATAGAACCATCAGAGCAGCTTGAACTGACAAACGAAACCAACTTACCAGATTCAATTTATAAAGCTTCTCACACTGCCACTTCAGTTGTTTGTATACAACCAAGCCGCCGACGGATATTCATACTCACAAATGCCCCATTCTTCGCCCTCTAGGAGAAATAATTTCCCTTAGAGCTTCACTCCGTATATACTTCAAAAACGCTGAAGCCACTCAAACCGTCATCCCCCATTTCCTACATGAGCTTGTTGAAAAGTCCCCACCACCCGCCACTTGATAAGTATGGCTGGTGGATAATTCTCACTAGGGATCAACAATAGCCGGGTGAGGGTAGATGGGGGCCAGAGAGATGGCTGGCACAAAGGGCCATGACTGGGGCCTAATGGAGCTGCCAGGCCCCTATATTGATTGATCTCAGACACTACCCCCACCCCACCCCAGCCGAACCCCCCATGGGGTGGTCGGGTATTCCACCCGTTCCGTCGTACCATCACAGGGCCCATACTCTACTCATTACCCAAGTTTCCATGCCGACATGATTCGATTTTGACGCTTGCGCAGTGCGATCATTACGAAGCCGGGTTTGGCGGAGGGACGCGCGGTAGACGCGCGGTGGCCGGTGTCGCGGGGTTCCCCGGGATGGCGCGAGAAGTGGTGTCGCCAGCGCCGGTGAGCAAAGCGGCAGTGACGGGTACTAATCATGGCGGGAATTAGCGACCGGCTGCTATTACCGAGCTACCCGCTCCCACCTTCCTCACACACAGCCTCCCACCTAGACTGGCCTCAGTCCCTTTATCTCACCCCTGGTACAAGCTTCGCCATAGAAATAACATTAGGAAAAAATACTCAACGATCACCCCCGTAAAGTGACAATACTACGCCACGGCCGTGGCGTAGTGAATTTGAGATGACGTCATATGGATTCGCTAGGTATATTCGAGCTATTCTGATATTCTGATACTATCTAACGTCATAGAAAGGGGTGAGATAAATCCAGAACCGCACTCGAATCGTTAAATGTATAATTGACTGGTTAATTTATACGATTCTCGGTGCAGTTCTATATAAGTATCCTACCCCTCCACCCCTTCTGAGTGACACAGGGACTGGTCTCATCCGTAAACGGCCATGTAGACAGGCGCGATGTAGCACCACACTCCCCAAACAGAGGTCTGCTACTGGTCAGGATATCTGCTTGGAGATTGATACCCTCTCACTTTGATCTCAATCGAGACATAGTCAGGAGTAGGCGAGATATATTGCTATGAAAACACAGGCAGGCAGGGAACTGGAGGAGGGGAGGGGGAGGGGTAGAGGGAGGTATAGGGTTACAGGGAGTGGATTGGGTCATAAACAGGAGATTCTGGTCAGAGTGGACAAGTCTTTGATTCATGGGCCAGTCAGAGAAGGACACATGCTATAATGAATTGTATTCCGATTTTCTTTAATCATTTAATGAATGTTCATAATCAAAGACTTGAGCAAGTCTACCTTCCACCCACCCCAGGCCTGGGGATAGATCCCTGCCTGTTGGTGATGAGGCAGTATCCCATCCCGGTATTTTTCTCCATAGGTTTAACGTTGGGAAATCATATTCCACGGGCGTGAAGGTATTGTACCCAATACTCAATGGCTAATTGCGGATAAATAATATTTCTGATCATGGATATGGGTTCAGATAAAATCAAAAACCCACTCGGTAAAAATAATTTGGTCCGCACTCCACCTCATTTGGCCGCTATGTAATTCACTCTGCTTCGCTTTGTGAATTACTACATGGTCACACTCGGTGGAATAGGGACCAAGTTATCTTAATCTCATGAGTTTCTAGGAATGGAATCTATGAAATCTTATGGTCAGAGCTTGTATCCCATTGCGTTTGAATAGTGTAAGGAGATGGGATCTAGCTCTGACCGTAAACTTGAATAGATTTCTAAATTTATCTCACCTCTTACATTGACTAATCGGCTAATATTTGTGACATAATCCCCCATTGAGTACTCCATGGGATACGAATTCCCAATGTTAAGTATACGGGCAAAAAATACCAGGGGTGAGATAACTTCTAATATCTGCTTGTCAATGGGTTCCTGCACATAGAAGGTGATATCTCATCCGCAGGCACACTTCCTGCAAAGGCACCTTCGTGTGGGGCGAGCGGGGGTTGAGACTCCAGGGGAAGGTGTGGATGGCGGTATAAGTCCGCATGGCGGGAGTATGACGGGCTCCCGATGGACGTTCTCCGGAAGGGACCCCACAGTCGCTCACGTGACAACGTATAACATGCGAGGGTGACACTTCCTGCAGAGTGACTTCTACTCTAAGTGAATCATCCCGGATTCCTGTCCTACTTGTAGAGCCAGGGGTCCGTTTAACCCTTAGCATGCGGGGACCTGTGACAAACCCATGTTGTTTGAGACGAGTCCCAGGGACAGGTTCTATGCTAGGGGGAGAATCTTTCATCATGTAAACCCAAATTTGTTTGTTTGATCATGTGGTATGACACTTCAACCTTAATATCATTATTTGTTTTAACTAATAGTGTTAAATTTTATATCATACGTAATATATTCTCTGAGAGTTTATTGATTCATTATTTCTTGATATTGTAAGTTTTGTAAATGATGCATGATACCTCGAGGCATCATTCGTCCTGTACTGGGAAATGCCTCAAGGCATCATTTCCCTTATGATGGGGAATGCCTCAAGGTATCACTCGCCCTGAATAGGTCAATAATCTCACTCCTACACATTTACCGAGTTGAGAGTTCCCTTTTAGTTCCCACACAATATAGACATTGGCCCTTGATATAGCAGTAAATCTACCACTGCTGGCGGTGAAAGAGAAAACTAGCTCCAGTGGGACTCGAACCCACAAGGTCCAATAAGCTTGGAATTAGCCCAGTGCCTTAAACAGTGAGCTAGCTCCACAACCCCCTATAACAGATGCATACATTTATTCTCAGTTTAAAAGTTACATCGGTCTCTGAAGACGAATCCATCCTAACCTCTGTGACAACTGTGGGGCAGCAATTCCTTCTGGTGGTCTCAAAGCCTAATTTGCCACTGAACTGGCCACAAAAACTGGACTAGTTCTAATGGAAATTACACTTCAGCCTCCCCCACTGCATGCTGATGGGAATTCTCTTCTATGCCTTAGCCTAGCGAAGAGTTAAGCCTCTATTTCTGGCACAAACCTCTTTTCATCTGCGAAAATCACGTCCAGTTTTCTTCATGAATCTCATGACTTTCAATATAACTGCGATATTTATGAAGGAACAACCGATGCCTAGCACACGAGAGCTATATGTGGTATATGGACAGTGACTACTTAGTAACTAAAAGTTATTTATTACTCGTAATTATCAACTCCAGACGCATATATATGTGAAATCATCATATCACATTAGCCTTTATAGATACAATAATACATATAAGACTTGGAAAAATTACTGCCCAAGGCCTTGGCCGCAGGCAGTAATTTTTCCGAGCCTTACCGAGTAACATTGACTTTCTCTCTCTCCGGAATTTTGGTTTCCCTATTCCTATATACCTTCAAATGTAGTTTAATAACGATAGATAGTTTTATCAGCTTACACACGATCAGATGTGAAGCCAGATCCAAACCTATCGAGTGACACTCTATATTTTCTCTGATTGGTCTAAATGTGAACATTGGGTAGGAAACATAAGTTATTCCACCCCCGTAGCATGGTTTAGCCATAGAGTGTACCGCCATAGGTATGTAGGAAGAGAGGGAAACTATTCCGGTGATCAAAAGTTCAAAGTTACGAGGTAAGGCTTGGAACAATTACTGCCCAAGGCGTCAGCCGTGGGCAGTAATTTTACCAAGCCTTACCGAACCCTCCCCTCCGATCCCTCCCCTCCTTCCACTTTTCAGCAGTGAAAACCTTTGGATGCCATATGATTTGTTTGTTTGTTTGGGTAGTTTAACATCCAATTTCTTAAATTAGACCTACTTTGGATTTGACCGAATCTATGGGATAGATGTAGACAGAAACCCCACCCCTATACGTCAACCTCGACACATAACTTATTTTTAATGCACCCCCAGCAGCGGTATGTAGCTCTAGTTAGTTCAATAATGGGTATATAGGAATATACTTTCCTTTATAGAGCATCCCTCATACCAGAGTATCCTCGAGATCCGAAGCCAATTCCTGAAGCCACTTATAACTAAATCTGGCCTCGCTTGCCGAATGGTCACCGGCGCTCGCCCTACGTGCAGGAATCCTGCCCACAAGCAATCAAAGCCCCGTTTCAGTATTCATGGCTTGGCGGGGCTCGACTCGGCGGAGTTGTGGCTACAAGAGGCACAAGAAAGGGAGAGGTCGGCGGCACTGAAGGAAGCGGAGGAGACAGGTCGAGCACCCCCGGGCCACCCCGACCCCGGCCCGGGCAAACACGGGCGCCCGGCTTAATTTGTACCTGTGTCCAGAGCGGCGGAATCCCTGATAATAGAGGTGGCGGGTGGGAACGGTGAGGGGCGATAAGGGGTGCCTGTGGTGGGCGGTGAGTGGCAAGTGCAGCGTGTGTGGGAGCAAGGGGTGAGAGAGGTATTAGGTATATATTTTTATCCTAACCCTATTAAAAAACCGCCATAGACTTAACATAGGGAAATTTTATGTGGCAGGCCGTGATATAAAGTGTTTTTTATGCCACTAGAGTAATAACAATATTGACCAATCAGAGAACAGGATGTCAGCTACTATGAAAAATGTTCTGTTGGTCCTTGACTCAATATTTATCTTTTAGTAATACAAAAGCATAGACGGGGTAGGATAAATACGAAATCGTACTCGAGTTAGACTCGGTCAATGTCTATGCCACTCTGGTCAGGTCTGCTCCTCACTACACTCGGCTACGCCTCGTGTAGTAATACACGACCTTCCCGTCGTGGCATAAACATTGTCAAGTCTAACTCTCGTTCGGTTTCTACTAATTATCTCACCCCAGATATTTTTTCTCCATAGACTTAACATTGGGAACTCATATCTAACACCCATTAGATATTTAGGAAAATATCCAATGTGGGATAATGTCACAAATGTTAGCCCATTAGTCAATATTAAGGGTGAGATAAATTCAGAAACCCATGAAAGTTTAGGGTCAGAGCTCATATCCCATCGAGTTTGAATCACGTAGTAATTCACGTGGCTTTGCCTTGTGAATTACTACGTTTTTTAAACTCGATGGGATACGAGCTCTGACCCTAAACTTTCATGGGTTTTCTCTATAATATATATATTTACATATATATATATATATGGGGTATTCTCGAGGAAAACTATGAGAGTTTAGGGACTGAGCTCGTATCCCATCGAGTTTGAATCATGTAGTAATTCACAAGGCAAAGCCACGTGAATTACGTAGTGATTCAAATGAGATGTGATCGAGCTCTGACACTAAACTTTCTTTTGAATGGGTTTCTGAATTTATCTCACCCTTAACATTAACTAATGGGCTATCATTTGTGACATAATCCCCAATTGGATATTTTCCTAAATATCTAATGGGCGTTGGATACGAGTTCCCAATGTTAAGTCTATGGAGAACAAATACCAGGGGTGAGATAAAGGGCACAGAGTGAGTGCTATTTCCGCCATCATCCACCAGAAAAGCGTAAGATAACACCACTATAGTTAGGGGATCATCACTATTTTCTGCTGTCATAAGCTATAATTGTGAGACGAGGCTAAAACGGCAATGGCAAACCAAGACAAATATATTTGATAAAATACACTGATAACTGTAACCACCACCTGGTGTTTTGTTTAGCGTCCAGGGGCAAGATGAGTAATAAATTAATGGAGATGATCTTTAAATTATGTAATATTATCAAGTGTATGTATCGTGTACTTGATAAACAACAAAAATATTTTGTATGTTAGTGTGTGTATTTGTCCCAGGGCGATATGAACGAGGCAACAGCCGAGTGAATATCATGTAGCATTCAGAGAGTGCCTTATGACTACGCTTTTCAAATTCGATGGGATGCGAGCTCTAATCGTAAACTTCCATAGGTTTCCTCTATAGAGAACCAAACTCACCCACCCATATTCATGTAATCTTTTATTATCTCTTTATTATGAGTACATATTGACATTTATCAATTTCAAATATCAATCATTTTCATAAGAATTATTAAACATTTACAGATAGATTTCAGAATCTCAAGTCACGGCTTTCATCCCTTCATTTACGGGTGATACAGAAGAACGTAATAACAGAATACGGGATTGTGGTGAAACATGGCACAATCACAGGGAGATGAAACAAAGTTTGCGATGTGTAAAAACTTTACAGGACTTGAGGACTGAGGTCAGGGGTGAGGTGGCCATGGTACCGGGTCATTTACACTCACCCTGTCCGGGGACTTCCCGACGACTCGGCCGACTATCTCAGACACGCCACGGCGGGCTTAGAGCCCTCGTACCACTCTCCTAGCAGAGATCTTGCACTCTACTTCCTGTGGTCGCTTATATCTCTACCCCAACCTGCTAGTTTCGGCCCAAAGCTGGCCCAAAGCTGGCCCATACGCCAGTTTTAACATATCATTATTTCTGATCTCTTTGAGTAATCTTTTGTGTTTATTTTACTGTGACAAAAGTACAAACATGGATTTAACAACAGTGTTTTTTGTTTGTGTCTTGAAATCCTACTTGATATCTGGGGCTATATTTTTTGGGTGGAGAACACCATATGTGTCAGGGTTTGAAAACAAAGGCAACATATGCTCTTTTGAGGATGCAATGGATTCAACTTTAGAAGTCCACTATCCTAACTAGTGTACAACTGAAGAACAAACAGCTTGACTGTTTGAGGCTAATCTATGAGGGCAAGGATGCCCGGGGAACCTTCCTATAGGTAAAATTATGTTTACAAACAGACTCGGAATGTAGTCACGCAGGGATGCCAGTTGGGATCAGGAAAAATTCCTACATGGGGGCTGAGGCCAGTCTATGTATCACCTAAAACGCACATGGTGTATGGGGAATCCCCATCACTCTCCTAACAGATCCTTGGGCATGGACCGACAGTATAGGATATCTAGATATCTGCTATGAGAGTGGGTATATGTGTAGTTCTGCTATGATTTAGATATTAGGGAACCTGGAGTCTATATTGTTCTCAAAACATACAATTTCTTTAAATTTTTATCTCTTTGAGACTAAAATGAAAATCCTACATGTAGGCATAATCCTACAAACTGGCATCCCTGGTCCCGCTTCCTGTTCCGCTCTGAGGTCACTGGGTTGAAGCAGAGGTTAGGAAGCGCAAGCGCCACGAAAGATCTGCTGGGAGAGTACCCTCGTCCCTGTGCCCCTCCCGTCAACCTAGCCACGGGATCCATTTGTCGGCACAGGTCCGCGAAATGAACCATCTACACACACCCAAAGCCTGCTGTCAGCCATAGTAACTGGCATTGCATATCGGTCACAACAGATCCTCAGACAGAAATCCCATCCTGCATGACAGTGGTGACTATGTGTCTTCTGGGATTTTCTGTGACAGGGGGGCGAGGAAAGGGGTCAGGATCCTTCCCCTCCTTCCACTTATCAGCAGTGAAAACCTTTGGATGCCATATGATTTGTTTGTTTGTTTGGATAGTTCAATATCCAATTTGTTCAATTAGACTTACCTTAGATTTGACCGAATCTATGAGATAGATGTAGACAGAAATCCCACCCCTATACATTTAACGAGGTGAGAGTTCTTTTACTTCCCACACCACATAGACATGGTATGAGAAGGATTGGCCTTTGATATAGCAGCAAATCTACCACTGCTGGGGATGCTATATGACGATAATGATAATGAGACAATGATAAACTGAGTAAACAGATTTTTTCTACTAATGATATTCATTGTAAAACGGTTTAATATCCTGAGGTTGAGTTAAATCATCTAAAATGCAGCACTTCTTCCCTCCATTTCCGTTCCCCTTAAAAGCGTGCGCTGCTACAGAGGTAACAGGGGAACTAGTTCTTTAGATACGTTGTAAACTATACCCGAAATTTTATAATACTGACTAAATATGATCAGTTATCTACACAGGGATGTCAGTTGGGGTCAGAAAAAAATGTGTAACATGCTGCCTCAGTTAGATAAAGAATACAAGGCGAACATGTCAGTTTCAATTCCGTTATACGTCTGAAGGTCTGTGGGTAGGTTCAATCCATTGTGCTATTGGTGAGAACGAAGCAAAATTTACATATGGTCTTTGGCATACGTAAGAAAAAGCAATTTTGTATATTTCCATGGAAAAGCGGGAGACTGCCATCTCTGTCTACATTTGAGCCAGTTGATTAAAACCAGCCGCTAAACTGAGGCTGACACCATAGCCCCTTGTCTGACCATCCCCTAAACAAATTCGGTTGTATGACGTAATTGAATCATACTGTTCTTGGAAATTAGGGTCAAATAAAGAAATTCTGTTAAAAAAGCAAAAAGAAGATAAGGGACGAGCAGGTGATATTGTCTTTCCTGCACTAGCAATGTTACTGGTGTAAAAGACATAAATCTAAAAAGAAACCCAACCTTTTCAGCACTGCCTCTGTTAGCAAGAAGAAGCCTCCCTAGAACCTCCCTTCCCCCGTCTCGATGCCGGCCTAACTTTTTTTGAATTTATCTGTAGTCACACCGGGAAACAGCGAACGACGTGGGACCGCTGGTCCCCACAGCTCCCTAATCTTACAGCGCACTCTATACTCCAGCAGCGTACCGGGAACAAGCGCTGGGCGCCCGGGTCACGTGTTCTCGCAGTCAGACGAGATTTGTCACTACGTATAACACGGAAGCGTCTCCACCAAGATGGCCGGTCCCCGTCGAGAAAATGTAGCAATGGAGTCTAGGACTGTGGTGGGCTTTTATAAAAGGAGTCAGAAATAGTAAAGCTTTAAAGATAACAATTGCAGTAGTGTGAATATGTCATGCCACTGATAGGATTATTGACTCTGAGGCGTCCCTTCATACGCCCCTTTGTTTTACCATCTTGATGCACTTCGTTTGAGGCCATTAAATAATGGTTTTGTTTATCATATTACTATCAATGTGAATCTATATACAATCACATCATTCTCTACAGTAAACCCACAAGATGGGTACTAGAGTCACCAGGAATTCTCAGAGCTGGAGAGGGTGGTAGATAGGCACTATAGTTGCTTAACCTGTTCTCCAGGATAAATGAAAACCTTTTAAAAGAACAAAAATATATGTATGACAAGACTTCTGATATTATGCTTCGACATTCAATGGTTAGATAAATTAATTCAAAGATGCCTGGTACCGAATCCCGATTCACATTTTAAAATAGAATAAGGGCTGTTGATATTGATGTACGACAGGGAAGCCAAAAAAAGAAATGCCGCCACATGGAATCTTAAATTAAAAATGTTTGATTACTTGCCTATAGAATCTATAAATAGAATGCCACAGCTTAGATAGTCATGCCCAACACCATTATAACACCATTTAAAAAAACACTAATATGTGACAGTTCATACAATTATCATCCTCATAATCTAGGCTGTAAACCAGATACAGATTTGAAAATGGTACCATAGTAGACCTAAGGTTATGGGCTTTATTGTCTTATATAAACCGAATTTATCTAAAAAAGAAATGGATCATGTTAAAAGCTAGGCAAAACTTTTGACTTGAAGAATATGAGTGAAGATTCTAGGTTTGGTTTAGAATTTATCCTACCCCGCCCGTCTATATTATTTCTACATTAACAAATGACATCATTTGTCAAGTGTATCCCACTAGTGCGATATTTTTCATTTTTTCTGAACTCCAGACCGAATAAAGTGACCCAATGTTAAGCCTATGGAGTTTGTTATTAGGGGTAGGATAAAGCACACTACGAGTGCCTGGTAGAAGTAGCGCAGACCACGTGCGGCAGTATGTAGTGTGTGCATGACGGAGAGTCTGGAAATTGGCCTCGCGCTCCTCCTGAGACTGCTGGAGACGGTGTCGTCAGTCTCTGCCGTCCCCTGACGCCACCAGGGACGTACTTATTCCGCTCAGACCTCAGTATATAAGAAAAGGACATAATCTGGCCTGATGTTCTTGAGCTGCATTTGTACCAAAGGCTGGCTGTATGTCCTGATCTGCATACTGATGACACACGCCAGCGCTCGCCCCTCGGCCAACAACGCCAGCCTTTTCAGAGACTGGATATTGGCAGAAATACTGACTGTATGGCCAGAATACTGAGGATAAGTTGCTAAGTCCAATGCACATCTACCGATTTCTCAGAATTAATGTACCGACAAAGGAATGGTACTTTGTCTCAAGCGAGGCATCCTAGCAGAGTCGGCCCCAGTTGGTAGATGTGGGAAAGCTAGGCAAGGGTCAGCCAATGATTAGTGAACACCCACCCCCTTGAGATGTTCTTTTGGTGCCAACAAGTTGTTGGTCAATGTTCCTTAATTGTTCGCCTGTAGTTTATCAGCATGTTGATAAATCCAGTCAGCGACACTGGAACATTGGAAAACCCCACCTCCCCCATAATTAGCATGAATTAGTCGTTGGGTGAGGAGAAATGAGGGTGCCACACTCAAATATGATGTCAGATGCGGTCACTCACCGACTAGTGCCTCCGAATTGACCAACGACTGGAATTATAATGCAGTTGACAGGGTAGCACATCGTATCTTTCTCAGTAAGTGTATACTGGTATGCTTTGGACTAACTCCTACCACCCCCTCTATGGTATCCCGCTGGGATGGCTGCCAGTTGGGCGCATTTTGCCTGCAACAAGTTCCCCGACAACTATACGATTTGGGAACTAATTGTTTAATCCCAAGTCAGTTGGTGTGCATTAAGCCCAATACACATCCCCCATTGCAGGGGGTGCCACATACAGTTTGGGTGTTGATTGCACTTCCACAGCAATTAATGGCCCGTAGTGGTTCCTTTATCGGTGGCCTTATGTTGCTCAGAACTCGTATTTCAGCTGTTTGGTATACATAATCGTATCTCTGTCTGGAGCAGGGGTGGTGGGAGTTAGTCCTAAGCAAATCGGTCTACACTTGACAACAGAGATACGATTATATACCTGGCCCACAGTATTACGATTCAGGAACACTACCCCTAGTCGTTGGTGAAGTTGGTCAGGGACCACCCCTTTTTTTCTTTATAATTCTTTTTTTTATAATTTAGTCTGACATTAACCCCTGACCACTTTACTGTGTGTGGCACCCTCCTAATTGCCTCAGCCAGCGACTAAGGCCATGACAAAATCGGCCGACCACGCTAGGGATATTTCCAATATTCCGTCTTCGCCGACAGAATTTACAAACTTGTCACGACCGATTTTGGAACATCGGCAGAAATGTCGTTGAAAATCACATGCAATACAAGTGAACTTCTTGTCAATTAACACTTCTATTTTTTCAACAACAAAAAATATATACAGGCGGTTACATAGATAGTATCGCGTCACAAACTTAACTGAGAGTGTGACAGTCCCTGGTCTTTGGGACTGTCACACTTTCAGAACTGAAAGGAAGGGGCGGAATGTAGGTCAGTAGTGAAGACGCCAGGCGGAGGAAAACAAGTTGTTTTTTCCCTCCCTCTAATTGATTTAATCCTGCTTCACTGTCTTCCTTATCTCATACTTTCGATCTCATTGTGATACGACCATGGGCGCTGCTGTAATAAAGATCGTATCACATGTCACTGGTAAACATAACGTCTCATAACGTTGGAGAACCTAACTTCACATGACATCGACGAACATCATATAAGATGACATTGACGAGCATCATGCTGTTCAAAACACCTTTCTCCTCCATCCCCAGCAGTGGTAGACTTACTGCTATAACAACGGCCAGCCCTTCTCATACCATGACTATGTGGTGTGCAGCCACTTTTCTCCTTCATCCCCAGCAGTGGTAGACTTACTGCTATATCAAAGGGCAGCCCTTCTCATACCATAACTATGTGGTGTGGTGTACAGCCACCTTTCTCCTTCACCCCAAGCAGTGGTAGACTTACTGCTATATCAAAGGCCAACCCTTCTCATACCATAACTATGTGGTGTGGTGTACAGCCACTTTTCTCCTTCACCCCAAGCAGCGGTAGACTTACTGCTATATCAAAGGGCAGTCCTTCTTGTACCATGTCTATCTGGTGTGGGAGGTAATAGAACTGTCACCTCGGTAAATGTGTAGGGGTGAGATTTCTATCTGAATTCTTATCATAGACTTGATCGCATGACATAGATGAATATCATTTCACATGACATCGATATTCAGTTTACCTGAACTGGAGGATGTACTAAGTACATCCTCCTTAATTGATCAAACTGATCAATAATGAGATAAAGATAAAAATAATCGATGAACATCATATCTCAAGACTTTGATAAATATCAGAGCACATGAAATAGATGAACACCATATCACCATATCTATTGGGACTACAAAATAAAGTTGGTTGGTTTGATTTAACGTCCAGTTAACCATTGCAGGTTCTCACCAGACTTTCTCAAGGTTCTTTTACACCACAAGGGTGGTGATCGAATCTATGAAATGAATTTAGGTGGAAACCTCACCCCTACACATTTACCGAGATGAGAGTTCTTTTACTTCCCACACCACATAGACATGGTATGAGAAGGATTGTCCTTTGATATAGCAGTAAATCCACCACTGCTGGGGGTGAAGGAGAAAAGTGGCTGCAGTGGGACTTGAATCAACAAGGTCTGACAACCTTGATATTACAAGTCCAGTGCTCTTTACTACTGAGCTAACTCCCCACCCTGGTCGCTTTTGTTATACTTGTGTGCAAGCATATCAGGTCTGCACCACGAGGAGGCGAGGCGACCAAGAGGGCAGACAGATTGTTAATTGCTGTCCACAAAATAAGGAGCAGATACTGAAACCCAACTCAAACAAGAGTTGAAGTCTCGCCCTCTTTATTGATGCACATTTATGCTTCCATGTATGCTTAAATTTGACATGATTTTCTTGTAGACTGCAATAAGTGACTATTGTGTTTCTTATTTCCATAAGTGATGTAAACTATTTTGAACATCAATAAAGACTTTTTTTCAACAAAATTAAAACAACATCTTACATATGAACATTGTATCAAATGACATATCTGAACACCATATCAGATGACATTAATGAATCTCAGAACACATGGTATTGGTTAACACCATATCACATGTTATTGGTGGTAGATGGGTGGGGCGTCGAGCAGATCCATTTCTCCTGTGATCTGGACAACTCTGGTTTTACTGAGAACATGAGACACGATCAGAGAACTGATGATAAGATATCGTTCACAACGCGAGATGGCAAAAAAACTACCGGATCCAATCCCGAGAAGCTTGATTTCTTGATAGCGCCAGATTAATGATTAATTAAGACCTGCCTCTGTGTCATGTTCCTAATGAGCACGTATTTTGTGTCTACTCTGATTTATAATAGAAAATGTAGGGTAAAAACAGACTCGAAGTGAAGGAGATCGCAATAAAAAGATATTTATGCAGAAGATATGAGGGAATGAAAATATGTTGTTGAGTTGCAGAGGCTTCCTCTTCCCATGTAACACTGCTGAGTTTTAAGCTGAGATAGGACAATAGAATGCTGCCAACACAAGTTCTAATAATGAGCGTATTAGAACAGCGTGCTTCTTAGTACTTTTATCTCACCCCTGGTATCATTCCCCATAGACTTAACATTTGGAACGCCTATTTATCTCAACCCCGGAATAAATGTCCATAGGCTTAACATTGGTAACTCGTTCTCCATGCCCGTATTGCAGTCCGTTCTCCATGGTTTATATCCTGTGTGTTGTCCATTCTTTTAGTGTGTACAGGAGTGAGATGAATACAGGAAGCAACTCGTTTCGATCAAAGTCGTTCTACAACTCGTTTGAACGCTATGGGTATTCACTCGGCTGTCGCCTCGTTCATATCCGTCCGCATCAAACTCGTGAAGAAGGACGACTTTGACCAAAACTTGTTGGTTTCTTCTTTGTTCACAAATGCTAGCAAATTAGTCAATGTGAAGGGTGAGATAAATTTAGAAACCTATTCAAGTTTATCACGAAGTAATTCATGCGTCTTCGCCTCGTGATTTTCTATGCTATTCAAACTCGATGGGATACGAGGTTTACTATAGTAACAATGTGCTGAATCCACGTTCTTTTGAAATGGGATATAGAAGCTCATGTGTCCAGAAAAGCATAACCTCAGTAAACTATATTAGACGTGAATAGAACTTCGGAGAGTTTACAAAAAAAGAGTGGCATCCTTATGATGTCCATAATCAATAGAGATCATAATCATTGAGACAGATCTATATAAAAAAAACCATAAATGTACTGTAACCAACAACGCGATGGTTGCCTTTGGTCAATCGTTGCTCATTCTAGTTTGATTTACCCTAATTTTAAAATAAAGTACATTCTTGATTCATTTTGTCAGGCGTCAAACGAATCGTTTGACTTGAGATAGAAATTCCCCAATGTTTACGCTTTACACCTCAGAACGCCTGGTTTACCGCTGGAAAGATACCTATTACTCCGCCTGACAACTCTGTTGGTAAAAAAACGCTTTACCTTAGTGTCAGATTACGTGTTTAGTACCAAATGGTAGCCAATGATTTCGCTATTGATAGATGCAAATTAAACAATGTTAGAAATTATGCTATTTCGAGCGAGCATGTATTCGGAGACTCAGGAGGAAATCCATCAAGACCAGTCTCGCTGCCGCCATTTGAGGGTTAAGCAAGGTCAAAGAGGTTGAGGATTGAGGAATGTTTGCGCGGTATTCATTACAAAGTAAGTGATGAAGGGCCTGCCTCTAGGGAGCTGTCTGTGTGACGTATCGGCGTTACCCGTGTCGGGGTTGGTATGGACTGAGTGATATACTGATTTCCGAACACCACGAGTCATTAGCATCTCTTAATACATAGGCTCTGCAGGAATAGTCTACTCTAAAGCCGGATGCCCATCTACCGATTTAGGGTTGAACGATTAGTTCCCAAATCATATAGGAGTTGGTCACCTTGTCGCAGGAAAATTACGTAACCCCTCGCTCGATCCGCACACTGATAAAATCGGTGTATGGTCCACTAATCGCTGGGGGAGGGCAAAAACCAAAGAAACCGAGTGTTCACTAATCTCTGGGTAGCCTTGCCTAGCTGTCCTACATCTACCGACTCCGTTAGGATGGCTTGGCTGAGACAAATTACCCTCCGTTTGTCGCCGACAAACGTACATAAATGTTCCGAAATCGGTAGATGGGCATTGGGCTTAAAGCGGGATTCACGCGATAAGATTCATGTTCCTCAGAGGGTGTTTTTCTGGGACAAATACTGCTGAGATTCTGTACTCAAACATAATTGCTTCGTCTAAATTGTAGGGTTTCATTTCCCTGAAGTGGGATTCACACAATGGTATTCACAGGGTGTTTGAGACAAATCCTGCCGAGATTTCTTCATCTAAATTCTAGGGTTCCATTTCCCTGAGACATGTTTTTTTCCTGCAATTGTTAACGACATTTACCCCTAAACAGGAACAGAATCTCATGAGATTTTGAACCCTATGAGGTACATGAATCCCACCGTGTGAATTCCACTTCACTAGGCGTAGGGTCGGGGATATGTTGACACTGTACTGTGTCAATATACAAAATAGGGACAGGATATGGGCAGATCACTGCGTGATTTATCTGCGCGGGAGAGAACACTAAAACCTTTTGCATTGATATTTGTTCAAATTAAATAGATGTCGTTCGTTTAGCATCTGCTGTAGTCTTTAACCTTCAGTGCAAATACAGCATATATAAATAAATACACACTGCATAATCGGGAAATCTATTTGAGAACCTTCGCGCATGCATTGATTTATCCTTGACAATTTTAATAAACATTCATTACAAGTAGCATACACCTCAATTGGGACTTCTAAATACATGTCCGCTTCGAATTTACCCGCATTACATCTCTGTACAAAAAGAGAGCACCTATTTGTATCAATAACAGGTCACTGTGGGACGGCAGACGACTTTTTAAACTACTAATTACTTTGTCTTTTCGTGTTACAACATGGAGAACCGCGGCAGAGGGAAGAGAAAATGGATGGAAAGTGAAAGATTCATTGCCGCCAATAAGAGTTTCTCGCAGCCCTAGCGATTCAGTGTGTATTTAACCAGCTCAGAGAGGCTCACCCTTGTAATCGGTCGCGGGGTGCCACTCGAGCTTTCTGGGTGTTAAAGGCGTATCCTACAATTCACGGTGGCGCCACCTGGTGATTTTCAAATACTAATGATTATCAGTTCAAATCGGTTCCTTGGACTTATTCTATTGCCAAATGAGTGAGATATGATATATCATAGAGTTTGACCTCACCCAATAGGTAAATTAAGCCAATTTACATATGATTACATTTAATTATATCGAAAATGTACTGAAAAATATAGTTTTCTTCAATTCTTTCAAAAACAAGGATCGTGACTTAAAGTTTTTAAAACTTAGATGTGTAGTTCTCTAAATTAGCTACATCCTGTGATAGTTTGAAGAATATGACATGAGTTTTACTATCTCAAAAACAACTTTTTAGAATTCCCATGGATTCGTTTATAATATTTCTCTCATTTTAATTTCATAAGACGTAATCAAAAACTAGCAAGGTGACCCCCAATTTTCAAGTTAGATGTGTGTTCGCCAACATTTAGAAATCATCATATTCAATTTCTAGGAAAATGACATGGGTTTTGATTTGCACGCCAAATTGTCCGATATGCCTTTAATAGTCTGGCGAAGTACCATATGGGAATACAGTACAGCTACTGAGAGGGAAATATCTGACTTTGTATATGAGGTGACAGAACCTCCGAGTTCTGAATTTCAAGGCGCCATCTAGTCTCTGTTGTAATTTTGTGACGTCATGGCCCCTAAATAGACGCAATTGTTTCGATTTGTCATTACAGTTCTTGTACATGCTAAAACACAGCTTCCACAATTTGCATTCGAAGGGTGGTAAAGCACTAACTCGCAAATCCATCAGACTTAAATATGGCATGAGAAGAGACCATCTTATTACGATGTAATCAATGTAGGCTTCCAATAGGGGGTATTTACATGTTCAGCGCGGTGAATAGCCAGGTATTCATGTGATCTGGGCAATGTGATGCTGATTATAAACAGCATGCTTAATTGACCATTTTTTGTGTGTGTATGTTTTTTTTAATCCAGGTGAAACATATACAAGGTATCCATGTGATCTGAACAATATGATGCTGATTATAAACAGCGTGCTTAATTGACCATTTTTTTGTGTGTGTCTGTTTTTTTTAATCCAGATGAAACATATACAATCGCCAGCAGCCGATGCACCAATTTGCATTGTTCAAACAATACGGAAAAGACATATCGAAATAACATATATACTCTTGTTTGTTTAGTTATAATGATAAAGAAGAAACCAACAAGTTGTGGTCAAAGTCGTCGTTCTCCACGAGTTTGATGCGGTGTGAAATGAACGAGGCGACAGCCGGGTGAATATCACATACCATTCAAACGAGTTGGAGCATGACTTCTTTGACCAAAACGAGTTGCTTTCTGTATTTATCTCACCCCTTTACACACTAAAAAGAATGGACAACACTCAGGATATAGACCCTGGAGAACAGACTGCAATACTTGTAGGGGTGAGATAAATTGTTGTTCTGGTCAAGTGAATCATGAACTCTTCACATTAGGACGAGTATACGAGTATAAGTCAGCGAGGGCGCGGTGGCAAAACCGGGTAACGCAGCCGGCGCCACCTCTCGGCGTGACTGGGAATCAACGTCTATGACGTGTGCCTCTGACGTCACGCCACCACACGCCCCGCAGGACTTGAAAGGATCTTTGACCCGCCCACCCACACCAAAGTTTCACTGACTGTTGTTCCTCCAGCCTAATATCTAGACACGCTATTTTACCTCCTTGCCTTTTAGGTATAAAGTATACCCTGTTACATTACGTGTCTAAGTATACCCTGTTATACTTCATCTCAAGTTTCACATTGAATAAATTGTCTAAACTGCCGCCGCGCCTCTCGTCTTATTTATACTCTCGTCTTCTTCAGTTCATGTTAGGTTATTGTTAACTATAAAAAGTCAATAATCATAGGGTAGTGACGCTAAACAAATATCAACATCACAATACAATGCAACCACTGGGCATTATCGCTTCTGCTCTAATAACCTATACATTTATATTGATAAAGTATAATTGTTTAAAACTTAATATTACTTCTATCTCCATAGTGATAATCTCTGATGCATACAATGAATCGTGACATAACACTTACAGTTGCACTAATTCATATTAGTTAGGCAGGGAAATGGATGAGAAGTTAGACTGAAGTACCTCAAGGTCAACATAATAATATAGTCCAGTACAGCAGACTCGTTGGATTCTATGTTTATTCTAGTTCTGGGATGTAGCTAGGATGACCCACTATGTATAGGTCTTCCACAGAGTTGCGAGAAACAGATCCCATGCTACTAGTTACGAAGAGGTTTAATGACGTCAGATCTTTAATGAGTCTTTATTTGTAAACTAAACAAACTAGGGGACGTAGAGGCAATTACAGGAATACTGCTCCAAGCTTATTCTCCTGATAGTATCATTAGAATTTGAAGAAATTGATCTAGTTCTTTTATGGAATGAAGCGGGTACTCCTTTGGGCAGATATATCAGTTGGGGTCATGAGAAAAAGAGGAAATATTTTCCATTTGGGATTTACTGTCTTAGAGAGACATGGAAACACATTGTTATTCTCCATGGAATAGGATCGGGGTGTGTGGAGAGGTTTGAACCACTGTTTATTGGTGTGCATGAGGCAAATTTATTCTCTCTTTGTTTTACACAAGAAAATAGAATTTTTTAAACTGAAAAAAAAGAAGGATTTCCTTGGAAAAGAGGAGAACTGTCATCTCTGCTTGGGTGTGTTTGGAGAATGATCTCAGAGTGATCTCCAAACACACCCGCTGCAAGGACATACTCACTGACTGCCCCTGGGTAAATTCCCTGGTCTTTATCCCATGTATTTATAAACAGATGCGGAACGAAATTCAAATATGTTTGAGTTGCGTAGAGAACCTACAATTCAGGGGCCCGTTTAATAATCTAGGATCGTACATGAAGATCCTTTTCTGTACCTTGTACAAGAGTTATCGTTTAAGAATATTTAAGTCTGTTTGCTAAGCCAGGCTTAGCCGTCCATATGGTCATCCATAAGTGTTGAATAAAGTTGACCCACATCGTCCCTGGGTTTCTGTGGCATACAAAAAAGGGTCTAAATGTACGAGCCTAGATTATCAAACGTGCTCCAGGTCCTTTTCATCGTAGCACGTCGGCATCCGTCGTAGAACTAAATGACAAAACCTGACCAATTGATACTGAGCTCTACGATTGTGTCATTTTTGTGTTGCAGAGCTCGGCGACACTTATTCATAGCGTGTCGGGGAGCAAACTCGTAGTAGATGGGTATTCCCTATTATACACGATTATAGTGAACAATTGGTACACGTAATTGTCAGAGCTAGCCATGTGATGATGCAGAGCCTCCTGTATAGTCATAGCTACGAAATAAGTATTTATAACACAATCCGCTGACAAAAGATAGCATGCAATTAGTTTTGTATATCTGATGATGCGAGGGTGTTGGACAGCTACCGATTTGGTGAAAAATACAGCTCACATTATTAGGAATCTATTAATGCAAAACCATAATTAATTATCTGGGAGAGCTGGCTCTAATAGAGTAAAGGCATTCCCATGCAGGGGCCTAGGAATCCAGGCATTTTTTTGGGCTCGATTCTCACCAACCTTATTTTTGAATGTATGATAGATACATTTTCACCATTTTTTCACAGTTAATAAAAACATTATAGGAATCATTATTCAGGGCGAGAATTTGATATCCAACAAAGGCAATTTGTGTCAAACATATATGTTTAAGAATTTCCGACACCATTGCCTTAACAGCATTGACCCCTGGAGATACATATATATCGCTAAAAAAATGTGTCTAATTTGGTACGTAGGCCTCCTGCTAGAGGGTCGGACTGAAAAAGTCATGGGGTAGGAGCGAATTCCCGCGTACAGCAGCAATTGCTCAGAGGTGATGGACGCTGTGTCTGTCTGCGGTACGGGGTATACCTGTCTACATCCATGGTAATTATCCCAGCCAGCCTGCACACCTGACAGTTGGGGGGAGCAGCAGGGACACTCTCCTAGCAGAGATCTTGCACTCTACTTCCTATGGCTACTTATATCTCTGCTCCAACTAGCCTGGAAGCCTGGCCTAGTTAGATTATAGGCAAGGTAGCAGGTTCCATTTTTATGGTGCATTATTGGTAACGGAATTAGGTGTATGACAGGCGAATACCAGCCTGGATACGCTGGTTCCCGGGGTATCCGCTAGTCACAGGGGGGCACCAGCCAAAGTTGAAGGTCGTGCCTGTGGAACCCATTACCTGTCCCTTATTTCATATGGGCAGGGAACTAGTCTGTGCCCCAACCTGCCTGTTTGGGCCCAAATCTGGCTCATAAGCCAGTTTTTAAAATATCCTAAATTCTTAGCGCTTAGGGGATTATTTTGTGGTTTATTTGTAAATAGAGATGCACATATGTATATGGTAAATGTTGTACACTCATTTCTCTAATATATTATATCAAATCAGGCATAGTCCTAGCGATGTCATTCTTCAGTGGAAAACACCTCATGTGTTACAGGGTTTTGTTTGTCAACGTAACAGATGTGTTCACTCAAAGGGGTAGTTTAATCAACAGTGGCTTGACGTTATAAAGTGGTCTAAAGCTGAAAAAAGAAACAGCTGTATTGTCTGTAAAACTCATTTTAAAAATTCCTATACTTCACAACTGACAATATATGAGTTGTTTGAGTTTCATAACCTTTGAGAGTTGCCTTGTTTTCAATCTGAAATGTTGGCTGGTTCCCACTGTCCTTGATGGATACCACGGGAACCAATTTTGGGTTGAGGCAGAGATTAGTGAGCGCTAGCGCCGCGCGGGAATCTGCTGGGAGATTGCAGCAGGGGGATGGTGGGAAATCGTGGTGCCCCGGGTGGTGTGATGTTACACCGTAAGGGGTCGCCACAAGAGCAGGGGACACCCGGGAGTGAGGGGATTTCTGGTCGATCTGTTACAGGCTGGGTGGTCTGCCAGTGATAGGCAATCGTCAAGAGGCACTCTAAACCATTGAGAACTACTTGTCTAATACAAAAAACGGGTTTAAATTATCTCATATATATGCCATTTAGTATCATAAAGTGGATGAATTTTTATCATACTCCGGGGATAGGGACGGCAGGAAGCGGCCTATTGTTAGATATAGGTCTTTATCTCATCCCGGGATTTTACTCCATAGGCTTTACATTCGGAACTTAATACTCATTGGCTAATTGAGTGAGTTATTTTATTTATTAATAATTTTCCTGATCATGTATATGGGTGGTTACGCAATGCCTGCGGCCAAACATACTCCTGGCAGATCCCATGCCGCATTCTTTAGCATGGGATCACTCAGTTTATGAGCGTAATACGTTCATAAGACCCGTGTATATCTATACGTGTATAGATATAGCTTAGATAACACAGGGACACCGAAACTAAATACATACTAATACATTGGCAGGCCTAGCTATAATATGCTTATCTTTTCCCAAGCTGAACCCAAGATAATTATCAACTATAAAGTTTAGACATCCCAGACTTGTTGATACAATACCCTTATTTCTCCCAACAATTTAATCTGTCAAAAAACAACACTCCTGCAATCACACCCGCCGTTCACACTTTAGATGTGATTGCTCAATGTCTCTATATGAATACCACCGGACTCGCGGTGTTTGTCCGAGCGGGTGCGTAACTAGACAGTGGGACGTTAGGCGGCGCTGAACGGCAACACCTGTATTGTATGAAATCAAGTGACGTTTAGATTTTATCCTACCCTGTCACATGTTTTTAACTTCATATGTCACCTGTGGCATATAAATATTATGTGGCATAACCGTGGAATACAGCCACTCTATGTTAAGTCTATGGAGATTTATATGAGGGGTAGGATAAACAATGGTATACACACTTTAACAATTATATCAAGGCAATATCAACCTACAAATGTGCCTTATCCTGATTGATTCAATACGATAAAGATGGGTCTGTGGCAGCGTGGCATGTTTGTCGACGACCGGTGCTAAGCAACATGTAAGGAGGCAGTATGTCATAAACTACGCTGGCCACCAGAGCTACACTACGTTAGCTCTGGTTGGGTTAAATTTGCGGCACCTTGACCCACTACTTGTAAGTGTCTATTACTCATCCAGCAGATCTTTCACCTGACCTACACCTATGTTTGGAGAGTGTATCATTTTTTACTCATGAAGCCATTTTTGCCATGCTCTTATTTCCTTCTGTGTGTATTTTGAATATAGGCCTACTTACCACAAAGGAAGACTTAATCATCAATTATTTGAGCTATGAATATTCATCATTGAGTATTTCAGCTCTCAGTACCCACATAGAACACAATTGGCCCGAGAGTGGGAATCCATGGACAAAGCCTGGGCTAAACAACACCAACCTCAACCTCTTAGAGAGACAGAGGTGGCGACCAATCTAGTGTTAACCCTACTGATTGAAGATGGGGTCGGTGAGGGAGCTTGGTAGGGTGATGCATCTGTCAACGCCAAATTATAGGTGGCGGGTTTGTAGGTGGGGGTAACCAAGGAGGAACTACATCGAGAGCCATGGATACTGAAAAAATGCCATGAGTTTTGGTTGCGGAGTAATCTCACGAGGCAAAGCTGAGTGAGATTATATAGTAAACCAAAATGAATAGCATATTTTCAGTGGCTATACATCGAATGCGGTTCAGATATTACCACTATCATTGACTAATTGGCTAACATTTGTGATATCATCCCTATCAAGTATCTAAAAATACTCCATGGGTGTTTAGTATGAGTTGCCAATGTTACGGAGAAAAAATACCAGGGGTGAGATGTACTGATAATGAGTTCGATGAGAGTGGGTTATAGTTTACTTAAAACGTGATGTGACCTGAGTTTGTTGGTTGGTTTGATTTAACGTCCAGTTGACCATTGCAGGTTCTCACCAGACTTTCTCAAGGTTCTTTTACACCACAAGGGTGGTGATCGAATCTATGAAATGAATTTAGGTAGAAACCTTACCCCTACACATTTTTTTTTTTTTTTCAAACGAGCAGCGCTCTCTTTTATTCAGTATCATGATTTAATTACACAGTTCATTCTCCCTGTTCAAAACTAGCATAAACCCATTGGTGTTAACATGTGCTCGCTCCCACGATGAACAATAGTATATCCTTCTAGCTACATGTGCACCCCTCCAACGCTGCACAATTTCCTCTGTAAGAAAAAAAAATCAACACATGAACAATCTCATTGCACTATAATCATTTGATAAGAACCTCACTCTCTTAGGAAACAATTCTGCTACGTCTGGCTGCTCGGAAATTTTTGTGGGGATGACCTGATTCCCTTCTGGTATTTTACAAGTAGACAGACATTACAATACAGAAACATATGACATTACACATGAACAGCAAATAGGACGTGAAGAAATCAAGGTGTCGTAAATAGGACCAAAAGACCACCATAACCTCCATAGTGTGTAATCGACCTCCGGCCTAATCTCATCAGCATTTTACATTTGATTAGCTACCATAGAAAGTTTGTTACAAGTTAGAGAAGCAATTTTAGTAGTCCAAGCTTGTGTTACCTGACTATTCTTCATGTGGGTGCCAAGTTTAGAGAAGCAATTTCAGTAGTCCAGGTTCATGTTACATAACTATTCTTCATGTGGAGAGGAGGTTTCAAAGGACCAAATAAAATCAGTACAAGTCGAAACACAGGACGTGTAACAATACAATACAAGGGACATTATAAAAGACATCACATAAAAACATGAACGAGATGTGAGATTAGGAGAGTAATGTCTTAAACAAATACCTCATCCCCCAATGTTAACAGCTTAAAACTAATTGTTGACAAACCCGTATCGTAGCAGGATCTCAGCCCCCATTGGCCTCTGAGGTTGCACATAGCATGGACTACATCATGGCTTCCAATATCTCCTTCCATTTCACAAAACGGTCCTGTTTTCCCATCAAACTACAAATATATTTTTCTACACATAGACTGTTGCGGAGTTCAATGCTCCAATCATATACTGACAGTTTGCTATTGTGAAAAAGTTTTTGTCGATGAATATAGTATTTTGCATGGAGACATATAAAATTAGTTATTTCGGCGAGGCTACCTTTATTGGTGGTGCCAATAATTAGATCTATCGGGTCAAGGCCCAAGACCAGTTTAGAACATGTCTTCAACCAGTTCCTTGCCTGTACCCAAAACAATATCACTACAGGGCACTCTACAAAGAAATGGATTATAGAATCTTGTTCCTCACAATAAGAACAAATAGGTGAGGACAGCACCTTAATTTGGAACAAGTAGCGATTTGTGGGAATCACCCTATGGATAATCCTAAAGAAAAAAGACTGTAACTTTGATTCCCTTGTGGCACGGTAGGCATTTCTGTACAGGCCCGTCCAGTCCTTGTCCGAAAGAAGTCTGTTCTTGGTTCTTTCCTTCCAGAAGGTCATGCCTGGTGAGATTGTTCTTTCTTTCGCCAGCAAAAAATTATACATCTTCTTATTATTACAAGATAATGCATTAAAAGAGCCGCCACCATTATCTCCAATCATAAGGCTCATAGAATCTGACTTAAAATCATCAAAAGACATACTAGTCACCCATGGAATGCCATTATATACTTTGGCCCACATTGAGTCATCACACTTGACCTGATATACAGCCTCAATCTCATCTTTTGTCATAAATCTTTTGTTCCGTATCAGATCTTGGACCTGAACTATGCCTGCCCTTCTCCATGTGCGAATAAGCAGGATCTCTACCTCCCAGTCCCAGCAAATAAACATGTTGTTCAAGAGAGGGTCGTTCTGTTTCTCTCTCTCACTCGTTGGGGGCTTGTTGTACAGGACTTTCCATTGTCTAATAATTTGTTTATAAAACTTCGGTAGTTCAGGGGGAGCCCTGAATTCCACCTTCTCCAAAAAGAATTCCCAAATTGAGGTGTTAATACCAGCAAAGACTCTGAAGAACAACGTCCATGGTAAGAAATCATCTTTGCATAAACGTGAAATCCATTTATATCTGGACACCTCATACATAATTTTGATATCCAACAATTTCAGACCACCCAGCTCTATCGGTTGTCTGAGTACCTTGAAGGAGACCTTGCTACTCTTACTTCCCCATATAAAAGCGGCTACTATTTTACGGAATTCTATAAAGACTCTATCTGGGGTGTATAACACAGAAGAGCAGTATAAAATCTGAGGGATCAATAAACTATTCACAACCGTGACTCTACCTTTAATAGAAAGATTCCTATACGCCCAAAGTTTTGTTATAACCTGACATTTGTCCAGTTTATTTTGGAAGTTCAAGCGAAAATCTTCGTTGTGTGATGCCCCGTTCCAAAAAAGAACCCCCAGAATCTCTACCCGATCAACCTTTGGTAGAGGAAGGAGAGCAAACTCGTCCCTTGGGTGCAGGCCAACCGGAAGAATCTTGGACTTTTCTTCATTAATCCTAAGGCCAGCCAAGTTCCCGAAGATCCTGATAATGTCCAGGACCCTCTGAACCGATTTCAGATCCCTCACTACGCAACACAGGTCGTCCGCAAAAAGTGATAACTTAATTTCTTTCCCCGATAGTCGAATCCCTTTAATGCCTGGATTTTCCCTTAGCGCAATCGCTAGCAATTCTATGGTGAGGATAAACAAGTAAGGGGAGAGGCAGCAACCCTGGCGGGTGCCTCGTTCTGGTTTGAACCAACGAGTGTGAAAACCATTGTTCGAAACACACACCTCGGGGTCAGTGTACAGAATCTTAACCCATTTACAAAAGTTCGGACCAAAACCAAAGAGCCTTAAAGCATTCCCTATTGCATCCCATCGGACTGAATCAAAGGCCTTCTCAAAATCAATGCTCATTATAAAACCTGCCAATCTATTGTTGTTAAGATAGGAAATGCTATCCCTCAGCAACCTGATGTTCGTGCCGATTGTCTACCCTTCATAAAGCCTGTCTGATCTCTGTAAACAATTGAATCCAGACAACCCTGAACCCTTGAAGCAAGTAGTTTAGTTAAAATTTTATAATCAGTATTTAACATGGTGATTGGTCTCCAATTCCTAATGTCTTCCCTATTAACCTTTTTTTTTTGAATCAAAGTTATCACCCCCCTTTTCTGCTCTATGCTGAGGGAGTCGTTCTCCTTGGCAAATAACAGCGAACTGAAGACCATATCCTCTATTTCCTCCCAAAAATATCTGTAGAACTCTGCTGTGAGCCCATCTGTACCCGGGCATTTATTATTGTTAAGATTTTTTAGAGTTGTCTGGAGCTCCTCCTTGCTCAGAGGTGCATCCACTTTGTCCCTGTCTATGTCAGAGATCGTTGGTATGGCCTCATTAGCCACCAACCCATCCAGATGGTCAAAAAGATTGTCCCCCCCCACCCTTGTCTGAATAAAGCTTCCTGTAGAAAGAATAGATTCTATGAGATACCCTGTCTGGGTTGGAGGTGATTTCTCCCTCCTGTGTTCTGATCTGGGAGATCAATTTACTATTGTAATTCTGCTTCATGATGTTCAAGAAGTATTTTGTTGGTTTCTCCCCGTGTAAGGCCCAATTAGCTTTGGATTTGAACATAAGGTATAGAGCTTTCATTTTTTCGGCTCGCTCAAGATCGTTCCTAATGTTGTCTAGTTCTCTCTGTTCAGACTCCTCCAACTGTGAAATCTTATTCTCTAATTTGGTTATTCTTTTAAGACCCACTACCCTCTCCATATTATCCTTCCGTCTTTTCTCTCTTGCATATGTAATTGTGAAGTCCCTGATTTTATATTTCAAGAAGTCCCATCTAGTATCAGGGCTTAGCTCATCATGAAGGGGAGACCACTGCTGAATAAGGCTTGAAAGTTGAGAGGTGTAAGCTTTATCTCCCAACAAAAAATTATCAAATTTCCAGTATCCCGGACCCCTGTATTGAGAAGGTCGCTCAAGCTGTATCATAAGGAGGGAGTGATCAGTGTGAAGAGCAGAAACAATTTCCGGATATTTAATTCTATTCTTATAGTCGTCGGTCACAAACCAGTAGTCCAGCCTAGAACACTGTTTTCCCCTGCGGAAGGTAAATTTCTTTTGACCAGGGTGGGACTCTCTCCTACCCCTACACATTTACCGAGGTGAGAGTTATTTTACCACCCACACCACATAGACATGGTATGAGAAGGATTGTCCTTTGATTTAGTAGTAAATCTACCACTGCTGGGGGTGAAGGAGAAAAGTGGCTGCAGTGGGACTCCAATCAACAAAGTCCAGTGCTCTTTATCACTGAGCTAACTCCCCACCCCGGCCCCTGAGTTCCTCTCACTGGATTTTTGCTTAAAGGTTTTATCATCAAAATCTGGGCATACCCAGGTCTTCCATTTGACAACATCAGATACAGCCAGCACAATTGTAGCTCAGTGTGCCTTCCTAGCACTACAAAAATTAAAATATACAATGTATTTGGTTATGGTCGCATCTACATTATACAAATCCCAACTTATATTACCCACCAAATACGTAATCTCCATAGGAAATGTATAGAGCACCTGGAAACAGCTACCCGGAGATTCTGGCATGTCAGAATCTCCAGCAGGAGATTCCGGAAAAAAAGTCCCTGCCCAAATAAGGTCATTTCATAATGTACTTCAAAATAAGTTTATTTAATGTTCATTCAATATTATTTAGTTATAATCGGACACAATAATCTCATTTACCATCAGGAATCACTGTCAGAAAAAGTTTTGTAGACCAAAAACCCAGAAAAATAGCGAACTATATTACAGGCGTAAGTATACACTGAATTACCACCATGCTTGATAGTGCTGTGGTGTTAAGGCGTAATCTGGAACTTTATGTACTTATTAGGCAATAAACATGTTATTAATCTTGTAGGTGGGTAATAAATACAATAACGACTGGTTTTGTGTACGAGTGTCCGCAATCTCATCTTAGTTGACGACGTAATATCCTCGCTAATCGCTCGGATATTACTACGTGTCAACTACTCGGAGATTACGGTCACTCATACACATTATTGTGTATATAACAAGTTTTCAAACAACATGGGATTTCATTCTTTAGCTAATAAAATTGGCTCACTTGGTCCTTAAGTACTCGCTTAAAGGCAGCAATAGAACAAACATTTTGGTGTTCGGCACTCAGCTGATCCCAGATCTTTGTTCCCCTGTACATGGGTGATTTAGTGTATCGGGACATTTTATGCCGAATCAAAGAAAATTGTAGTTTCATAACAATACTACGCCAGGGTTGTGGCGTAGTGAATACGGGATGATGTCATAGGCGATTGACCAATTAGCGGCCAGTATTTCAGAGAGAAAGCAAGTCAAGACAAGAGATCTAAACACTGAAAGGGGTGAGATAAATCCAGAACCGCACCCGAATCGTAAAGTAAACAATACTCCACTTGTTTGAAAGGACCGTAATTGTCACTCGGCTTCGCCTCGATGACGATTGCGGCCCACCCAAACTCGGAGTATTATTCATTTATACAATTCTCGATGCAGTTCTATATAGGTCTTTTGACAATTACTAGCGACTTCGTCGACTCCAGTCTAACGATTCCTAACGTATGACACAGGTGCTTGAGCTGATCATCTGTGATCGGAGCTGTATGGATTGACACCAGCGAAAGGGTGAGATCTCATCTCTTTCTCTCAAGCAAAGGAGATCAGAAATCTACAGTTATATATTATGTTTTCAGTATGGTAAGTGATAAATATTAAGGATAGAAGAACATTTGAGTAGAGAGATACAAAAAAGAATAGTTGGTTTGAGTTTATTACTACACGAGAATCTCACTCTCGTGGCCCTTCAGTCTCAAAGCCTAAGTCTGGTTCACTCTGTCTCTATGTATGGGAGACTCTCCAAGCGGATCCGACCAGAATCATAGTTTTTTAGATATACGCCCTCCAGAGGTTACTCGTCTCCCGATCATCGCCCAGGGTAAACACAAGTTCCGCTCGCGAGTGGCTGGACACACCACACTCACATGAACCACAGTTCTCCCATTTATATTTGAGTAATCTGAATATAATTTCGGGATTGCATGTAGAAACAGCTGAAATTTCCATTTCTGACATCGGATTTCTCATTTGAAGATTTATAAAAACCGATAAAAGCAATGATTGTGGGTTACGGGTCAAGGGTCTATCACCATACCACGTCGGTAACCAGCGGACACCGGGAACTGTAAACAGACTGAATTCTGGGATACCTCAATAGGGTCTATGGTAGGTAACAACAGTGGATGTAGGAGAGGACACCCGTTTGGGAAACACCATCACTCCCCACATAGGTCTCACCATGCTTACACACCCCAGGTACCAGTCAATTTAAAACCCGACCAGCCTTCATATCTCACAGTCAGTTAGGGCGGGGCCCACCAGAGGGGGCATAGATAGGCCTTCTGCCAATATTTACTGGTACTTTGTCTGTGTGTGTGTGAAAACAGGCTCGTTACTGAGCGTCAAACAAGCGGGGCTTTATCAATCCCCGTCCGCGCATGCCTCAAACAGGGTCGAGCGGCGCAGTGTTTGCTCGGGCGTTTATTGGAAGGCTGACGGAGTTAACTTTTGAACTGGTTCCCCGTCTGCTCTGAGTGATTAGCGCATGCGCATCGCCGCCGGCAGCAAACACACTGCCTTACTTCTGACGCTTCATTAACTCTGAAGAAGCCTGGGCTTGCTTATGAAACATGCCCCAGCCCCTTTTTCTCAATCCCGGAATGCAATAGACCCCCAAACAAGCCCTAAGCGCATTACACGTACCTTCATCTTGTTTCTACACTTGGGGAGATTTTATGACGCAGGTGGTGAGATTATTGGGAGAGTTTGTGATATCAAACCCCTCATACTGACGATGGAATACTAATTGAGATATAAAAGATAAAAGTTTTATTGATATTGATACACAATGACGACATATGATGTTTATCTACAATCAAAGGACTGAATGATGTAGAGGTAAGAAAAGTGAATAACAGTATGCTGATACAATAGTAACAACAACAACAGCAACAACAACAACAACAACAACAACAACAAAAATGATTATAGAAACTGGAAATGAATTAAGGAATTCCTTGGAAAAGTGGAACACTGCCATCTCTGAATTAAACCTTAGAAAGTCGGGGTCACGGGTAAACAGATACTAAATAAATGAGGGATGCAAGAATGCTGCGCAAGGTCCGCCTTCCCCTCTCGCCCTTTCCCATTACTCCTGGCCCGGCCTACCTTATCGGCCTCCCCCTGGAGGGATCCAGAGCCTGGAGGAGTAGGAGGATCTGAGGCAGTGCAGGGGCCGGGGACGGGATGCAGGGATCTCTAATCTCTGATCCCTGACCATCCTTTTGTTAACCGTAACCAGTATGCGTGGTGTCTGCAGTTGAGAGTGGAAACACCACCGCCATACAGATAGGGGTCCCGTCGTTAGGGGGACCTGGGAGGTGTTTTTAAAACTAAAAACGATGAAATAATTGACCTTATTCTGGTCTTATTGGTTGCATTCTCGTTACCTAAAGTGATCCGTCTTTAAAGAGGAAGGTCTTGCAAGACGGTTAGGATAGTATCGTTATTTTGAGTTTTTCAAATGTCACAAGTTTACCCTTTTTTTACGATCCATTCCTAGGTGGGTTCAATCCTTCATAAGAAAACATCATCCACTAAGAAAGGAAAAAAGGCAAACAATAAAAACTGAAAAACATATCCTCGAATTCTGAGGATCACATTTAAAGTACAGACTAACACTCCGATCGTGGTCACTGTTGCCTAAGGTTAGTCATAATCGTGATCGTTCAGCCATTATCGTTTTTAGTTTTAAAAAGACCTCCAAGTTATACCGGGGCTAAAGGTGTTTTATAAAAAGTTAAGTTTCTGTAGTAGCAATATATAATTGGTTCTCACTAAATTAACTACCGAGAGCGGTAAAAGCCCCCACTATCCTTTTGTCAACCGTAGACAATATGCGTGGTGTCTGCAGATCTAAAAAACACCAACACCATACAGATCAGAGTCCCCGTCTTTTGTTTGTTTGTTTGTTTGGGTAGTTTAACGTCCAATATGTTCTTTTAGACTTACTCTGGGCTTGCCTGAATCTATGAGATAAATTTAGGTAGAAATCTCATCCCTACACGTCTACCGAGGTGAGAGTTATTTCACTTCCCACACCACATAGACATGGAATGAGAAGGATTGGCCTGTGATATAGCAGTAAATCTACCGCTACTGTTATACCGGGGCTAAGAGTGTTCTATAAAAAGTCAAGTTTCTGTAGTAGCAATCTATAATTGGTTTTCACTAAATTAACTACCAAGAGCGGTAAAAAGAGTGAACGAGATCGATTTCCACTCTAGGAAATACATAATAGATCAAAGGGTATTAACACTAAATGAACACAACATGAGATCACAGGGAGGCATTAAAAAGGGACGTCTCTCATGAAAGACGCCTTCATTAAAGATACATCAATGGGATATCATAGTAGACAGGCACAGACATTTGAAGGCTAGAGGTGATCTGTAAGCATCAAGAGACAACAAAGGGAAGGGGGAAACATAATAGAATAGTGGTGATAACACGACAGGAAGCAATGTATATTACCATGGGTTTGTTATAACAATGAACATCCATCATCAAATTTCATTCCCCCCCCCCCCCCCCCCGATGTCTGTCATCTATAAGGCGCAGAATGATTGCTGGTTCCACCATCATATTCATGAGAGGAAATTGTAAGATAGCACCACTGTAGTTGGGGACCATCAGTGTTATCTGCTGTCATAAACTATAGATAATTGTGCGATAAGGCTAAACCCTAATGGCAAACCAAATTAAAAAAAAATATGATCCATTGATAACTGGACCAGCCATCTGGGGCAAGATGGCAATATCCATATCGAACACTTTATATAAATATGTGAGCAAGGCTCAAGTTGTGACATTTCCCAATTATCACTCACTTTTTTTCGACCTCCTTTAGTGAAGAACACCTACTTTTTCACCTCCAATAGTGAAGAACACCTACTCGGGGGGCGTCATGGCGGCGCCCATGGATCATAGGCTATATGCCGTATATGTAAATGTGCCTGAGTATGTTGCAGCCTATTCTCACCCCTTCCGCCCTCCATACATATGCAAACATTGTTACCTCCTTCCCAGGAAATATGGAATACAATGCCTCTATTGGAGACACAAAGTGAACCCGCTAAAGCGGCAGATACCCGTGCTCAAAACATCATTTCCGGATGCCAGTAAGAACGAGGCTTAGTGCTAAAGCTATGGGGGTTAGAGGCTAAAATTTTTAATTTTTTGATCTTGTTTGTTACTATTGAAGTTTAGTTTATTACAATCGTCTCTGAATAAGTCTGTCTCGAAGCTACAATGACAGTTGTTAAGTTGATCAAATATATGAATATAGAAGATTGGAGAATGACACATATAATCTCGAATCTATATAGTCAAAGTACTGATCGCCTATCTCCAGAAATGGTGTTTTGTGAACGGGTATCGGCAATTTCAGCGGGTTCACTTTGGCTTCCTATTTAGGGTGGACTATACCCGTTAACATTTCTTTGTAGTTATATCATTTCTTATCATCCTCCATGCGGTTCTGTTCTCAACATCATTTACACGTAATGCACTAAATGCCTCTAAACCCGGCCATAACTACCGTTCTCCCGGGACAGATCTTCATGTGGCTATAAAAGAACGTAAAACTATATATTCAGGGCATTTCTCTTAAAAGGGCTCGAGATTTTTCTTAGCAGAGCTGAACGTTTGACTACGATGAGTGCACTGAAGATTGGCGGTGATCCAGTGGCGACTGAAGTCAGTGGTATACAGTGAGCTGCTCTTTACTAAGTAAGGTACGAAGTGAGCTGCACCACACTGCAGGTGGATAGAAGAATCTGATATGGAGGAAACATATGAAAGTTTAGGGTCAGAGCTTGTATCCCACCCCTAATATAAAATTCCATAGGCTTAACATTGAGTTTCTGTATGCCACGCTGACTGGCATACAGAGTTTGATATGCCCTCAGTGGCATACAGGATTGTTATCATAGTCAGGTTCATTATCTAGATAATTTAGGTTTGTTGGGGTTTGACGGGGATTTTGTAACCTATACATTTTCGGAAAGCTTAGAACCCCTAGATTTCAAAAATCAATGTTTACAAATTTTCACGCCATTTTTTGGTGGCCATCTTGGATTTTTCCAAGATGGCCGACATTTTTTTTACTGGTTTCAACCAAATAGACCTGCTTTTTCATTATATATTTACTAAAATGACATGAAATCAACATTAATGACTGAAAACCATCTGAACTACTCAGCCATTTGCATTATGTCCTATATCGACCATTTTGGATTCCAAGATGGCTGCCAAAATGCCATGGGAGATCTAAAAATCCTATATTTCTACAATTATTGTCTGATTTGCAAGTGTAATACCTCTACTTTAGGGTTTTTATGGGTGTAGAATTAACTGGACCACTCAGAAATATGATTCGACTACTTTTGGTAAAGATAGACTGTTACCATGGTAACTAGTATTAATAAGTTGCTGCAATAATGGCCATCAAAGGCATTCAAGTATGTAGTTTCTGCAGTTATTGTCCAATTTCCAAGTGTAGTATCTTTACTTTAGGGTTTTTATGGCTGTAGAATTGGGTGAATCACTCAGAAATATGATTTGACCATTTTTTGAAAGGATAGAATGTTACCATGGCAACTAGAATTGCAGAATTGGACCTCAAGGACCTTGAGCTATTTAGTTTCTGCATTTACTGTCTGTCAGATTCCAAAGTGTAATACCTCTACTTTGGGGTTTGTATGGGTGTAGAATTAAGTGGACTACTTAAAAAAATGATTTGACCATTATCCACAACATTAGAATGTTTACCATGGCAACTAGGATTGCAAAGATGCTGCAGAAATTGCCATCAAAGACCTTGAAATATATATTTCCTGCATTCATTGTCCGATTTATATGTATAATACCTCTACTTTAAGGCTTTTATAGTTAAGGAATTTGGTGAACACTTAGAAATATGATATGAGCATTTTCTGTAAGGATAGAACATCACCATGGCTACTAGGATCAAGAAATTGCCATCAAAGATCTTCAAATATATTGTGATGAAGACTGTGGTTGTTTGTAACTTTAGTCGCCAATGATAGCCAGTTTCTTTAGGGGCTACACTAATGGGCATGGCATGACATCATGGGTCCCCAGCTAGAATGCTATATACCAGAGTGCTCACCATACACTCGGGACACACTTAGTATATGAGTTGTCTCGTCAAGTTTACCAACATCCAATAAAACCTGGTTCATAGCCAGCTCTCTCTTAACCCTTTAAGGGCAGATGATGCCTTAAGGCATCAACCGGCTGGGGGAAGATGATGCTTTTAGGCATCATTTGCTGGATATTTATGAAACTGTTTTTAAAAAGGAACAATAAACTTAAAATTTTGAATTCTGAGTTTGGAGAACAATGCCCTTGTCTCCTAAAAGTGTACCTAGTCACTAGTAGCCGTCCCCAAGTGTGTAGTTCTGCCAGAGGCCACCATGCTTAAAAGGTTAAGTAAGCTCTACATGAAGTGAATTAGGCAGGCAAACTTAACCCTGGATTGATGTGCAATACTCAAAAGTCATTAACTCATTCACGCAGGGTGATGCCCTGAGGCATCAACCAGAGCTGGCCAGGTGATGCCTCAAGGCATCAATCGGGGATGGCTGGGTGATGCCTTGAGGTATCATGTCATGTGATACAAAGATCAAAATGTTCACAATAGGCCTATATACCCAGCCTCTAGCGGTATTCACTGGATATGTAACCCAGCTCTATGACTGTACCCCTGCAGCGGGTACCAGGCGCGATAGGGTTTAAAAAACCTTGATGCTTGTGCGCTGTATTTCTTCTCTGTGTTGTTACTTATTTATAAGTTGGTGGTAGTGGTGATTATATGGAGGAGCCCATGGTGGTATAGGGTTTTGTAAGGAAGGGGGGGGGCCAGGCATAGTAATATAGGGGGAGCTATGTGAGGCAGAGGCCATCCAGGAAAGGGAGGTCCTGGGGATATGGAGATTGGATAGCCCCAGCAGTCTTGGAGGCAGAGGGTGGAACCGGATCCAGGTGGAATGTACCCTGGTGGACCCGTGGAGGGGGATGCACCCCACAAGGATTCTGATCCCTGTCATAGAGACCATAATGCCCGGAGTCCTAGAAGACACCTGCATAGGTGATGTAAAACACCTTGGATCTTGTTGGGTGGTGGAGGACACTATGGATAACCTCACTTGGGAAGGGCAAGATTAGCCACTTGGAGGAGGATCAGTGGACAGTACTTCTGGAACTCCTAACCAGGTGAGCATTGGCATTCAAGCTAGGATTAAGCAAGCATTTGCAGTACTGAAGAAGATGTTAGTGAAACCCTCCATCCTTGGCTACCACAAAGCTGAAAAGCAGCTGGTGGTAGAAATTGACACCAGGAAAGGCATCTTATGTGCTGCCCTCTCATAGTACCAGGCCAGGTTTGAATGGGTTCTCTCTCACAAAACCAGAAACCACTATCTTTTGGGGCACCCATACTACTCAGGTCCAACCACACTGCCCTGTGGGTGGTTGAAAAGGATTAAAGAACTGGTGGGACAAGTGACTGGATGTTGCAACCTCCATACTGGGCACCACCACCCAGAGTGGATTCATGGCAATGCTGCCCTGTTGTGGTTCCCTTGCTGCCAGTGCAGCCAGGATGAGGCAGAGTGTGATAAATGTATCATGGTTACATAGAGCCAGGGTGGGCAAACAGCCCTGTTTCTGCCCCTGGCAGCATCCCATTCTCTTGGAATTTCTTGCATCTCTGGATGAGACTCCATGCTACAGCTTGTGGTGGGTGGGCTGGATGTGACTGGCCAACCCTGACTCAGTTGGGAAAGCCAAAAACGGCTCATGGTAAGAAGTGGCCTCTTCAGGCAATGGTGGTTTGTGCCAGGGGAGAAAAATGCTTGGCAGTCCCCTTGTTTTGCCACAGGGCAGAGGTACATGGGGTTCTGTTGTCCGGCCATTTTGGGAGTTCTCAAGTTCTCTAATGGTGTCAGAAGACTATTCCTGAGTGGGATTTTGGCTGTGGCTGCCCTCACTGTCACTAGTGGAAGCTAGCCCCACCCACCCCTAGGTCCTGATGGGACACAGGGGTCCTGCAGAGGGTCAGTCTTGGTGTACTGGGTCCCTTGCTCCAGATAATTGCCAAGCTGTATGTGATGGACTATCAAGTGGGCAGAGAGGGTAGCCCTACCTAACCGGGAAGCAGGTCCAGTAGCACAGGCTATATATAAGCACTTTGTACTGCTTGGGGCCCCGATGACCCTCTACTCTGACCAGGGCCAAAATTTCCAGACTGAACTGTTTTGGTAGGTGGTTTCACTACTTGGTATAGCTTGCACCAGCTACAGAGCGATGGGATAGTGAGGAGGGCCAATTTAACATTGGGGGGTTGATAGCTACACTGATGTGGGAGGACCAGACAGATCAGGACCTCCATTTGATGGTGCAGGCCCTGCTGCATCTTGAGGAGGGATGGAAAGGTTTTGTTTGTGGATTTGTGGATTTAATTTAACGTCCAGTTAACCATTGCAGGTTCTCACCAGACTTTCTGAAGGTTCTTTTACACCACAAGGGTGGTGATCGAATCTATGAAATAAATTTAGGAAGAAACCTCACCCCTACACATTTACAGAGGTGAGCGTTCTTTTACTTCCCACACCACATAGACATGGTATGGGAAGGATTGGCCTTTGATATAGCAGTAAATCTACCACTGCTAGGGGTGAAGGAGAAAAGTGGCTGCAGTGGGACCCAAATCAACAAAGTCTGACAACCTTGGGATCACAAGTCCAGTGCTCTTTACCACAGAGATAACTCCCCACCCCGGTCACTTTTGTTATGCTTGCATGCAAGCATATCCGGTCTGCACCACAAGGAGGTGAGGCGACCAAGAGGGTGAACAGATTGATAATTGCTATCCACCCCAGCAGACCAGGGATGGAAAGGAGGTGCTGGACAGGGCTGCATGGCTCACAACCAGGAAACTATGTTGAGGGCCCATTCTTGGGCCCAACAGAATTTGGGAGTGGTGGTGGCCCATCAACAAAGAAATCATGATAATTTGGCAGAGCTTGACAAGATCCCCTTTGGGGGGGGGGGGGCCCAATTTGTTAACTTCACCAGTAAGGTGGGGATTTCCCTGAAGCTCTAGTCCTGGTGGACTTGGCTGTGGTCAAAATTGTCCATAATTATTAGTGAACAAATTGGAACACTTGCCATTCTAGACTATGCTCCTCCTCCCTGTTTGCAGTTCAGATGCTATGCTTTGCATGGCATATTTACCCGTATTATCGCTCAAATCTAGTTTCTAACCTATCCACATGGGGGGAGGACACCCTAGCAATGACACTCTAGCGATCAGTTGTTATTGTAAGGAGTGCCCTCATAGGCCCTAATTGATGGACCAAAATAGGTGTCCAACTTGAACAATTTGTACATCTCGTATTGGCTACTGTCACAACAGCCAATGAGAATGCGGAGGTCACAGATGTTAAGCCTACCATGTCAGTCCCTGAATTGTGTATAAAAGATAACCTGTTCTGTCAAGAGATCAGATAGGTTCTTAATGTTTTGATTGTAAAATTTGGCCATATATTTATGATAGAAGAACGATTTATATTTTCATTATTATAGTGGTATTAGGCACTTGCTGCAGTGTTGGCTTCACTCTAACAGCACTCACCTCGTTCTGGAGTGAGGAAATTTTGCTGGTCTCCTGCTGGTACATATCAGATACATAGAAACCAGTGCAACCCATTATCATGGTGATTGCCGTGCCATGCTTATGTGCAAGAGGTGAATGAAGAAGAAATCAAACTATCACAATTGTTTTGTATGGGGACTAAGTGTGATGGGGCCCATTGTACTACTTTGGAATTCTGACAATTACTGCATTTTCAGGACTTTGGTGATGCCTTGGGTGAAAATGAAACATTCCTGGTTGCCATGGTAACATTCTAACATTGTGGATAATGGTCAAATCATTTTTTTAAGTGGTCCACTTAATTCTACACCCATACAAACCCCAAAGTAGAGGTATTACACTTTGGAATCTGACAGACAGTTAATGCAGAAACTAAATAGTTCAAGGTCCTTGAGGGCCAATTCTGAAATTCAAGTTGCCATGGTAACATTCTATCCTTTCAAAAAATGGTCAAATCATATTTCTGAGTGATTCACCCAATTCTACAGCCATAAAAACCCTAAAGTAAAGATACTACACTTGGAAATTGGACAATAACTGCAGAAACTACATACTTGAATGCCTTTGATGGCCATTATTGCAGCAACTTATTAATACTAGTTACCATGGTAACAGTCTATCTTTACCAAAAGTAGTCGAATCATATTTCTGAGTGGTCCAGTTAATTCTACACCCATAAAAACCCTAAAGTAGAGGCATTACACTTGCAAATCAGGCAATAATTGTAGAAATATAGGATTTTTAGATCTCCCATGGCATTCTGGCAGCCATCTTGGTATCCAAAATGGCCGATATAGGACATAATGCAAATGGCTGAGTAGTTCAGATGGTTTTCAGTCATTAATGTTGATTTCATGTCATTTTAGTAAATATATAATGAAAAAGCAGGTCTATTTGGTTGAAACCAGTAAAAAAATGTCGGCCATCTTGGAAAAATCCAAGATGGCCACCAAAAAATGGCGCGAAAATTTGTAAACATTGATTTTTGAAATCTAGGGGTTCTAAGCTTTCCGAAAATGTATAGGTTACAAAATCCCCGTCAAACCCCAACAAATCAAACATTGACCCTGACTATCACGTAATATTCCAAAATCGAGGAGACGGGGTGGCATAAAATCAAAACCTGATTAGTTTTAATCTTGGCCACCGTATGCCACGACTGGAGTTTTGGCTCTGGACTTCACTCGGCTTCACCTCATGAAGTCACTTTGCCAAACTCCAGTCGTGGCATACGGTGGCCAACATTAAAACTCATCCAGTTTTACAATATTATCCTACCCCTAATATAAAATTCCATAGGCTTAACATTGGGTTTCAGTATGCCACGCTGACTGGCATACAAAGTTTTATATGCCACTAGTGGCATACAGCATTGTTATCACGTAATATTCCAAAACCGAGTCTGAATCGCGTAGTCATTCACAAGCTTATGGCGAAGCCGCGTGAATTACCTAGTGATTTAAACGAGATGGAATCGAGCTCTGAGCCTGAACTTGAATGGGTTTCTGAATTTATCTCACCCTTCACATTGACAAATGGGCTTACCTTTGTGACATTATCTATTTTTTTAAATACTTAATGGGCGTTGGATATGAGTTCCCAATTTTTAAGTCTATGGGGAAAATTACCAGTGGTGAGATAACATCGTATACCTGTGGCCGAACGTTTATGAAATACTACGTGCTGCTAGGGGTGTAGTGTGAATAATGTTCCGGCTTACAGGGGCATAGTGAGTGTTCGGGCGCACTTTACCCGTAGTGTATTTAAGTACATGAGTGGTACCCATAGGGCACATAACTATTTTGTTATGGAAACGACCATCTTGCCCCCTTCTCGATGCCAAACAAAACAGGTGGTGGATCCAGATATCAATGGATCTTACAAAAAATATTTGTTTAGCTTGTCATAGAGGGATTTAGTCTTGTCTCACAATGATTTATAGATTATAACAACAGATGGAAGTGGTTGTTCTCGACTACAGTGGCACTATCTCATAATTTCTCGGCAGAGGAAGGCAGAACTAGCAATCACGTTGTGCCCTATAGGTATGACCATAAAATTGTTACTGTGTCCGTCCGCTATAATTTAAATGATATCAGCTCAAGAGGATTGCCACTACTACAGGATGTATTTATATAAAACGTCCTGACCATGCTGTACAATTCACAGAACGAGATGGTAATTTACGGTTTTTACGGAACGAGGCATTTATGCCTCGTTCCGTACAAACCGTAAATTATCATCGAATTCTGTGACTTGTACAAGCATGGTTGGACGTTATATATTTACTTTATACCCAAAAAAAATTTTAAAATCAATAATTTAATTTTTAACAACAGTTAAAATATTTTTACGTTATATGTCAAAACGGTACGTATTAACAGTAAATACGGCATGGGTATATAGTAAAAGCTTTATTCAATGCTGTTCTCAGCCGAGTAGTAGTCTCATTACTGAAGACTGACATACATCTGATCAGAAATGTGATAATGATTACAAATACTCAAATGCACTTGCAATCTGATCGCTGAACATTCATAGCATGATACTATATAATGAGCAGGCTCTAGGAAGACATACGAGTCTATGAGTAAAGGTCAAGTAGATCTGAAGAAAAATAAGTTCAGCCAAATGGCAGGTCGTGTTTGTCAGCTGGAAACGCGAAAAACGTATAGCCACTGAGTGCCGAGAGGTGAATTGCTCCCATTGGAGCATCTCACAGTTTGCCACCAGCGAGCAGAAGAGAAAAAAGCTACATGTACAAGTCCGCAGCTTGTGGGAGAAAAACAAAGACAGACCGATGTGCACCCAGCCACTAGATAGCAGTGTCCAACAGAGTGAAACTTGCTTTGAACTGCGAGGACCCTATCATTTCAGGAGAGCTATCTTTTTAGTTCCTTTGTGCTATAAAGCTAAAAAAAAAAAAAAAAAGTTTTAAAAAGTTAGAAAAAACAACAACAACCCTTTCATATGGCAATATCTGGGTTTAATATTTTGGATGAAGATGCATAATAAATGCATAAACTCGAGGCTAACGCTCGTGTATCACTACGCGTCAACGCTCTCGTGGTTTACGGCCACCGGTCCACAAAAGCATCGATTAGTGTTTATTTATTCACTCTTTCCCTACACTCTTTCGTAAGACTAATTCCTCAGTAATCCGCGGACAATAGACTCGTCCTTCAACTTCCTTTCCTCAAACTCTTTTTCCACGACATTTTCAATGAAGCTCAGATATCATCATATACCTGTGTGCGAATGTATATCAAATACTTCCCGCTGCTGTGGGTGAAGGAATAATAATGTTTGTGCACGCTGTGACTGGCTTAATAAGTGAAATAGCTTTTTTTCCCATCGATTTTAGGTATATGATAATAAGCAAACGTCCTTACTGTAGACGAAACGGTTCTCGCTCTCAGTCAGTCGTCGAATTCATGCTGCCATCTGCCTATGGCGAGAGGCAGTATGAAATCAACGACATACCTCAAACAGGGACCATTTCCTCCACAGCAAGGAACGTTGCCTAATATCACTCAACCCTCTCTCCGCGTTAGTCAATACATTGTAAAAAAAATCCAATGGAGAAAAATATTCTTCATGCCTTTTTTTTTATTCATGTAATCATTTTGGCACAACAACTAAGAATATTTAATGACGGATATCATTACTTCAATCAAACACTATGTATGATTACAGTACCATATCCATGTTCTAATGATAAGATAAAAAGAGATATACAGTACATACATGTATATGGTTTCTTTAATAAGAAAAAGCTGTAAAATGATGTGAGGCCCAGTTCCAGATCGCCACTCTGATACAGTAGTACTTAAAGGTGGCGCCTCCAGGCAGAGACGATACAGTGTGGGAGTTCCCCTGGTGCATACACACACAAATACATCTGTCTCAGTGCTAATGATGCGTAATTGTCTCCTTAATCATTCACTGACGACGGGCGAAGACTCCTGCCTACTGCTGCATTCTGTGTAATAACCAGGTTTCATTTGTGTCCTGTATTTCTAATCTGAATCACAAGTTGTATCATAACCTGGAGGTACAATACTATGATAAAAAAACTAATTTTGTATTTCCTTATATTGGATTTCATTTCTCTCAGGTGATTGACCTTGTCTTTTCTTTGGGATCCTGTACAGGATTTCTGCACCTAAAGCAAACTAATTATCTTTGATACATGTAAAAAATGGGTTTTTTTTCGTCGTGGTTCTCTTGTTTTCACCAAAAGTCTCGATCACTTTGGAATTTTTTTGTCGAGGACACAACACAACGTTCCTTCAATAATCCTAATTATCTTGGATACGTTAGCTTGTTCACAGATATATAACATCATCGTTCCACTTCTCGCAGGAAATATGAAATGGAACCGATACGTACTCAGTAGTCTGGGTGTGGGACGTAACGCGTTATTCATAGAATATTCTGGTCCTCTTATATGAGGAGATAAAGGGCATCCTTGACAAGCCATTGGACCTAGTAATAAATCATAAGGACAATACACTTGCACCAATCATTTTTTCCAACAATAATGGGGGACCACTTGTTTACATACTATATATAAAAAGCCACAATTTCGACAGAATAAAATGATGTTTGTATCTACTTCTCCACATAGAGACAGATAGAACCAGACCTATCCATGGAGATGGAACTGCTACGAGAGTGAGATTCTCGTGCGCAGACAGATTTTAACCTCCTGTTCTGTTTTTTTGTGGGTCTTTACTCAGATAAACCTTTTCACTTAGTAAATATACAAAGTAAAAAAGCATGTCTATGATGAGGTGATAAAAATCAGCAATATATATAGAAAAAAAACACCAAATATCTAAAGTCCTATCTAATGTCTTCTGACTAGTCTTGTGAAGACATATCACATCAACTAATCTCTGAGTACAATGACAAGCCGATCTTTTATAAGGCAGTGTCTGATTGCGAACAAACAACTCCACAGTAAGACAAACCAGCACACATTGATGTTTACTTATTGTGCCTAATGGGCCAGTTCCTCGCACTCTATGAGTATTCTCCTCAATGTCCACATTATGCTATGAGCAGCTCAATGATGACCTAATTAGCCAAGCCTGCTGTGCAGATAGATCGGACCAGAGCTGGAGTAGGGTCTCCCAACTGCCTAGGATTGTTCCTCACCCGGCAATTACTTTGATTGGGGTGATTATCGTGAGACTCACAGACACTAATTAGGCCACTTGAGCTTCTCTCTAATTAGATCTAGTAATCGGGACTGCTCCAATCAGTGGCTTGTGATGACGACAGGAGAGGGTTCCTAGCAGGCAGCTGTTCGAGGACGGGTTTGGGATTATGCCAATTTCATCATCAGTGAAGCTCCCCAGGCATTGCCTGGAGGACCAATATGACGTTCCCTGGTACTTCAGGCATTTCTGGTTAACCCTTTCCTTACCGGACCTGGTTGCAGGAGCTTGTATTTAAATGCAGCATGCATGACACAGGACCACCTGTTGCGTGAGCCTATGTTGCAATTGTTGAGAAAATGGATTCTATTACACAATATCTAAAGTTGTCTGTCGATGTTATCATGATGATAACTATGAAATTATTTATTAATTATCACTATAAAGGCATTTTACATAATCTCCGAAAAAATATGAAGATTCACGTTGTATCGCCTGAGATAAAAGGCATTTTAAATCAATTTAAGCATCATTTGCACTAGCTACGGAAGTGCCCCGAGGCATCATTGGTAAGGAAAGGGTTAAGTACCGATGTGAATCCTATAGACATCCCCAGTTGAAAACCAGTGGGTGCTCCTAGCCAGATCCAGGCAGAACCAGGCAATTTATGTGCAATCTTTATAGTGGATAAGGTTTTCACGTATTCCTGGGTGAAACTCAGATGTATATTTTGTATTTTCTGGCACAAAACACCAACCCCATATTCCGTAGTTCAACTAAAGATTGTGCAACACAAGACCACCTTTTGACAAGTAGCCAATCAATTATAAGGATCGTCCTATCGAAGGACTCTGGTAGTTATTTCGGATCAGACAGAGTCCTCGAAATACGTAAACCTGCCCACTCTTCTTGAGCGCTCGAGACCACAGAACCACAATTATTATATACCCATGGGCGAATGTCTCACCTCTACTGATCAGGAGCTCATATTCCGTGCCACGTGACGACTGTTATTCTGCTATTTAGCGAGTTTTAAAAAGGCATTTTTAATTATTTCCAGGTATATAATAATAAGGAAACATAGTGAGTGTGACTGACTTACATCTGTGCCTTGTTATAAAGACAGCTCGGAACAGATTTCATTCAGTCACACTACCCACGTCTCCTACCACCTTGACAGACCATCCTGAGGGAAATTATTCTGAAATTGCTGGAAATTGGTTTCTATTCATGACCGTAAATTGGACCAAGTTTTACCAAGACAGCCTCCACCATGGTCTTTCGGTTTTATTCCCCTGTCTTTTTTTCTATTTTGAATGTTGGATTCACTTTATCTGCATCTTGATGGAACTGTAATAAGCAAATGATATGATTATTTAAAAAGCTGATTTTCCGTTAAAAAAAAAGAAGCCTGCAGCTTTGAAGATATCCTTCCACCGATAAGAATAGTTTCAAGACCAGAATGTAAAGTCGTTACAATATGGACAAATCTTTATATGTGGCTGGCTTATTCTTATTTTGGGGGTCTTCTATGGTTTTCATTTGATTGTTTGTTTGTTTGGGCAGTTTAACGTCCAATATGTTCTATTAGACCTACTTTGGGTTTGACTGAATCTATTAGATGAATGTAGGGAGGAATCTCACCCCTACACATTTACCAAGGTGAGAGTTCTTTTACTTCCCACACCACATAGACATGTTAAGAGAAGCATTAGCCTTTGATATAGCAGTAAATCTACCACTGCTGGGGGTGAAGGAGAAAAATGCCTGCAGAGGGACTCAAACCCACAAAGTCCGACAACCTTAGGATTACAAGTCTAGTGCTCTTTACCACTGAGCTAACTCCCCACCCCGGTCACCTTAGCCATGCTTGTTTGCAAGCATATCCAGCCTGTACCAAGTGGAGGCAAGCTGACCAAGAGGGTGAACAGAGTGATCATTGCTGTCCACCCCAGCAGGTTTTATTTTCTGTATCATACGAGACATAGCAGACCAACAGAGACAGAAATGATCAAAAAGACACAGACAGGTCCAGACAGACAGAGATATATGGAGATATAGGGATCCCCTCTAATTGCATTACCCAAAGAAAAGACACTGAAAGAGCAGGTAACAGGAAGTGACATGCCCACAATTGCAGCCTCACTCTGGCCTAGAACTGTCGCGCGTCTACTTGGCGTCGCCGCTGGGGGGCGCTCATAACCCGGACGCCCGGTGACGTATGGAAGGGACGCTGAGCGATGAGACGCTCGATAGGTTGCCATGGGAACAATTGATAACGGGGAGAATGGCGGCGTGGGGGGCACCCACCGCCAGGGGCTCTGTATCCATCAGGTGACCGGCCGCCAGGCGGCTCTCCACACCTGTGACGTCATGTCACGTGTCACGGAAATAATTCAAATTAGGAAGAGTAAGTTCCACCTATTTTGTTTTGCAGACATTGGAACTCATGTGTTACATAATATTAAGAAACGCCATGACATTTCATCCGATTGTTTATATGGCATGAGTTGTTTTCGTGGAATGATATCATGAAGTGGAGCTGAGTGATATCTGTAGCAGAAGACAACGAACGCAATGTGAACAATTATATGAATCCGCTGGAAAACATTTCCACATAAAAACCTTCCAGGTGATACACTCCCCCAACGGATCGAGACAATTCTAACAGGAAAGAATTGTTATCACAATTATATGAAATTGAGTGACGCCTAGATTTTATCCTACCCCATCACACACTTTCAATTGCATATGTCACCCGGTGCATATACATATTATATGGCATAACAGTGGCATACAGTCACACCATTAGAATGGCTTCAGTCCCTTTATCCTACCCCTAATATAAAATCCCATAGGCTTAGCATTGGGTTTCCGTATGCCTCGCTGACTGGCATACAGAGTTTTATATGCCACTAGTGGCATACAGCATTGTTATCACGTAATATTCCAAAATTGAGGAGATAGGGTAGGATAAAATCAAAACCTGATTCGTTTTAATCTTGGTCACCGCATTCCACTCCTGACTTTGGCTCCGGACTTCACTCGGCTTCGCCTCATGAAGTCACTATGCCAAACTCCAGTCGTGCAATACGGTGGCCAAGATTAAACCTCATCCAGTTTTACGATATTATCCTACCCCTAATATAAAATGCCATAGGCTTAACATTGAGTTTCCGTATGCCACGCTGACTGGCATACAGAGTTTTATATGCCACTAGTGGCATACAGAATTGTTATCACGTAATATTCCAAAATCGAGAAGATGGGGTAGGATAAAATCAAAACTTGATTCATTTTAATCCTTACCACCGCATGCCACTCCTGGAGTTTTGCCTCCGGACTTCACTTAGCTTCGCCTCATGATGTCACTGTGCCAAACTTCAGTCGTGGCATACGGTGGTCAAGATTCAAACTCATCCAGTTTTACGATAGTATTCTACCCCTCCACCTACCCCACCCCTCTTCGCCCTGATACAGTTTGCCAGAAATATTTACAAGAAACACCTTCTACTATCATTACTTCACTGAAGAGGTGGCCTCAAAAGAAGACATCACAGCTTATTGGAACTTCTTTATTCTAAACCAATAAGCGTAGCACAAGAACAGGGAAAACAAATGCAGTTTTAGGTAGAGTAAAGCGCCAAATCCACTACGGCGACAGAATTTTCAAGCGAATGCATCTGCGATCCATGCGAGTGTGCGATTGTTGTGAATGCCGTGCAAACACCAGATCCACTACTGCGACAGTACAGAATACATGCGACTGTGCGAATCACATGCGATAATATCAAATGAATTAGATATTGTCGCAAATTCGCATGAGCCATGCGATCATCATGCGAATTCCATGCGATGGCGTGATCCACTAAAGCGATTTTTCATGCGACTGAGTGATGGTCTGCGAACGTCTGCGAACGTCTGCGAACGCAAATTCGCATGTAAAATCGCCTTGGTGGATTTGGCGCTAAAGTATAGCTTTCACCTGCGGACTATAAGTCAATTTTACGGCTGTCGCAGAGACTATGACATATGTCTGTGTTTTAACCTCTGTTTGAGGGATGGGGCTGCGTGGGAAGGAGGACTCCATTCTCAGACGCTGCCTTTTGCTCCCCACTCCCCCCGGGCCCATCACCTGCCTCCCACAACAGAGCTTTTTCCACAGGCTGAAGTCGCACCTTATCTACTTGGTTACGCCATGGCTGCAGCCAAACAAACACCCGACAACATATTCTTTAGCATTGGATCACTGACTGTATGAGCATAATGTACGTTCATAATACCCGTGTATATTATTCCATGAGACGGTGCAATAATTGCATAGTATTCTATGGTATTCCAGCTCCAATTTGGTGTGTCATACATGCATATCACCTCAATGATACTTTAGGAGGGTGGTTGTGGCCCCATTAAATTGTAGGTCAGCTCTCGACTGTAGAGCCGTCCCAAGGCGCTAGAAATATCATGTAAGGAGGTCAGGTTCAAGGTCGGGGTTTGCAGTCATTGGCTACTGGGTCTACTCTATTCCTTATATGGACTTAGTGTAATGGGACAACTCCATGCAGTTATATATACCTTATATAATACAGGAACACCGAAATGCTCACACCATCCTAATTGAACGATCCCAGCCGTCTTGTGGGAACCGCCCCTATCCTCGTCCCACGCCCCCCCCCCCCCCCCAGCCTTGTATCCGGCCTGATGGATTGGATTAACCCAGGATTAGTATAACTCCTACAGAGACTCCATTATTAACCCATTATTAACAGATGATCCTTGGCCATGGAGGGGTGAGACAATCGCTCACAATAGGTGTTTCGGTCGGTTGTTGACTTGAAGAATGATGTGGGAAACACACTGTACGATTTCTTCTCCTTCGATTGACTCCATTAAAGCCTAATGCACATTTTAAAGTTTAATCTCCGATTTGGGGTTGAACGATTAGTTCCAAAATCGTGCAGGAGTTGATGAACTTGTCGCATGCAAATTATGTAACCCGTCGGCCCGTGTCGGCCACCCAATCAGTGGCCATTTCCAATGTTCTGTTGTCACCGTCTGGATTTATCAACATGTTGATAAACCTTTGGCGAGCAATTTAAGAACATCGAACGACAACTCGTTTGCGACAAAAGATCACAAGGGGTTGGGGTTCACTAATCATTGGCTGCCCCACATCCACCGACTAGGGCCGTCTCCCTTAAAAAGTTATGTACCTTTTTTGCAGACAAAGGTACATCAATGTTCCGAAATCGATAGATGTGCATTGGACATTATTGTATGCTAGTTTTAACGTGTCCCAGGCGAATTTGCACAGGGCGTCGACCATCAAGTACCTGTTTCTTTATCGGTGGCCTCAAATCGCAATAAAGGGAGTTAATCAATGAAAGAAAAACCGTACAGTGTGTTTCCCACCTTCGGCATATTTCTGGAGGGGGGTGCCACCCTCACCGACACCGTTTTGAGGCCTCGCCATTGTTCCTAGTGAGAGACCTTTAAGAATATGAGTTAGAGTGTCTGAAAAGTTATAGGGGTGCGCAAATCGACTACATAATTCGTAAATGACCAGAGTCTCATTAGTTCTAGCTATGAACCTTCATTGATCGGGCATCACTTAGTAGAAACTGGGTTGAAAGGAAGTCATCATAATAATTATTCTAATCTGCTCTTCTTCTCCGATCAGCTTTTACTTGTTTTACAATATTAAAACTGTCTTTCTCGTAGCAACTCTATTCCGACAGACTATCCACCCTACACAAAGAAGAGTTGAAAAACCTACTTTGATATTTGAAACTCATTGTTGTGATATGCTATCATGGATATAAAATCTCACGGATAAATATCCTGTATATCGCATCAAGATGATTCGAAATATATAACATTCTTTCACACCGTATTGTTATTTTCCCCGCCTTATCATGCTTCAATTTCCATCACAACTCCGTCATCACCAAATTACAGGCCTTAAAGACGCGAGGTGGACGACGTGAGTAAGAATTGGTTGCGTGTCTCAGCATGGCGTTACGCAAAGCCCCGCCCCCGTCGCTACCGTGGCGCCCCTATGGGCCTGGCGCCTTATTAGTGCGGGCCCCGGGCGCGCCCGGTATCGATGTGCTATTGATGGCCGAAGAGCTGTGCTATATTTGGACGCCGGGAGGGGTCTTTAATCAGGCGCGTCTGTCTTGAAGGGCGTTTTCCGTGAGAGTCTCAACGGATTAGGTCTGTTCCCTTCAACTGTACGCCCCCTCCCTCTGAAACCCACCCTCCTGCCGTACACCCCTCCCTCTGACACCCGCCTTCCTGTGCACACCCCTCCCCCTGCCTGCCAGCTTGTGTACACCCCTCTGCCACCCTTCTGTGCACACCCCTCCCTCTGCCTGCCACCCTCCTGTGTACACCCCTCCCTCTGCCTGCCACCCTTCTGTGCACACCCCTCCCTCTGCCTGCCACCCTCCTGTGCACATCCCTCCCTCTGCCTGCCACCCTCCTGCCTGCCACCCCTCCCTCTGCCTGTTACCCTCCTGTACACTCCCCTCCCTCTGACACCCTCCTGTGCACACCCCTCCCTCTGCCTGCCACCCTCCTGTGCACAACCCTTCCTCTGCCTGCCACCCTCCTGTGTACACCCCTCCCTCTCCCTGCTGCCCTCCTGTGCACAACCCTCCGTCTGCCTGCCACCCTCCTGTGCACACCCCTCCCTCTGCCTGCCACCCTCCTGTGCACAACCCTCCCTCTGCCTGCCACCCTCCTGTGTACACCCCTCCCTCTGCCTGCCACCCTCCTGTGCACACCCCTCCCTCTGCCTGCCACCCTCCTGTACACTCCCCTCCCTCTGACACCCTCCTGTGCACACCCCTCCCTCTGCCTGTTACCCTCCTGTGCACAACCCTCCCTCTGCCTGCCACCCTCCTGTGTACACCCCCTCTGAGACCCACCCTCCTGTTTACACCCCTCCCTCTGCCACCCTCCTGTACACACCCCTCCCTCTGCCTGCCACCCTCCCTCTCACACCCTCCTGTGCTCCAGGCCGGTGACACAGGTCGCTCACCCCGTCCATCGACCACCCTCGCCGACGCCCGCCACCCCGGACCTCCGAGTCCCGTCCGCGGCTCGACACGCATCGCTCATTCTGGTGTGGACAGACACAAGCCACTCAACCTGGTCAACACCCTACAGACCACGCCGAGATGCGGTCAAGCCAGCCTTTTTCTTCAAATCTTTTTTATTGACGTCCCTGTATTTACAAAATGACCTGACCATGCTCTACAAGCTACAATACGAGATGATATTTACGGTTCGTACGGACCGAGGCATTTATTCCGAGTTCCGTACAAACCGTAAATTATCATCGAGTTTTGTAGCTTGTACAAGCATGGTAGGTCGTTATATATTTACTATATACCCCAAATTAGGAAAAATCAGTAACTCATTTTGGCCTTACAACTAATATTTTACTGTACGACAATATGAAATGACAAATCTGAAGTGAACAATAAAACTATCAATCCCAGGGAGGATTTCAACTTTTTTTTTTCTCATAATGACGAAATGCAATCTTATGTAATCACATAGATCTCAACAAATTTTTGATCACGTGCACCGATCCTTAAAAGCGATCCGGATCCTTAAAAGCGATCCCAAATGCACTTCAGTAACCATTGTAAATCCACAAACTAATCTGATCCCTGAAGAAGGTATTAAAATACCGAAACATGTCGGAATATTACACCAAACATTGATGTCTCCTTATAATTTCTACTTAAGAAGATCAGTCAAGTCTGGTTTTGAGGGAATATCTTGTCAAGTTAACTTATATTTTAGTCAACCTCAATGGGAAGGTAGTTTGTATTTTAATGTACGGACCAGTGGTCCATACAGTATTTTTACGTTATATGGCGAAACGGTGCGTATTTACAGTATCTACGGCATGGGTATATAGTAAACTGTGTTATGTTTTCCTTTTCTTCGAGACTGTATAATTGTTTAATCATGGTGGAGCGCATCGCCTATTAAACCCTGTAACACAGGGAGTGTAAAACATATTAACTTGCTACTGGGTGCTAGTACAAGCTAGCTTTGTTGGTTTGTTAGTTTGATTTGATGTCCAATCAACCATTACCAGGTCCTTAGCAGACCATCTCAAGGTTATTTTACGCCACAAGGGTGTTGATCCAATATATGTCATGAATTCAGGTAGAAATCCTACCCCTACATATTTACTGAGGTCGGAATTATTTTACTTCCCATACCACTTAGATATCGCATGAGAAGAACTGGGGCCTTTGATATAGCAGTAAATCTACCACTGCTGGGGAAGAAAGACAAACGTGGCTGCAGTAGGATTCGAACCCACAAAGTCCCACAGCCATGGGGTTACAAGTCCAGTTCTCTTAACCAGTGAGCTAGATACTCTTTTTGTGAAAGTCTATTGAACCAAGAAATGTTTGTCTTACATCAGCAGGATTTGTATTTACCAACTAACTGCACAACGTTTGTTAGTCGGATGCATCCCGCTGAAAATCGTGTGCCATGTATATGAACTGTGGTCACTAAATAAGCTGCGATCTCTGAATAAAGATTCCCCAATCCCAACCCCCAGAAAAATGTACTGCAGATTTAACTTCCTCTGTTAACAGATATTTCCCAGAAAACCTGTTAGCTTCACCTCGCATAAACAATTGTGGTGAGGTCCCCGTATTTTCTTTTTTTATTTGTTCAATCATTTTCAATCAACTAAATCAAGAAACGTACCAATGCATCAAGCATTAGAAAAGTGGAGGATAATGGGATTTTAAAAACATTAACAAACTAATTCAAATATCCCACTTCACCTGGTTCCTGTGGTGATACCGAGGGCCTAACCTCGGAGGGGTCTATAACCACTATACATAATACCAAGGGTACATAGTAGAGGGTGGGAGGGAGAGGTGGTGTGGAGAGTGGGAGGTTTATAGGAGCTGCTTCTCATGTTACTCAGGGATGTCAAAGGCTTTACCTCAGGATCAATCATCGTGATTGGTGCTGAGCTGATGCAGTGTGTCCCTGTCTCCAATCTGTATACGTGACTTTAATTAATTAAAGGAGAGAATGTCGATACGGCACATGGGATCTCAGGGGATACTTTACTGTGGCAATGTCAACTATAGTTGGAGGAAAAAGAGAAACCATATTAATACTTGCTGAGGAATAACCATTCATTTCGTTGTCAATGCTGACATTTATAACACAGGATAGATAATAAAGAAGAAACCAATAAGTTTTGGTCAAAACTTATTGGTCAAAGTCGTTGTTCTTCACGAGTTTGATACTGAGTGATATGAACGAGGCGATAGCCGAGTAAATATCACGTAGCATTCAAACGAGTTGGAAAACAACAACTTTGACAAAAACAAGTTGCTTTCTGTACTTATATCACCCCTGTACACACTAAAAATTGGATGAAGCACGGGATATAGATCATGGAGAACGGACTGCAATACTCGTAGGGGCATGGCGAACGAGTTCCCAATGTTAGGCCTATGGGACAAAAAAGCGAGGAGTGAGATAAAACCCCATACCGATCAAACACTTGAGATGTATTATCAAAAAGGTCAAATGTATTTCTGTCTTTCAAACGACCATAAGCATGTACTGCATAATATATACGGCATTAACTATTGAATTTTACGTGAAGATACAATATAATAAAATCTAATACATACAGGGCATGCGGTCAATCCGTGAATAGCTACTGATCTCACCATGATCCCTTGCCCTATAATAATTTCCTTTCCTCAATTTGCTCTGACCATTAAATCGCTATTGATTCCAGAGAAATTACCTCTGGATCATCCCAACTGACCTCAATGGAAGCAGCCACCGAAATGAAGTAGGACTTTTAAAGCAGCCATTATCATCCTCTACAATTGCCTCTCAATAATCCAACACACGCCATATTCATATGAGGCAGCCTTCACTGACTGGCCAGCACAATGCCCACTCACTGGCCACCAAGTCATGGTGCGCCGTGCTGAACCGCCACCGACTGTGGTGTGTATAGATAAGACTAGGCACAAGTCGTGAAGTGTCATTGATAGATTCTATAAACGTGCCCAAGAGCCGAGATATGTCGATCTCAAAAGACTGCCAACTAGAGCATTTGATGCACCACTTTTGCTTATGACCCGACCAAATTGCACTGCATATACTAAATCAGTTGAATATCACGGAGGTTGTGCCTGGAATGAACTCTCCCCTGTGATCAGAAATACACCAATATACAAGTATTTCAAGAGCATAACGACGAAAATGCTTTAAGAATCAATACCTTAGTTATAACGGTTTATCTCACCCAAGATATTTTTTCTCCATAGACTTAACATTGGGAACTCGTATCTAACGCCCATTAGATATTTAGGTAAAATATCCAATGGGGGATAATGTCATAAATATTAGCATATTAGTCATAATTAAAGGTGAGATAAATTCAGAAACCCATTCAAGTTTAGGGTCAGAGCTCGATCCCATCTCATTTGAATCACATAGTAATTCACGCGGCTTTGCCTTGTGAATTACTATGTGATTCAAACTCGATGGGATATGGGCTCAGACCCTAAACTTTCATGGATTTTCTCTATAATCAGGGATGTCAGCAGCCCTTGATGAAAATCCCTGAAATTATTGTCTGGAACAAACTCACGCCCCCCCCCCCCCCACCACACACACAAGACTACAATGAACAAGCTTACTGGAAACTGGAAAACGTTAAAAACTGCGTTTCCTGGTGAGTAGGACTGGTACTACAGTCTGTGCTCTCCAAGCAGAGCTTTGCCTTCCATGTCCTATTACAGTTAAACCAAATATATGCATGGGAGATTGTAGTATAAAGCTGGTTCATGGTGTTATCTATACATTCAAACTGGTTTGCAAAGGGTTCAGGGATTTCAGGGATTTTCATCAATGCATTATCTATGGGGAGCTTTTCAGGGAAAACCCTGAAAATCATAGAAGTAATGATGCACAGATTTATAGGGAAATGGGTATATGGGGTTCCTGAAACACTAGGGATTGACATGCGCAGGTTATTTTAAAGATTTTGAACCCACCCAGTGCTTTGTTAGAGCCTGCTTACACGCTCTATATACGTTGCCTATATTGCCATAAGGTTAGAGAGGTCACATAGGGTTCCAGCGTACTGCAAAGACACTATCCCTTCACTATCTGTAAGTTACTCACTGTGATACTGGAAAAGGAGCAGGGTGCCAGTGTCTCAGTGTATTTAAAGCGTGCCCATCTGACCATGACCAATCACACAAGACCGAAATACCTCATTGACCTACTGGTGCTTGATATATTTGGATCCTAAACTCAGGCGGTTGTAGAAATGGCAAGTTGACGGGGGGCAAGTGGGTTACAGAAAACTATCCATAGGTGAATATAACCCAAACCCTTTAATTGTTATTCACTTGAAATTGCACGCTCATTCATGAATGATGAATATAGCCCTTGCGCAGAGTTATCTGTGGCCCGGCAATGAAAACCAGCTGCCAAAATAGCAACTGATGCCTTGGCCGCGTTATTGACACAAAGAAATGTAACTTCATCAAAGTTATTGTATGAAATTCAAGCAGTCAATAAAGAAATTCTACTGAGTTTGGATGCGCTGAAATCGTCACTAGGCTTCACCTCGATTACGATTGTGGTGCATACAAACTCGTTAAGTTTATACGATTTTTGATCCACTGGCCCGTTGAATAATTAGGGATCGCATATGAAGACCCTTTTCTGTATCTCGGGTTATCGTTTGATGATTTTAAGTTTGTTTGCTAAAACAGTATCAACCGTCCATAAGTTTGTCCATAATTGTTGAAAAAAATTGACCCGCATCGTCACTGGGTCTCTAGTCAAGGTATACAAAAAAGTGTCTACATGTACGAAACTAGTTTGTTTGCTTGTTTGGTTTGATTTAACGTCCAGTCAACCGTCACAGGTCCTTACCAGACTTTCTCAAGGTTCTTTTACACCACAAGGTAGAAATCTCACCCCTACACATTTACCGAGGTGAGAGTTCTTTTACTTCCCACACCACATAGAGATGGTATGAGAAGGATTGGCATTTTATATAGTAGTAAACCTACCACAGCTAAGGATGGGACTTGAGCCACAACCTTGGGATTACAAGTCAGGTGCTCTAACCACTGAGCTAACTCCCCATCCCATACGATCCTAGATTATTAAACGGGCCCCAGTTCTATATACCAGGGATGTCAGTTGGAGTGAATAAATAAAGTGGAAATATTTTTCAAGTCAAATAGGCTACCTCTGAGGGTCTGAGAAAACATAAAAAATATACACTGTCAGTTTTGGTATGGGATGGGGATATATGGGGAGGTTCAAAGTACTATTCTATTTTTATAGTTGAGGCTCAGGGGTGGGGAGTTAGCTCAGTGGTTAGGGCACTGGACTTGTAACCCCAAGGTTGTAGGACTTTGTGGGTTCGAGTCCCACCCCCAGCAGTGGTAGATTTACTGCTATACCAAAGGCCAATCCTTCTCATACCATGTCTATGTGGTGTGGGGAGTAAAAGAACTCTCACCTCGGTAAATGTGTAGGGGTGAGATTTCTACCTGAATTCATCACATAAATTCGATCACCACCCTAGCGGTGTAAAAGAACCTTGAGAAAGTCTGGAAAGTACCTACAATGGTTGACTGGACGTAAAATCAAACCAAACAAACAAGTTGAGGCTCAATAAATATTATCTAGATTTACACAAGAAAAAAACAACAAACGAAAACATGGATTTCAACGGAAAAGTGGAAAACTAGCATCCCTGATTATTATACATAAGAGGCGTGCGACATGGGCCTGAGAGGGTGATGTCAGGTCCCCATTACCTCGCTCCCCCTCCCGGCGCCCATTGACTGACGACCCGGCAGTCTCGCCGGCCGCACATACAATTGATGGCCTACTACACAACTGAGCGGTAATCAGGAATCAGGAGAATCAGAAGCCCCATTGACGCCTATTAGGCGCCCTTCAGCCTAGTCTTGGGCCTACACGGCGGGTAGGCAGGCCTTGGCAGCGACTTAATGCGCATGACGGGTAATGTCTCAACTCGCCGTCACGTGACGGCTACAATTACTCTCCAAGCAGAATCTCTGGGTAATATAATCCCTTCAACATCAGCTGGGAGATCTAGGCATCGGAGTGTAGGAAGATAGTGACATTTGAATTTACGAAAAGAATTAGAAGAAAGTGGGATGTACGTATTACCGAGCTATATTTTGTCATATATGAGTACAGCTTAACCGTTCTTGTCTACATGACATGAACATTCTGCAGAAGTATGATATGAAACATATTTTTAAGAACAATACACGGAACATTATAAGTAATATTTATTTGTTTTGGTGATGCTGCAGTAACTATATAGAACATCCTGACCATGCTGTACAAGATACAATCGGAGATGAAAATTGACGGTAGATACGGAACGAGACGTTTACGTCGAGTTCCGTATTTACCGTCAATTTTCAATGAGGTTTGTACCTTGTACAAGCATGGTAGGACGTTATATTATTATATCCGAAATTAATAAAAGTAAATAACGTAATTTGGCCATACAATTAATTTTTCATTCAAGGCGTTTGGAAGAGTTTTCCGCATTTTGCCGTACGGAAGACTGTTCCGCACGGTATTTCTACGACAGACGGCATGGGTATATAGTAAAAAGAACCTGTTACAAAAGCAGAAGTCAATTCAGTCGATACACGGATTTGAATCTGGCAGAGTGGTGTACAACTACCGTCAATGGAGACACCATGTTTGTAATAGATACGCCCATATTCATAAACGTCATTTGATTGTGCTATTACCCTGATTAATATGGGTAATCAAAGGGGTGTTTGTATTTGTGTAAAGGCGGGCGTCCACCAGCCACGACAAGGCTACGACAAGTGCCAACATGAAAGTTCCAATCAGCACCTTGTCGCAGCCTTGTCGCAAGAAGGGGGGGGGGGGGGGTCTGCGACAGCGTTGTCGGGGCGTGTCGTAGACATCGCTGGTTCCCGTAGAAAAGACGTCCATGGTACTGACACACTATGACAGTGATATCGAGTAAACCACGACACTCAACGACAAGAATCCAGTCGTGGGAAAAATCGAACATGTTCGATTTTGTCGTAGCCTTGTCGGAAAGCCTCCGATAGGCTCCCGACAAGCTTTGGGGGTCTGTCGGGGGCCTTCCGACAAGGTTACGACAAAATCGAACATGTTCGATTTTGGAGCCGTGTCGTGGCGTGTCGTGGCGTGTCGCAGAGGTCTACGATAGAATATTTAGGTGGAGCGTGCACTTCCCGACAGGCTGCGACAAGGGCTCACGACAGCTCCCCTCCTCACCACAAGGCTGCGACAAGGAGCCGATAGGAACTTTCTTGTCGGCGTGTGTCGCAGCCTTGTCGTGGTTGGTGGACGCCGCCCTTTAGGCAGGTCTGGCAAACTAAGTCAGATCGCGTATGCAAAATCTGCATTAACCAGTCATGTAACTGTGTCAAATAATTCTAAACATATTTTGTCTCAACCCTTAGCATGCAGATGATGCGTCAATAGTGTTTATCGCACACTGGCAGCAAACACTCGGAGTGTAATAAATCCACGACTGATCTGCCTTTTTTTATGACACCTGGCATTGGCAGTCCATATGCATTATGTCATTAAAGGACACAATCCATGACGCCTGCCATGGATCAATGGCGCTGTAAAGCATCATGAGTGTTATTTATTAGACTTCATGACAACACTGAATCATAGGACATCCGCCTTGTGAAGCTCAGTACATGAGAGAAAGTTGGAGCTTTCTCTACATCTATTGGTGGATCTAGGTTTATTGACACCATACATCATTTTGGTAATACATGATCCTACTGACTCATCAGTAAAGCTTTTGAGATGAGCCAACGATCCGCTCAATTGATCATTCGAATAAAGCATTACATAAAGAAATTTATAGAAGTATTTAGGACCATTTGGATCGTTTTCCCTTTTTTTCGACCCCCTCCCCCCAATCTATTAATATAATTCATTCGCCGTGGTAGGCAATCCTCCATACTTCAGTCCACATATATACACGCGTAAATACAGTACAATAAAACACATCACATCCCTCACTCCTGATATTTATATTAAGGTAAGTTATACCATTCGGATCCAGAGATGATCGTTTTCCCTTTTTTTCGACCCCCCCCCCCCCCCAGTCTATTGATATAATTCATTCACCGTGGTAGGCAATCCCCCATACTTCATCCCACATATTTACAAGTGTAAATGCAGTACAATAAAACACATCACATCTCACTCACTCCTGACATTTATACTGAGGTAAGTCATAATGCCTCTGAGATTATTTACTTTCGAGTTTATTTGTATATATCGATCTACACCTAGTATAATCGACCCAGATTATATGATCAGTGATATACTAAATTTCTATCATATGATTCACATTTACCACCTACATTTTTAAAAGATATTTATTGACGATACAAGCGCGGTGTTTTCATTTATAGTCAAAACAACAGAGCCAGGGTCTGACTTTCGAATATATATTTATGTATTTATATGAATTCATTCACGATTTTGATATTGAAATATTGTAGAGAGGGGTAGGATAAAATCAAAACCTGATTTGTTTTAATCTTGGCTCCCGAATGCCACTCCTGACGTTTGGTTCCGGATACCACTCGGCTCCGCCTCGTGATATCACTACACCAAACGCCAGTCGTGGCATACGGGAGCCAAGATTAAAACTCATCCGGTTTTACGATAATATATATATATATACATATATAATGTATCTTGTATATTGTTTGTAATCTTACTTTACATGTACTCCGTTATCGAAACTAATTGTTTGTATACGAAATAAGGGTGTGGATATCTATAAAATTGTAGGTATAGTTAGTTAGGTGGTTTCGTAGAAAATGAATATCTGTTGTAATCTACTTGGTAAAATTGCATATGGAACAAATGAATACCAATCAGAATTTGGGTATAAACAAACCTTTAATCATTCTCACCAATTCTTTTTACTACTACATAAAGATTTTTATATTTCAGGTGGTCTCAACAAAGAGTTTCGAGCCAACAGAAGATATACTGCAAAGGAAATCTCGAGACTATCGTAGCACTTCAGTGATACACTGGTAATAAACCCGGACACCAGTCCACAAATTTATGATCATACGGAACACAGACCATAGTGAAACAAACGGTCACACAACGTGCGTTTGTGTCAGCTTGCCCTCAAAAGAAACGTGGCATTCTGGCTACTTTTTATAAGTTTCATTCTGGCTCGCCACTGGGCTGGAAGGGGGGTTATAATCTGTCACTGTCAAGGTATTATAGCAGGTACCTCACGGTATAGGAATGAGTGGGCCGGGATGTGGGTGGGTACTTTGACTGGTCCGCCACTCCGTACACTCAGAGAAATACGCTTTATCTTAGCCTGGTATGAACGTCCATAGGCTTAATATTAGGAACTCATACTCAACAGGCTTGCGAGTACGGTAAGTCAAACTCAATGGGCAATAAACAGATACATATTTACAGGCTATGATTAAATATTCGTGTTTGGTCTGAGTCCTTGTTCGCCATCTCGTTTGGAGCATAACATTCACTCGGCTATCACCCCGTTCATATTATTATATACCTATGTCCGAATGTCTATTAAATACTGCACGCTGCTAGGGGTGCAGTAATAATAATGTTCGTGCCCACTGTGACTGCGACTTTGTATGTCATCAAAATGGTATTTTTTCACCAATTAGAGGTATATAATAATAATAAGCAAACATCCTTACTGTAGACGAAATGGTTCTCGTTCTCGGTCAGTCGTCGATTTCATACTGCCTTCCGCCTTTGGCGTCAGGCAGTATGAAATCGACGACTGTCCTCGAACAGGAACCGTTTCGTCCACAGTAAGGACATTTCCTAATATTACTGCATGCTCCAAACTCGATGGCGAACGGAGACACAAACCAAACACTCATCAATTTCTTTCTTAATCCCTATACAGAAGTCATTAGGCCACAGAAAGGATGGACTTTGGCAAGATCAACAAGTTCTGCCTACCTCCACTCCTAGGCACCGTGGATGGGGGATTCTTAAGCATCTATTACAACTACCTGGTCTCAGTCCAGTTTGAGATTGGTTTGTTTTGTTTATTTATTCAACATTCCGGGGGTGGGGAGTTAGCTCAGTGGTTAGAGCACCGGACTTGTAACCCCAAGGTTGTAAGACTTTGTGGGTTCGAGTCCCACCCCCAGCAGTGGTAGATTTACTGCTATAACAAAGGCCATCCTCCTCATACCATGTCTATGTGGTGTGGGGAGTAAAATAACTCTCACCTCGGTAAATGTGTAGGGGTGAGATTTCTACCTGAATTCATCACATAGATTCGATCACCACCCTAGTGGTGTAAAACAACCTTGAGAAAGTCTGGAAAGGACCTATAATGGTTGACTGGACGTAAAATCAAACCAACCAAACTATTCAACGTTCCAGGGTCTCTGAGGGTATATGGGGATTGACTCATGGTTCAGCTTTTCTCGCTGGTTTTACACCATGAGATTAAGTCAGGCAGAAATATCACGCCTACACATTTATAGACATGGTATGAGAAGGACTGACTTTTGATGCAGCAGTAAATCTACCACTGCCAGGGATGAAGGAGAAAGGTGACTGCACACATCACATAGACATGGCATGAGAAGGATTGGCCTTTGAAATAGCAGTAAATCTACCACTGCTGGGGATGAAGGAGAAATATGGCTGCATTGAATGCAATGGAGAAAGGTGGTTGCAGTGAGACTCGAACCCACAACCTTCGGATCACAAGTCCAGTGCTTTATCCAGTGAGCTAACTCCCCATTCTGCCCAAATTGAGAATGATGCTGGATGGCATGCGTGCTCCAGGGCAGTTAATAGAACCCATCACCATAGGTCAGACTGGAAGCACCTTGAGTTAATGACGCAAGCAATTAGCCTGCTGAAAGGCACCACTACTGACCTCCCCTACGTCCTGTGAGAGGTAAAGGTCCTCACTACAGACCGGAGTACCTCCAACGACCTCTACAACTCACATGCCTAATGATGACGCCTCCCGTGCAGGGCGCCACCGTCGACAGCTTGATGACGTCATGAATCTGCCCGACGTCGTCATGAGAAAGTGCCTCTAAGTGAGATACGATCAATGGCGGCGCGGCAATGGCCCGTCACGTTGTAAAGTTTCTAGGCTATACCCATAGCGGTTCTGCTCCTAACGGTCTATATACGTAGAATAAGGTTTGAAGTCAACGCATAGATGTTGTAGGTTCAGAATCCAGGTAAGACTGAATTCTTTAATTTGGGCCCGGGTTTATATACAATCGTAGCGCCTTTGTCTCCAGGTGGGGGACGCTTATACGGGCGGTCGTGTTAGGCGCCAGTTAGCGTCACCTTTGTAACAACGAGCGCGCCCGCATCTCCAGGAAGTTGGGTTAACAAACAACCGCCGGCCAAAGCCGGGTTCAAAGGGGGGATTATAGCTACAGCAGGAAGGACCAATTAGCCTGGCCAGTGTCGGCCATCTTGGATTCGGAGGAAAGAATTTAGAATAGATTGAATATATATATTATAATTAATAATGCTGCTTTTTCAACGCAAAAATACCACAAAGTTAGAATTATCGACTGCAGATCTTTACAAACGTCCCTCACTCTGAGTTCGAAGAGCAACGGAGAACTTTAAAAGAAAAGAAAAAGATGTGCAGTCGCTAAAACCAACCTAACCGCCTTGCTCCGTCTCAGAGCAGTCGTGCGGCTGCTGAGACCAGCGCGGGAACGGTTAGTTCGTCGAGCGAACGCGGAGGCGCCACCAGCGCGCGCTCACGATCTCTCGACCAATGAAAAGGCAGCAATTCCCAACTTCCGGTCACCACCCAGAAACAACAAAAATGGCAGCGCCCACATCTCGGCGTGCTAAACAAACGGGTCTTACGCAAACAATGGCGGCCATCGGGTCTTCAAATAAGGTAGGTTCAATCATTAACACATATAGATCACACGGGTAAAGAGTAACAGAGATGATAACAGAAATACAGGTTATATTTTGAAAAAATGTCACTGCGGCCCGCTCGGCGTCAGAGCTCCGACCGTGTCCGGGTTATGGGTACTCGGCTGTACAACCAGTCGCGAGTGTAGAAAATGGCCAGCGAATGTCTTTATAAAATATAAAAGCGTAGTCCATTTTGATATAAAGCTGGGATACGAGTGTCTGTATCCTGTTGCTTCAGGATGGTGGTTATGAATTTAAAAAGATAGATCACAGGGATCTCACAGGGTATGGCGAGCGGTCTTCGGCGTCAGTGTCTCTTGGTGGACTCGCTCGCCAATCGTAGGGGTGGAGTCAATCGCGCTAAAACACACTTTAGCACGATTGACACGATTGTTACTCTTTGTAGAGGTATATACACGTAGGAACGGCCTGTCAAGTGCAGAACACACCTTTGTTCGTTGTTGACAGGCCGCCGCGACGGAACTCCGCGTCCCGGGCTACCGAAGTGCGACAGCTGGCGGTCCGAGCGTAGGCGCCAGCCCGAGACCGCCGCCCACGCGAAGCACTTCGCGGGAGGATCGGAGCCCGTCATGTCACAATCAGGTCATAAAAGGTTACAGAAAAATAGATGTGAGTCACACGTACTCAGTTGACACGTAGATTACACGTTTTCCTCAATAAAAAACGGTAATTCAAACAATTTTACACATCTCAGGCTCCTCACCAGCGCACATCCTGGCAGCCATTTTGATAGTACAAAAAAAAGAAGATAATATCGCCGTGAAAGGCATGACATATAAGTAGCAGCGGGGTGCTCAAGATATAAAATAGACAATTTTGTCGCCGCTGAGGACGGTAAATCTTACGATAAAAATTGATAAGGCGGTAAATGACACAAAAAGGACGAGCTCCCGTAATCTTGATAAAGATTGTAGAAAATATGCTTGTGGCCGTATTATAAACATATATGTACATGGTGATAAAACATAATATTGGCGTTTTCAGCGTGGATCTGAGCACTACGTTAAGGCCTGAACATCGCCATTCTCTACATATCGACTACAGCTGGCACCCAGCTTCGGACGACTACGGTTCATGACGCCGAGTCCCTCACTTACGGACCTGCTGCCGTCTTCCCGCCCCAAGTCTACTCAAGTTACCGAGGAGTGGTGAGATAACACTGTGGCCTAAACAAATAAATCGCAGAGCCCTCCCGATTAACCCCGATTTTATAGAAATTTTCAGCGGCCTAAAACATCGGCCCATCTCCAGCTATTGCATACCTAACCGATAGTAACTCACTGTATCACTACTTGTTAGCCTAATTAGAGTCTAGAAATCAATATAAACGATATTTCTCGTTATTTACTTAAATTTTTCTGTAATTTCTGGGTAATACTTACTATTTGCACGCGGCTGGTATGCACTAGATGATTATACTTCCTTAAATTTCTGGTTTATAACTAACATTTCTACCTGTCTCAGATCCACCTTGATACTAACCATGTCGCCTCGTTGGGCTATTCCAAAAGGACATAAATTAATAATTACATAATAATATTAAACAATTCTGGCCAATAGACTAAGGAACCGACATTAATTAAGGGAATCATTTTAGAATTAAGTAATACTTAGCGCAGGGCTGTGATTGTAGTATGGTCGGTCCCTTATAAATATAAAGCATAGCATATTATATATAGGCAGGAGCTCGTCAAATAAATCGGTGTCATTGCTTATAAATTTAAATTATATATAGAAAATTAGAAAATGTCGTGCTGCGTGGTCACGTTACTAATACACAGTATGGTCGTCACCTTAAGTATATAAGTAAACGTGCAGCGTAGATGTTAAAAATAGGGGGTTGTGAAGCAGCTGAGAGTGGTTCTTTCCAGAAAATTGCCAAAAATTTCAACCGGTGCCAGGGGATACGTAGGCATCATACGTACTTCACTCCCCCAACACTCTAAATTTTTGCAATACTCAAATTACTCTAAAAATAACTCAACCACTCTCGGCGTGCCCACCCACGAAGAAAGATTAGCGCGGCAAAGCACGGTAAGTAACATGTTTGATATATGTAAAAAAAATTGTTTTCAGACTAGTAGGGCAGGTCCCATCATGGACTCCTCCCTGGGCGCATAGGCCCTTAAAATCGTTCCTACGATTAACGATAAAAAACACAAAACGATATCGTACACACACGATATTTAGACAAACACACACAGACGATTTAGGCTGAGCTAGGCTGCAGACCTCTCGTGCTCCTCGTGCCTCTTCAAAATCGTCGTTTCTCCACATAAGCATCCTTCGGCCAAAGGGTCTGGGGCGAAGGGGCTGGCCGAGTGGCCGCAAGGCCAGCCTTTGACCGCCAAACACAGGGCCAAGGTCACTTCGAATAACCAAGGCCCCTACCGATGGCCGAGCACATAAAACAAAAACTCGTGGGTCTCAGCGAGGCTGCAAGCACCCCACGGGTTTCACCATGCTATCGGTCATAATCATTCCAGTATCACAATCGTGGGTCAATTCCGTATCGTCAACGATTCATTCATAAAAAAAAGGTTTACACAGGGGGAAGCCTGGGATATATATCTTGGGGGCGTAAGTCCGCGAAGGAGCCTGCCAACCGCTCCAGGGTTGGGCGTAGGCGGAGAGGGGGTATGGGGGCGGTCGCGGTTTCTGATCGTATAGGAATTACGGGTAGGGATTGGGGGAAGGGTTCAGTGGGGGGATCCTCGGTAACGATGGTGGGGGCAGGGAGGGACAAAAAGGGGGATGCTGGTGCTGCCTGTAGGCTCTGTAGGCTGATCTCCTCGCGTGGGCGGTCCTCTTCAGCCGACCTCGGCGGACTCCGCACGCAGATCAACCTACAACACCAGCGAGTGACGGGGATACAACAAAGCTTTTTGTATCGCACGCAACAGACCGTCAGGAGGATAAGGACTATTAGCAGGGTCACAGAGGAGGTGGACACAAAGGGGACCGAGGATAAAATAGAGGTCGGGGAGCGTAAGCCCTGTAGGCGGCCTACTTCCATTACGGGAAGGACTACGCGGGGGAGGAGTTTGAGTGGTTCGGAGAAGGTGGGAGGTAGGGTTCGGGGCCAGGATATGTTGAGGGGGGAAAGCTGAAGGGGGCGCCGGAAGTGGAAGTTGAGGGTATGGTGCCCAGCCGCGATGCCGTGTAGGCGCCACCCACGCGACTCCAGCGAACATCCTGGGGGTAGGTCGACGAGGGTGGGGCCGTTGACGAGCAGGTTCACGGGTGGGCGGCCGGTGCAGAGGCGTAGCACGGAGGTCGACTGGTAGGCGACTACCACAGCTTGTCGGCCTCCGGCCTCGGGCCTCGACACTACGGCCGTCGCGTTGTTCCGGGCGGTGATGGCGATGTGGCACGAGGTCGGCTTGGTCCCGCGCACGAGTGCCGACTCGCAGGACCGTTCGGTGTACACTACCGTAGGCCTACACACTCGTGGCTGCCGACCTACGCAGACATCAGGGACGAAGGACGTGGAGGACGACGAGCTCACGGCTAAACGGGGCCTACCCTGGACCGTCCGCAGGTGGGACGCGTCCAACTGCACGGGGAAGTACTGCAGCTTGTACACCAGGTAGGCCTCGCTCGTGAGCCCGGGAACAACAACACGGTAGATCAACTCCCGTCCCTCCTCCCAGATGGGGTCGATGTCCACGTAGTTGTAGTACCACATCGCCGGGAGGGTGTGGTATCCGGCGTCTCGGAGGCGGCGGAGGACCTGGAGCAGGTGTTCTCGGGGGAGAACGTCCTCGGTCAGTTGGCCCCGCTCCAGCTCCATCCGTTGATTATGGAACTGTACTCGCCGAAGTTCGTGTTGGCGCACCGTCTCCTCCAAGATCCGTAGGCCCAGCTCGATCTGCCGGGCCATCCAGACCTTGTTCACCTTTTCGTCGGCCCCGACCGCGATCGTACCTCCGGCTTCCGCGAGGTGGATCGCGCGGGCGGCCTGCTCATTTATTGTGGCGATGTTATCGGCATTCTGTAGAACGCCTCCACGAGTGGCGTTTACTACCGATACCATCTGCTCCAGGTGGTGGGCTATTTGCTGCTGCTGGACCAGCGTGTCGCGTGCGACTCCTCGCAATGATGCGACGTCGCGGTCAGTCGCCAGTCCAAACAGAGCCTTTCCAGCCCACCCCACAATATTAAGCAGGCCCCGACGCCGTCGGCCGGCCTCCGGCCTGCCGTCGGTTACTATCCGACTTGCCCTGGGTAGTTCGGACAAGCGGGTTAGCAAACGCGACAGATGCCGGCGCCAGTAGGGGACGTGATTCGGCTCCATCACGTCCGCGACAGCGTCAATGGCGACAGTTAGGTTGTGCACGAGGTCATCTACACAGGGAGGGGACGGTGGTCGGATCGTGACGGCGACAGTCCAGGCGGCCGCGACCGCACGCGCACGACCGTCCGTGTAGACCAACACGCCATCGTCCGAGAACAGGTCCGCGTCGAGGAAGGGGGCGTATAAGCATAGCAGGAATACGGGCATCCACATGATGATAACACACAGTTTGATCTACTCACTGGTTTTTAGACGTGTCGGGGGCGACAATGCTGGGCGACGGCTGCAATGCACAGTCGCTTCTCCGCTTGTATCTCGGCCTCGTCCGGTGGCTGGAGGGTTTGGCGTTTCGCAGTCTCTGCTTCCAACGACCGGGTGAATGAGCGCGTGATACGGGTGAAGTGACTGAGCGGGGCCGCCGCCCGTCTTTTAAGATCGTCCCGCGTCGCGTGGGTGGGTCGGCCCGAGAGCGGGAGGGAAGTGACCGGACCACGCACCAGTGGGGGGGGAGGGGGTGTCTCAGGTTCAGCCGCACGTTTACGATCTCGGCGGACATCAGGGGGATTAGGGACATGTGGGACGGGCGTGATGGGGTGGATTACCGGGATGGGGGTGTTTGCTCGAGGAGTGGGGGCGGCCGAGGGCGCAAGGGAGTTTGGACCTGTAGGGGGAAGTGGGGGCAGATCGATGGCCATGTTGTTGGAGGAGTTAGGCCGGGCCGGGACATCTGTGGGAGTTGATTGCATGGGAGTTGCAGAGGGGGGACGGGATGCGTCGTTGCCGGGGATTAGCTGCATGGGGGACGCGGGCCGGGTTGGTGGGATAATTGGGGTTTGAGGATTAGCGTTTACAGCTGGCACGCTGGGGTTGGGTATCCAAGCAACGCGCGTCTGGGGCGGGCGGCCGCGTGGCCGTGGTGTGGGTGGAGGCATCGCAGTCGGGGGGCGCGTCCGCTGGGCTCGGGTTAGGCGTGGGCGTAAGCCCTCCCAGTCGAGGCCCGGGTCGGCCGCCTTGACATGACTGCGATTAACCGTCCGCCGTTTGTTTGTTGGGCCCACCACGTGTACCACGTTGCCGGATGCCCGCGTCACGAGGTATCCGGGGTCCCAGCGGGGGTCCAGCGGTCCGGGCTCGTGGACTCGTAGGAACACCTTGGTACCGGGTTCTAGGGGGAGGGCGTTGGCTTGTTTGCTTAGGCGATTAACGTTAGCCTGCCTCGCTATTTCCGCGTTGTGGGCGGCCTCCTTCAAAGCACGCGAGTGCTCGTCCACACGGAGGGCGAGGCGGGCCGACGAATCCCCTAGCGAGCGATCTCGGAGGTGGGAAAAGGGGGGAGGAGGGCAACGACCAAAAAGAAGGTAGTAGGGGGAAAAGCCTGTGACGTCACTGGGGGTCGTCCGGTGGGCGAGGAGTACATCCCCGAGGTGGTCCTCCCACTCGCAAGCACGGGCGTTTACCACCTTACGCAACATATCCTTTAGCGTGCGGTGAAAACGCTCTACTCGTCCGTTGGCCTGCGGGTGGTAGGGGGTGGTGTGTCGCACCTCGGTCCCGAGCTGTCGCAGGTATCCCTCCACTGTCGCGTTTTTGAACTCTAATCCGTTGTCCGTTAACACGACAGAGGGGGGGCCGTAGCGGGGGATGTACTCCCGGGATAGGGAGGTATAAACCGACTCAGCGGACTTATCTTTGAGGGGAAAGCAATCTACATAGCCAGTGGCGTGGTCTATGATTGATAATAGATAACGAGCGCCGCTGCGACTCAGGGGCGGGGGTTGGACGTTCTGTACGGACGCGATTGGCTCCGCAGGGGGCGCATCGTGCGAGAACGGAAAATACCTGTCGCTTCATTCCTGGCCATTTAAAATGGTCGTGAAGTCGTCGCAAAGTTTTCCTCATACCTTGGTGGCAGACCTGTAGATGGGCGGTCTGGACCAAGTTGGCGCGAATTTCCGACGGGGGGACGAGGCGAGGGTAAGCCGCGAGACCCGAGGGCGGTTTGAGGGTAAAGAGGAGGCCATTACTGACCAGATAATCCTCCTGTTCCTCGAGACCGTACCGGAACTCGGGCATCGCTGCTTGTCGCACTTTCACCTCTGCTTCCGTCAGCCCGTACGCTTCCCACGGCAACTCCCGCTCTTCCTGGACCGAGGCGATCTGTGCGACCTCCAGCGGCAGCTCGGCCGGTGAATCGGACCGGAGGCGCGAGAGCATATCCGCCCACACATTTTTGGCACCAGCGAAGTACACGATGGGTGCGGCGTATTCCGCAAGGAGTACGGCCCACCGTTGTACTCGCGTATTTTTCATTTCGGCCAAAAATAAGCTCTTGAGGGGCTTGTGGTCGCACAGAATCTGGAAGGTCGCACCGTACAAATACGCCCGTAAGCGCGTAAGCGCAAAGACTATCGCGTAGGCCTCCTTCTCGATGACAGGGTATCGGCGTTGCACCTCCGTAAACTGACGTGAGAGAAAGTGTACGGGTCGCTCGATACCCTGGTCATCTTCTTGTACCAAGATGGCGCCGAGGCAATAATCTGAGGCGTCGGTGTACAGTTTGTACGGGCGACCGGGGTCCGGGTAAGCGAGGGTCACCGTGTTCACGAGGGCGTCGCGCAACTCCTGCCACGCGGTCTGGCACTCGGAATCCCAATGAAAGAGGGCGTATTTCTTTGTCAGTGCGACGAGGGGTCGGACAATATCGGCATATCTGGGTATGAGCTGCCGATAATAATTGGCCGACCCTAGCAGCCGTCGCACCGCCTTTACGTCCTCGGGTGGTACCATGTCACGTATGGCTTCCACTTTGTCGGGATCCGAGGAGACGCCGTCCGCGCTGACCACATAGCCAAGGAGTTTCACGCGGTCGACCCCGAAGTGGCACTTCGATTCTTTGACCACGAGGCCGTATGAGCGCAGGGCCTCGAGGACGGCCGCGATGTGGTGGTGGTGTTCTTCCTCGGTCCGGCTGTAGATTACGAGGTCGTCGAGATATACCATAACGAACTTACGCAGCGGGGTGATAACCTTATTCATAAGCCTCTGGAATGCAGCCGGCGCATTGCACAGGCCGAACTGCATCCGCTTAAACTGAAAAAGGCCCCGATGCGTCGCTACGGCCGTCTTCTCGACGCTGTCGGGATGCATCGGTACCTGCCAGTATCCGGACTTTAAATCTAGGGTCGAGAACACTTTCGCACCACCTAGATTATCAACAATGTCCTGGATACGAGGCAGGGGGTATGCATCGCGACGAGTAACTGCGTTCAGTCCTCGGTAATCCACACAGAACCGGACCGAGCCGTCTTTCTTGGGGACGAGGGTGAGGGGCGAGGCCCAGGGGGAGGAACTGGGCTCGATTATGCCTTCCGCGAGCATCTTGTCCAGCTCGCGGTCGACGACCTCGCGCTTGGCGAGGGGAAGTCTGTACGGCCGTTGATTGATGGGGGGGTGATCGCCCGTCTCGATCCTCATGTAGACCTCGGTAGTGCATGTGAGGGGGCGGCCGGTGACCGGGAACACATCGGGGTATTGCCGTTTCCAATACTCGGCCTCGTATACCAACTGACCGATGTGTCCCTCGCGTCGCACCGACCGTCGCACCGCATGGCGACGACCACAGAGGGTTACAGATTTATCAGGGGAAGCATAGTCTACGATCGCGTGAGTAGCCTCCAACGCGTCGTCCCCTAATAAAAGATCGTGGGACATATCACCCACCACATTAAAGTCGCACGGCCGGCCGTACAGCTTCAGGTTAACCGCCTCGCGGACGGAGATGCCGTGGCCGGTGAGGGACTTAAGTCGCGCCGGGGGTCTTGTACTCTTACCCACCGCGCCCACCTGTCGCAAGGCATCCGCCGCGGGGACGGACACCAGGGAGCAACACGCACCCGAGTCGACGAGGGCCTGCAGTGCCACGCCTCGAAGCTCGAGGTCAATGCAGGGTCGTCGGTCGGACGCGCGTTTTAGTTTCCCTGGGTCGCGGCGGCTACGACTTGATCCTGGGAGTGGGCTAACGACCGTGCCGCGTCCCTGGAGGCCTTCAGACTGGGGCATCCAGCCACATAATGGCCTCGTTGATTGCACGCGTAGCAGATGATGTCGTTTATGGGCGTCATCCGCCGGCCGGAGTTACGCTGCCCCGGCGCGACGGCTGCTACAGTGGAGGCGACGGCTGGGGGCGGCGGAGCTGGGACGGTCGCAAACAGCGGCTGGGGAGCGGGAACGGGCGCGGGGGTCGGCGCGAACACAATCGTGGATTGTGGTGGCGCTGCCGCGGGCATCACAGCCGCGACCGTGTGGCCCTTGTTCCCCTTTTTCGCCTTCAATTCCCCCTGGATGGACTTTATCGCCTGCTGCATCTCCTCCATCTGTCGCTGGTGGGCGGTTTGCGCGGGGTGGTTGGCGGAACGGGCGGCCGTGGTCCTCGAGCCGACCGCGCCCACCTCCATGGCCTCCTCGACGCGAGTGTCGTCAGAGTGCGCCTCCTTCTCCACCGCCTTCGCCAACGCGTCGACCCTCGAGAGAGCCTCGGCGATTGTTTGGGGCGTGTTGAGATTGAGGTCCCACCGCAGAGGGCCTCGCGACAGAGTACTCACGAACTGTCGCATCGTCGGCCGCAGCACAAAGGGAGAGGCGAGTTCAAGGGGCGAGTAGGCTTTCTTGGCCGCCAGCCAGAAGCGCTGCGCGTACTCGGGGGCGGTCTCGTGGGCCGTCTGAGAGAAATGCCCGAGTGCAGCGCGCAGACTCTCCATTTCCTCCATGCCGAGAAGCGTCGATGTTATCTTGCGCTCGACGGCCTCGAAGTCGGTGACGCCGTCCTCGAAGCAATCGTAGATTATCGACTTGAGGCGCCCCGCCGAGTAGGCCAGGGCCTCCGAGATCAGCTTCTCGTCGGGGGCCTTGGAGACAAAGCGCGCCTGTCGCACATCGTTTAACCACGTGCGGAGGGCGGCCTTATCCTGACCGTCGACGGTCGGCAGCGCCCGAAACAGCCGGATGAGCTGTTTGACCGAGGCCAACTCATGGGTCTCGGGCCGCGACCGGGGGGCGGAGTCAATAATGATCGCACGGGCCTCGGCGAGCTGTCGCGCCGCCTCGGCGAGTTCCATGGCCTGCTGCTGGGATTCCAGAGCGTGTTGTTGAGCCCGGAGGTCGGCCTGTCGCGTAAACTCGGCGCGAAGTCGCTGTTCCAACTCGTAGATAGCGACATCTTTCACTTCCTTACAGGTCTGGGCCAGGTACTGCTTCCACAGCTTGCCCAGCAGCTCTGTGTTGGCGACAGTAAAGTCGGTCGGAATAGTCCCCGCCAACTTCCCAGCGTTAAGCCACACCTGGAAATCCTCAGGCAACACACTGGGTTCGGCCATCCTTCCGAATTGCGTAAATAACCACACACGTTATATATACGTCAATCACCTATATAGCGGTTCTGCTCCTAACGGTCTATATACGTAGAATAAGGTTTGAAGTCAACGCATAGATGTTGTAGGTTCAGAATCCAGGTAAGACTGAATTCTTTAATTTGGGCCCGGGTTTATATACAATCGTAGCGCCTTTGTCTCCAGGTGGGGGACGCTTATACGGGCGGTCGTGTTAGGCGCCAGTTAGCGTCACCTTTGTAACAACGAGCGCGCCCGCATCTCCAGGAAGTTGGGTTAACAAACAACCGCCGGCCAAAGCCGGGTTCAAAGGGGGGATTATAGCTACAGCAGGAAGGACCAATTAGCCTGGCCAGTGTCGGCCATCTTGGATTCGGAGGAAAGAATTTAGAATAGATTGAATATATATATTATAATTAATAATGCTGCTTTTTCAACGCAAAAATACCACAAAGTTAGAATTATCGACTGCAGATCTTTACAACGTGACGGCTTCATGGCGGCGCGCAGAGGACTCTGGGTAAGAGTGACCATTATCTAGAGCTGTGTGCGGAAGAAAGGGCAGATCCCTCACACTCTCCAAACACAACCTGCTACCTGTTACTGCGGCTCTGTTAAAAGTTAGGACACTCAAAAAAAACTTGTTTCTCATCTCCAAGCCATGAAAAAAGTGACGAGGGGGCTGTTTTCTTTTTTCCTTTTTGCTTGATGGAAGATGGCTTTTGAAGTGCCATACAATGGGCTTCAGGCAGGTGGCAGCACACAGCTATTGGCTGTGTAGGCAGTATGAAGAGAGATATGAATACCACGGTTTTGGGAAATCCTACCTAGATACGTCTTAGGTTAGATATCAGGAGCTTTTATTTGATACCAAATGCACACATATCTATTAAGGTTCGTCTTACTTATTAAAAAACACTTGTGAAAACGTTTTTACTGATGCGCGCGGGGATGGTATTATTTTGAGTAGCCTTCCAGATTCTGTGTGAGAAATTATCGTATGTTGAAAACTGCAGATTTCGATTCATTTGTCAGAATGTACCTCTACCAGCATGGAAAGAGGCAGATATAATAGATCATTGGTCAGCTTGTGTTAGCTACCAGATAACCCTATGGGCTATAGGGCACAATTTTTTCCCAACCACGGAGCCAACACTCCAGCGGAACGGAGAAATTTTATTTTTTTTAAACTATAGGGCGCATAGCTATTGGGTTATGGACGGGGCCATCTGACCCCGACGCCTAACAATTAACCTCAGGTGGCGGGACCATTTACCAATGGATGTTACTGGAAAAATTGTTTTTGGCTTGCTATAGAAGGGTTTGAGCCTTTTCCTAAGATCGTCTCTAGATTAACAAAGCAGATACTTGTGGTTGTCCCCCAACTACAATGGCGCTTTCTTACGATATCCTGGCGGAGGATGGCATGAGTAGCAATCACTCTGTACACTATAGACGGCTTTAACATTTCCATGAAAGTTCCCATTTTTATGATGTGTGGGTCTAAACAAACAGCTTGGGGTAAACTGAGTTTTACTGGTTTACTCTAACTTCAAATAAGTGCAGTTGGCGCTATTCAGAATGAAACTACTTCAATGAAAATACCAAGCCCAAAGTTTAGTTAGTAATGAATGGTCTTTTTGTCTACTGTCGTTTGATGTAGATCAATGTTGGAAAATTCTTTATTCAGCGTTATGGCACACCCACGTTCTCCACACTAATTAGTACAGAATCTCCTTCCTGTATCATCTTTGTGAAACCAAAATACATTCGCCCTGGTCATACCATGTGATGTAGGTGTATTTGTTATTCTTGCACATGGAGTTGGGGGCTCAGGTTTTATAAAGTAATTTGTGTAACTACAGCTCGGAATGGAGAGTAGGGACATATGACTCTGCAACTCCTCGTAATTCCTTCCGTATATAATCATGGAGAGGCATAGCCTGTAAAGTCCTATTCCATATACCAGTATAAGCCCTACGAATCTGCTATTGTCGCTGATTTAAAAGCAATTTCGTTAAAAGCCATTGCTTCATGCGTTTTGGAAGGATATGAGCAAGGCGGAGATTTTGTTCACATTGTCGAGTGAACAGGCGCCAACATTCAGCAGAATTAAAGGGCAGATTTCCTCTGAGTCACGGACATGTATCGCTGGGTGGAATAGAAGGAACCTATACTCCGGTGATAGAAAGTCAAAGTTACGAGGTAAGGTTTAGAAAAATACTGCCCAAGGCCTTGGCCGGGGGCAGTCATTTTTCCAAGCCTTACCGAGTAACATTGACTTTCTCTCTCCGGACACTTGGTTTCCCTATTCCTATATACCTTTACATGTGGTTTAATAGCATTATTTTCTAACTCACCATCAGACCCAAAGCCAGACCCAGCCTCATTGAGTAAATTAACACTCTATGTTTTCTCTCCACTGCGCTTTTCATATGAATTTTGTAAGAGACCATCTGATTGGTCTAAATGTCAACCTTGGATAGTATACTGCAACCTTGGATAGTATATGGCAACCTTGAGTAGTATACATAAGTTACTCCACCACCCCCAGAACGTGGTGCAAGCATAGAGTGTTCGGCCATAGGTATATAGGAAAATAAGAATACCAATAAGTCGGAGGCTTAATCTATAACATAGAAAACCAACTCTACAGTGGGATTCACAGGGTGGGATTCACGTACATGTTTGTAACACCCCTCAGCTCAAGGTTACTTGAGTCCCAGGGCGAGTGTTCACTGTGACCATGTCTGAGATCATGTACCTTCCATGTGAATCACATTCGCCATTTTTCATTGAGACTGAAAAAAAGCACTTTACCATGAGGATTTTGTACAAAAGAATTGTCTGAGACCAGGAAAGGTGTACATCTGTCTCGGGTACATTAGTCTTAACGTGTGAATCCCACTTAAGGAGCCATGCACCATTAGATAAAAAACATTTTCATATTTCATTCTGAACTACAGTAGAACCCCACCTAACGGACACCCCACGTAAGCGGACAGCCCCGTTAACGGGCACCTATGCTCGGAACGGTTCCCTCTATAAGATGTTTATTTTAACCTGGCGTAAGCGGACACTTTGCCCTGGAACGGGGGGTGTCCGCTTACACGGGGTTCTACTGTATTTGAAGTTACATGACCATGAAATACTGTTCCGATATACCTTTAACACTGGGTGTGCTCTGCTAAGTGTTCTAAAAATGACAAGACATGTGTGTAGTACTATTTTTCAGCGTAGACCGAGAACGTAATACAAAAAGAACTGGCATACACCTGGTGCTATTTCTCAGAACTAATAGTTACAAATCCCTAGCATACTGGTACATTCTCCTAGACACTTTATCATGTTTCTTTAGTAATGTCTGTACCCATTGCAATATCTTTATAACTGTCTTGAGGCGCTTTGCCGCCCCGACGGGGTTGTGGGGTTAACTATGGACACATTCACCTCATACATCACCCGTCTTCATCACAGCCCACCCCAAAATGTAGGCTTACCTTCTCCAAACATATTTCTACTGTTGTGTCCTATGCAGGATTGGTTAGTTTTTTGTTTATTTAAAGGCATATCCTAGAATTCCCGGTATCGCCATCTCGTGAATCTTAAAAATTACCAATCGTCAGTTATATCTGGTCCGTTGTGATTCATTTTAATGTTTTGTACAGTTTATCCAATGGTAATGTCAGTGAAATATAGAAGCTTAAATTTGTTTGATTTACATAATAAATATATTCAAAAATATGGTTTTCTTCAATTCTTTCAAAAACAAGGATGGTAACCTATAAATTTTGAAATCTTAATATGTAGTACTACACATCTATAGTTTGTGAAAGTTTGAGCAAGATGACATGGGTTTTACTATTTCAAAAACAATTTTCTGGAATTTTTATATATTCTATTATAGAATTATCATAATATTGATCTCTGAATAAAAAAAGTAGCATGGTGACCTCCAATTTCTAAGTTAGATCAGTGTTCTACAACACTTGGAGATCATCATATTCAATTATCAGGAAAATTACATGTGTTTTAATCTTCAAGCCAAATAGCCCGATATACCCTTAACGTCCAAGGGAACCCTCAGGATGTATAGGCAATGTCTCAAGGTCCAGCTTTCCTCGCTGGTTTTATACCACATAGGTGGTAATCGAATCTCTCAGAGTAAATTAGGCGGAACATTCACCACTACACATTCACCAAGATGACAGTTTATTAACTTCCCACGCTATGAGAAGGACTGGCATTGACTTGATATAGCAGTAGGTCTATCATTGTTGGGGATGACGGAAAATGGTGGCTGCAGCGGGTCTCGAGCCCAAAACCATGGTAATACTAGGTCCAGTGCTTTATACCGAGGATACCTACAGGGAAAGTGTTTTTGATTTCCGTTTATCACCAGGTTTTGTTTGTTTGTTTAGGTTGTTCGACGTCCAATTTGTTCAATGAGACTTTTTATCAATGTCTGTCTAGTTTTGTGTGTGAAGATATATGTATTTTCCCTTCAAATTTATTATTTCTATTCAAGTATTTCCAGGTGTTCGTTTTCATCTGATGGCATCTCTTTTGTGATATATATATATATATATATATATATATATTATATATATAATATATACAATAATGTGACATCTGGCAAAGTGATTCTCCCTCCCTATGTTTTTTCACCATACAGACGGACATAGCATAGATAATCATAATATACCTGACAGTTTCTCCCCACATACCAGTTTCCCGGCTCCTTAGATTTCCGGAACCTTCCGCCATGGTTCGGCACTTCTCGGATTGGCTCGCTGGTTTCCGGTGATGTGTGACGCTGATCAACGCGCCCACTGCATGGTTCTGGGCGTAAAATCCCGCTGAACCAGAGAGGCACGCCGGGACCCGCCCCGCTCGTGGGGAGCAGCTCGCTTATCACGACGAGCGGAGCAGTGCGGGAGGTGCAGTGTGAGTGGCGGCAGAGCCTGGAGGGTCTGATGAATGGATTTTACAAATTGGGGTCGGCCCGAGGACTGATCACGTCAAAGCCGGCAAAGATCCCGGCCCGTGCTGCGTACGTTATCAGCTGTGACGGGGACAGAGCGGCGCACCTCCCGCCCAGCCACCCACCGGAGACAGGCCGGCACACCTACCACCCACCCACCCACCCAACCACCCACCAGGGACAGGCTGGTATACCTCCCGCCCACCCACCCACCGGAGACAGGCCGGCAAACCTCCCACCCACCCACCCACAGGGGACAGGCCACACAGCGCCCACCCACCCAGCAGGGACAGAGCAGCATACCTCCAACTCACCCAACCCACCCACAGGGGACAGGCCCCACAGCTCCCTCTCACCCACCGGGGACAGGGCCGCACACCTCCCGCCCACCCACATGGGACAGGGCCGGCATACCTCCCACCCACCCGGGACAGGCCACACACCTCCTACCCACCCACTGGGGACAGGCAGGCACATCTCCCACCCACCCAGCAGGGACAGAGTGGCACACCTCCCACTCACCCAACCCACCCACCCACCCAACCCACTGGGGATATGCCGAACACCCACCCAGCAGGGACAGAACGGCATACCTCCCACCCACCCACCGGGGACAGGCCAGCACACCTCCCGTCCACCTGCCCACCCACCGGGGACAGGCTGGCACTTTTTTTTTTGTGGTAAGAAGTTTATTGACAGAAGGCATCATACACAGGGTACATGATTTTCAGCCTAGCCATCAGTGCAGCAACATAAGATACTCCTCTAAGAGAGCAAACTACAGACATGGTGAGAAACACAGGAAATGCCTGAAGACAGGCTCATTATATTTCAGTAATTTCTTTTCACTCCGGTGTCTGTCCATTTATCAATCTTATATCAATTTTGCGTTGTTTGCGAACTCCAACTGGTGGGGTCATGATTCTTTTTCAGTAGTATTTGTGTCTCTTTAGATCAATATCCATTACATTATAGTTCATAGGTATTTTCTACATATAAGAGAACGTGGGTTAGAGCAGCAAGAGTTATGTGATAGTCAGAATATGGAACAGCACACCAAGGGAGCCTTCCAGCGAGGTGGTCGCTTTTTCTATATTACATAGGATACAAAAATACATACACACGATTCTACAAGACATTAACAGAAAATAAGCTTCTACAAGACATACAAATCACATAAACCACATAAACCATTTATTTACGGGAGGAAAATCGGTGAACACATTTCTCAAAATCATCATATATTCACACTTATCACAGGCTGTGATCTAGTGAAACTCACATGGGACATATAGCATCGAGTAGAGTAGATTTTTTAGAGAAGCTCATCACACAGAATTTTTAGATTTACCCGTTTTATAGCTACCTTGAAAGCATCTCTACTGCCTATATTTTGAGATTCGGAGGGTAGTCTATCCCACAGGAGCATGCCTTGGTATAGGGGTGATTTTTTGTAGAAATCAGTCCTTGGGCGCCTAATAGCAAATTTTACCTTATCATGACTTCTGGTCATTGGTCTAGGGCAGGGTCCTTTCTCGGAAATCAGGTTTTCGGGAACACAACTCCACCAGTGCATATGCGCCAGTAGGTGTTTCGCTCGCCGTTCCTTTAGACTTTCTAAATTTGCCCTTTCCAGGAGTGAGACAACTGGTACTTGGTCAGCTGTTCTCACTCGGAAACAGGTTCTCACCTCCAGCCCACCCACATGGGACAGGGCCGGCACACCACCCACCAACCTACCCATCGGGGACAGGCCGGCACACCTCCCACCCACCCAGCAGGGACAGAGCGGCACACCTCCCACTCACCCAACCCACCCACCCACAGGGGACAGGCCACACAGCTCCCACCCACCCAGCAGGGACAGAGCGGCATACCTCCCACTCCCCCAACCCACCCACAGGTGACAGGCCCGCACACATGGGACAGGGCCGTCCACATGGGACAGGGCCGGCACACCTCCCACTCACCCAACCCACCCACCTGGGACAGGCCAGCACACCCACACATCCACCAGGGACACGGCCAAACCATCTGCGACAGGCTGAGACACCTCCCGCCCAACTGCCGGGGACAGAGCGGCGCACTTCCCGCCCAGCCACCGGGGACCGAGCGGGACACCTCCCACCCACCCACCCACCTGGGGACAGCCCTGCCAACCTCTCACCCAACCGCCAGGGACAGGCCTGTCCCACTATCCCTGCACCTCACCTGAACCTATCGCAAGCCCGTCCACCGAGCGATCCCTCCTTGTCTGCCTTGAAAACCAGCCTCCACTTCAACCCACAGCCCGTTCGAGCCTGCTTTCTCACCCGGGTGAGCAGGGGTGAGTGAAGCATTAGAAATACATGTGGGGTATAGTATACTTGTAAGGGCATCATGCTAGTTAGTTCACCTGTCTGTCCATCCCCCAGTCCATAGGCCAACTCATCCAGTGACCTATTTCCCTCCCAGTGCTATGCGAAGCACCTGATCTAGAGCAGTTTCAGGTATTTTCCATAGCTGTGTGAGAATACATGTAGAATATTGACTGGTTTCAGATAGTCAGTGGTTTCAGAGCAGTCGTTTGCTCCGAGGGCAAGTTGACTCGCAGTAACATCCGAGCGTATGCGAGCTTATTGCGTACGGTCAACTCCGAGGAGCATATAACCGCTTTTATCTGAAACCAGTCTATATTGTATTCATTATCCACCTTTTCTAGACAAATGGTATGTCAATATCAGTTCGGTTTAATTATGCATTATTTTTCCGTACACTTTGTATTAGGTGGATAATAAAGATCTGGCTGAGACGGTCCAGACAATAACCATAGTCATGTGTGATAGATGCTACTTTATCTCACCCCCGGTATGTTTGTCCCATAGGCTTAACATTGGAACTTCTTCTCCATGCCCCTATTAGTATTGCAGTCCGTTCTCCATGGTCTATATCCTGTGTGTCGCCCATTCTTTTAGTGTGTACGGGGATGAGATAAATACAGAAAGCAACTCGTTTTGGTCAAAGTGTTTGTTCTCCAACTCGTTTGCATGCTATGTGATATTCACTCGGATGTCGCCTCCTTCATATCACTATGCATTACTATACCGTGGAGAACGGCGACTTTGACCAAAACTTGTTGGTTTCTTCTTTATTCCCACGTATGAGGCACTATATGGCATATACCGGTGTATACGGCATATAGCCTATGTTCCATGGGGGCTGCCATGACGCCTCCCGAGTAGTTGTTCTTCACTAATGGAGGTGGAAAAGTAGGTGTTCCCCACTACTGGAGATGCAAAAGAAGTGAGTGATAATTGGGAAATGTCACAACTCTTGCCTTGCTCACATATGTAAATAAAGTGTTCCATGTGAAAAACATCATGTCCTGGGTTTTAGCATTATATCTTCCTGCTCTGGTATGAGTGTAGAGTCACCGAAACCAAAGTAAACATTAAAAGACAGGTGAATTTGGTAAGAACAAAGAGCCAGAATACAGGTTCTGTCCCCCGACCACCTAGTGACTGTTTCATGAACTAACAATGGCTCTGTCCCCTATACCACGAACATCTTCCTCTGCATTCAGAATTCCTGTGATTTATGATGTCATGTGGCGCCATCTGGTTGAGCACCACGGGATATCACTGTTACCACGTGACGTGTGAAGAAACGCGTGTGGCGTCATTGTAACCATGGCGACACGGCGGTCGCCATTTGTTAACGGTGTGGTGCATGCCGGGAGTCGGATCAGAACGACCCTGGCCGAGCTTTGCTGCCGGCTGCGGTTACTAACGAGCCCAGGGGCCGGTTTAATAATCTAGGATCGTACAGGAAGACCCTTTTCTGTATGCTATAGAGAACCAAGGACCATATGGGTCAAATTTATTCAACACTTATGGACGACCTAATGGACATCCGTCGGGTCGGTGTCTTATAGGCTTAGAGCTCAGAAACCTATTCAAGTTTAGGGTCAGAGCTTGATCCCATCTCATTTAAATCGCTATCGTGGCTTCGCCTTGTGAAAAACTATGCGATTCAAACTCGATGGGACACGAGCTATGACCGTAAACCTTCATAGGTTTCCTCTATAGTAACTATGGCAAGGTTCTTTACGGTGAATTGGGCAGGATGTCTGGAGGTCATTACAGCACACGACTCATGCCGACATGACGTTTGTCCTCGAGTCTGGAATGAGAGCAGGCAGCCCGTCCACTTTCTACCTACTGCCAAAAGGGAATACTTCCATGGCATGAGTTTGTTTGTGGGTTTGTGGCTTTGATTTAACGTCCAGTTAACCATTGCAGATTCTCACCAGACTTTCTCAAGGTTCTTTTATACCACAAGGGTGGTGATCGAATCTATGAAATGAATTTAGGAAATAACCTCACCCCTACACATTTACCGAGGTGAGAGTTCTTTTACTTCCCACACCACATAGACATCGTATGAGAAGGATTGGCCTTTGATATAGCAGTAAATCTACCACTGCTGGGGGTGAAGGAGAAAAGTGGCTGCAGTGGGACAAAGTCTGACAACCTTGGTATCACAAGTCCAGTGCTCTTTACCACAGCGATAACTCCCCACCCCGGTCGCTTTTGTTATGCTTGCATGCAAGCATATCCGGTCTGCACCACGAGGAGGCGAGGCGACCAAGAGGGTGAACAGATTGATAATTGCTATCCACTCCAGCAGACCCCATGGCATGAGAAGCTCATGCTTCCTGCTCTGGGTAGCTCCTTACCCAACCCTGCTGACCTCTGATGCTAGTGGGGATTAAAGAGAAGACACACAGGGAAGCCTCCCGCCACCACATACAGCTTTGGGTTTTGTTATCCACCTAAAACAAAGTATCCATAGAAAACACATACAGGTATGTTGTATGCTCCGGGCTGCAAAAATCGGCGCATAGGGAAAAATACTGCATATAAAAAAATAGTAACTACCTAAATTAACTAATATCGGTACTTGTCAGGTAAAGGTGGATAATCAGCCTCTTGCCAGGTAAAGTTGGATGATAAATACAATATGGATTGGTTTCAGGTAAAAGCGGTTGTATGCTCATCGGAGTTGACTCTGAAAAATATCCTCGCATGCGCTCGGATATTACTAAGCGTCAACATCGCGGAGCATACGACCGCATGTATCTGGAACCAATCAATATTGTGTATGTCTTTCTTTGTCTGAGAGGTAATACGATATGATGGAATTTGACAGAGATCCCATATTTTGCAAAGGCCTCAGTATACATTTATTAACCAAGGTATACAAAGTACCCTTTGAGAATGTATGGAGACTCAGTAAACAACTACATATTGTTTAAACAGTGTCAGATACCATAACTGTGGTATACGGATTCAAAACTGTGCTATATGGCCTCAAAGACATGGTATACAAGTAAATTGTCCCTTGTGGTTCCAAATAAAAATAGCAGGATAAAGCTTTAGCAGAAAAACTAGAGACTAGTTAATTTGGGCGAGTTTTCGATATATTGGTAGATTGTAACAAATGCATGACACGCGGCTGTCAGAAGGTTGGGGAAACAGATGTCATCGCAGAGCTTTGGCTTCATTCGGACGTCAGCATAAAATATGAATGGAACCCAGGGGCATGTTTGATGATCTAGGATCGTACATGCAAACCCTTTTCTGTACGCCATAGAGACTCAGGGACGATATGGATCAACTTTATCCAACACTTATGGACGACCTTATGGCCGGCAAATACTGTCCTGGCGAACAGACTTAAATATCATCAAAACAATAAAGGGTCTTCATGTACGATCCTAGAATTATTAAACGGGTCCCAGGCTGCTTCCTATGCTTGGTCCAAAGCCTTAGTTATGTGGTGATACTCACTGATTCTGTTATAAAGCCATGCCGAATTCATTCCCATGTTACAGATCAAACCAAATAAGGACTACCATGCCTGATAAACATGACATGATATTTGCTTTTTATTTGTTTTCACATATGCTTAAGAGAAAAAGCATGCCCGTCTATCGACCTAGAAAAAAAGAGGAGCAGGTTTGAATTCCACCATACACGAGAATCTCACTCTCGTGGCCCTTCAGTCTCCATGCCTAGATCTGCTTCACTATGTCTCTATATGCGGGAAGATCTCCAAACAGATTCGACGGAATTCTAACGTTTTATATGTGGTAGGTAACAATGAATGTGCTAATCGCTAGAGGAACAATCCAGAAGATGTCTCCCGTCTTTCATTTAAACCTTTATATATACTATATACCTCCGTAATTAGTTTACCCAACATAGCAAGGAAATGCACCAGAATATGTCAGTGGAGAAAATCCATCATTTACAACTCATACAAAGTCCACAAAGAAAAGATTTACCTCTGCTTGATTCTACAGACAGCTGCACACTTAAAAAGGCGGAGTTTCTTTATCATGCTCTAAAACGTTATGTTCCTTTACTAAAGCTCTTTATACCAATCCTTCCAGAGGTCACCTTTGTACACCGGTCGGTATAGAAAATGAGAAAAGTGTTTCTCCATTCTGACTTCTTTTATAGATTTACAAGGTGGTCCTCCAGGACAGACGGCTGAAGTCTGTAAACCCCCGCAGTGAACAAATCCCTAACTACACGGAGCACCTCAAAGAGAAAATGTGATTCAGTTTAGGAAAACTAGTCACAAACGAATACAAGGTAACATAACAGGATGACAGCATATCGAGGAAAACACATAGGTTTGTTATCTATTCTAATACTGCTAATGGTAATGCTAATACCAACAGGCATGTGGAGATTGATAAGGCCATTTAAGCATTGGCAACTCTAACTCAATGCCCATGGAATATTTAGAAGAAATGGGCAATTATGTCAAAAATGTTAACCAATTAGTGAATGTGAGGGGTGAGATGAATTCGGGAACCTATTCAAGTTTACGATCGAAGCTCGTATCCCATCTCGTTTGAAGCACTACGAAATTCATGCGGTTTCACCTTATGAGTTACTATGCTTTTCGAGCTCGATGGGATCATGCTCTGACCGTAAACATTCATAGGTTTCCTTTATAAAATCCTCTATTGTGTATTGTTATCATTCATATTCTGATCACATCTGATTGTAAAAGGAGTAAATTGACACAATCTAACATCATTATCGACGAAGTCTATTTAATAGAAATTACAACGTAAATATTTTTATGGAACCCTCATGAATGTGGACATATCCCTGATAGACTATATTGATGACTACGTCCAACGTTGATGGCAACAGTGGGTATGGGTGTGGCTTTGAAATTGTATAGACTGTGATTTGTCAAATTATGGATTTCCATAATGGATTAGTACCAGCACATGACTTGTAATCTCATATTTCATGCACACATCTAGGTTTACGTTATCCGCGTGTAAAGTTTTGCCAATATATAATCACAAAAACAAAATTGATTTTGAAACAATTAGGAGACAGTTCAGGTGCTTGAATAGAGATGCTTGATCAGAGATGGATGCTTGAATAATCACAATAGAAAATATATCAATTGGTCTAAAATGAAATAATGTGAATCATCGATGGGATAAAAGAGAGAATCTTCACAATAGAAAATATATCAATCTGTCTAGTATGAAAGTATATGAATAATCGATGAAAAACAGAGAATTTTCACTTAAGAAAATATATCAATCGGTCTAATATGAAGTAATATGAATCATCGATGGGAAAAAAAGGTAATTTTCACAATAGAAAATATATCAATCTGTCTAATATGAAATTATATGAATCATCGATGGGAAAAAATAGATTATCGTCAAAACAGAAAATATACCAATCGGTCCAATATGAAATTATATGAATCATCGATGGAAAAAAAAGACAAAATCTTCAAAATAGAAAATATATCAATCGGTCCAATATGAAATTATATGAATCATCGATGAGAAAAAAGGAGAGAATCTTCAAAACAGAAAATATATCAATCGGTCTAATATGAAATGATATGAATCATCGATGCAAAACAGAGATACTCTTCCCTGGAAGTTTCTGGTCAAAGCCATATAACATGTGTCTGATGTAGTAAAACAGACCACATTTATTAATCTTTTGTGCCCGTCGTGGCTTCTCCTTTCATCTGCCAGCCGCTGGGCGGTGGGGGAACGACGCCACGCCTTGTGACACCACACACAGAAAGAGCACACAACAGGCTTTATTAAAGCTTCACACACTCCCCATCACTCGTTTGACGCTTTTGTGTTCTCCCCCTCCGGAGTAGAAAACTTATCCTGGCCCGTTTTTCATCTCATCACTCCTTATAAAACAAAAGCGGAAGACAAAGCGCTTTGCCAACATACAAGTATTGATCGGGCAAATGCAGTGAGCTAAGGAGGGACGGAAGAGGAAGTGGGTGTTATATCTAGTTGTTGTTTTTTTTTTTTTTTTTTTTTACTCAGCGGGATTTTTGTAGTTGGGGTGGCGGTGAATGGGGCTTAGCACTCTTCACGTCTGGCGGGGTATGTGTATTAATCTCCTTTGACAAATAGAGTTTGTGACGGCCCCGGGGACGGGCGCGGGCCGGCCAGCGGCTCCTCTGATCACTGAGGCCTGAGAATGACGTACGTCCGTGAGTCTACCTGCGACGTGGACGTCAGACTCACGTAATGCCTCAGTCACACTGGCGTAAAAACGGCATTTTTTTCGTGTACGCACGTCTACGTTCTTTTACGCATTTTTAAATCTACAAATACGCCGCAAAACGCGGAGATACGTAAAGGAAAGTCAGAATGCGCCGAAAAACGCCACACTACGTACAGAAGCGTAAATAAGCGTTGATGAACGCCGGGAAGCGTACAGTTTAAACGTTAATGCCCCAGTCACACTGGCGTATATTTTGGCGTTTCTTCTAAGCATGTTTGCTTTTCTTTAACGTTTTTGTACGCTTTTCAACGCTCATCAACACTTATTTATGCCCCAGTCACACTGGCGTAAAAATCGGCGTTTTTCCGTGTACGCACGTCTACGTTCTTCTACGCATTTTGAATCTACAAATGCGTTGTAAAACGCCGCAAAACGTGGAGATACGTAAAAGAAAGTCGGAATGCGCAGGAAAACGCCACAATGCGTACAGATTTGGAACGTATTTGTTTGCGTTTCTTTAACGTTTTAGTACGCTTCTCAACGTTCATCAACGTTCATCAACACTTATCTACGCTTCTGTACGCATTGTGGCGTTTTTCGGCGCATTCCGACTTTCCTTTACGCATCTCCGCGTATTGCGGCGTTTTGCGGCGTATTTTGAGATTCCAAAATGCGTAGAAGAACGTAGACGTGTGTACACGGAAAAACGCCGTTTTTTACGCCAGTGTGACTGGGGCATGACTGGGGCATGATCAAACACGGCATTTTTCCGTGTACGCACGTCTACGCGGAGATACGTCATGCCCAGTCACACTGGCGTAAAAAACGGCGTTTTTCCGTGTACGCACGTCTACGTTCTTCCACGCATTTTGAAATGTACAAATGCGCGGCGATGCGCGGGAAAACGCGGAGATGCGTAAATGAAAGTCAGAATGCGCCGAATAACGCCACACTACGTACAGTAGCGTAAATAAGCGTTGATGAATGTTGGGAAGCGTACTTAAACGTTTAAGCAAAGCAAACAAATATGTTCCAAATCCGTAGCTAATACGTGGTCCCCACCAATTCAAAAACTTTGAAGAAACTCCAAAATTTACGCCAGTGTGACTGGGGCATAACGGCGGGAGCTGCTCTGAGCTTGAATACTGCAGAACTCGACCCGAAACGAACTCGACCCTTTAGAAGAACTCGACCCGAAACGAACTTGACCCGTTTTCAGGAGAACTAAACCTGTTTTGGAGAAATCGATTGGAGAACTCCACCCGTTTCAGATATTTATGAATAAGACATTTTTATTTAGAAGGAAAGATCTGACTAGTTAGGGATAGGGTTAAGGATAGGGTTAAGCTTAGGGATAGGGATAGGGTTAGGGATAGGGATAGGGATAGAGTTAGGGATAGGGTAGGGTTAGGGATAGAGTTGGGGTTAGGGTTAAGCGACTACTATGTATAGTGTTCACTCACAGTTGTAATAATATACTTGAGTTGGTGAGATCTAAAACGGGTCGAGTTCGTTACGGGTCGAATTCTTCTGAGTTTCTCGTGCAGGGGCTCCTGAGCTCACACTACTAGGCACCTTGACCCATGGCTTCCACTAACCTCCCTTGTATCATTATATACCCGAGTGCGAATGTCTCAGTTTTACTGACCAGGAGAACAGATTCCGTTTGTCACTGAGCAACAAAAGGATATTCATACTAATGTAGCGGACCATTGGTCGTTTAGAGTGTGTGATCACTCTCCGCGGTACTACCACCTAACCAGTGGCGGAGACAAAGATAATGCATAATGAAAAGTAGTGCGTACCTAAATAAACTAATTAATATGCATACACCATTTGTCAGGAAAAGGTGGATAATAAACATATTATAGACTGGGTTTATATAAAAGCAGTTGTATGCTCCTCGGAGTTGATACTGTGCAATATCCTTGCATGTGCTCGGATTTTACTACGCGTCAACTCCTCGGAGCATACGATTGCTTGTATCTGAAACCAGTCGACATTGTGTATGTTTCCGACTATTATCATATTAGCGGCTTACTCTCTTTCCCCTCAGATGTAAAACAGAATGCTGACTGAAGAAGAGATGTGGAACGCCTCAAAACATTGCGCCCACTATATCGATATTTTGGGGCAATCCCACACAATCATATCCGTTTTAACGTCAAAAGTAAAAGCATCATTGCATGTGTGATTCTAAGGTCTTCTTGGAATAAGAATACATTTTCCGATTCTTTTCAGATTTATCTTTCCTGCCCCAAATGTTGCACCGGATACATAGATTAAAACAACATTTATTGACAAGGGGAATGTGAATTATAGAATATTAAGTGATTTCCAAAAGATATGTTGACACCTAGTGACATGGAAAGTAATTTATAGAACTATTCATTCCTCCATCTGGATTGGAGAACCATCAACTGTTGAACTATTTCTATTAGAAAGGATACCCTGAAATGAATTGGAAGTGGCAATCGCTTTCTCATCTGCATTAGTCCACGTCCCTTCGCAGCCAATAGTACAATTTACATCTGATAGCCAGGCAAATAATTCATCACAGCACAATGAATTCTAGAAGGAGAAACTTCGAAACCAATACTAGTCATATGTCGGTAGACTAACCCGAATTTCAACACATAAAGGATGATCATAATCATTATTTACTTCACATGAAGGCATTTTCAGTAAAAGAAAATGAAGATCTCTAATTTAAAGTCAGGAAAGAAACAGAACATGAACAGAGACATAGCGGGGACATAAACCGATAAAGTCTACACTTGCAGAAAATTGATGTGGGACTGGCAGGGAAATGAATAATGTCATTATTACAATGAAAAAGAATGGTTAATGGATTCAGAATTTTACGGAAATATAAGAGAGGAAGACCAATGTGAAAATGTGAAGGGTATGATTTCAAACTAGTGTCAGTGGAAAATTGTACTCAAGACAACAGTGTAAATACAGGGAGGTGTTAGACCGCTGCTTTAATGTAAAATGAAATGAAATGATGCAGTCATTAAAAAGCCTTACGAAAGGATTTATTTACAGTACTGCTAGAGCTACTGTATTGCCTGAATACTGAAGTATCAGAATTCAACCAAGTTTACTTATCATAATGGAGTGGGTTGTATTTTTAGTCGGTTGAACAACGTTGTGGTTAGACAATTGGGTAATGGGAAGGAGAAGGGTATGAAAACCAGGCTTTATTGTTGTACAAGATATGTTATGACGAAACACTATATATATAAGCAAAATCAAGCAAAATAAGCAAAAAAGGACTTACATAAACTTTTATTGAAGTATTTCTTGATACCGGATGACTATGATATTTAATCTACCCAAACTTATACTAATGTGTTCAAGAGAAACTGCAAGATATATTGTATCCTTTATCTGACAACAATAAAGAAAATGTTCTGCAAAGAAAAATGATAATAATAACCACAGGAAGTAATATTATATCCAAGACTAGATATAACCACAGATGTCATCCCAATTAAAATCAACTCCTGATGAAGATGAATTGATTTATCGAAACAATGAGTTCGTAAATACCTTTACCTATCGCTCATCTCATCAGCTTGCTGGTACTCATCAATTATCATCAATAAATTGAATTTTAATTGAAACGGAACGGGTCTGGTTTTGTGTGGTTAACATCCTACATACGATCATAATAATAATGATAATGATAATAATAACAATAACAATGATGACAATAATAACAATAATGATAATAATAACAATAATAGTGGCGATGACGATGACAACAACAACAACAACGACTACAGCGATGACGATGATGATAATAATAATGATAATAGAAAATGATAATGATAATAATGATAATAATGATAATCATGATAATCATGATAATCATGATAATCATGATAATAATAATAATAATAATAATAATAATAATAATAATAATAATAATAATAATAATAATAATAATAATAATAATAATAATATAATACCAACAACAACAATAATAAGAATGATGATAGTTGGTGATATAAAGCCGGTAGATTTCTCGGTAGAAGACGCTAGTAGTTAGCGCACAAACACGGCTGTGCTGGTGTGTGAGAGGCGGGGCCGTCTCAGCGTACATGTAACATATTTTCTCAGCGCGGGCCTCACCTCTGACACGCTGGTAATGGGGATTCACTCAGGCGTTAACTGACTCGGAGCTACTCTGAGTAAATCTCCGTCCGCTGCCGCTTTGATCTGCCAGACACCGAGGATAGAGTCGCCCCGTTTGAAGCGAGGATCCCACAAGCAAGCATCTCCGTGAGGTTTTAGAGAGGAAAACCTATGAAAGTTTACAGTTAGAGCTCGTATCCCGTCTAGTTTGAATAGCATACTGAAGCCGCGTGAATTTCGTAGCAATTCAAAAGAGATGGGATCGAGCTCTGACCGTAAACTTGAATATATATGTTTCTGAATTTATCTCACCCCTCATATTGACTAATTAGCAAAAATTTCTGACATAATCCCCCATTGAATATTCTTATTCTAAATACTCAATGAGCATTGAGAACGAGTTCCCAATGTTAAGTCCATGCGAAGAAACACCAGAGGTGAGGTAACAGTCCGCGCACGACCCAATGATTTAAAAAGAATATTGAGTATATATGTGGTATATGACAACAGCAAATGTAAAGTGAGATTCATATAGGTGAGGATAGCATGATGACTGATTTGTCAAACCTAATATAATCAGATTATTAAACTCCGAACGTAAGGGCGGCCATCGCAATGGTACGTAATGTTGACTGGTTTCAGATACAATCAGTCGGATGTTCCGAGGAGTTAACAAGTAGTAATATCCGAGCCCTTGCAAGGATATTGCACAGAGGCAACTCTGAGGAGCATACAACTGCTTTTATCTGAATCCAGTCTTTATTGTATTTTATATCCACCTTTTCCTGACAAGTGGCATACCGATATCAGTTCATTTAAGCCGGGCCCCCACCTACCACGAAGGTCTATGACATACTTCCCGATGGCTACGATTTGAAATGCCCAAACCGTAGTCTATCGGGAGGTCCCCGATAGCTCCAAATCATAGAGATGGTTTGAAATCGGAGAGCTGTGAATCATACTCGCTGACCACAATATCTTCTCTATAGGCTACGATACCCTACGACAGGCTACAAAATTTCCAACATCTTGGAAGTTATTTGGACCTCTAGGATTGGCGTTTTGAATCGCAGCCTATCGTGAGCTGTCATAGAAGAAATTGCAGAAACTGTCCCACCTACCATGATTTTGGCTGACCTCACGATAGAATCGGAATGGTGTCAGAAAGGCCGTCGTAAGGCCAATCGGGACCAGAATCGTGGTAGGTGGGGGCCCGGCCTTAGGTACACTCTGTTTTCTCATACGCACTATTTTTCCGTATGCACCGGCTTTTGCAACACGTAGCATACAGTATATATCCATATGCTCCGGGAATGTAGATCCATGCTGCACATGTGTTGTCAGGGGACACTATGTATTAGGTGGATAATAAAAATGTAGATAAACCTTCTCATCTAATCAGAATGAACTAGAGTGATCTATAGGGCACAGAGTGATTGCTAGTTCCACCATAATCTGCCAGGACATTTTTTGCCTCTGTATTCGGGGGACAAACGCTTTTATCAGTTATTGTAATCCTTTGATAATTCCGAGACGAGGCTAAACCCCTCTTAGGCAAACCAACATCTTCTACATTTCAATCCACTGAAAACTGCACCTGCTACCTTGTGTTTTGTTTGGCGTCGGAGGCAAGATGGCTGCTTCCATAGCACAACTGCTAAGTGCCCCATATCTTTGCCGAGTGTAATAATTTTGCAAGACAGTCTTGCAATTAGCCTATTGAAGCAGGAACAAGGACGGGCTCGTTAATAAAGACTCTCTGGACCCCAGAGAAGATTCTAAAGAATCGTGTGTTCTTTAGAAAAACGTACTCGCGGAGGTCAAATAGGGGCTGGTACTGAGAGTGTCAGGGAGTTCGCATCACCCCTGGTGGGATCTCGACAGTGTTCTCGCATTTGGCAGCTGACGGCTGTTGGATGGCGAACTGTAGAAGTGCCGGTGGCGGAGGGATGGTGTGCTGGGTGGACAACGGAGGAGAGCGGGCAGAGGGTGGCAGGTATTGGATGGCAGGGGTTGCATGGTGGGCAGCAAAGGGGGCAGGCAGCGGATGGCGGTAGATAGCGAGGGTTGGATGGTGGGCAGTGAATGGGGCAGGTATTGGACGGCAGGGGTTGCAAGGTGGGCAGCAAAGGGGGCAGGCAGTGGATGGCGGTGGATAGCGGGGGTTGGATGGTGGGCAGTGAATGGGGCAGGTATACGTAGTGGATGGCTGGGGTCGCATGGTGGGCAGCAAAGGGGGCAGGTAGTGGATGGCGGTAGATAGGGGGGGTTGGATGATGGGCAGTGAATGGGGTAGGTAGTGGATGGCAGGGGTTGCAAGGTGGGCAGCAAATTAGAAAAGCAGTGGATGGCGGTCACAGTATAGATGGTGGTGAATGGCAAGGGGTGAAAGGTGGACAGGCGGATGTCGGGAACCAAACACCAGGAATTGCGTTGCAGGTGGTCATTTCCTGATTGTAGATGGTGGATTGTTGGCAAATGTGACAAGGATGATGAATGGTGACTAATGCTATCAGATGTGGAGACCATTGGATGGTGGGCCGTGGGTAGCAGGAGGCGGGTGGTGGATAAAAGACAAATGGAAGATCTGTTTAGAGGATTTGGATATAAGTAAATTCTTTGAAAAAGAGAAGGCAGATGGCGAATATACGAGAGAAGGAGATTACTATCAGTTGTAGCGCACAGTGGGTGGCAGATGGAAGACAGGAGAAGGCAGGTCGCAAATGGTTGACAGTGGATTGCGGGTATGTTTGTTTGGGTAGTTTAACATTTAATATGATCTATTAGACTTCCTTTGGGTTTGATGATAATCAAATCTATGATATGAATTTAGGTAGAAATCTCACCCCCTATACATTTACCAAGATGTGAGTTCTATTACTTCTCACAACACATAGACATGGTATGAGAAGGATTGGCATTTGATATAGCAGTAAATCTACCACTGCTGAGGGTGGAGGAGAAGAGTGGCTGCAGTGGGACCCAAACCCACAAAGTCCTACAACCTTGGGGTTACAAGTCCAATGCCTTAAACCACTGAGCTAACCACCCTCTGTAAAGCGGGCAGTAGACAGCAGACAGTGGCAGGCGGGTGGCAGGGCTGGGTGGCGCGAATAGCCCGCATAACGACCACGCCGGGGGTGAACATTACAAAACACGTGAAGTGAAGCCGGCGAGGGATCGATTCACGGCGCCTTGTTCTAAATACGTGAGGGCGGCAGCGTGTGAAATCACCCCCGGGGACCGTCGATAGTATCCCTACCCCCAGCCGCACACATCCCCCAACAGCCTACTAGTAACAGGGATTAGAAGCACATGAGGCACGTGGGAAGAGGTGAGGTGAAGTAAGCCTGGAAGAAGCAGAGGGGGAGAGGAAGGTGGTGGGATGAGGTGGGATGAGAGGATGTGGGGGTAGTAGCGTCAAGGTAGGGTAGGGTGGGGTGGGGTGAAGCGCAACAAGGGGTAGAATAGTGAGCGGGGATGAGGTGGGATTAGGTTAGACTTGCTCAAGTATTTGATTATGATTTAAAACATAATCAGAATAAAGTTCATTATAGTATGTATCCTAGTTTTGGCTCCGGATATCACTCGGCTCTGCCTCGTGATATCACTACGCTAAACTCCAGTCGTCGCATACGGGGGCCCAGATTAAAACTCATCCGGTTTTACGATAGTATGTGTGACCCGAAGCATATAAATATTTTATGGCATAACCGTGGCATACAGTCCCACCATGCTTAGTCTATGGAGATTTATATGAGCGGTTAGATAAAAGAAGATGAAGGGGTGAAATGAGGTAAGCGAGGTGACACAATGAGATCCAGGGCTAATTAAGTAAGCAGTGGAGCTGCTGGAGTTATATGAAGGCATTGGAGACTCACACCAATGAATGCAGGTGAGCAGCTGGATGGACCATGGGTTGGAGGTGAGAGGTCATGAAATTATAAGGCTGGCTCAATCAGAGGCTGTAGGGATGGGGATAGGTTAAAGAAAAGAGAATGGAGGGGCCACGAGAGCTGTTGAGACGGGGAAATACAGAATATTGACTGGTTTTAGATACAAGCGGCCGTATGTTCCGTATGTTAGGGATAGGGTTAGGATTAGGTTAGGGTCAAGGTTAGGGAAAGGGATAGGGTTGGGGTTATGAATGGGGTTAAGGGTAGGTTTTTTTTGTGACCAGACGAGCAAATTTAAAGCCAAGATAACATATATGTGCTTACTACTGAATATAGTATATGTGCACAGATGTAATAAGATACTTCAGTTGGGAAGATTTAAAACAGGTCGAGCTCGTTATGGGTCGAATTCTTCTAACGGGTGAAGTTCGTTATGGGTCGAGTTTTTTACGGGTCGTGTTCGTTTCAGGTCGAGTTCTCCAGTTTCCTGTAAAGTTCAATGCACACCTTCCGATTCAGAGTTGACCGATCATTTCCCAAATAGTATAGTTTTTGGTGAATTTGTCGCAGGCAAATTACGTAACCTGTCTTGTTCCCGACTGGATTTATTAACATGTTGATAAATTTTGGCAAGCAATTTAGGAACATCAACTGGCATTCGTCAGTGACAAAATAACATCTCAAGGTGGGGGGGGGGGGAGGGTTCACTAATCGTTGGCTGACCCTTGCCTAGCTGCTCCACATCTACCGACTAGGGCCGATTCTGTTAGGATGCCTCGCCTGAGACAAAGTACTGTTCCTTTGTCGCCGACACTGTTACATCAATGTTCTGAAATCGGTAGATGTGCATTGGACTTAGGGGTGAGGTGAATCGTGGCGGAGTTCACTTGTTCTGTTAAGCCGGATGCCCATCTACCGATTTAGGGTTGAACGATTAGTTCCCAAATCGTATAGGAGTCAGTCACCTTGTCGAAGGCAAATTACGTAACTCCTCGCTCGATCCGCACACTGATAAAATCGGTGTATGGTCCACTAATCGCTGGGGGAGGGCAAAAACCAAAGAAACCGAGTGTTCACTAATCGCTGGGTAGCCTTGCCTAGCTGTCCTACATCTTCCGACTCCGTGAGGATGGCTCGGCTGAGACAAATTACCCTCCGTTTGTCGCCGACAAACGTACATAAATGTTCCGAAATGGGTGGATGGGCATTGGGCTTTAAACCAGACCAGGCGCCCAACGGCGTGTTGAGAACGACGGAGTCTCATAAACAAACGCCCATGGGAGACGCCGCTTTTGGCATGACGTCGTCAGCAGAATCCGGGCTTTGACCAGAAATTCTGTCTTTATAAAGACAGAATAAAGAAATTCTTTGTCAAGGGGGCTGGGGCTGGGTGTGCTGGCGTTCAGGCAGATCACGGACAATGTGGAGTTAAGAAGCAGTTCAATTTTGTAGAGATTTTCTGAAATAAATATCCTTTTTCAATACTAAGTAAATACGGGGGCATAAACAACAGAAAACCCTCTATCCGCTGGAAAAATACTAAGAGGCTATAACCAGTGAAAAAAAAATCATTTGTGTTACGTGATCCAAAGAATTATTCGATTCACAGGAGTCAGATTTCTATTTAGTTAACGCTTCTTCTTTCAACCAGGATTAAAATGGTGATTCTGTGTTTCAAACTAGACGTGACAGACAAAACCCATTGGGAAAGGTTGTTCAGTGAAGGTTTTAGTCGTAAAAGCCGGAGACAGAGGGCTTCAGAGTAACGAAAAATGTTCCAGAAACCTGAGAGCGCCCGACAGACAATACTAATGCCACCGATCATGCAGCGTCAAAATAAATGCTACAACTACTAAGTTCTCTTGTCATTTAGATGTCAATATCATACGGAGGTACAACATGGGCTTGGTCTTGAGGGGTTTAGATTTGTCTCGCACCCTTGTACTTACTGAATACATCAGAACATCTTATTTTGGTTCCTTATTGAACTGGGAATAGTATAGAAACCAGTGGGAATCGGGGCAAGGAATATGTCAGAGAATGGAAAGTGAAATGGCTTTGGCAAGAGAGTAATGACAAAATAGTCATAGAACCAGAGATATCAGTTGGGGTCAGGGATAAACACTCACATAGAGAACGGGAAAATATGTGCCAGTCCAGAACTGCATGGGGCTGGGGGTCTGTAGGGAGGTTCGAATTACTGTTTTATTGCCGTAAATGAGGCTAAATTAATATTATCTTTGCGAGGCACATGAAAAGACAATCGCATGTGCTAGATATGAAAAAGATATTTCCACGAAAAAATGGAAAACTGACATCTCTGTAGAACAGGAACTGGCGATCGATGGTACTAAAATCATGAGCAGCCGCGTGAACAAACAAACCCGCATTAAAGTATTGTCTTGTCTGAAAGGCATCTAGCAGCATATACAACGAAGAAGGTTCTCCGTTCACACTGGTGCGCGTGTCTTGTCTGTTTGGTTTGGTTGGTTTGATTTAACGTCCGGTTAACCATTATGGGTTCTTACTAGACTTCCTCAAGGTTCCTTTACACCACAAGGATGGTGATCGAATCTAGGTGTTGAATTTAGGTAGAAATCTCACCCCAATACATTTATTGAGGAGAGAGTTCTTTTACTTCCCATACTACACAGACATGGTATGAGAAGGATTGACCATTGATATAGCAGTGAATCTCGGGATAATGTCTTGTCTGTGGGGCCTATAGTTGACTTAAGATGGGTCGATCCTGTTTATCTCTGGCCACTTGCATGCCATGTTTGTGTCTGTGAATGGGGCCTAGGACTAAAGACAGGTTGATCCTGTGTATCTCCGGTCGATCACATGTCTCATATACATGTGTGTGTGAATGGGGCCTAGGGCTAAAGACGAGTCGATTCTGTGTCAGTCCCATCGCTTGTGTGTCGTGTCTGTGTGTGTGAACGAGGCCTTTGACTAAAGACGGGTCAATCCTGTTTCCCTCCAGTCGCTGGTATGTCATGTGTGTGTGTGTGAATGGGGCCTATGACTAAAGATGGATCATTCCTGTGTACCTCCAGTTGCTCCCATGTTGTGGTTTCTTTGTGAACTGGCCTAGGACTAAAGGTAGCTCAATCCTGTGTACCTTCAGTCACTCGCATGTTGTGTTTGAACGGGCCCTTGACTAAAAACGGGGTAATCCTGTTTACCTCCTGTTGCTCATGCGCTTTGTGTATGTGTGAACAGGGCCTAGGACTAAAGACGGATCAATCCTGTGTATTTCTTGTCTCTAGCATGTTGTGACTGTGTGTATGAACGGGGCCTTGGACTAAAGACAGGACAATCCTGTTTACCTCCTGGCGCTCATGTGTTTTGTGTATGTGTGAACGGGGCCTAGGACTAAAGATGGATCAATCCTGTGTACTTCCGGTCTCTAGCATGTTGTGTCTGTGTGTGTGAACGGTGCTTATGATTAGAGACAGGTCGATCCTGCATTCCTTCGGTCGCTCGCATGTCTGCGTGTATGAACAGGGCCTAGGACTAAAGACCAGTTGAGCCTGTGTACCTCCAGTCACTTGTGTATTTTGTGTGTGTGTGAACGGGGCCTAGAACTAAAGACCAATTGAGCCTGTGTACCTCCAGTCACTTGTGTGTTTTTTGTGTGTGTGTGAACGGGGCCTAGGACTAAAGATGGCTCGATCCTGTGTACCTCTGATCGCTCATGTGTTGTGTCTGTGTGAACAGGGCTTATGAGAAAAGACGGGTCAATTCAGTGTAACTCTAGTCGCTTGTGTGTCATGTCTGTGTGTGTGAACAGGGCCTAGGACTAAAGATGGGTCGATTCTATGTACCGCCAGTCCCTCACATGTTGTGTCTCTGTGTGTGAACGGGGCCTAGGACTAGGTCGATCTTATGTACCTCCGTTAGCTCGCATGTCTGCATCTGTACAGGTCCTAGGACTAAAGACGGATCGATCCTGTGTACTTCCAATCGCTCGTATGTCTGTGTGTGTGAACAGGGCTTATAACTAGAGATGGATCAGTGCTGTGTATCTCCGGTCGCTCGTATTTTTTGTGTGTGAACGGGGCCTAGGACTAAAGACCAGTCGATCCTGTGTACCTCCGGTCGCTCGTCTTTCATCGCGAATAACGAGATATTCGATCGGCCTCGATGACGGAAGTGCGTGTAGAGAGGGCGATCAAGGCGCGGCGAGCAGCCAGACACGGAGTCTCAGCGTTAATCAGTGATCACAGAGCTCGCCATCCTCTCTCCTCACAAGAGATTCACCTATATTTACCTTCTACCCTCTTAACGTATGGGAAAGATATCTTATTACCTAATATGGAGTCTCCATTCTAAACCTAGGGAGCCTACTAAAGAAGAAACCAACAAGTTTTGGTCATAGTCGTCATTCTCTACGAGTTTGATGCGGAGGGATATGAACGAGGTGGCAGCCGAGTAAATATCACGTAGCATTCAAACTCGTAGAGAATGACGACTATGACCAAAACTTGTTGGTTTCTGTATTTATCTCATCCCTGTACACACTAAAAGAATGGACAACACACATGATATAGACCATGGGGAACGGACTGCAATACTTGTAGGGACATGGAGAACGAGTCCCCAATGTTAAGCCTATGGACATGTATTCCAGGGGTGAGATAAAGTAGTACATGGACAGCCGTATCCTACTCAGTAAATTACGGCCATTTCTGACATGCACTATAGCAACTATTTCATATAAACAATGCACGGCGCTTACGTCGAGTTTCTGATTATTTACAAGATTTTTTTCTAGTGATTACGCGAAAGGTAAGTAGTAAATACATGATTTGTATCTGTATGGCCGTATTCCCCTTATAGTTAACACTAGACAATGCTCCTCACTATCGCTCAGAATTGTACTAAATGTCAGCTCTGTGGAGAATACGGCCAATCAGATCAAAAGCATAGTATTATTGTGTATGAATTCGACAGATTCACCTTTTATGATACTACACTATCAATCAGCGCATGCACTTGTCTTGTGTCCTCTAACGTGGACACAACATTTTCAAGATGCCAAATTCTGTTGGCTCTAAGCCAGTAACATGCAAGCACGCTGCCAGAGGGGGCAGAAACTGTGCGCCGATTCCTTAAAAATAAACATTGATCGCTTTCGTATGTCAATCTCACTCTCGCCAGCTGTGGACAGAAATGTGATCTAAATACACTGAGTCCCGATATGTAAGACTTTTACCTTTATCATCCACCTACTATGGAGTACCCATACTAAAGATATGGAGCTTTCAGATCGCCAGTGAGTAGAATACGGAAAGCCGTAGTCTACTCAGTAGAATACGGAAACATATCCCTAGAATGCAAAGTAGTGGTCGTATTCTCCTTTATTTCCTCAAATTCGCTCGTATATTTCTGCGAGTCAACTACACGGAGAATACGACCAAGAAGATCAAAATCATGGCAATAGTGTGTATATCTACTGTCCGGGCAGTCAGAATAAGAATTTCGGAAGGGCTAGTTTGATATTGGGCCGCTGCTCTCGATCCTTATTAATCAAGTTGCATGATTTATAAGTCTCTTGCTTACATTGCATTCCCCCACTTAATCAAAAAGAAAAGGATGACTCCTTCTATACATGTAAGTCAGTTGGTGTCAGGGAAAAAAGTGGAAACATTCTCATCTGCCTCAGAGAGATCGGAGAAGTTTGGATCATATATTCCTGTCTGCCATGGCATGGAGCTGAGGGTCTGTGAGGAGGTTCAAATCAAAACACTATTTTATTGGCGTAAATGAGGCTAAATCGATACTAGCTTTGTTTAACACAAGGACATTTGTTAGTTTGTTTTGGTAGTTTACTGTCCAATCTGTTCAATTAGACTTACTTTGGGTTTGACCAAATGTATAAGATGAATGTAGGTAGAAATCTCACCCCTACACGTTTACCGAGGTGAGAGTTCTTTTACTTCCCACACCACATAGACATGGTATGAGAAGGATTGGCCTTTGATATAGCTGCAAATCTAAGGAAACGCAATTACACACACTTAATAGGAAAAGATGGATTTCTACGGAAAAAATGGAAAACTAACATCTCAGTCTATATGGCCCTCGGGATACTTGAATCATACACAAGCCTCCTTTACCCGAGTTTTAATCTGCGAATAGAAGGAAACATATATGTTTTGCTGGTCCCCAACGACAAGCTGCGTTTGACTGTTTTATCAAAGACCGACCGGCTACCAGCAAACACGCCCATTAGGATAACAAGGCGGGCCGTCGGGAATTTCCGGCGGCTGGCATCGGGGGCGTTCGGAAAGTTAATAAGCTGTCAGACCCCGATCTAATCCCCGCGGTATTACCAGGCGCGCGCGTGTTTGTTCGCATGCGCAGAGTTTTATATCAAAGGCCCTGAACGAGGATAGACAAGTCGCGCGTCACCTACGAGGCTGATGACCTAAGGACCTTATTACTAAAGCCTTATGATCATCCCTACGATCAGGTTGTATTGACATTTGTTATATCATGAATATCTGATTCCTATATACCTCTGGCCGAACACTCTACGGTTACACCACGCTATGGGAGGTGGAATAACTTACGTTTACTACCCAAGGTTGACGTTTACTACCCAAAGTTGACATTTAGACCAATCAGATTGTCTCTTACATAATTCATATGAAAAGTGCAGTGGGGAGAAAACATAGAGTGTCAAGATACTCAATATGTTTGGATCTGGCTTCACGTTTGACGAAGTCAGATTTCCCTGTGAGGCTTGCGGATAAGAAAAATGGTTCCTACTCACTACGGGAACTACTTTTCTGTCGCCCCAGAATACGGGGAAGAGGAACTATGTGATTAGTCCCTGTAGTCCTAGGGCACCTGAAAACAATGGCCTAGGCTCGTAGGAACATCAATTCCCCTTCAGTACTAGGTAAGTACCTCGGGTAATTATCTATTGGGAGTTCTGAATAAAACTTAAATAATAAGGAAACAGTATGGGGTTGACATAACGAGGTTTTAGTAAGGCTTTTGAATAGTGAGACAATATTTCTGTGTTTTGTACTTATAGTTAAGAAATATTGTGTCTGATTATTGACCTCTTGTTGCCAGTAACCTGAATAGATGGAACTGGACATGCAAATTTAGGAATGATGGAGCTCGCTAAGTTCCTCATGGGTTTCTTGAGAAAGCCTCCGTAAACTGCCCCAGGACTATAGTTTTATCTGTTCCGCTGGGTTGGCTTCAGTGATGGCTTCAGTCTCCGGGATCTGACCACTGTGAAGTTACGTGCACCGTGTGATATTGCCGGAAGCAGACTGCAGAGCCCTGCCACTATGGGTATATCTGAGAATACATCATCTCTCCCCTGCTGGGCAGAACCAATCACAGCCGGCGATCGGCCACGACTCCTGGCGGCGCCGGGGGATGGACATGGGTTATAGTCTATGCAGGCATAAAGGACCTTATTGCATCGTCATGAGGCCTGGACCAAGTGCCAGTTTTCTCGCTACACTATGAAGGTTATCACCTGCCTTACCGATAAACTTTTATTGAATGAGGTGCTGGAGGGATTGTGAAGCAATGTGTTGGAAAGGGCATGGTGGAACGGCAATTATCCTACCCCTAATAAAACAACTGTCATTGATTTAACACAGGCAAACTTTATGTGGCGTGCCATGACGAAAAGCAAAATTTATGTACCTTGAGAAATAAAAGAACTGAACAATCAGCGACCAGGAATTATTCACCTGTGTAAATAGTTCTGGCTGCAGAGCAGAAATTCTGACAACTGTCAAACATGGACAGAATCGAGTTGGACTTTCCTTATATCATAAATGCTCACTGCATTGTTTGGGTGTTTGATCCAGGTCTATTTCTCTTCTTTCCTTTATGCTATGGTCAACATCGATTGAAATTAGATGGTGAAGATAATTTTGATTTATAGTTGATGTGTCTCTTTCTTTTCAAAACAGAATAGTATTGGACACAGATGAGTATATATTGTGATGTAATCGAACAACCTATGGTGTCTACATTCTAGAGATAAAAGAGCTAAGCTCATTATTAAACAAATAAATATATCAGTCTCTGTCGACAAGTAGAACACACATAGAATGCAGAATAAGCTTGCGTGCCTGGGACCAACTTCTGTTAACAGTCTCTCACTTCCAATAAACTTAATATGGTGACAGAAGTTGCCCGTTATCCACATGGGATAATTTTCTCATAATCTATTCATTGTTTCTATTAGCGTCCTAAGCCACTAAATGGTTAACCAAATGAGCACTGGTGACACCAACATGGTACAGAGAGAGAGAGAGCAGTGCGCCCCACCGAGCTGGAACTTCTGATATGAAGCCAGGGCCAGGACGGGGGACCCTGTGGCGCCACGGTGACCCGCCAGCTGAGCCCAGCGTTCCGCCAGCGTTTTAACCCCGAGCAGCTCAACCTGGGTCCCCGTCGCCGCCGCCGAACAACTCATACATCATGCAGTGTTTGACAGGCCGTGTGTTTTGATCAGCTGCCTCCAGATGGCGCCAACCGTGCCCCCGGTCATCCGGGTCTCTATACATTATTCAGCCTGGTATCACAATCCCCCCCCCCCTTGTTTTTTCTATATGTATCTATTTTTCTCTTTGATTCTATTGGGCGCGGGAGGCCTGCTTTTGGTGAGCTGCTCGAAGCTGGAGGATATGAAAGGAAATACAGAACGAGCCGCTGATGTAATGAGCCACGGCGGACATTATACATCAAACTGCTACAGGCGCTACAGCCAAACAATTCCAACATTTCTCCCGCTAGTGTATGTAATGGCCGAGGTGGCGCTGCGATAGGCGCGCAATGTATTCTGGGGAAAAAAGTCGCTAAGAATGAACCGCGGTTCCTGGAAGTACTCAAGTTTTCAATCATCACCAACGTAAAATGTGATTTAACACCCAGGGAATTTACAGTGTAGTAATTATATAGTAACCTATTATGGTGCTACAGGATGGGGCGATTGCTGCAACGGTGGAGTTACAATTGCCATTGTGTTAATGTTTGGCTTTTTTTGTCGAGGGAAACACGCTAGATCGCGCCCTAACTAAGTAACTGAAATGAACTATTGTCATTGATATACATTTCATTTTCCACCCAATACAATGTGTCCTTTAAGAATGCATAGGGAGTGTGTTTGAAAAGATAGTGCGTACATAAATGAACTTATATTGGTACGCCACTTGTCAGGAAAAGATGGATACTAAATACTATATAGACTGGTTTCAGATAAAAGCGGTTGTATGCTCCTCGGAATTGACCCTATGCAATATCTAGGCATACGCTCGGACATTACTGCCCGTTAACTCCTTGGTGCATACGGCTGTTTTTATCTGAAACCAGTAAATATTGTCATTTATCATCTATAATTGATACCGCACACCACCTGTATAATCATAACCACCATTTCTACTACATATAATAATTGGTATCAATTATTTTTCATATATCTTTAATCTGACTGAAGTTTAATTTGTTAAAAGATCTAGCGCCAAAGACCTGTATTACACCTGGAACATCTGGCTTATTTTTCAGAAATGGAAAATTCAATGATAAAAACAATATTGAGTATGTATTTGATGGACAGAAGTTCACGTATCCTTTCTGATATTTACCGCGCGGGAGAATACAATGCTCTTTAGAAGACATGGATGCATCAGCTGCCACGATGTACTATTTGTGTCTGTTTGTATGGAAGAACGATTTGTAATCGAATCCAAACGTATCAAATAAAAAACAAAAAACTATTAACTGTTAAGATGATCTGACGTGAATCTCTAACGTTCTGCTAGTTCTTTGGCAACAGCTTGAAAGTTAAATATCATTATCCGACATGCAAATCTCTGCATCCCAACCCAGTGCCTGCTAACTGAACGTTCCGGCCGTGATTTGATGGCCACAGAAAGCTCATCAATATTTGATCTTTCCTCATCTCCACCTTCAGCCCTATCTCTGGATCTAACATACCAAGTTTCGGAGTGCCTCCGGGTTAAATCAAGTTAAAACTGGGTATTTTGGCCAAACAATATTCCACTCCCATTAAATTCAATTTGGCAGATAATTCACCTCGGATTGGGCGACATAAAAGGGCGCGAGAGAAATCAATGAGAGTCTCAAGAGCGGAGAGAGGGGCCTGCCTCGCAAAAAAGCCCTCCATTATTGCCGTGCATTACATTTGACTTTAATTCTTCACAACTTCTTGAGCATCTCTGCAGAATTGTTCAGGTTCCCTCAAGGATTCCCGGCACCTTTTGGGAAGCCAATGAATCGGAAATGGCGTCACCGAGGCGCGGTGTTTCAACATGCGCCATTCCGGTTCGACAGCGAGGAGGGGCGGAGCCAGGGAGGTAAGGCGGCTGGTGGGGGCCGGGGCGCCGGGGGAGAGCTGGGGAGAAGGGGCGAGTAGAATAAGACCGGAGAAGGGTGCAGCCAACGTGGGGAAGGAAATACTAAGGAGAATCGGGTAATTGATGGCAAGAAGAACAGATACATGCACAATATTGACTGGTTTTGGATGCAATCAGTCGTATGCTCCGAGGAGACGATGCATGGTAATATCCGAGCATATGCAGGGATATTGAGCAGAGGCAACTTCCGAATTCGTCCTGTATATAATATTGTTAACTAAAGGGGTGATTCCACCAGGACGTGCGATATATCCCGCTCATAGCCGATTCGTTGACTCGCTAGGTCGGGATGAATCATGTGCGAATGCCCGGTTGAATTGCGGTAGTGGGATAGCCCCCTTTGAGCAAGAATATGGGCTAAACACATATGGATAAACGCACAAAGATCTTATAAGATTTATACCGATTCATCAAGATGCAGCAAGGTGCTACAAGACACAGCCCGACCTTGTGAGACAAAAAACATTGTGCTGACGGTATCAGCCTTTCAGACTAGAGAAGGGTTCAGCAAACATGGGGAAGGAAATGGGGCCATCCATAAAGTACGAACTGATTGGGGATGATCCAAAATTTCCTTATGTTACTTCTTTTTTCTATTTCGTACCAGACTGGAAAGGGGGAGGAGGGGGTCAAGAATTTAAGAAATTCTCCGTACATACTGCATGGTGGAAGGGAAGGAAAGGAATATAAGAGGGGAGAATGAGAAGGAGGGATACAGTAAAAGAAAGGGAACTATTCCTATTGAAAGTAGGAGGGGGTAATTGAGAAATAAGTGCAAGCTAGGGCGTAGTAGCAGTGAGAGGGTAAGAGGAAGGGGGATGGGAAAAGTTAAGGGTAGAAGGGAAAGGTACTGGTGGATGTGAGAAGTGACACAAGCGAAGAAAATTAGAGGCTTGACGGAAGAGGAAATATAGGGCACATAGCTATTGTATTATGGATGCGGCTATCTTTCCCCCGACACCATATAAAACACCAGGACATCAGCAATGGATTATCTCAAAAACATCTCTGAGGCTTGCCATGGAGGAATATTAGCCTCGTCTCAATATTAATTATCTAAAGATTACAATAAATGATTACAATGGTTGCCCCCCAACTACAGTGGCGCTATCTTACAATTTCCAGGTGGATGATAGCAGAACTACCAATCACTCTGTACCCTACAGAAACGGGTTTAAGAGAGCACGGGAAGGATCTGGGATTCGGAAGGAAGCTATCACAGCGATTGAACGCGAGGAGAAGAGCAAGGGTAAAAGTAAGGAGAACGAGTGATGGAGGGGAAGGCGTGAAGCAGGAAGCAACCTAAGCTGGAGAGGTTTAGAAAAAAAACCTCAGAAAGCGCTCTGTAAAAGTCGGCATCGCGACGCGTCCTCACGCTCCATTAGTCGGCCGTAAGTATTGGGAGCGACAATGCTTTTACCGTTTGCAGGCCGGTCACGTTTTGCTCGGGCGAGCTGCTGCTCGGGCGAGGAGCTGCTCGGGCGAGTTGTTCGGCGGGCGAGCTGCTCAGCATAGCGTCACGCCGACACGATGACCTCCCGTGAGCGACACGACGGACGAGCCGGAGCCGCAAGCCGCCAGCCGTGCGGGAAAATGATCTGAGAAAAGGCGCCGCTTTCACAGCCGCCCGAGACGCCACCACGGCGCCGTAAAGTCTGCAGCACCACAAAGAACACACACTTTACTGTGTGGTATTTTTACTAGTAGTCGTATGAGCAGACAACTGGAAGTACTTTGAAGGTGTTCTTTACTACGCAAGTTGAACATCTTTTGTGATTGCCTATACGGGCCATCTATATAATATGTGTGGAGAATTTCCGAATTTTTCCCCTTCCCGATTTTGTAGGCAGTGGAACGAAGAAGGGGTATACAGTAAAACCCCGCTTCTGGGACACCTCACTTAAGGGGGCACCCTGTCTAAGGGGACAATTTCCCTGTAACGGAAATTCCTATTTAGTTTATTTTAACTCCGCTTAAGGGGTCATCCCGCTTAAGGGGGCAATTTATTCGGAACGGAGGGTGTTCCTTTAAGAGGGGTTTTACTGTATACGCAAAATTTCCAAAGTATTTGACCCTCCACCTCAGTGGGTACATATGGCCCCATTTCGTTTGGATGGCCTCATTGATTAGACCTAAGTTTATTTATCAGCTGAGATAAATCCAGAACTGCACTCAAATCGATGACGATTGCGGCCCATCCAAACTCGTGGAGTATTGTCTATTCATACAGCATATAGCCTATGATCCATGGGCGCCGCCATGACGCCCCCAGAGTAGGTGTTCTTGACTAAAGTAGGTGGAAAAGTAGGTGTTCTTCACTAATGGAGGTGGAAAAGAAGTGAGTGATAATGGGGAAATGTCACAACTCTAGCCTTGCTCACATATGTATATAAAGTGTTCCATGTGGAAAATATCATATCTTGGGTTTAATTATTATGTCATCCTGCTCTGGGATGGGAGTAGAAAGTCAAAGGAACCATGGTAAAACATTGAAAGGCAGTTGAATTTCGTAAGAACAAAGAGCCAGCATACAGGTTTTGTCCCCCGACCACCTAGTGACTTCTTCATGAACTAACAATGGCTCTGTCCCCTATACATTCTTCTTCAGCTCATTCGGATGGGAGCAATCAACGAGCGGCGTGTATACATATTCATCAGCCGTTATGAGCGATCACTACCCCATCATTTGGTGGTCAGCAAAAGAAACGCACAAACAGAATTATTCTAATGAGTAAATTCAAGAAACATTTGTGGGGGGAAATGAAACATCTTTGAGGAGCTATCAAACCGAGATAATGATGCTTCGGTAATTAACAGCTGTCGAGAACAGCATTTGTTGATTTAAAATACGATAAAGCTGCAGCGTGTAGTCATTAGCTGTCAATTAGTCTTGATAAACAGTGAAATTTGCTACAGTCACATCGCTGCATAACCTCTCTGATTTATAGTCCCTACAGTCAACCGTCGTTATGGAGACAGGTCCATATCAGGGATGTTTTTTAATGCCTTAAATGCCCTAGTCACACTGGCGTAAATTTTGGCGTTTTTCTACGTATTTGAATTGGTGGGGACCACGTATTAGCGTACAGATTTGGAATGTATCTGTTTGCTTTGCTTAAACGTTTTAGTACGCTTCTCAACGTTCATCAACGCTTATTTACGCTTCTGTACGTATTGTAGCATTTTTCGGTGCATTCCGACTTTCCTTTACGGATCTCTGCGTTTCGCAGCATTTTGCGGCGTATTTGTAGATTTCAAAATGCGTAAAAGAACGTAGACGTGCATACACGGACAAACGTCGTTTTTTGCGCCAGTGTGACTGGGGCATTACGCCAGTGTGACTGGGCATAAAACTTATCTAATAACTGTAATTACAAACAAAAAAAGTCTAAGACAACCTGCTTTGACATTGTTGATGTGTGAGTTCACTTTTACGTCCATCAACCATTACAAGTCGTTTACAGTCCCTACAGTCGACCGTCGTTATACTGACGGGTCCAGATCAGGGATGTTTTTAATGCCTTTGAAAACCTTATCTGACATCCTGCTTTGACATTTTTGATGTGTGTGTTCGCTTTTATGTCCAGTCAACCATTGCAGGTCCTTTACAGACTTCATCAACGTTTCCCTTTTCACACTGGCGTTAAAGGCATATCGAACAATTTGGCTTCAAAATTAAAACCCATGTCATTTTCCCGAAATTTGAATGTGATGATCTCTAAGTGTTCTAGTACCCATATCGAACTTAAAAAATGGGATCACCAGTCTAGTTTTTAATTTACAGACGCCACTGTGTATTGTAGGATATGCCTTTAAACCATATGGTGGCGATCTTACTTATTAGATGAAGTCAGGTAGAAATCCCACCCTGCAACTTTTCTGAGGCGAGAGTTCCTTTCCTTCCCACACTATATAGTTCTGGTATGGGAAGGAATGACCTTTGATGTGTTTTAATCTTAGTCCATCTAAGTAGGATTCTACCTGTGCACTTGCACAGACTGGTAGCACCACATATACTCGTAAGTGCAACTGTATACTTGTGAAGGGCAGATGGCAACAGAGGTCATTTATGTTTGTGGAAAGTTGCCACTGCATGTCGTATTAACAGCGATGTCAGCAGCCCTTGATGAAAATCCCTGAAGTTATAAGCAGGGACAAACTCCCACCCCCCCCCCCCCCCCCCTTCTCCCACACACCAGACTACAATAAACAAGCTACTGGGAACTCAGAAACGATGAAAACTCTGTACCCTGGTGAGTCGGACTGGTACAACAGTCTGTGTGCTCTTCTAAGCAGAGCTCAATCTTCCATGTCCTATTGATATTAAACCAAAATTGTGCATGGGAGATTGTAGTATAAAGCTGGTTCCTGGCGTTAGCTATGCATTCAAAGTGGTTACAATGGTCTGGTAACAATGCAAGGGTTTAAGGATTTCAGGGATTTTCATCCATGCATTATCTGTGGGGAGCTTGTCAAGGACAGCCCTGAAAATCATGGAAGCAACAACACACAGATATATAGGGAAATCGGGTATATCAGGTTTCTGAAACAATATGGGATTGTCATTCACGGGTTCTATTAAGGCTTTTAAATAGTGAGGACAATATTTCTTTGTTTTATAAAAACCAATACTTACTTTCTATTTCACAATTACTGAGAGCAGTGACAAAATAGTTCTATTCAAACCTAACATTTTTAACGGATTACCCGAACATATCCGTTGTCTTGGATATGGGATAAGGTACATAGAAGTAGATAATGTATATAGCACTAGAAACCTATTAGAAATGTGGTTACTGAGCCCGAAGTGGTGGCCATTCGAGGTCTTTTGATGCAGGCGGGGGGCCATATTTATGGCATCAAAAGACCGAAAATGGGATCCCTTTAGGCTAAGTCACATCGTTTTCTAATTATTACAAGAAATATGCCATTTCTATATACTTATTTTATAAATGCACCTATTGACCTGATACATTCAGTATGGCCACAGTATGCCCGAACATTCACTACGGGCGCAGTGCCCCCCGAACATGATTTATACTACGCCCCTAACAGCGGGTAGTATTTCATAGACGTTCGGCCATAGGTATGTAATAATAATGACGTTCCACTGTAGAATTGGTGATACGGGAAACACCTCGTCCATCTTAACGGGTTTCCACTGTATATTAGTGGCGGGCGACTCACACACGCAGCTCACCGATTGGTCTGAGATCCTGACAGGCGTTGGTCCAGGTTGGTCTTTTAAGTCTTTATATGTGGCGCCCACTAACGAACGTTCAGGTGATTACACGCCACAATCCGACGTCATTACCCCACGTGACGCCTCTTTACTGCCACCTGGCGACAAGAGGCGGTATGACTCTGTCGTAGAAGGTGGGTGAGGGTGGGCAGGTCGAGGTACGTCTACCACTGCACTAGGGATGGTTGTCAAAAACCACGACTTTGCAAATCCAACCTGCCACAAACTAATCACCAAACGCACGAATTGACTGAATGATTGGTTCCTTTCCCCTTCTATATATTGACTACTGCCCTTATTGACTGACGACTGGATGATTAACCCCAGCATCAATATACAGTCAGTGACTCCCATCCAGCAACGTTATCCTTAAATACTTCAACACTACATTATAATGGGATCGAACTTTGATCATAAACTCGAATAGGTTTCTGAATTTATCTCACCCCTCACATTGACTAATTGGCTAACATTTGTGACATAATCCCCAATTAATTCTTTTTTTCTAAATACTCCATGGGTGTTGGGTAAGAGTTCCCAATGATAAATCTATGGGGGTAAATACAAGGCGTGATATATAACGAGTAAACATACAAAGGAACTATTCCTTCGTTTAAATATCAAATCCAATTTAACCTATTGGCAGGTAATATATAACGAGTAAACATACAAAGGAACTATTCCTTCGTTTAAATATCAAATCCAACTTAACTTATTGGCAGATAACCTATTTTAATTCTAAAAGGAAATATATGATATACATTTCAGTCGCACCTTTTCTATCGCCACAGTTCTCACTCTCCAAGCATCGGAGTTCATCACCCGCCGTAGTCATCAAGCGGAGTATCTTTCTATTGCCTCCTTTATTCATCATGTTTGTGGTGAGTACGCTCAGACACATCCACCACCATTTCCCACAAAAGCCAACGAGCAGCAGGCACTTAATGAAAGTAGCCGAGACGATAAAAGGCCCCAGGTCCGCTGATATTATACACTTATCGAGCGGAGCACTGGTTTTTATGTAGGACGTGCTTTTAGTATTAAGACCAAACACAAAGAGTAACAGACTAAGAGCTTAATGGGTATCCATGGGCATTTATCGTCGTCACACGCTGTTACATTGTTGATGGAGCATGTGTTGAGGCTCAACACGCTTCGTGACTGCACGATTAACGTTATGGGACCAGTGTGGATTAACACTGCAAAGACTGTGATATTTTACATAATCTGTAGCCCAAATCCCACCCATCCATTTTCCTACTGTCTATTTATGGGGTAACAAATCACTAATGTCTATTAGAAACATCAGCAGTTTGACTAGCAAAAGGTGTAAAACTGTTGTTTATGTCACTACTTTCTAATATTCAAAAATCGTGGAATGGGGTAGGATAAAATTTAGACGCCATTCGTTTGAGTTTGAGTTTATTTATGTCACTCATTGTGTTGGCTCTAATCAATGCATGCTATAAATAAACTCAAACTCAAACTCATGAAGTCTCTCGATATTATCCTACCCCTAATATATATCTCCGTAGACTTGACATGGTATTACTGTATGCCTCGGTTATACAGTAGAATATTTAAATGCCATGAATGACATGTGAATTATAGAAACATGTGACGTGATAGGATCAAATATAAACGTCACTCAATTTCATACAATTGTTTACATGGCGTTTGTTTTCTTCCACTACAGATATCACTCAGTTCCCCTTCATAATATCATTCTGCAAAGCTAACTCATGCCAGATAAACAATATTAGACATATGGAATTTTGTGACGTTTCTTGATATTATCTGTTGGGGAAGATTCTGCTTTCTATCGATAACCCTGGGGCGATTTTGACATATAGACAAGAGGGTTCGGATTCACTGGTTTCGGCTATTCAGCTTTTATTCTAACTTCCGGCCTGAATTTCTATTCTAAGAATTCGTATTTAAGTGCTAGAAAAGCTTTGTACCAAATTAGATGTTTTGGCCGAGGTGGGAATGTAGCAATACTCCTCGCTAACGCTCGTAGTTTTAGTACGTGTAAAGTATGTGGGGAGTATGGCCAGTCAGATAAAAATCATGGTAATGTTGCGTATATATGCCAAGCTCCTCACGTAAATAGCGTTAATTTTTATTATGAAAATGAAAACATGAATCTCAATGGAAACATAGAAAACTGGCATCCATGATTCTTATCCTGAGTTGCTCACGTACATAGCGAGCTGCTCCGAGACAGGGGATGGCCGACTGGAGCACCCCTCTCATGAGATCTCACATTCTCTAAGTCATATTCTGTACTCTCACTACGCTCTATGGAGAATAACTAGGCTTAGAGCCTTGAGAATCCACTGGCCTGCCTCTCGTGTTAAAGACGCAAATCAATGCAACCAAAGATTCCTATAGTCTCAATGATGCCACCTAGCGGGAATACTGTGTGCCAGTGGATTCTCAAGGCTCTATGCCTAGTAAGATAAGAATTCTCCTCCCATAGAGCGCAGTGAGAACCTTGTACAGATTACGACTTAGAGAGTGTGAGATCTTATGAGAGGGGTTCCCGGAGCTGCTCTCCTCAGCTCAGACACGCAGTCTTCACACGTCCTACTAATCTGCCGCTTCTGCACCACTGACCACTCCACATGTTAACTCCGGCGACGATGTGGCGGCTGGGCCTGTGATCCGTGTGCTCTAAGAACAGCCCAGTCAGACCTCGGCGCGTGCGGGGCGGGAGGTGGAGGGTGTGGGGCTGAGCAGACGACATTTGGGATGGTTATTGTTGGACGGCAGGCAGTGTTTTGTTGGACACCCCCTGTTTATACGGGCGCGTGCTGAGGGGCCGCTCTCTGCTGGTCCTGCCTGGTCTGTGCATGCTCGGGCAGTGATAAGGTCAGCGGATCGGGTGAGAAGCTCACACGGTAAGCGTTGGGCCCCGAGCAGCTCTATGAGCAGCTCGCCAACTATAGCGAGTCGCCGACTTTTCGGCGCGCTGATAATCCCAGTGACGTGGGTTCGTCACATGTATTATTATATACCTGTGGCTGTATGAACTGCGTATACTACCCGCTCCTACCCATGGCGTATTTATACCCGTACACCATACTGTGACGTACGGGGTATGTGATCACGTGACCAGATAACCACCATCTTTAGGTATATGATAATACGAAGACAGGCTGACTGGCTTTGCACGTCAAAATACTTCGTTAAATTATTGATTACATACATCCCGATGCCGCAGGCAGAGGGATGTATGTAATCAATAATTTCCCTGCATATTTTTGACGTACAAAGACAGTAAGCTAGTTTCCGTATACGACTCATACTGGCACGACTATGATTTCTACACCCTGGGTGATGATGAAGCAATCACACTCTGTCCTAGCCCGTTATGGCTATACTGCACCACTGAATCCTGAATTCTTTTAATGAGAATTAGTTAATAAGAAATATAGGAACTAAACATCTTACTTAGAATATATGTATATTATATATAACGATATTACTAATATTATTTATAATGATACATTCAGAAGTTTTTTTAAATCCTTTATTTCTACCGGTCAAGTGCTCAACAAATTGTTTGCTAGTTTGAATGAACGGCCAGTTCTGCGTGTACATTCATGATGGTATACCATAAAACATGTAAAGATATAAGAAGTTGTCGCAACTCTGTTACTAAACAATGCTAGTCACATAGTGACAGAGGGGTGTTGTTGCTCTAACAGGCGTAATTCATATCACCACAGGATTTTCCAGTTAGTAAAATTTCATTCCAATATGTCATTATAGGCTGTAACTCTACCCTACTTTTAATTTCCAGTGTCAAACAGTCTTTGTGACTGTCATTTGACGTGATTTCAGCTGGGAGCACATTCAACACTGCCGGTCGTTTATAATTTGAAGAGTTCCTATATTTAGGTAGTTCAGGTAAATTCAGTTTGAAGATAGGACCAGCGACCATACGAGTGCCTTAAGTGTGTTGGGCATAGAGGTCGTTGTTTGTAATTGCCCTATACATGTAGTCTATTATATGCATATCTCTTTGTGTCTCAAGGTAACCTAGCTAGGCTGTTCTGTGAGGTATAGCGCGAGGCGTTCGTGGATGTAGGTTGTATGTATATACAATGCGGATAGCCTGGTTCTGAAGCTTCTGAAGATGGTATTTATATAGAACGACCTGACCATGCTGTACATGCTACAAAACGAGATGGGGAATTGTTGTTATATACGGAACGAGGCCCCTGTACACATTAAAATAATGGATGATACACTGGACATAGACAATGGAGAACAGACTGCAATACTCCTAGAGCCATGGAGAACGAAGTTCCAAATGTTAAGTCTATGGAGAAAAATACCAGGGGTGAGATGGTAATAACACCTAAATCTCTACCCTCATGTCATACTTGCATACTGATAGCGCTGACATAGGCGCCGTAACGAGTAATGATCCCGCACGGCGCCATGCTGAAGGAGATTCCCATCACGTATATAATAACCCTCCTCCTCCTCCCCACACCCCTCAGACAGCTCCACCATCAAACGTTAATACAATTCTACACCGGCGCCCGCCCGTGGATAATGTACTAGACTGTGAAATGAACATTTTAATCACTCGTCCAATCAATCCCTTCCCCATCTAATGTGGCCAGTGCCTTTAATCTGCTTCGTCAGTCGCTGCCGCCTCGGCCGTAATCAGAACTAGTCCGAGCTACTTCCTTTTTTAAAAACGAAACCTACGCGACGGCCTTCACCTAATCTCTTTCTAATTACCGCGCCCGGAAACATCCACCAAGTTGCCAGGTTGACTCAGAGTGTAATTAGTTTAGAGAAGTCTCCTGCAGCTTTGAAATGCAAGCCTTGTGTGAATCAAGCATCATCCGATGGATCTACATTTTCATTTCCGAGTTCGTGGATGTAGGCGGTGGATATGTGTAGACCACATAGCTAATGTGCTATGGAAGCGGCCATCCCCCGATGCTATCCAAAACACCAGTAGCGGGACCAATTATCAATGCATTTTATCAAAAACATTTTGGGCTGCTTGCATAGAGGAATTTCAGCTGATATCAGTGGTTGCCCCCCGACTATAGTGCACTATATTACAATTTCCTGGCGGATGATGGAGGAACTAGCAATCACTCTGTGTCCATTGATATAGTCGGGACTGCTGATGGCTTATCACAAGCATCTGGGAAGTGTGGCAGAGGACTTTGTTGTTGTAAACATCTGAACAAACCTTTTGATATCTTACAGGTCCACTACTGGGGGCCCGTTGGTGTTTTTTTGGTTGTCTTTTTTTATTCAATATCAAGGCAACATTCACCCCATAAGGGCGTTTTACATGCTGTCATGGGTGAAAAACAACGAGAAAACGAGACAACAGCAAAGGGCCATGACGATTTACGTGAGTCACAAATTTGACAACACAGACGTTACAGGACAGTACTGCTAGAATAGGATATCCGGCCAAGGACTATCACGAGAAATGATTAATATAGGCTCGTACATGAAGACCCTTTTCTGTACGCCAAGGAGACCCAGGGACGGTGTGGGTCAACTTTATTCAACACTTATGGGCGACCTTATGGACGGTTAAGATTGTCTTAGCAAACAAACTTAAATATTACTAAACGACAACCCCTGTACGAGGTACTTCATTTACAATCCTAGATTATTGAACGGGCCTCTGGTAGAGATGATTCCTATAGCGTGGGTTCAGAAGATGGTAGGAGAGGAGATGTGGGCTGAAGTTTCAGTAATAAGACAAGGATTGAAGACAAACGCCAGACGCAGACCACGCATGCGCCATAACCTTTGTCAGAACTCTCTGACATTTCCCCACAATGTAAATTTTTCACTGATAAATAAGAACAGGGATGCCAGCTATGATGGAGAAAGAAGATTCTGAAATGTGTTTAATTGTAAGTTTTCGCGTTACTCACATATTACAGTGGGGAATAAGGGGATTAACGGAAAGCTCAAGGTTTTGTATGGGTCAATGGGGAGGTTCAGTGGGGGCCCATGGGCTGTGGCTGAATCGGGCAATATGGCAGTGGGTATATCAATGTTACACAAGGAAAGATAATTTTTCAATCTGAAAATGGAAACATGAATTTCAATGGAAACATTGAAAACAGGCATCCTTCCTTTTGATAAACAGCCGTACAGTCCCCCTTGTCATAAACATATTTTGTGATCCTAGGACTAGACTCCCTAAACACCATATAGTAAAGTGTTATAAACCTTTCTTCCAAACGTCTGTAGTCATTGTGATGGTGTTGGTTTACCATACTCTACTTTACGTTTGAAATACTGGGTATATATTCTATTCTTAAATATACACAGAATATTTCCGAGATGTTCACGCCTGAATCTAGAAATTCTAATCCTTTTTGACAGGAGTCAATTTTTCAAATATCATTTTTTCCCCTGGCAAAATCCTGAATTCCAGGACAATTCACTGACCTTGAAAATCTAAACCTTTCCCTGATTTCCCCCTGACATGGGACACCCCTTATTGTGTGTTCTGATGATTCAAGAATGCTATTTCCAACTTTCAAAAGACATTGTATTTATGTACTATTAAACATTTCCATCTATTGATAAATAACAAGGTCGTGAATGATTTACCAGGACAGGTGCCATATCTTATCAACATGTCCCCATAAGTGAGTAAACAAAAGAAAGGTTCAGAACCTTAGAATGCAGACGCAACAAAGGAGATGCTTTGGTAAATCTCTTTTGTTCTTGCATGTAATGATAATAAATGTGCAAATAAAATCTTCGTTTCCTCATTTCTCAACAAGGAACCTCTTGGACTAATGTATAGATGACTGAGGCAGACTCCTTGCCTTTGTCATCAACATCCTTCCTAATTAGCTAAACGGTGTTTATGATTATCGCATGCAGGAATACATCTTCCACATCCGCCGCAGGGAATCTTTACAAAACCCTCCAATAGCTGGGGCTGTTAATATTGCCGGGCGTTGAGTGAGGTGTGCTCTTCCCGGAGTCCATGGCCATTAGCGGAGTGGGGCGTCCTGATGGTTAAGTGGGATTCACACGGTTAGACAAATCCTGTCGAGATTCGGTACTGGAACACGATACCCTCGTCTGAAAGATAGCTTTCCATTTTGCTGAGACAATCTTTTTTTTCTTGAAATTGCCGGGGACAATAACCCAACGAGGAACAGAATCTTATGAGATCTTGACTTTAAACAGGTTTGAAATTTAGAGGGGCATTTTGGTAAGACAAATGTACTTCACACATTCTCCCCCAGTCTATGAGTCTCACTGGTCCCAAATTACAGCTATTCACACGGGGAAGTGCCCTGAGTCGGCGACTGTGTACCCTGTATACCCTGTGTAGGGGTGTAGGGGTGAGACTATGTACCTCAGAGGGTGTTTGTCTGAGACAAATCCTGCTGAGATTCTGTACTTGAGCACACTCTCCTCGTCTGAGTTGTATGGTTCCATTTCCCTCAGACAAGTATTTTCCCCTACAATTATCGGCGAAAATTACTACTGACAAGGTACAGAATCCCATGAGATTTTGATTTTAAACATGTTTAAAATTTAGAGGGTCACTTCAGTGAGACAAATGGACCTGCTGTGGAGTCGCCAACTAAGTATCTACCTTAGCCAATAAGAGGTCAGCAAGCATGATTACATGTTCGTGACACACCTCACCTCAAGTGTACTTGAGTCCCAGAGTGAGTGTTCACTGTGACAATGTCTGAGATTATGTACCAGGTATATCCTTTCATGCGAATCAAATTCACCTTTTCCTTGAGACTGGTTAAGGCACCTTTCCATGGGATCATTGTACCAAAGGAGAATCGTCTGATACTAGGTGTGAAGTACACCAGTCTCAGGTACAATAGTCTCTACGTGTGAATCCTACTTAAACGCGCCGCTGATGGTTATGTTCTATGGGGAGGGCGCTCAATAGGTAAGCGCGCCGCCCAACACTTTGGAGCCCGTGTAAATAACGCGTAACGGCGCCGATAAAGTCACCAGTGGGGCGGGCCGACTGCAGCGCCGCCCCGGTGATTATAGAGATTTACCCGTGGCGCCCATTACTGCACTGATTAACAGCATCGCCGAGTAGAGGGCTGCTTTATGTCTCCTCAACCTAGACCCCGCCCTAATTTGTTAGATGTGTGTGGAGTACACCGCCGGCCGCTTTGTTTAGTCACACCTTTCCTGGGACCTGTTTCTCTAGTTTCGTGACATGTCTGTGACAGCATACAGACATTGGGGTTGTCTAGTTTCGTGACAACACAAGTAGCTGCCCTTAGGTAAAGACAGACCCCAAATATAAGAATTAGACAAATCTACACATCATGGACATGTTTCACTAGTTTCGTGACAAAAGTGTTAGACAGACATGAAAAGCGGCACCAACAGTGCAAGCAAGAATGGACAAAACGAAGTCTAATGTCTAGTTCTTATGAAACCGGACACACCATCCAGAGCCCATCTAGATATGTCACGAAACTAGTGAAACAGGTCCAGGAGAGAATATAGGGAACAGTGTAATTGCTAGTTCTTCCATCATCCGCCTAGATTTTAGTCCCAAGAGATCTTTCCCTCCTTCCCAAGTGCAGCCATCTTTGACTTTCCTTTAGCTGGTCCCAAAAAACGCATATGGTATTTTGGTACCAGCTGCAGGGCGGATGTTGTGTAATCCATCACACTTCCTTTTTCATTTGAAACTGGTGAGGGAGCAGCTCTTATCTTATGAGCAACTGCCACTAAGAGTGATTCACGAGGATGGAGATAAAAGGCATGCTCCCTTCACCTTTTACGAGGGAGCAACAGTTGAAATGAAAATGGCTGAAGTGATTTGAAGTGGCCTCACATAGGAGTGAAATAACTGGGAATTCTACCTTCATGTTGGAATAACAACACTTATGAGCAAAGGATTTATTAATATTTACAGGTCACTTGACATGGGAACCAACAATTGACTTGCAAATACTACGTTGGAGGTAGGTTTGGGTGAATTTCGGAAGTCCCGTGTTTCTACATAGGACAACCCTTCACCCCTCAATTGAGATGAGGGGTTGAATATTTTACCTGAGGGAAGTGATACTTTCTTCTAAAGGCTATGTGAGAAGCCACTGCTGAAGCCACTCGAGAAGCCACACCAAAAGACACTTGGAAAAGGCGCGCTGGTCCCCTGTGCGTGTGTTATGACAGGAAGGCGCACGCCCGCTACCAGCTCCGGTGATCCCTGGTCGTACTGGTTACCATGGCGACGTGAGGTCGGCGTCTGGTGAGCGTCTGGTGGGCGTCTGTCTTTAGCCGGGCTGTGGCGGGAAAGTGGCTGTGTTGCTGACTCGGATTGCAGCGTAATGGCCAGTTTACACGGTGCGTTTTGAGGTACGCACCGTTTCGCCATATAAAGTACGTCTGAGACTGGGCGTACCTGTGAGAGCGTAACGCAGCGAAACGCACAGTGTGAACTGCACCATTCCCACAGCTCTGAGACTGGGGGTACTGCGTATGCCCAGTCTGAGACTGGATTTGCCTGGTACGCCCAGTCGCAAGCATTCTTTTGAATATCAAACATGTTTGATATTAGTCTCAGATTGGGTGTACCTCCAGTCGCAACCTTTCCAGTCACACAGGGGCTGGTTCACACACATATTTGCGTGAACCTTGTGACTCTGCGTACCTCGCGTGTCAAGGGCGGTACCTCCTACTATCCTACCCCTAATAAAAAAAACCATAAGCTTAACATTGGGTCACTGTATTCGGTCTGGAGTTCAGAAAAATGAAAAATATAGCTCTAGTGGGATACACTTGACAAATGACGTCATTTGTTAATGTAGAAGTAATTTAGACGGGCGGGGTAGGATAAATTCTAAACCAAACTCGAGTTAGTCATGTTGTTGTTCATCGCACTCCAGCAAGATCGCGTATCACTGCTCTCGGCTTTGCCTCGCGTAGTAATACGCGATCTTGCCATCGTGCAATAAACAACAAGTACCCGCTCGCAAGCCCCCCTCCAATCGCACAGTTGGGTGAAGTGGAGGTATAGGATCGACCCCCCCCCCCCCCCCCAGTTCATATAATGCGCTGGATCGTGGCCTACCCCCCCCCCCCCCCCCGCTTGTGACTGGAGCGCTTGCATTTCTAGGTACATCGGTACATCCAGTCTCAGACTGGGCATAACAAATATCAAACATGTTTGATATTTAAAAACGCTTGCGATCCGGGGTACATGAGGTATGCCCAGTCTCAGACTAGCGTGAAACTTGCAGTTTACACTGTACGATTTGCCGCGGCGCGATCCAGTCTGAGGCGTATCAATGTACCTAGAATCGCACAGTGGAGACCTGGCTTTATGCCAGGCTCTCTTCCCGCTTAGGGACCCCCATACAGACGGGTCTGGCCTGCTTTACAGACATGTCGTTCGGGAGTTTGGTATTGTCACTAACAAGGTTTGTTATTTTTCACTAACAAGGTGGTGTTCCCACAATGCCAAGGGGACCGCCCTCTATGGAGGTCTCACAGATATAACTTGCATCAGTCGCTCGGGTGCTCCAAGGTGACTACGTATACTAGCTTTTACTTGTCGCCGCCCGAGGTCTGGATGTCAATAACCAAGTTCTAACTGCATTACGGAGTGTCACCGACTCTGTCTGACATGAATGATTCACTGACAGATCTAATTCAAAATAATTCAATAACATTGTTTCAAATGTCATAAAAGTAAATTATTTATCATAGAATACATCAACATGGTTTCTCCGTTACAGGCAAGTCAGCATGTAACTAATAAAACAAAGACAGGCGGGGCTTGAACTCCGGACCTTCAGACTAAGAGATCAACTTTTGCGCGACTGACAAGTATTATTTCCATGACACAGGTACTGCTGTTGATCAGCGGCACGCCCACTTCCGTCTTCATTCTAGTCGCCATTTTTCATCCCATACACATCGTCTTATTTTTCCCACCCACCATCACCCTTTTTTCTTATTTTTACTACTTCGTAGGGGTATTTATCTTATTTATCTTATAAATATTTAACCTCTTAATAATCTATACTACAATGTTATTCACCAAATACACATCAAATCATAATCATGTGTATTCTTAATAAAATCTACTCAACAAAATAAAATTTTATTTACCCAAGCAGCCTCTTACTATATCTTCTTATTTCGCGGATGCGCAGCAGTGATATGATTACCTACCATATCTAAAAAACTATGATTCTGGTAGTATCCGCTTGGAGTCTCTCCCGCACATAGAGACAGAGTGAACTAGACTAGGCTTGGAGACTGAAGACCCACGAGAGTGAGAATCTCGTGTAGTAATAGACTCAAACCTTCTATTCTTTTTTACATTTCTCTACTCAAATATACTTCTATCCTTAGGATTTCTTTGTCCAATACTAAAAACATAATTTATAACTAGTTCTCTGATCTCCTTTCCTTGAGAGAAAGCAATGAGATCTCACCCTTTCGCTGGTGTCAATCCAAAGAGTTCTGATTGCCGATGATCAGCTCAAGCACATGTGTCATACGAAATGATAATCACGAGTTTACGATGGTTTCCCGTTTACCCGCTAGTAGCTAAATACGAACCGACGAAGTCGCTAGTACAATATATGTAGCCATGTATTATCTAAAGTGAATGTAAGTGGCAAATTGCACGGAGTTAGACTTGTTAAAAGATGGCGGCCAAGAAAATCAGCCACGGCTGATGGCCAGCCAGTTTATTGGCAAATATGTAAACGTCACTGAAAAAAATGTAAGAACTACGAATTCAAGCCAATAAAAATGATGAAAAAAAAGCAATGAGACCAGGCAGAGTTTCAGAGGCTTCTCTCAAGGAGGGTGGTTGTGGCCCACTAGATTTTAGGTCAACAATAGACTGTAGAACCGTCCCAAGGCGCTATAAATATCATGTAAAGAGGTCAGGGTGAAGGTCGTGGTTTGCTCCGAATGCAGTCATTGGCTATTGGGTCTATTCTATTCCTTATATGGCAGTTAATGCAGGGGGACAAATCCATGCAGCGAGGGTAAGGAGATCAGAAAACTACAGCGGTAAATACTATTTTCGGCATGGCTAGATATGACAAATTGTTGGGTTTAGAACTACAAAAAAAGAATAGCAGGTTCAAGAATCTCTCTACATGAGATTCCCACTCCCGCGTCTCTTCGGTCTCCAAGCCTTGTATCGGTTTCGTTCACTCTGTTCGGGAGAAACTCCAACCAGAATCATATTCCTTTTTTTATATAAGGTAGGTAATTAAAGCGGCGGGAGACGGCTTTCATATTATTCGCGTCGCTGGACTAGTTATTCCATCTTGAAATTCAAAAATATATATTACATCTTACCTATCTTACTTATAACTCAAAACCCAATGCCAAAACAAAAGTAGGGAAAATACCTAATCTCCTCGTGATGTTAGTTTTGGATTGCTCTGTTCTTAACTTAGTAAGCACATTACATATCAACAAACTAGATTGACGATCTCTGTGAATCTCAAATGCGGTGAATGTCATTTGTCCACTAATTGTATGCCTATATTGTTGTTACTATTTTTTCCATTATCAAATTGTATTGTTACCTATCATCCATGTATACGTATTATCATCATTCATATAAATGAAAATACAAAAAGAAAGAAGCAGTAACTTAAATGAATAGACCTAAGGATAATAGATGTTCACAGGATTCGGAATTCATAGTCTTTCACCGACTGTATTACCATCTGTTACCAACGTTCAATGAAATGCTTTACCAACAACAAAAAGATTTGTTGCATCTTTTAGGTCAGATAAAATGAATACGATATAAACAACTAATCAAGATCCATTTAACAAAGGAAATCATACGATTTTAACAATTCAATATATTGAATAATTTACCAATATCATACAACAACCGGGAAAAAGTCAGTTTGAGTATGCAGTCGTCTCTTCTGGACAAACACCCTGCCTCGAAACTCCCCTCAGCTCCAGCCCCTACACCGGGAGTGGGACGGGGTCGTATTTCGTGGGGCAGTCGATAATTTCACTGGAGCATCGACTGTGTAAGAGGAAATGCGTGTTGCATATAATACGCGCTGACAGTGGCGGCCTCTGGTGACGTCGTTGTTAATGGCGCTGACGGGCGTCGTGTCAAATGGCGGCCATTTTGCTCAGCGTTTGGCTTCACACGATGAAGTCTCTGTACCGGGCCCCAATCCAGCACCCAGCACACCCACAGCAACCCTACACTCAACCCGTGTCGGGTTACTAGTCACCCGCCCCTAAAAGGTGGCGTGAGATCGTGCAGCTCCCGCTGGGCATAGACTATGCGAATACCAGTGGTTGGATCAGTCACTTAGCACCAGCTTGGAGCCATATTGTAGTATGCATTTGTCTAAATTTTCTTTTCATTGTAGCAAAAAGTAAGCATCCAGACAGATGTTTATGTTGGGATTTTTTCCACATAAAATAGATGCTCGTATTTAGGATTCTCACCTAGGTGAGAATGGATGCTTTAAACTCTCTGTTTGCGAGTATGGGAATGTTGTTCTTGATGTTCATAAATATACTATGCTTTCTGATATATTGTGAAGGAAACTCACGAGTTAAAAATATCTTGGTCCATACTCCACCGAGTTTGACCAAATAGTAATTATGTAGCAATGAAACAAGTGGAGTGCGACCAGGTTATTTTCATCTATTGGGTTTCTGATTTTATCTCACCCTGTATACTTGATCAGGGACAATATTGATTAATAAAATAACTCACCCAATTAGCCAATGAGTATTGGGTATACAACTTTCATGCCCATCGCGTATGAGTTCCTAATGTTAAGCCTATGGAGAAAAATGCGGTTGGCTGTTTGGCTTGATTTAACGTCCAGTTAACCATTACAGGTTTTTACTAGACTTTCCCAAGGTTCCACATGGGTGGTGATCGAATCTATGTGATGAATTCAGGTAGAATCTCACCCCTACACATTTACTGAGGTGAGAGTTCTTTTACTTCCAACACCACATAAACATGGTATAAGAAGGCTACGGGGCTGATATGATATGCCATTCTTCATGCTATTGATGCACTCTTATCGTACCACGTAATAAATTCAGTGACATCAGTTAAGCGTCAAAATTGTCATTACGTTGAAGCTCAATATTCGCTGTGGAGTTCGGAGATACTGATTTAGATTTCCCAACCGTTTATTATTAAATCCGTTATCATAAAAAGGCACTGCGTTTATCTGCACGCCACCTGCAGGAATCCAGCATTAATGATTCTAGCCGGTGATAAATCCCCAATTCGCAATCTCCATAATGATTAAGAAGCAGATATCAAACCAAGATTGAATCCTTTAAAAACACACTTTTTTCTGTGACTGGGCAGGCTCGTGGTCCAAAGACATGTTCCTAAATAAATCTCTGTGTCATTTAAAAAATACAGAGAAATTGAAGCCCGCACAGCTGCCGGGTGGCTCAGAGACGGAGAATCTCCGGTGCCTTGTTAACTTCCTTAACCCTTTAAGGGCGAATGATGCCTTGAGGCATCATCCAGCCTAGGGCAAATGATGCCTTGAGGCATCATCCAGCCTAGGGCGAATGATGCCTTGAGGCATCATCCAGTCTAGGGCGAATGATGCCTTGAGGCATCATCCAGTCTAGGGCGAATGATGCCTTGAGACATCATTTCTCAAAAATCTACAAAATCGTTTTTAAAAAAATGGAGGAACATTAATGGAATTTTCTCAGAATATATGTATAGTACGATTATTAGTATTTCTTTTCAAAAGAAATAAAATATTTAAGATTATATATCATATCACTTGATTAAACAATTGAATTGTGGGTTTTTACGACTGTGTGCCCGTCCCCTAGCAGTATAAAGTGCCACAAGCACTCGTCCTCCAGGCAGTAGCTTGGTCACAGACACCCGTCCTTAAAGGGTTAAGGCGGACTGGCGCCCTGCCACTGAGTGCGAGTAGTAGACACAAAGACTACTTTGAAGCAGGTGCTCCCCGAGCAAGTTTACCCGAGATCAGTAACGAAAAGGGAACAAGGAAAGGTCCTGATGGAACTGCGCGGCTTTCAGCCCCCGGCTGGTGGACGATAGGGAGTGTGGGCGGGGGTGGGTGGGTATCGTTAACTTTCAACAGTGGGGATAGGCGTGAGGGTGGGGACGATGGTGGTGGATGGACCGTACTTCTGGACAGGTGGCACTTGTTGGCGCCAGTCAGTTCCCAACACAGGCTTTATATCTTTTTTCTTGCCTTAGCTGCTTTCAATTGCAAGCTTTTAGTTGGTCCATCCACACGCTCCTTTTGTAGATTCTCTCTCACCCTAGTATTAGTTCCTAGAATAATTAGCTTTAACAATATATCTTTTTTCAATGAAAAGGTTCTTTTATTTATTCTAGAAATCTGTTTAGAATGACCAAATTACATGTGGCTATCCCGCGTTGCTACATGTATATTATCCAACGTTGTACTGCTGCTGCTATTTTGATATTATTTTCTTGGACTATGTATGGTTACATATATTATTAGAAATTGCTTCTGATATAAGCTGTTAATTAAATTAAGTGGAATTTCCTTTATATCAGAAAATGGTTTTAGTGGCAGGTTTAATTATAAATAGGATTTATGAAAATGTATTACTGATATTTGGTTTGACGTCCCCTCGAATAAAAGGTCAGGGGGGACTCTTTCTGTGTGGAACTAGTACGCCCATATTCACCGACAATAGGACTCATAAAAACACAAATTACTGCCTTCCGCTTCTCCCATTTTATTTGACAACTCAAGGTAGTTTGATTTTAATTCAGAAAAGCTACTTAATTATTCTTAATCCACCTGCCACCTGCATGCAATTCATACTTATTAATTTCGTGTGCATGGTTCACTTATTTGTGATGAGTGATGTGTTTGCATGATACATTCTATCAATTGCGTCGTGTAATAATTCAAATCGGGCATTATTATGTCTCCAAGTGAATATGGCAGTTATTTCAAGGCAACTCATCTACAATCACGAGTCCCCTACATTCCCAACGTGTACTTTGTATACCATGAGTAATAAATAGCGGGAATGTATCAAATAGACGAGGAGACTAGTAGCATTATTGGACAACACAAAGGGACTCCTTTCCTTTATCCTACCCCTAATAAAAAAAACTCCATAGGATTAACATTAGCGGACTGTATTTGGTCTACGATGCAGGAAAATGAAATTTATCGCTCTAGTGGGATACAGTTGTCAAATGATTATCACTGATTATCGGTGAGTTTTATGTTATTTCTTATTTATTGTTATGGGGTAGGATAAATTCTAAACCAAACTCGAGTTAGTTGTGTTGTTTATTGCACGGCGGCAATGTCGCGTTTACTGCGCGAGGCGAAGCCGCGCGCAGTAAACGCGACATTGCCGCCGTGCAATAAACAACAACACGACTAACTCTCGTTTGGTTTCTCCTAACTATACCTTAGCTTTGAGGTCGTATACCATGGATTCGAATCTGTATACCATGTTTATAGTATCTGACAAGGGGTAGTGGTTCACATACATTCTCACTAGGTACTTTATATACCATGAGTAATAAATAGCGGGAATGTATCAAATAGACGATGGGGCTGTAGTAGCGTTATTGGACAGCCCCTGTGGGGGTATGAGACGGTATGACAGCTGATGTCCGGCGGCGGGCAGTGGGCGCCCCACCCCCCGTCACGTCCACATCACGAGGTCCCGGCTTAACCCACTTAGCCGACCACAATACGGGTCAAGTGATCTAGTTAGACCGGGCTAGCCTCCTCGTTACTGTCTCCCATCTCCCTCGCACACCTACACACCCACAGGCCGACCCACCACGGTGAACGGCGAAGCAGCAATCGGTACCCCACACCTGCCCAACCAGGGAGCTGTTGAATAAACAACGAACGACAAAAAAGTATCTTAGAATTTTCTTTGGCACCATAGTGTTGCATAAAACAATGTGTTGTAAGCATAAGATGTGTTGGTGATAAAAGTAATCTAAAGCTTTTACAAGGTGTTGTGTACAAATACGTTCATTTAGAAAATATTTTCTGTCTTGTCATACAGAACTGAATGGAACATATATTGTCCAGGATGTTGTTTATCGTCGGAGTTATCGCATCGTCCAGCACCAGCAACAGAAACGAACGAACTCTATTGAATAGTCCCCAGTCCGCTGACAACCACAGGAAAGCAGTTTATTTCACCCCTGGTACAAGTTTAGCCATGGAAATAATATTTGGAAAAAACACTCAACAATCACCCGTATAAAGTGACAATACTATGCCACGGCCGTGGTGTAATGAATGTGAGATGACGTTATATGGATTTGCTAAGTATATTCTAATTATTCTGATATTCTGATGCCATTTAGTGTCATAGAAAGCGGTGAGATAAATCCCGAACCGCACAAAAAAACACAATATTCCACTCTTTTGGATGTGCCATAATCATTACTCCGCTTCGCCTCAATGACGATTGGGACACATCCCAACTTGTGGCGTATTGTGTATTTATACGATTCTCCATGGTGTCACTTTTCTTATGAGATGAATGCAGGATGATATTGAGAAACGTCGTGAAATTCCATGGTTGTTTATATGGCATGAGTTGTCTATATATATTCGTATTAATATCAGTTTTAGCACTTGCCATGTAGTTTTTGTGTGCTACTTTAATAGCTCCTCTTACGGAAGAGCCCGGTCTATGGTGGCAATCTTATATACTACTGCCTCAGAGATATTTGGCAAACATGGAAAACACATCATTATTGGCCATGGAATGAAGCTGGGGTGTGTGAGGTGGTTTAAGTGGAAGATCTGTCTATGATTGACAGAACTAGTTACAATAAACAAAAACAAAAAATTGTTTATAGGTATGAATAAGGCCCAATTATTCTTTCATTGTTTAACACCATGAACAAGAAATTTACAAAATCTGAAAATAGAAAGGGGATTTCCTTGGAAAAGAAGAAAACTGCCATCTCTGTATAATGAATAAACAATATTTCAGGCTTGTTCTGTTTCACGTCGTAGTAACGAACTGTGATAGTCACACCTCCACCCTCCCCTCGAGTATCACCGGAGCCGGCACCCCCTGAGAATTGAGCGCCATGTTCTGACAAAGCTGGTCCTGTCAGTGACTGTCAGTGGGACCGAGCAGGGCCATGCCGCAGGTCACCAATGTAATAAGGCTATACGCAGACCCCGGAGTGGTCTGCAGGAGCGTCTGCACTAGCTGCAGGGGAGCGGGATAGTCTGCTGGGTGGGAAGGGAGCAAGGCAGTCTGTGATTTTTTGTTTGTTTGTTTGTTTGGGTAGTACAACGTCTATTATCCTACCCCTACTATAAAATCCCATAAACATAACATTGAGTTTCTGTATGCCACGCTGACTTGCATATGGAGTTTTATATGCCACTAGTGGCATACAAAATTGTTATCACGTAATATTCCAAAATCGAGGAGATGGGGTAGGATAAAATCAAAACCTGATTCGCTTTAAACGCGGCCACCGCATTCCACTCCTGAAGTTTTGGCTCCGGACTTCACTCGGCTTCGCCTCATGAAATCACTATGCCAAACTCCAGTCGTGGCATACGGCAACCAAGATTAAAACTCATCCAGTTTTACGATAATATGTTCTATTAGACTTACTTTGGGTTTAACGGAATCTATGAAATGAATTTAGTTATAACCTGATAAAGGCACAATAGCGTGCCGAAACGTTCTGTCAAAACCAACATCTAATGTACAAACTTCTAAGTATTATTAAAAACTTCAACAATTCAATTATAAACTTATACTGGTGTTTGTTGGTTTTGTGAAACTTTCATAAGAAAATTACAGGTAGAAATCTCACCCCTACGCATTTACCGACGTGAGAGTTCTTTTACTTCCCACACCACATAGACATGGGATGAGAAGGATTGGCCTTTGATATAGCAGTAACTGCCCCACTGCATCACAGACCCCGTAGTCTGTGATGCCTTGGGGGAAGGTGGGACTAAGAAAGATATTGATGTGTTTGGTCTGTGTCCCAGTTCGCCATCGAGTTTGGAGCGTGCAGTAATATGAACAAGGCAACAGCCGAGTCAATATTTCAAAACGCTGCAAAAGCGATAGCGAGGAGGGACATGAATGTTTCTGACTTTATCGTAGCCTGGATAAGTTTATCTGTTTATCACACATTGAGTATGAGTTACCATACTCAGAAGGCTGCTGAGTTAGTTCATAATGTTTATCTCACCCCAGATATTTTTTCTCCATAGACTTAACATTGGAAACTCGTATCTAACACCCATTAGATATTTAGGAAAAATATCCGATGGGGGATAATGTCAGAAATGTTAGCCCATTAGTCAATATCAAGGGTGAGATAAATTCAGAAACCCATTCAACGTGATTCAAACTCGATGGGATACAAGCTCAAACCCTAAACTTTCATGGGTTTCCTCTATATAAACCTATAGATATTTAGACCAGGCTAAGATAATAAAGGAGAATTCAACAAGTTTTGGTCAAAGTCGTCGTTCTCCACTAGTTTGATGCGGAGTTAATATCGGTAACACTCAAACAAGTTGGAGAACAGTGATTAAGACCAGCCACTCTACGCACTGCAAGAATAGACATCACACAGGATAGAGACCATTGAGAACGAACTGCAATACTTGTAGGGGCATGGAGGACAAGTTCCCAATGTTAAGCTTATGGGACAAAAATACCAAGGCTGAAATAAAAGACAGTCTTCTGTAACTTTGCATCTATATAAAAAGTATGTGCCAATAATCAATTCGAAGTTAAGAATAATATGAAAGAAGAGCTACTAACAATTGGCCGGGAAGAAGAAGATGACGAATAGATTTCATATTGTAAAATATTACATTACCTATTAGAAGATCAACTAATTGTAAATTCTGTCTGCGTCTATGTAATGTCCTGTAATTGTCCTGTGCTCTGTATCAACTTCAAAGTGGAAGATCGCCTGACTCGGCGAACTTTGTTTTGTGGCTAAATTTGTTACTGAATAAAAACAAATGTTATGGTTGATATTTTCTCAGCTAGTAGTTCAGAAAAGTGTCGATTTTTAATAGGCACAAAAGCAGCGCAAACATTGGTAACAGGTTTGGTGGGAGAATAGTAAATATTGTAATTCCTCATAAATATATAGTAGTAGTTAGTGTGGTGCTTATGGCTATGACTGATTGATAGAATGTTTGTTTGGGTAGTTTAACGTTCAAAGGCTTTGAGAGAAAGCAAGAGGGACGGAGGATATTTATGGTGGAAACCAAGCCAGAGTACGGTGACACTGGAACGCTCTTGGAAGGAAGTTTTTAGCTGTTTCCTGTTCAGCAATTATGCCTGCACACCCATAGGAACAATGAGTCGAGAGAATTCCATGTATTTCCCGCGAGACAAGGGGAGAGAACGCGAGAAGACGCACGAGACAACGTGAGAGAATGTGGGAAGACAATTGTTCTCCATACTACATCTGGGTGATTGAGGGGCCTCACGTGACTGCCCTACTTTACAAGCCTCCCAAGGGTCCCAGGTACTGCCAGGGCCCCGAGCACGTCTATACATCACCCATAGGGCACCCCACTATATCTCCACCTGGACCAAACACAGATATATTCCTCGTTACCTGGAGGTCAGCCAACAGAAACCATTACTCCATTGCGGAGGGAGTATGATGCTTTTAGAGGAACAACGAACTTACTTCTCAATGGGGGCGCGTTAAGACCAGTCCAGTAGGACTGAGCGCCATCCCAGGATAGATAAATGTCTTTAAAAAAAATTAATTCTAAACTCATCCTGAATTTGGTTGGTTGGGTGGTTGGTTTGATTTAACGTCCAATTAACCACTACAAGTTATTTCCAGACTTTCTCAAGGTTCATTTTTTCGCCACAAGGGTGGTGATCGAATATATGTAATGAATTTAGGTCGAAATCTCACCCCTATACATTTACCGAGGTGAAAGTTCTTTCAGTTCCCACACCACATAGATATGGTATGAGAAGGATTGGCCTTTGATATAGCAGTAAATCTACCATTGCTGGCAATGAAGGAGAGGAGTGGCTTCAGTGAGACTCGAACCCACAAAGTCCTACAACCTTAACCACTGAGCTGACCTTCCCCCCCTCTCGATTTGGTTATCAAAACAGGATCGAAATAAGTTATTACCAAGTGATTATATTGTTTTCCCATTTAAGGCAAATTTCATGAAGTAATAATTTAGGGTAAAGGTCCTTAAAGTGTGTTTGTTTGGGTCTGTCGGTTTAACGTCCAATTTGTTCAATTAGACTTACTTTGGTTTAAGTGTCATTAAAGAAGCATTACTGGGTTCTACATGGTTATTAAACGCGAAAAACATATTGACAAAATATCTACCATTGTACTATCATTGGAAGATCTGGTATATAGCCAAGAAATGAATTGTTCAACTATAAAAGAAAAAAATCAAGAATAGGAAAGAAATTTGATCAGTTACTTTAAGCCCTACCAAAGTATTCGTCCTTACCCCAGAAGCAGTTATTCACACCTATATAATTGACGAAGCCACAGGCACTCAGGTAAGCCAGGTGATGGGATTTTCTCTGCCACACAATAGGTCGGCGTACAATGTCAACGCACCCACCTCCACCCCCGCGCCTACGCCATGGAGCTGGAGCCGCCAATAGGATGAAGCCTCCCGCCGCCTCACCCCCTTCCCTGGAGACCAGCTGATTGCATCACTCCAGTCCCCTCTCTCCCATTCACCCCTCCCCCACCCCTGCCCAGGCCTGGCTATTGACCGTGTTTCCAAACAACTCTCAGTCTCTTTTTCTCCGTCCCGAGGGGTGTTGGGTGGGGGCCGGGGGGAGGGGGTGTCAGATAGGTGGAGGGGGTAGATTCCGGCGGGCCCGGCGGTAAGCGACAGCACGACCAAACCCCACATTTCCGGTGGCTTTGGCGGGTACTTCCGGTTCGCGCTTCGGCCCACTGCTGTCAATACCGGTTTGCGCGTCCCGCCCTCCACTTCCGGTCCCCAAACCCCCGACCGCTGGTTCCCTTCGTGCGCTAGAATAGTTCCGCGGACGATTGCCCAGGGGATAGCAGCAGCAGCAGCAGCCGTAGGGGGGACAAACAGCAGTGGGCGATAATACAGAGATTCCGGAAGTATCAGAGGCTGAGGAGAGGCCGCAGCTGAGTCATGTTCCGACGGAAGCGACAAAAACCAGCGGAACTGCACCGCCCCCAGGTGGGATCTCAGTGGTAGCTGGGGGGGGGGGGGGGTGCTGGGGGTATGTAAAGGGGTAGGGCTGGTCGGGTGGGGACTGGTAGATATAGGGGTAGGGATGGAGGGGGGGGGGCTGGTGAAGATATAGGGGTAGGGATGGGGGGGGGGGGGCTGGTGAAGATATAGGGGTAGGGATGGGGGGGGCTGGTGAAGATATAGGGGTAGGGTTGATGGGGGGGGGGGGCTGGTGAAGATATAGGGGTAGGGCTGATGGTGATGGGGCTGGGGAAGATATAGGGGTGGGGCTAATAGGGAGAGGGCTGGTGAAGATATAGGGGTAGGGCTGATGTGGAAGGGGCTGGTGAAGATATAGGGGTAGGGATGGGGGGGGGGGGCGGTGAAGATATAGGGGTAGGGATGGAGGGGGCTGGTGAAGATATAGGGGTAGGGATGGGGGGGGGCTGGTGAAGATATAGGGGTAGGGTTGATGGGGGGGGGGGCTGGTGAAGATATAGGGGTAGGGATGGGGGTGGGGGCTGGTGAAGATATAGGGGTAGGGTTGATGGGGGGGGGGGGGCTGGTGAAGATATAGGGGTAGGGCTGATGGTGATGGGGAAGATATAGGGGTAGGGCTGATGGGGTGGGGGCTGGTGAAGATATAAGGGTAGGGCTGATGGGGAGGGGGCTGGTGAAGATATAGGGGTAGGGATGATAGGGAGGGGGCTGGTGAAGATATAGGGGTAGGGCTGATGGGGAGGGGGCTGGTGAAGATATAGGGGTAGGGCTAATTGGGAGGGGGCTGGTAAAGATATAGGGGTAGGGCTGATGGGGAGGGGGCTGGTGACGATATAGGGGCAGGGCTGATGGGGAGGGGGGCCGGTGAAGATATAGGGGTAGGGCTGATGGGGGGGAGGGGGCTGGTGAAGCTATAGGTGTAGGGCTGATGGGGAGGGGGGGCTGGTGAAGATATAGGTGTAGGGCTAATGGGGGGAGGGGGCTGGTGAAGATATAGGGGTAGGGTTGATGGGGAGGGGCTGGTGAAGAAATACGGATAGGGCTGGTCAGGTGGGGGCTGGTGAAGATATAGGGGTAGGGCTGATGGGGAGGGGGCTGGTGAAGATATAGGGGTAGGGCTAATTGGAAGGGGGCTGGTGAAGATATAGGGGTAGGGCTGATGGGGAGGGGGCTGGTGACGATATAGGGGCAGGGCTGATGGGGAGAGGGGGCTGGTGAAGATATAGGGGTAGGGCTGATGGGGGGAGGGGGCTGGTGAAGCTATAGGTGTAGGGCTGATGGGGAGGGGGGGGCTGGTGAGGATATAGGTGTAGGGCTAATGGGGGGAGGGGGCTGGTGAAGATATAGGGTTAGGGTTGATGGGGAGGGGCTGGTGAAGAAATATGGATAGGGCTGATCAGGTGGGGGCTGGTGAAGATATAGGGGTAGGGCTGATGGGGGGAGGGGGCTGGTGAAGATATAGGGGTAGGGCTGATGGGGGGAGGGGGCTGGTGAAGATATAGGGGTAGGGCTGATGGGGAGGGGGCTGGTGAAGATATAGGGGTAGGGCTAATTGGGAGGGGGCTGGTGAAGATATAGGGGTAGGGCTGATGGGGAGGGGGCTGGTGACGATATAGGGGTAGGGCTGATGGGGGGGAGGGGGCTGGTGAAGCTATAGGTGTAGGGCTGATGGGGAGGGGGGGCAGGTGAAGATATAGGTGTAGGGCTAATGGGGGGGAGGGGGCTGGTGAAGATATAGGGGTAGGGCTGATGGGGAGGGGCTGGTGAAGATATAGGGGTAGGGCTGATGGGGTGGGGGGGCTGGTGAAGATATAGGTGTAGGGCTATATAATAGTGGTAGGGCTAGTTGGGAGGGGGCTGGTGAAGATATAAGTAGTGTATCCCCATGCCCCCAATTCCCCTGGGCAGTACCTTTATTGTGTGCTGTACAATCCTAAAATAAGTATCACCTCCCCCTGGTAAGGCAGACAACCATGCCGCCTTTCCTCTAGCAACGCCTTACAGGAGACCTAATTGCCTTTCGGGTGTGAATCAGATGGAAATTCCGACAATAACAGACTCGTGCTGTGACATAAAGTCCAATAAAACACGCGCAATATGTTGTTATAATTTTAATACTTTCTATATAGCATTCCCAGAGAGAGGAACAAACATATATATCTTTTTTCTACAATCAACATTCACGACACTACAATACTAACAATCCTGAAACCAACAGTCTGTTCAACAGACACCAACTGAGCACCACTAACAATTCATTAAGAGTGGTAGATGGCAATGCGACTATCAAGCAAGACTGTCCCTGTGGACTACACTACAACACCACATTATACAACTATAACCACCTACACCATGATGGAAATCTTTAGCAAGGCCTGCTCCTCACTGCACTCAGTTTCGCCTCGTGAAGTAATATAGAAAGACATGGTTAGTGTGGCCGAATGGAATCTGTTCAGAGATATTTTGGTCAGAAATATTCACCGAAGTCGAAGACTGAGGTGAATATTTCTGACCAAAATATCGAGGAACAGATGGAATTCGGCCACACTCACTATGTCTTTTTATTATTATATACCGATATTCGATTTAAATGCCATTTTTGTACTTACATTATCAACCTATTTCAACCTCCGAAATAAGTCACGTGGTACGGTGTGGCGTAAAAATATTTTACGCCACAGTGTGGCCGAATGGAATCTTTTCTGCTACCGCGTAAAAGTGAGAGATTCGTGCACCGGGATATAATAATACACAACTCGACTAACTCTCGTTTGGTTTAGAATTTATCCTACCCAGTCTATATTACATTAGAATATTAAGAAATAACATAAAAACTCACTGAAATCCAGTGAAAACTGTATGACACTCCTTAATGTGTGCTTGTTGATACTCTAGATATCCCTCATGTCTTGCTCGCTCATTGGTCATTTTTCACATGATGTCATTTCACAAATGTATCCCACTAGAGCGATGAATTTATTTTTTCTGCATACTCGCCCGAATACAGTTGGCCAATGTTAAGCCTATGGAGATTTTTTATTAGGGGTGGGATAATATATAGAGACCATCTACAATGCCCTAAACCTATTTAACGACTCATTTAGTACTTTATCTCAAATGAGTAAATTTAATGACTCAATGAGTACCTAAGTATAACAACCAGTGACAGATTAACATTGATAAAGACTATGTAATGGTCGAAACGTCGGTTCTACAATCTGCAGTAAAAGCCTACGTTAATTTGATACCAAAGTTGGTTGTGCTGTTTTACCTTTTAAAATTTTTATTTCATAATTTTTTTTTTCTAATATTAATCATTTAATTTTAGATGGAGGTCATTTTAGGCACGAGTAATGCCCATTTCCAAGTGGCACTAGGTCAGGAAATTTACATGCACTACTCTGTTTCTCCAAAAACAGACATGGTCTTTTAACAAACAAATCTACAAAGGTAGCCGATGAAGAATGAGTGACGGTGATCTTATGGTGTTTGTCCACTACTATGATGTCGTAATTCAAACATGGTTTTTTTTAATCTTTTATTTATACTGGAGGGTCTACTAGGGTAACACCCTGTTTTCAGTAGGCTCCAGTGTATCTCCATCCCGAGATTGTGATAGATAATACATAGAATCTTTATTTCTATCTTTATTTCTATCAATTTTAAGCTGATTTTGAAATGTCAATACTCTTGCAAGGTACATTTCTTTGAATACGATACTATCGCCCTCCGATAAACGTGAATCGAACTAAAAATTCATATACTTCAAGATAACTATTGACCAGGGATATCAACTGGAAACCAACATAGGTTAAAGCCGTAGTTGAGGTGATATCCATAATTAACAAACACCGGGCTGCAGATAAAATGTATTTATTGTACATGGAATTATAAAATATTGCATGATAAAAGCAGATAAACACATTTCAGATAAAACGATAAAACGATAAGAGAGATAAACGATTACACATTATGAGCCCTATGGCGATAGGTAAAAGTAGTAAAAGGTGTGGGTGGGTGGGTAAAGACAAAATTCCCGTGCACCGACAGTGAGTGCAATATCAGGAATGACGCTAGTAGAGGCGTCAGCTGGTCACGTGACCAGGGAAATAATTAACATAAATGTTCGATTAACCACCTCAGTGTTACCTGTTACAAGTAAGTTCGATTAGAAATAAGAGAAGCAGCCCGGCAGTAAATTATATGTAATTTACAATTACTGCACAATTAACAAACACCGGGCTGCAGATAAAATGTATTTATTGTACATGGAATTATAAAATATTGCATGATAAAAGCAGATAAACACATTTCAGATAAAACGATAAAACGATAAGAGAGATAAACGATTACACATTATGAGCCAAAGAGGAGGCTAGTGCAGTAGAGGTCTGGGGGGGAACCGGCTTGGGTACATATGCCCGGAAGCCCCCGACCGAGGTCCAGGCCCCGTGGGCCATTATTTTGTCCTCGGGGACGCCCGAAAGCGCTGCTTGTTGGGCTCCCATCCTCCTGAGAGCATGGAGGGTAAACGAGTGCCATTGTGGATATCCTGTCGCCCGGAGAGCTGATCGTACAACCGGAAGTATGGCGTCAGGTCATAGAGGGGCGCCGGACCTAGATACAAAAGCCGCGGCGGAGGGGAGCGCCGGGACGGAGTCGCGGTATCTCTCCCATGCCCTGACCGGGCAGAAAGCGCCGTTGGTGCGCGCCACGGGTAATGAGAAAAAAACTCGCCGGTCCAGCCGATGTCTTTGTCGAGCGGACCGTTATGTTTAGGCCCTCGTCCGAGACCACAATGTCCCTGCGGCGCAGGGTGTGAAGAGAGGCCCCGACAGGCCCTGTCGTGAGGAGATTTGACTGACGTAATAGCGTCGTGTAGCCGAGGAGGAGAAGGGACCGGGCCGCCAGCTGGACCAGGCCGGGGGCATCCAGCGCCATTAGCACGACTTTGAAGATGTCCAGCGGGACCGGGGCGGCTGGAGACGTCTGGTGTGAGGATAAGCGCTGGGCGCCTTTTATAGCGCGAGTAACGAGGATGGACTCGCAGACTCCGGTCGCGCTACCACTTGCCCGCAGAAAAGTCCGCGCCCCGGAGAAATAATTCCGGACAGACGCCGGGCTTTTAAAGCTATTCGCCAAAAACTGGATGAAGAGGGCGAGTTGGGTCGGGGACGGGTCGAGGTGGTTGAAACTGTGTGCCATCATAAACGAGACGTATGCCTGCATCTGGCGGTGTAGGTTCTGTGCGGTGCCGATGGATGCCGCTGCCGTCCACGAAATCCGGAGGGACGAGACGAGGCGGGGGTTTGCGTTATCTGGAACACATAAAAAGAAAGAACTACGTTGGAGACAACACATATGATAGCGGTGCTGGATCTCGACGGGACAACTTTTGATCCTTAACTAATTTCAGGGCGAGTTTAGCCTTATCCTGGTCGAAACTCGCGCGGGAGAGGGCGTCTGCGAGAACGAGTTGGTCCCCCGGCTTATGAACTACGCGAATTATCACATCGTGTAAGGCTTCGATTAACGCGATTTCTCGCGCGCAGGCGGCCAAGATGGGGTCTGGAGTCCTTCCGGAGTTCAAAGCGTACATTGCCGCTGAATTATCCGTAGTGACTTGGATGATATGGCCTCGCGTTCCGGGTGGTCTCAGCGACTTGACCGAGAGGAGGCAGTTGATTGCCTCGATCTGGCTGATATGATACGCCTCTCGATACGCCTCTGGGAGGGGAATACTATAATACGTTTTTGCTGTCTCGCAAAAAGCGCCGAGGCCCCTGGGGCAAGCATCGCATTCAATCTCGACCGAGGGGCGGTCTTTGATGATCAGCTTTTTTCCGTTTGAGTTCTTCGCAAAGTCAGCAAACCAGACCAGGTCCTTCTTGCACTCGATGTCCAGCTCGACCAGGACGTCGTCCTGTGATCCTCGCAGTGTATCCAACAGCCGGGACATGTATCGTCGCGCCGGAGGAATGCACTGGGATATATGGTTTAGTTTGCCGCAGATCGACTGTAGTTGCAGGATCAGGAATGACGCTAGTAGAGGCGTCAGCTGGTCACGTGACCAGGGAAATAATTAACATAAATGTTCGATTAACCACCTCAGTGTTACCTGTTACAAGTAAGTTCGATTAGAAATAAGAGAAGCAGCCCGGCAGTAAATTATATGTAATTTACAATTACTGCACAATGCCTTTTATTGGTTTGACGAGATAGTTTTTCCATTGGAAAAAGATGTATTATTGATTGTGAACCATTTACGCCAATAATAGAAATTGATCAATAAAAAAGAAAAGAAAGTCAGAAAGAAATCTAAAACGCGTATAAAAAATCATTTATTACATTATTTTCGAACAGAATGGCTATAAACCGATGTATATTCTAGCACAGCGAGTGATGTCGATGTATATATGGAATATCGGAACTCAGTCATCTGTCACAAAACTCGTATCCCTGATTAATAGTAGGCATTCATTTTGTAAAGCATTTCGTATGCGGCATCCTGCCGTTCTGACGGGCAAGAAAAATGATATATCTCATTGCATTCCCATCTGATAATATTCCAGTCCTTGGCCCGCACCTACTCCATTAAATCTGGACGGAGCGGGTGACAAATGAAGACCCTGTCACAGACGTTGTGTGGAGGCGGTGTTGGGAGGGGGGGTGGAAGGAGGAGCAGCCGCCCCCCCCCCTCCCTCCCTCCATTTCCCGTCACCGGTGTACGATGCTAATGCCCAGTTCACACTAGGCGACTGGAGGTACATTGGTAAACCTAGTCTGAGATTGGGCGTATTTGTGGGCGCGTAACGCGTCAAAATGCACAGTGTGAACTGCGTGCTTCCAGCTTGTCTGAGACTGGGTGTACTGGAGGAACCTCAGGTGCGCCCAGTCGCAAGCATTTAAAAAAATCAAATATGATATTAGTAGGGCCTCATTCAATAAAACGGTGGAGTTTTATTTTTGTTCTCCTAAAAACCCATTTCCATTGGCCATCACTGATATACAGTCAGGAACCATCGGCGGACCTTTAGTATCGCTGATGCAAAATAGAAATGGGCTTTCAGGAGAACTCAAAAATCTAAATCGTTTTCGTTGGCCAATGGAAACGGGCCCCAGTCGCAAGCTTTACAGTCGCAAGAGGGGTGGTTCACACACAGATTTGGCGTCCGAATTTAAAACGTCCAGTTTCAAGCACGGTACATGCAGTCGGCGACTAGAAGTACCCAGTCGCAAGCCCTCCAGTCGCACAGTGTGAACGGGGAATTAGTCCCGCAGAACGGCTCGGCTAATTCCACGGACCGGGGAGTAGCTTGAAGGGCCGTCAGAAATTAGTCGTGTGTGAGATAGCAGCATTGTGCAGATGGGGCAAGAAGGGGGTGTAAAGGGAAGGTGGGTACATGGTAGAAATATGCACGTCATGCCGCCTCCCCCTACCCCAACGCCCCACTCTCATATCACCCCACCACCTCCTACCCACGCCTTCCTGAAACTCTGTATATATTAGCATTACCATCGTTCTCGCTTTTCCATTATATATGTCTTGATGGATCTATGTATTTATCTATCTCCCCTATATCAAGGATGTCAGTTGGGGCCAGAAAGAAAAGTGGAAATATTTTTCAATGTGTAATTCCCTGCCTTAGAGAAACCATGAAAACGTAGAAAATATGTGAGTGTTTACCAGAGCATGGGACTGAGGTTGTGTGGGAGGTTCATACCACTGTTTTATTGGCCTGAATGAGGCCCTACTAATATTATCTTGGTGAACGGAGACTGCAATACTCGTAGGGGCATGGAGAGTGAGTTAAACCCCAAGAAACAACAATACCAACGCTTCCTCCCCTTACCATCTAAGTACTGGACAAACACTCAATACCAAGTTCTGTACCAAACTCTATACTAAAAGCAGGCGTCCACTAACCACGACAAGGCTACGACAATGGCTTTCCGACAAGGTCCACGACAGGCCTACGATTGGAAGGCCTGTCGTAGCCTTGTCGTGGTTGGTGGAGCCTAGTTCCCGACAAGAGTCTATGACAAGGCCACGACAGGCTGCGACATGAAGCTTGTCGGGGGCCTGTCGGGGGGTTCGATCATGTTCGATTTTTGCCACGACTGGAGACTTGTCGTGGTGTGTTGTGGTTTCCTATATATCACTGCCGTAGTGTGTCGGGACCATGGACGCCTTTTTTTACGGTAACTAGCAACGTCTACGACACGCCCCGACACGCTGTCGTAAAGCTCCTCTTCTCATGACAAGGCTGCAACAAGGCACTGATAGGAAGTTCGTTGTCGGCTCTTGTCGTAGCCTTGTCGTGGTTGGTGGACGCCCGCCTTTAAGGAGCTTTTCCTTGTCCTATACCGGTCTCATCAACCCCTCACCCGGCGTTTACATTTGACAACTCAATACGTGGCAACTGTAGATCGTGAAGTCAGTGGTGGCAATGTCCACCGCAAAAGTCGTCAACCTCAGAATGTACTCAAGCGTTTACACTGACGACTAAGTTTTCATAGAATCGCCGCCTGTCTAGACGACTAATTCAAGCTGGCTAGAAATAGTCAGGGGCGTCAGAGCGTGTCCAATAGTTGTCAGGTGGTGCCAAATTGAATAATCTGACATTATCAGGCAATCTGCAGTTGCCACACGATTGGCGTTTACATTAGACGATTTTTATCATTTTACTGCTGAAGGTCGTCAGGAGACGAGGTCCCATTGTCAATATTAATTGCGATCAATATCTTGGGTTAGAAATGAGAAATTTTAAACTTGAAATATTATTCATTGCTACTACGAATTTGGTATCGCGATTACTCCACATATATGGTATCAGTATTCATATTTCCAATTGTTTACTCTTCTGATATTGTTCAATATACTCAACCATGAGTTAGTGTATTAGAGGGAAACTATGTTCCGGTGGGAATAAGTCAAGGTTACGAGGTAAGCCTTACAGAGTAACTTTGACTTATTTCCACTGGTACGTGGTTTCCCTATTCCTATATACCTTCAGTTGTCGGCTGATATCGATAAAAACCGAATGTCTCTGAACGTCAACCTGGGCAGGAAACAAAAGTTATTCCACCACCAGCAGTGTTAGGTAATCATATATTGTTCGCTCATAGGTATTTAGGAATAATGCTTACTAGGGTAGGGCTAAGCCATGGAAACCAACTTTTATAGTTGAGGCTAAGCCCTCATTACGAGAGATAGTGTACTACCTAATGGATAACAATAAAGAAATTTGGAAAAAAAAGACGCAAAATGCCAGAATCACCGGCCAGAATCGTTTAGTGTAAACGCCTGGTTAGTTAACAATTGTCGTGTGTTCCACTGTTGCCCCACACGCCCTCTCCCCATGCCTCTTGTGCTGAGTTCTGACAGGAGCGGTGTGTACACACAATGGTGGCTAACTAGCACCAAGCCGAGTAATTAGGGCGCCTATAGAGGCCCTTCTCTGCGGCTTTTTACACAGTGATATAGCGAACCACAAGGAGGCAGAGAAGAAACCGCAAACAATCAGCACTGCTACACATATGTGATGTGCTCTAACTAAAACCGGCCTAATGTATCGGGGATATCTATCAGCTGACAAATTTCATGTGAACTTTTTCTGCCTCAGAGAGACCGAGAAAGCCGTGCTCTCACTAAAACCGATCTAATGTAGTCTTGGTGGAATTATCAAGAAACATCAGCCACCACCAACAGAAATTTGGAGGGAAAAAAACCGATGCAAAATGCCAGAATCACCGGCCAGAATCGTCTAGTGTAAACGCCGGGTTAGTTAGCAATTGTCGTGTGCTCCACTGTTGCCCCGCACGCCCTCTCCCCATGCCTCTTGTGCTGGGTTCTGACAGGAGCGGTGTGTACACACAATGGTGGCTAACTAGCACCAAGCCGAGTAATTAGGGCGCCTATAGAGGCCCTTCTCTGTGGCTTTTTACGCAGTGATATAGAGAACCACAAGGAGGCAGAGAAGAAACCGCAAACAATCAGCACTGCTACACATATGTGATGTGCTCTAACTAAAACCGGTCTAATGTATCGAAGATATCTATCAGCTGGGGTCAGAGAACAAAATTTGAAATATCTTTCATGTGAATTTTTACTGCTTCAGAGAGACCGAGAAAGCCGTGCTCTCACTAAAACCGATCTAATGTATTCTTGGTGGAATTATCAAGAAACGTCACAATTGATTATATGGCGTTAGTTGTCTTCGCGGAATGATATCACGAAGCAGAGCAGAGTGATATCTGTAGCGGAAGACAACGCCATGTAACTAATTAGATGAAATTGAGTGTTGTTTAGAATTTATCCTACCCCGTCACATGTTCTTAACTCCATTTATCAAAGGTGATATATAAATATTGTATGGCATAACCGTGGCATACAGTCACTCCATGTTAAGTCTGTGATGATTTATATAAGAGGTAGGATAAAACACATAGATACCCGGACGAGGTTTAACCGAATATTAGCGCAACACACGCGGCTTCATATTTCTTAAGAATTACTCTTTTATTAGTAAGCAAGTATAGATGTCCTCAAAATGATAAGACTATATTCACCTAAAACAGGATCGCCAACTATGCTGAAATACGATATTTCCCTATTTTAATTTCGGCAAGTTTCGGTAGCTCGATGGAATCGGCGCTTAAGATGGGGCAGTGATCTGTATGGAAACGCGACCACGAGTGATTCCTGTATGTGTTTTTCTCTCTCCGAAATAATTTTTTGTTGATTCCCGCATTCCTATTTCATTGGTCATTTGCTTGGCTATTCTCCAATTCTATTGGTGGTACCGAATGCCGAAAAAAAGAAAATCCGGGAAGATCGGTGAAATCGGTGAAAATCGGGAACCCGATTCTTTGGATGGGAAGAATTGTTTCCACATTTTATGTAAAATATATGTTGTACGAGTTTCGGCATTCAAAGCAACATCATCATTCCCATTCGAATAGGGAGGGTATGCTGTTATGCTAATAACAAGTATGGTTCAAATGGTAAATTCTAGTGACTGTTGCCGTGGTTTCTGTTCCACCCTCGTGCCTGTAGGACAGGGGTCGGGTCGGGATCTGGAGCGTGGATCTGAGCTGGCTGTCTAGATGTTTGATAAGTGGCCCAGTCTACATCCGTCCAGATCTTGTGGATTTATCACATGTCAAACGTATCGTACCCTCCCCGAGGCTTTCCCTGAAGGCCGACCGAAAGCCAGGGCTCTGCGCATTCATATCCTCAGCCTCTGTGAAAATAATCCCGGAGCGTAGTGATTCACGGCCGAGTGATACTCACAGAAAACGCCCCTCTCATCTGAATATCTATAAAGTGGGGGAACACACTGTACGATTTCGTCCCAACCGAGTAACCACCGTTAATTGCAAGCTATTCTTAACGTGTCTCAAGCCCAATACACATCTACCGATTCAGGGGCCCGTTTAATAATCTAGGCTCGTTCATGTAGACATTTTTTTGTACGCCAAGGAGAGCCAGGGACTATTTGGGATAACTTTATTCAACACTTATGGACGACGATATGAACAGCTAATACTGTCCCAGCAAACTGACTTAGATTTTATCAAACGGTCACTCTTGTACGAGGTACAGAAAAGGGTCTTCGTGTATGATCTTAGTTTATTAAACGGGCCCCAGGATTGAACGATTACTTCCTAAATCGTATAGGAGTCGGTGAACTTGTCCCAGGCGAATTACGTAATACCTCAGCCCGTGTCAGCCACCCAATCAAGCGCCATTTACCAACATTCCATCGTCGGCAAATAGATTTATCAACATGTTGATCAACTTTTGGCCACCGATTTAGGAACAGAGAAACCACAACTTGTCGGTGACAAAATAACATCTGAAGGAGGTGGTTCGTTGCCTGACCCTTTCCAAGCTGTGCTACATCGACCGCCTATAGCATGCCTCGCCTGAGACAAATTACCGTCTGTTTGTCGCCGATAAAGGTACATGTATAAATGTTTTGAAGTCGGGATTTGTGTAGCTTAAGGCGAATTTCCGCAGGGTGAAGACTATCACAGCAGGATTTATGGATGTGGGTGTTAGTCATTAGTGGGAGTTGATAATAAGCAAATTCTGTCCACACTGGATGACTGACTTACGATTTTCTCAGAGATTTGAAGCCACTGATAAAGGAATAAATACTAAATCTTAGAATATGGGGGCTACATCGGTGGGCGGGGCTCAGTCTGTGTGTGGCAGGGCATTTTCTCCTCACCCAGCGACTAATTACGGGCCAAAATCGGTAGTCACCACGTGGGGGTATTTCTGAAACTCCATTGTCGGTTCCTTAATTCATCAGTCTCGATTTCAGAACATTGGATTGCAATTCATTGGCGACAGAAGTACATGTATGCCCACAGGGCTATTTTCAAATCTTAGGCAAAGTTCTGGAGGGGGTGCCACACTGACCGACTTAAATTCTAGGCCTCGCCTGAGCTTACGATTGATATTTTATCGCTGAGAAAGGAACATTCATATTCCGAAATCGTACAGTGTTTTATGGCCTTAACTTAGGGGGTTGGTATGTGTGTGTGTGGATGGGGGTTCGGGGGTGTGGGGGTTATTACGGGAAGTCAGCTGAGATGAGATAAGGATGCCCAAACAGTGGGATATGAGAGAATATTGAAATATCCAGTTTCCCGCCATCCGGCCGGCTTCTCCTGTGTATCAGCCTCCTTTTGTCCCGGCGCGTCGCTTCAGTCTTTCCAAGCAGACGACTTTCCGCCTAATGATATGGAGACTGTTTCCGGTCGGTGCGTCATTCACGCCTTTAGACCGGATGGTTTATATTAGCATTTTGGTGCTGCATAGTATAGATATTTGATAGGACTAAGATTTTCTTTACGTCCTGTCTAAAGTGTAATTATTACTCTAAAACATTATCAAGAAACAGATTGGAAACAATTTTATGTCTTTTTTATTCAAGCCCGACTGCCTCCCACATGAGGGTATTTACCTCCTATGTGCTATACATTGATCTCCAAAACCAATATGATAACTTTCTATCTATGATCATATTCAAGGACATTTTGCAGTCATGTAAAATTAACCCCATCCCCATGGTAGACACATAGGCAGTGCTAACATACCAGGACCGAATCGAGATGCAATTCCCATACTGAGACCACTAAAAAAAAAAAACTTGCTTCTCATCACCGCGCGCATCAGAAAAAACGATTTTAGAAGATTTTTTTTTTTTTTAAATAGATGAACCTTAATAGAAACGATGAAAGGTATGTGTATTTGGTATCAAATCAAAGCTCCTGATGTCAAGGATGCATTAAATGTATAGCCAATACAAATCTGGAAACCCTGCGTAAGCAGACATCCCGCGTAAGCGGCCACTTTGGCCCGGATCGGAGGGTGTCCGCCTATGCGGGGTTTTACTGTATGTCTGAAGCCCATTTTATGACACTTCAAAAGCCATCTATGATATAGCAAAAAAAAAAAAAAGCGCCCTCGTCATATTTTTCATGGCTTGGTGATGAGAAACAAGTTTTTTTTTAGTGGCCTAAGGACTCCTATAAAGTGGGTGGAATTCTGGATTCCTAGACATGTCCTTTTGGTGAACAGACTAATTCAGAACCAGCTGAAATACTATCAATGAAGTTATCAAACTTTGTACTTTGAAAAAATTCTGATAGAAATTAATTACTTCCAATGATTATATATTTTTTCATTTATGTATACATCTTGAAGGGTCTACAGTGAACTCAACCTCCACGAAAGACACATGAATATTAAAGGGGGACTTAAACTTTGATCAAATAGAATTAACTTGATTTATTAAACACGTCCCACGATGCGTGGTGTGATCAAGGGGAGCGTTTGCCGGGAGAGGCACGCCGAAACACTTCTAGTGTCACCAAATCACATTTTTTGTCATCCCCTCGTTTGCATTGAAGCCCAGCAGCTCAGCTCTTAAAACATCTTCACATGGCTTTTGTTCACTCCAAATTAACCATTCCTCAATTTGAAAAGACTTCCTTTTATTTATTTTTTCATTCTGGTGGTCGTCATTGGTATTGACACTGCCGAGCAAATTGGACGTCGTCTAGTAGAAGCGGAGAGGGAGTAATTGGAGGTTTGCTTTGAGCTCGGCCTGTGGGGGTAGAAGGAGGTATGGTGATACTCGGAGCAGGCGGGGAGCACTCTCCTAGCAGAGATCCTGCGCATTATCTAACCCCTGGTATTCATGCCCCATAGACTTAACATTGGGAAATCGGTGTTCTCCATGCTCCTGCAGTATCACATTCCGTTCTCCATGGTATATATCATGTGTATCGTTCATTAGTGTGTACAGGGGTGAGATAAATACAGAAAGTAACTCGTTTTGGTCAAAGAAGTCATTCTCCAACTCGTTTGAATGCTACGCAATATTCACTCGGCTGTCGCCCCGTTCATATCACACTGCATCAAACTCGTGGAGAATGACAACTTTGACTAAAACTTGTTCGTTTCTTCTATATAACCTCCTGCCCTGCTTGTATCTCTGCACCAACCTGCCTTTTTGGGAGCATGATCCATCCCATGTGGCAGTTTTTCAATCATCCTAAATTCTGAGCACTTTGGGAGGACTTGGTGTTTTTGGTCAAGAAGACACATGTGCTCATTGGAAGGTGTGTAGTCTAAACATCATAAAGTGGTTTAAAGCTAAAAAGGAAACAGCTTCATTGTCTGTGACGCTCATTCAACAATAGCCGTAATTCCCAACTCATTATGTATGAGTTCTTTGAGTTTCATTACTTCTGACAGATATACATATTTGAATCTGAAACGTAGTTTCTCTATGCGACGTCAGTGGCAGAGATTAGTAAGCACAAACGCCACTAAAGATCTGCTGGGAGGGTGAGCTGGGAGAGGTGCGGAACGTCTGGGTATCGCTACACAGGACGATCCGCCCCGCGGAGTCTCTTTGAAGTGTAAGACTCAGATCACAGCATGTCTTGGTTAACACAGAGAGCCTGTCGCTGAGAATGATCTTATGCATCCAGCACCGATCACAGCAAGCAAGGCCTGCTACCAGTAAAGCCTTCAGTAATTACACCCTGCCAGGATGCAGGCCCAGTAGCTGATATCTCTAGACTAGAGGATTAGGAGACTTAGCGATAATCATGAAAATAAAAAATGTATGAAGCTAGATAAAGACTAGCGAAACGTCGTGAATCAAAACTTGATACTCTAATTTACAACACCACCTGTACTATTTGGTTTAATAACACCACCGTTATATAAAAAAAAATACTGTGCCTGGTTTTTTGTGATTTTCAACTCTGAAAAGAAAAATACTTCAGGAATCTCGAGAGGTTATATTTTTCGTCGCTGTCGTTTAAAGTTTCCTCTCTGGTGAATTCAGATAGATCTATTTGACAATTTCAGATATTCATCAATTTCAGATAGGTATATTTGGCAATTTCAGATATGCATCAATGTAATAAAAAACAATACATCAAACTACCAATATATTGTTTGTTTTGGTAATTTAACGTCCAATTTGTTCGATTAGACTTCACCACTCTCAAGTGTGGTAAACAGAAATTGATTCTTAAGCCTAGATACTGTTCTCCAGAACATATAGAATAGTTTCATACATACCAGATGAACGGCTTAATATAGTAATTCGGTAGTAGGAAGAAGAATAACTCACCTGAAAGAGACACAGAAATAAGTCAATGACGAAATAAATGGGAGAATTCAACAACAGAAAGTCACAGTCTGACTGAGAGGCAAAAATTGATTAATAAGTTTTTTAGTTGTAACTTTAAACTGGGGAAAAAGAAAATTACGTGACAAGTGAATATTATGCAACGATTTCTCACAGAAACTTACGAGTCCGTGACAAGACTTGGCACGTAGCTCGTTAATATCTAAATTGTTTCCCGATTAACATGCAAACTTCTAATTACTGTAAGCGTGATAAGAGATGTTCTGTTTTCAGCCGTTCGGAAACTTTCAGAATCCCTTCGTGCATTGTAAGAATACAGAAGAATTGTCGCTGAATAGCAAACCTAATTCGACAAGAGATGTAATCATCCACAGCACATCGCATGAATAACTAAATTGGTAACAATGCTATTGCCCCCCACTGCACGAAAACCACTATTTTACATATATATACGCCATCGCGATACCGCACGTATCGGCTGTATCGTGGCTTGTTTATACTTGTATACACCTATTATACGCCTCTGCGTTTCGGGCGTCTACGAGACAGTTTCCATATGTAGACACGCGCGACTTGGCTGTCTTTCACGCCTGGCGTATATAAGATAAAACTTACTCGGTGCAATATATATACGCCAGGCGTATATATATGATACCCCCCCCCCCCAAAAAAAAAAAAAAGCGACCCGCGGCCCGCCCCGTCCTGTGGGTGTTGCTAGAGGATGCACCAACACTGACACACCACCCGCGTAAGATCTATTAGAAAAACAATTAAAGAAACAACATAATGCAAGGTTTACTATGTGAAATTAATCAATTTATACTTAATTAGGTTTTTATAAAATGAATTGGTAATATAAAATTGCAATTTTCATATAATACAGACTTGGATGGTTAATGGCAAATGAAATATGCCACCAGTAGTGTCCCCAAGTTGCAAAGATCGGAACTATTGGATGCTGGTGTATATACAACGGAATCAGGCGTATATATGACGTATTTAAGACCGCACCATGGACATGTATATACGCCACTAGATAAGGCGTCTATGAGACGGATTACAGGTCTAACTTCTAGACGCAAAATCCTACTGTTAGACGCGTTTCGCATACATATATAAAGCGTTAAGTTTCGTGCAGTGCCCCGTACAGTAAATTTTATATTACATTCCAAATAACTTTAGGCCACTCCAACGCGCCTGACCAGAGCTATAGGCCGCGAAACCATATTGGGGACTGAAGACTAGTTATTTTTGACTTGATATCCAAAAGTTGCAGGCTGTAAAAAAGAGATACAGATTTGCAAAAGGCACCGTATTAAACCAAAGACTATGGGCTTTATTGTCATATACACTTTGAATTTCTTGAGATTTTTTTTGTGATATCTGCCATATGTTAAAGCACTGTCATGAAAATGGAGAAAAGACTTGGTTGGAAATGACGCAATATTTTTATATTGTAGTTTCAAAGAATGTTTTTCCTTTACTTATAATTTACAAAGAAATGCTTATATAACTAATTAGATATGACGCACAATCTAATTAGATATGCAGTCAATCTATAAGATTTTTTAGGGAAACACAATTTTAACAATTTTAACCCGGATCCCACCACAGTCCCCAATACGCCTTCCTGGCCCGTAGTGCCCGTCGTGCCACGCCCACGCCAACCCCTCCTCGCTCTATCCCCGCCGGGATCTAGCCTCCTTCTCCCGGCCGACCGTCAGCGCAGACCTGCCGACCAATCTTCTGTATAAATATGATAGGTCCCTCTTGCCAATTGCTATAGTCCCGGCCTGCACACAACAATTACGTGGGCACGTCCGACCAAACATGAAGTTCCGGGCCTCAAGGCGCATGCGTGGCGCACACCGCTTCCGGTCTGCGTCTGGGGTTTGTCTTCAATCCTTGTCTTATTACTGAAACTGCAGCCCACATCTCCTCTCCTACCATCTTCTGAACCAACGCTACAGGAATCAACCCTACCTGGGGCCCGTTCAATAATCTAGGATCGTCCATGAAACTCTTAGCTACTAAGGAGTACTGTATTTATGTACCTATAAGTTGGTATTGTCTTTAAATTTCAACGCTGTTAGTCTCAACTCGAGGCAGATGTTCTGCCGACCAGACACTGTATTTCCGTCCATTGATATGGTTGTACTGTAGCGTAACTCCCATCCACTGCATGGGCCATCAAACCAGCCGCTTCGGCTGTCGCCTTCGTAGTCTAAATATATATGAATAAAGAAAAAATAAGAAGATATGAAGAACCCTTTCTGTACCTCGAACGAGGGTTATCGTTTAATGATACATAAGTCTGTTCGCTGAGACAGTATAAGCCGTCCATAAGTGTTGAATAAAGCTGACCCACATCGTCCCTTGGTCGCTATGGCATACAGAAAAGGGTCTACATGTAGGATCCTAGATTGTTAAATGGGCCCCTGATTCTCTCCAAATCATCGTCCAAATTGTGTTCATTCGCTTCATAACCATCTTTAGAGTCGTACCTTAATTGTCAATAAATGCTGAGACGTTAATTTTTTTGTTATAGAGAAGTGAAATATATCTTCCTAATTTTATATTGATACATTTCCTATGTTTCCCCATAACCATTTTATAGCCGGCCCTATTTTTTTATGGATGATGCCGGAAACATATGGTATACAAATGGCAATTCCTCATGTAACAAGTATTGGTGACTATAGATGTAATATGAAACGTCTAAACACAATTGATTAATGTTAGTTAGGTGAGAAATAGTACAACTACCAATGTTACCGTTATAATAGTAAGCGTTTATTGTATAGAACCGACGTTTCAACTATCACATAGACTTTTTTAATGTTATACTATAATTTGATTTTACTACTGAGGTACTCTGTGAGTCGTTCGTGTTGCTCATGGTGCTCATTTGCTCGCGGTCGGTTTTGTCTTTTTTTCGGAGTTTGATCTTGTTGGAAATAACAACGGAGGCAGACTTGTGGTAATTGATTAATTTTGACTAGATTGTGATATGTCATTTTACCCAAATCATAACCCGAGGAATTCAATCTTGCTTTGGGATGCAGTCTAGCTGAAATGGAACATTTAAGTGACTACAGCAATCTGGTACTTATATGGAAATAATAGCAGATTTCCCAAATGTATGCGCAACAATCCGAATGTAATACCACCAAACTTGTTGAAGTCTGTAAATATAAATTTAAATCCAGAGTAAATTAGTCAAGTACAACTCAACCAACTTCCAAAGTTTGGTTCGGTGATTGGCTTTATCAATTAATGCAGCAGGGTACAACATTTCGGCGTGGAGTTTTTCTCTTCTTTTTTAAAAAGTCTAATACGGTAATGAGATATCCCAAATTAGTAACCGAAAGCTTGAATTATGTGAAGCTCGAGCCATGATGCTAGGAAAGATCCAACATCAAGTATCCTAGAAGTGGTCTCCGCTGTACCCCAGGTTTATAATGAGAAAGCCGCCAAGTCCGACTCGCAACATATCCATTAATGGTGTCTGCTTAAGCCGTGGAGGATCCTCCTCCCTCCTCCAGACCCCCGCCTCTTCCTCCAGGGCACACCACTCATCATCATCATTCCTCCAGGCGCCAACAAGAAAAGAAATTACAGCTCCATTGGTGGTAGGCCTGGTGCAGCCAGGAGTGGCGCAATTAGGCACTTAAGTCGGCATTAGGGCAATCCGGGGCGGGCTGGAAGCGCCCAGCCGCCGCCGTCACGGGGTGTCATAGTTAGTTAGACACGCTAATAATTTATGTCACTCCCTGGTAATTAATTACCCCAACCCCCTGGTCCTCCTCATACCAGGGGCTGTGATCAATTAGAGGAACAAGAAGATGCAGCCGCGAGAATGAAAAAAAGTAGTATCACGAGCCCCACAGCAGGGGCAGTGTGTGCGGGATAAGGGGGTGAGATATGGGATGAGACGGGAGACATGGCAATATTAGGAAACGTTCTTACTGCGGACGAAAAGGTTCCCATTCGAGGTCAGTAGTCCATCTCGTACTGCCTGGCGCCATAAGCGGAAAGCAGTATCAAATCGACGACTGACCAAGAATGAGAATCGTTTCGTCTACATTAAGGATGTTTGTTTATTATTATATACCTCAAATCGATGAAAAAAAGCCATTTTTATGATTTATTAAGTCGGTCATAGCAGGCACGAATATTATCAATACTGCAATTCTAGCAGCGGGCAGTATTTGATAGACATTCGCACACAGGTATATAATAATAGGGCTGTGGTAAAGATAATGGAAAAGAAACATGGGCCCGATTAGGGCTAAATATTTCATAATCTCACGTAAAGATTATATAAGCATAAAAGGAAAAAGATTTGTTTGTGGCTTAACGTCTCATGAGACCCTGAGGGTATATAGGGATCATGAATGGTTTAAGCCTTCCACTTTTGTAGAGCTATTTCAGTCAATTCTTTTCAATGTTTTCAAATATTTTATGGAAAAAAAAGCTGATTTTATCTTTCTTTGAAATAGTCTCAAAAACATTTTAATGCCGTTACTATTTTCCCAGTACTTTCTTCTTCTATTTTCCCAGTACCCTTTGACAAATGAGCAGGATATGCTGAACAGTTAAAGGCAAATTGCATGTTTTACATAATTCTTTTTCTCTTATTTCAGAAGGTATTCGGGTATAGAAGGAATGAAAATGGGATATAGCAGGGAATGGCAAATTCTCAAAGACTTCGTGTGGACAAAATGCAAGATCTGGTGTAGCGATTTACTATCTCACCATCACATCTCATATCATTATCACTCATTGTATTATAGAACCACATCTCAAGTCTCCACATATACCTGCTGCGTCAGGGGGTGGCTGGTTCACCTTAGTCAGTTTATATAAAATAATTTCTAAACTCTTACCCACTACCCATACTGGAGGTCAACCCTGTTCCTACTTTGTATTGCCCATAAACTGCTATGAAAACTTGCAATAGCAGATTGTATGTTTGTGAAATAAAACAAAAGTTTAGGATCCGGTTGTTTTTGGTAGAGACATGGTGTTATAACAGGTGTAGGATTAAGGAAAGGGGTAAGAATTGAGAATATAGACTAAAAGATGAAGGGTTATGATATAAGGTATGGGATGGTGTGATTGGGTATGGCAGGGTGTATTATGGCAGTGGTAAGGTCAAGAGTAATGGAAAAGAATGTTGACAACTCACATCTCACAGTACGTTGTGGAAATATTCAGCGCATATTGGTTAGGACTAGAGAGAATGTGGCATTTCCTTTGACCTTTGAACTGACTGACAATATGCAGTCCCACGCACTCAGAAATAAGAGCTTACTAAAAAGATAATGATGTGGTTTCAGCCACAAGGAAAAAAACAATTACAATTCGTGCGTTTTGTGTTTCAGGCTGCGTCCTCTGGGTTTTGTGAAGGAACCTCACATCTGGGCACTTTGTCAGCATGAAGTACTCTCCAGGCAGAATCTTTGATTACATGTTTCCATCTGTTGTTACCAGACGACGTGCTTGGCCATTTAAGTGCTTTAACACTATCCATTTGCGGTTATTTATACTGCGAAAATTGAAAAATGTTGACACTCACGATCTATGTAGGATACAAAGGTTGGAACAAATTAAGCTTAGAGACATAACTAATAACACCTGAGGTTCAAAAATAAGATTAATGCAGAAATACATCGAGTAATTCAAAGGAAAAAGGGAAAGAATTTCTAAAACATATGAAGGTCACAAGACCACAAATAGGAAAGATAGTTTTGATTTGACTGGGTCATAGGTGTAAATGTGTATTGATGAACTGAAATAGTGAATATTGCATCCTGCGGAGTCCTCTATTTTATTTTAGCCTGGTAAAAACGTTAATAGGCTTAGCATTAGGGGACTCGTTCTCAGCAGGCTTGCGAGTATGGTAACTGATATTGAATGTGCGATAAACAGATAAATATTTTCAGGTTAAGATAAAATCAGAAACATATTCGTGATTGGTCTGAATCCCTGTTCGCCATCTCATTTGGAGCAATTTGTAATTTTGAATAATATTTTTTTTTAATTGATGCATGCCCTTCTTCGTGTTTCATGTGCTTGTCGAAACAATCAGCCTAAATTTTCCCCATAGTGTGTTTGTTTGGTTTGATTCAACGTCCAGTCAACCATTATAGGTCCTTACCAGACTTTCTCAAGGTTCTTTTACACCACGAGGGTGGTGATCGAATCTATGTGATGAATTCAGGTAGAAATCTCACCCCTTCACATTTACCAGATGAGCGTTATTTTACTTCCCACACCACATAGACATGGTATGAGAAGGATTGGCCTTTGATATAGCAGTAAATCTACCACTGCTGGGGTGGGACTCAAACCCACAAGGTCCTAGAACCTAACCACTGAGCTAACACCCCACCCCCTAGCTATGGTGATACTGACTTAATCTACAACACTGTGTTCCTCTAATAGGTTAGAGGAACGAAGCTATATATTTAGGGATATCTTATCCTGCCTGTATTGCATAGATACCCAATGATTTTCATTTGAGTAGACATATCCTCCTCGCAGTTGACACGTAGTAAAACTCTGAGCGGTAGCTAGGAGCATTGCGTAATGTAAACTACAAGGAGAATACGGCCACGCAGATCAAAATCATGGTAATGTGTTTATTACTCACCTTTCGACTGATTATTAGAAAAAAAATGAAAATAATTAGAAACTCGACGTAAGCGCCATGCATTGTACATACAATAGTTCCTAAGGGGTCTGTGAGGTAGCAGAAAAGGTCGTATTCTACTGAGTCGCATACTGCTTTCCGGATTCTACTCATTAACGATATGTAGGCCCCATAGGATTATTATAGACACTCCGTATAAGGTGGGTAATAAAGTACCAAGGTGCATTGCAAAATGGAAATTATATTGGTATTCTGTTTTGCTGGCCATAGTAGTGCAGACAACTCCTCAATTCCTTTTGGAAAGTTTTGAATTTTGAATTTCTCTTTCATCTTTCATTGAACTCTTCATTGTAGCGTATACTTGAAATAAATAGGTTGTATCGCATTTCCTGAAACATCTTTGTCCGTTACAACTGCATGACATAATATGCAAACTTTCATAACATCCCATTATAGAGTTCTTTCTGATCAGGAATACCTAGCAGTACCAGGGGTCTACCACTTCCACAAATCTAGACCTACCGATTTTGGCACATTAATGTACCTTTGTCGGCAACAAAGGAACGGTACTTTGTCTCAGGCGAGGCATCCTAACGCCTGAGTCGGACCTAGTGGGTAAATGTGAGGCAGCTAGGCAAGGGTAAGTCAACGATTAGTGAAACCCCCCTCCCCCTTGGGATGTTTTTATATACTATTTCACATATAATTCACCTGGGAGGTTGGTGGTCTTCCATTATAGGTTTACAAATTCGGGGTTTAATACAGCCGATCAAAATTGAAGATTCAGGTCAAACAGAAGAAATTACATGGAAAAATTGACAATCTATACAGATAGAGAAAATGTGAACAATACTTTCTTTGGCTTAACTATTTGAAAAAAAGAGAGTAAGCAAGGTAAGTAAGTTCAATTGAATATGTGAGTGCACATCCAAACATCACCGCCAAAAGTAGGATATATATGTTCCTGGATGAAGTTGTCGATCAATATACCTTAATAGCTCGCCAAAAGTTTATAGCCATGTTGATAAATCCAGTCGGCGACAATGGAACATAGGAAATACCACCCATTTGGGTTACGTTATTTGCCTGCGACAAGTTCACCAACAACTATACGATTTAGGAACTAATCATTCAACCCTGAATCAGAAGACAGGCATTGGACTTTACGTTCTAGTCAATGCGCGTCAGATTTCTATGTGAATGATGGTATTTAACGATTCCTGGAGTTTTTACGCCATAGCAGCAGACAGGGTCATATCACAGCAAGATCGAATCTACAAGTTGAAGCTGACAGGGAGGCAGTGTGGCGTACTGCTGTGCGCATGATCAAAGGGGATACTTCACCGGAGATTCTTCCGCTTGGCCAACAGTAACCTAATAAAGTTACATCATAGTCACTAACTTTATCTCAACCCCTCACCCTGTCCCTCACCCCCCGAGGGGTGTTTAACTGAGCGGAAGGGATTTGATTTGAGTGTGGCCTTTGGGTCTAGGAACTCCAACTGCCACTCCACAGGAGTTACTGTCAGTTCGCCCAACACTCATTTACCCAACCCCCTCGAAGTCTCTAGCTCTGGACTCTGTTATTCCCACTTCTACAATCTGCCACTCTGTCAGAAGAAGTAGACGTTTACCTAACATCACAAAATACGGCCCTCACATGATTTCTAACCCTGTTTTACCCAACTGTAACTTGTTTGCCTCCACTCCTCTGAAGTCTTATATATAAACTACATTATGTTACGATATATGCTCATCTCCCCGTACATCGTGTTATCATAGGTTTATACACACCATTTCACTTTCTATTCACTTAGGGGCCATCCATTAAGTCCTACACATAAATTACGTTAATCAGAAATATGCTTATCTTCCACACCGGTAAACCTGGTTATGATCGGTGTTTACACAAAATTCACTCTCTATTCACTTAGGGGCCATCCATAAAGTCCTACACATAAATTGCGTTAATTTGAAAATATACTTATCTTCCATTCCAGTACACCGTGTTATCAAATTTTGTGTGTATTCCTTCTTTGTTCTATTGCGTACAAGATCGGGAGGGGTAGCGGTAAACAATTTAGGAAATTCTGCCTACATACTTTATGGATGGCCCCTTATCTCACCAATGACCACCATGGGTTTCATCTCTTATAGCTCCAACTACATCCCTATTTATACATCCTCTGACCTTATTATGACCCTTCCACACAAATCCCATGTGTAATATCTTGTAAGCATACCAAACACTCTTAGGTGTTTCATCCTAATGTTTTATCTAGCTCCTCAGCTATTCAAACCCGGATTCTGTATGACACAGTTAGAGTCCCAACCCTGCCTCTCGAACCTTAGTATCACAGTTTCACTATACTCAAATCCTTCACCTTGCCTCTCATGCCTACCACATTTACCAGCCCCATACCTAACCTGTTTCACACTTTGACCATTTCCCACTTTGCTCTGCAATCTCATTTACCCTTCTTCTTCTGTACGCATCCAACAACCACCACACTCTAATATAGTCTAGGGATGTCAGTTGGGGTCAGAAAAGTTGAAACATTTTCATGTGGATTTTTCTGCCTCAGAGAGACCTGAAAAGCTTGAATAATATGTATTTGTCGGCTATGGCATGGCACTGGGGGTCTGTGGGGAGGTTCAGAGCACTGCTCTTTATTGGCGTAAATGAGGCTAGATAAATATGATATTTGTTTGAAACAAGGAAAAGAAATTACATCTAGTACATACCCATGCCGTATATACTGTAAATACACACCGTTTCGCCACACAGTGTAAAAATAAATCCGTACGGAACACTGTTCCGTACGGCAAAATACGGAACATTGTTCCTTACGTGTCATACGCATATAAAGTAAAACATCAGCTGTTAGCCCAAAGTAAGTTAATTATTTTATCAATTTAGGGTATATATTAAAGATATAACGACCTACTAAGCTTGCACAAGCCACAACATTCGATGATAATGTACGGTTCGTACGGAACTCAGCGTAAACGCCTTGCTCCGTACAAAACGTACATTATCATCTCGTTTTGTGGCTTGTACAGCATGGTCAGGCCGTTCTCTATACATACACCCCTCTCTACCACCCTCTTAACTCAGTCCCCCAGACCACCACCAATAATCCATGTCATATGTAATTCTAACTGCATCTTCCCCCATACTGCCTTACTACTGCCTACCGTCTATCTCTTCCCAAGCTTCTCAATCCCTCACCCTACCACCACCCAACCAACACCGTCCAAAATCCGGGGGCCTGTTTAATAATCTTGAATCAGTCATGTAGGCCCTTTTCGGTATGTCATAGAGACCCAGGGACGATGTGGATCGACTTTATCTGATAACCCTCGTGCGAAGTACAGAAAGGGTCCTTCATATCTTATTATTTTTTCGAAGGCGACAGCCGGAACGGCTGGTTTGATGGCCCATGCAGTGGGTAGGAGTTACGATATATGGACGAGTTACGAGTTATGGACGGCTAATACTGTCCTAGCAAACAGACTTAAATATCATTAAACGATAACCCTTCCATGTGGTACAGAACCGGGTCTTCATGTACGATCCTATATTATTTGAAAACGGGCCCCAGGTCCTAAGCAAACCTAGCTGCATCTTACCGCATACCGCTCGACTACCCCAACGTCTCAGCCGTGCTCGTGAACACCCCCAGCCACCACGCGTCTACCACCCAACACCCATGTCAGGGGCAAACCTTATTTCACGCCGGTCGCTCAATCAATACGATTTGCGGCGCATTCTGCGCTGTCAGGCCTCAGACGGCGTCATCCCAGTCTCTAACCACCCTCTCCGTGCTCCGGGTGTGTGCGTTTCAGATGAGGGGTGGGTGAGAGGGAGGGAGGCGGCAGGAGGTAAGCAGCCAGGTGGAAGGCACACGCACGGAGCCTTTGTAGGGGCCATTGATCAGGTTAGATCTACCCCTCTCCATAACCCCGACCACAGGGGTGCGGGGGTGGGTCGGCGAGACGAGGGGATTTTACTTATAGGGAGGTGTATATTCAGTTATGTCAATTTCCATTTTTCCTTGGAAATATTCAGTAAGTATAGAGAACGGCCTGACCATGCTGTGCAAGCTACAAAACAAGATGATAATGTACGTTTTGTACTGAGCAAGGCGTTTACGCTGAGTTCCGTACGAACCGTACATTATCGTTTAATGATATTTAAGTCTGTTCGCTAAGACAGAATTAGCCGTCCATAAGGCCATTCATAAGTGTCGGATAAAGTTCATCCACATCGTCCCTGGGTCTCTATGGCATACCGAAAAGGTCCTACATGACTGATTCAAGATTATTAAACAGACCCCCCGATTTTGGACGGAGTTGGTTGGGTGGTGGTAGGGTGAGGGATTGAGAAGAGATAGACGTAGGCAGTAGTAAGGCAGTATGGGTGAAGATGCAGTTAAATTTACATATGACATGAATGATTGGTGGTGGTCTGGGGGACTGAGTTAAGAGGGTTGGGACAGAGGGGTGTATGGAGTAGTATACTGAGACAGGGTTACTGTGGCTGTACGTGATAAATATGTGGTCAACTTGACGATCAGATGAAACGATGCCGAAGGCAGAGGTTCATCTAATTGTCAATTTTACTCACCTCTGTACTCACTGAAAGAACCCGCGACACACAGGATATATACCATAGAGAACGGACTATAATACTCGTAGGCGCATGGAGAATGAGTCCCTAATCTTAAGTCAATGGGAGAAAAATACCAGGGGTGAAATAATACATAGGGTGTCTAGTTATCTAGAATCATCTGAGTCAGAGTTAGAGTAGAAGCGATGCTACGTGTCAAAAATGGAAAATGCAAGGGGGATTGTGCGTGGTTAGGAGGAGCAGAACTAGCTTCTGACGTGGGGTAGGAGTCATAGCAACACAAAGCCTGGCTGGCCTGGCCGGAGCGCTGCAGTCATGAACACACTGGCTTTATCTCACCCCTGGTATTTTTGTCCCATAGGCTTAACATTGGCTTAACTCGTTTTCTATACCCTTACGAGTATTGCAGTCCATTATCCATGGTCTATATCCTGTGTAAAGTACATTCTGTGCACACTACATGTTATTCAATGTCCAGACTAAGGTGTAACTAGGACTTTCTTGCCCATGCTACAAGGTAAACACATCTACTAGTTGAAGTGTATCAGCTTGAGTTCAACACAGACAATATTTGATGTAACTTAGATATAATTAGTTGTGTAAGATGTTCTTTTTTCTCACAATGCCAGCATTGTCAAATTATAGATATATACATTTAATGTCATGGTAAGACCTCATGTAAGTCCTAAATAGGACAATGGAGGCACTTCAAGGATCTAGCCACTGGAGCCAGCAGAGTATAGGGTATATCATACCCAAGCTGACACCTCCAGTCTAAATAAAAACCTTTTTAAAAAATGTGTGTACAGGGGTGAGATTAATACAGAAAGCAACTCGTTTTGGTCAAAGTAGTTGTTCTCTGACTCGTTTGAATGCTACGTGATATTCACTCGGCTGGCACCTCGTTCATATCACCCCGCATTAATCTCATGAAGAGCGACGAATTTGACCAAAACTTATTGATTTCCTCTTTAGTGTGCCATATGGTACACCATTACTATCTCATGTACGTGTATTCACGTGTGAGAGTATTATCAGGGCGACATAGTGCCCGCGTCCACCACCACGCAGCCTCGAACATGGGGGTAATTGTCTCTTAGAGAGGGAGGTACACGACATCCGCGGTCCCCACACTCATAGGACGGCGGTCTGCAGATTGAGTTATTAGTCCCCAGTGATGCTGCATGATTACGGTGTAAATTCCCTCCACCTTCCCCCTCGTGCCCCTAATCTGTATATATACGGGGCGTCGACAGACTCATTTACAGACACAGCGGGTGGATGTAGAAAAGATAAGTACGCCCCCAGACGTATGAATATCAGACTGGACCGGCACCTAGACATGTCTCCAAGCATTGGTATTCAGGTCCTTATTTCCTTCCCCCCCCCCCCCCCTGAAAACCTTCATTGTATTCGTGGATCAAATCTTTTTATTTCCCCATTGCGGGGAATGTTAGCCCAGTCCCTGGTAGGGGTGGGGGCGTGGCCTTTAAAGGCTGTGGGAAAAACATTGTATTTGACTCTGTTATTGTCATTCATCCACGCAGTAGCATGACCGTAACATGTAACTTTCAACGGAATTCATGAATTTTACAGATGATTTCGCCTGAGCGCCTTCGTACAAGCGGTCGTATTTATATTTTCTTATTTCATCAAACATAGATGACGATAGATAATTCACAACATAGGAGGCATTGTTCCATTGGATAGCACAATCGTATGCACCGAGGAGTTGACGCGTAGTAATTTCCGAGCGTATGCGAGGTTATTGAATAGCGTCAACTCCGAGGAGCATACAATCGTTTTCATCTGAAACCAATCTATATTGTATTTATCATCCACCTTTTTTGACAAGTGGCGTACTGATGTTAGTTCCTTTCACTGCACGAAACCTACCGCTTTACATATGTATCTGAAACGTGTCTAACAGTAGGATTTTGCGTCTAGAAGGTCGACCTATTATCCGTCTCGTAGACGTATAGTGGCGTATATACATGTCCATGGTGCGGTCTTATATACGTCACATATACGCCTGATTCCGTTGTATATACACCACCATCCAATAGTTCCGATCTTTGCAATTTGTGGGTGGGGGAGGGTTTCCCACTGAGTCGGGCGGTGGGCGGCGGGCAGCTTCTCACTGAGGCTGGCTGGGGGCGGCGTGGGGTGGTGGGGGGGAGTCGGGGGGTGACGGGGGGTGGCAGGAGACGGGGGTCGGCGGGTCTAAAAACAACAACGGGCATGGTAATTTTCGGTACACATACACATACGCCTGGTGTATATATATCGCGCAGACCATGTTTTATCTTGGATACGCCAGGCGTGAAAGACAGCCAAGTCGCGCGTCTACATATGGAAACTGTCTCGTAGACGCCCGAAACGCAGACGCGGATAAGAGGCGTATATAAATGAAAATAAGTCAATATTCAGCCGATACGTGTGTTATTGCGATGGCGTATTTATATGTAAAATGGTGGTTTTCGTGCAGTGTTTAGGTATGTACTATTTTTTTCATAAGCCTTATTTTTCCGTATGCGCCGTTTTTTGCAGCCCACAGCAAACAACATATCCGATGCTCCGGGTATGTAGATCCACGCTGACCATGTGTTTTCTGTGGACAATGTATTAGGTGGATATATCTGTATGCTTCGGGTATGGTGATACACACTCCCTATGTCTTTTTCTATGGACACTTTGTATTAGTTGGATACTAACACTTATCCTACCCCTAATAAAAAACGCCATAGGCTTAACATGGGATTTGTTTATGGCATGGGTAGTGACATAAAGTGTTGTTTATGCCACTACTTTCTGATACTGAAAAAATATGGAAACGGGGGTAGGATAAAATCTAGACACCACTCGTTTGAGTTTGAGCTTATTTATGCCACTCATTTTGTTGGCTCCGTAATGTCACTCGTCTTCGACAAAATGCATGGCATAAATAAACTCAGACTCAAACTTGTGACGTCTCTTGATATTATGGTTTACTGATATACCTCTTATGAAAGCCAACGTATATTTTTCCTGGAGAATGTAATTAGAGGCAATCAGTTTATAATGAACATCAGTTAATGTTTACCCATATGTAGTACGCGATTGCCCACCGTTAACAGACTCCTATTACACACCCACCTTTCAAACACCACCTTTTCATAGCACAGCAGCATCTGAAGGGTACGTTATTTACGCATGTTGAATGGGAACTGTAGCTGAGTGAGCTCTAACTACATCTCAAGTGGCGTGAGACAGAAACACTTTGAAGGGAAAGATGCGAGCTTGTGTTTTAAACTTAAAGCAGCCTCGGAACAGAGGGAAGTGCAGGAGGTGGGGTTTGTATTCTTCATACAGCTGTGGCTTTGAATCATTAGCGCGCCTCGCTATGCTTCACGGCTCCTCAATTGATTACAGCACAGCGGATTATCGATGCCTTACATACGCCACTGTTGAAACCGCCACGCTAGGCGCGCCTCTTAACAGTGCGAGCAGCTCCGAGAAGCTCACTTTCTCCTCACACACACCACGCTGCCGCTCCTCCAACTCCTCCACCATCACCGGGTCCATTCAGAGAAGACAATAAAGCGGCCACAGTGAGACCCGGCGAAAAAGAGGGGAGAATTAAAAAGGATTCCTTTTCGCCTATTCTCGCCAGAATCGACATTCTATTGTGGGAAGCGCTCGTCAAACGGCTGGGCTCACACGTAGGGCGGGGTGTGATGTCGGGGGACGGGCGGGAGAAGGAGGCAGCAGGAAAACCCCACTTGATGAGTGGCTCATACCAGGCCTCCGCCGTTCCAGTAAAGGAACTTTTCCATTGGCCGTGAAAAACGGTGTAGATTTATTTTGTGTTCTACTAATAGCCTATCATCATTTTGCGTCAGCAGTGGTAAAGGTCCGTGGGTGGGTCCTGACTGTATATCGGTGATGGCCAATGGAAATAGGCTATTAGGAGAACACAAAAATCGTCTGCCAATGGAAAGGGGCCTTATGCAGCTCTCAGCGAACCATTAAAGGCATATCGGGCAATTCACGGTGGCACCACCTGGCGATATTTAAATATGGTTCATTATCAGTAAAAACAGTTTTTTTTCTCATCATGATTCATTTCCATTCTAAATGAGTGAATTTAACGTTTTGCGCAGTTCATATAATCTTAATAGGTGAAATATGCCAATTTGCATTTGATTTAAATATGAAATGTACTGCAAAATATTTTTTTCTTCAATACTCTCAAAAACAAGGATGGTGACCTATGAATTTTAAAGCTTAAATATGTATTATTAGGCATGTTATACTTTGTTAAAATATCTATGAATGGGATGGGAATAAACCCCTTAACCTCAACATTAAATCACGACTTTGAACAAAGTTTGGGAGCAATATTTCATGAAAGGTTTTATTCTCGGGAAGCACACATGGTCATATCCCCTAGGACTTGAGTGCTGTCAAACTGAACTAAGGACGGCAACACGGAAATCGTCATAAATGGTTCTCAAACATCAATGAAATAAACACACATGGTAAGGCGACCGCACAGTTGGTAACAAACTCTGATAGCTATCAGGTAAACTCTAACGATTGTTGAAGCAACAGAGCAATGGCTTAGCGTCAGCGGCTAGTAACATACCGGTGAATGAGGTAATTACTCACAGATTGATGTGGGTCGGCACCTAGAGAGGAGAGTGCTGAGACGACCGTCGTGCAGCATGGACAACAGTCTATCTGAAGTGGAGACCTGGCAAATTGTTGCTGTGGCATCTCATACAGTTCCAGATTACTTCGCTACGATCCACATTTCTGCACCTCCTGGTCAGTCGTTTCTCAACATGCACTCTCGTTCCTCCTCATTTCATCAGTCAGTCACTCGTCCAGGATCTCTCTGAACCCTCCGAAACCTCACCTTCTATTACATTTCTCAGTCTTTGTTTCATATCATCGGGCAATTGCCTCAGGACACGTTGGTCTACCAGGGTTGAGGGTTGGAGCATGTTTTCCTCTCATTGGCTCCTGCCCCACGTGCCCGCATCCACTGACTTCACATAATTAGCTTTGCTGGGGACGTGTACCCTCCTGTTACTATCCGTTATCCGGTAACTGCCATTTCTGACTATCCGGTAACGTTTATGACATCCTACGATTACACTATGGAACACTACATATCCATAAATTTAACACAATTCTAAAATGCCTACTATTTCAAAACGATGCCGACTAATACATATATACATGTACAAAATTTCACTCAATCCTAGACTCTATGATGCCTAACAAAATCTAAACGAAATCCTTGTAGCCCAACTACAATATTTCACAATTTCCTATCGAAGTCTGAAGAAAAGGACATGGGTTTTAACTATGTGAAAAACTATTTTAGATTTCTATATGTTCTATTATACTATCATCATAATATTGACAGAAGACAGAAGGAGGTGGGAGGAGGCAACAGGGAAACCCCACTTGATGAGCGCCAGGCCTCTGCCGTCCCTGAAAGCAGCTCTCAGTGGGCCATTAAAGACATGTTGGACAATATGCTTTAAAACTAAAACCCATGTCATTTTTCTGAAAGTTGGATATGATAATGTCAAGGTGTTGTATCGCTCACCTCATTTTTCTTAATTTAAAAGGAACATCTTACTATACTTCTATTAGCACAAACAACTGCATCAGAGATTAAAGTGTTATATCACATAACCAATATAACATTTCAATATACTTCTTACACGCATTATGTAAATGCAAACGCCAAATCCAGTGCGACAATGTTATATACTACTATCTACAACTCTGGATTTGAAACGGTGAAATCAGGGTTAACTATGAAAGGCGGCCCATCACTGGTTGGATCTATTTTCACGTTCTCCATCATTCAGACCATCAACACGTATTGGCGGATCATGTCTTTATCAGAATTTAGTCCTTTTATTCCGGGGGGGTATCTGTCCTTGTGTCTCATGTGTTAGTACATGTGTTTTCAAGTATTTGATGAGGATAAACGGTTGGGGAGAGGAAAAAATGAGACTCAAGAAAATATTGACTTTGTATTTTACATGGAAAAATACATTCCTATACCGGAAATGACAGAGTGGAGTTCCATGGATGCTGCCACCTCTAAGTTTTAAGACATCTGCCATTTCACTTAATGCTTAGGGACCATCCATGTATTACTATATACCCATGCCGTATATACTGTAAATACGCACCGTTTCGGCATCTAACATAAAAATACTGTACGGACCGCTGGTCCGTACACTAAAATACGGACCACCTTGCTATACACGTTTATCAAGATATCGGCTGTTAAAAAATTAAATTAATGATTTTTTTAAAATTTTGGGTATATAGTAAATATATTACGTCCAACCATGCTTGTACAAGTCACAGAACTCGATGATAATTTACCGTTTGTACGGAACTCGGCATAAATGCCTCGTTCCGTACAAACCGTAAATTACCATCTTGTTCTGTGGCCTGTACAACATGGTCAGGACGTTCTATATAATTACGTAGGCAGAATTTCCTAAATTTGTTCCCCCCTCGCCCCCCCTCCCGATAATGTATGCAATAGAACAAAGAAGGAGCATACACAGAATTTCCTATATTTTTGACCACTCACCTCCAGCCTCAGTGCGTAATTATATAGAACGGCCTGACCATGCTGTACAAGTCACAGAACGAGATGCTACTTTACGGTTTGTACGGACCGAGGAATTTATGCCGAGTTCTGTACAAACGGTAAATTATCATCAAGTTCTCTGACTTGTACAAGCATGGTTGGACGTTATATATTTACTATATACCCGAAATTTTAAAAAGAAATCAATTTCATTTGGTATAACAACCAATTTCTTAATAAACGTGTATGGCAAGGTGGTCCGTATTTTAGTGTACGGACCAGCGGTCCGTACAGTATTTTTACGTCATATGCCGAAACGGTGCATATTCATAGTATATACGGCATGGCTATATAGTAAATATACTTTTTGGATGACCCCTTAACCAATTCAGGGTGAGTGATGCGTTGAGGCATTCCCCAGCATATACGATATTATCCTTTAATGGATCAAGAAAGATGAAGCTTTCAGAGGATATACTTATGATAAAATATTTAACATTATTGGGTAAAACAAATAATAATCATATTCAGGTTGAAGTGTCTTTTCACATGATCAAACAACTGGATTTGGGTTTAGACTATAACAGGCTCGCCACCTATCATCGCACCAGTCCCTAGTACCCGTCCCAACCAACATGGGTCAGTCATAGATCCCAGCCTGTAAAGGGTTAAAAGGGAATAAAACGATCGGCGGTGGAGGTTGGCTGTAGCGTTATATTCCCAGCGGCGTTAACCGAGTATCGACACACCCCGGTCTCTATGGTCAGTCTAGCTCCTCCTCCGCCCTCCCCTCCCATGGCCTCCCCCTCCAGACGCCAGCATCAACATCAAAGCTCTTACACCTGCGTCGCCTACAGCGGGAGCTGCTCACGGCGCTGCCAAGGAGCAGCTCACAGACTTAAGTGGGCAATCGGACAGCGAAAGGTTCCGCCACAGTGCTGCGATGCGATCCAAAAGAAACCAACAAGTTGTGGTCAAAGTCGTCGGTCTTCACGAGTTCGATGTAGATCCAAGACACAAGATATAGCGAGATCATAGTCACGATTTGGTTGTTTTGCTAAATCTTGCTAGGTTTTGAATAATAGCGTAAATATATTTACTGCGATACATCGGTCACCTGTGCTGCGTTCTTGTCACGGTAGATCGTGGTATGTCGCGATATGTCTACAATAGACCCTGAGGTATCGCGGTGGTGGAGCACCAAAATATACACACAACATCGCCAAAAAGCACACATAACATCGCATGCAACATATCGTGACAAAGGAGGTAGGACATATATCGTGACACTGTAAGATATACCAAGATATATCACAGCAAATCCATCGTGTTGGTGGAACCAGCCCTGTAGGCGCAGCACCTATGCTAGGAGAGTGTTTTCTGGGAGGCTCCCTCACACAGTACTGCCCTCTGGTGGTGGTGACCCCCTGAGCAGCTCGGAGGGCGGAGGAGAAGGTTAATCCGGGGATGGAGAGAGCTCAGGGTCTTAGCACCCTGTAAAGCAATAGAGGCAGGACACAAGACTAATCTCTGATTGATCTTCAGGAGAATAAGTCGGTATTTGTACTGATCTCAAGGGCACCACGGCTGGTGGCTGGAATGGGGTTGTAGGGACTTGAGTTGTGGAAGGGTAGAGCTGGGGCGACTGGTTGGGATCAAAACTAGATATGGCTATGTATTTGGGTGTCGCAGTACATACACACAAAATATTGGCTGATTTCAGATAAAAGTGGTCATATGCTCTGGGGTTTGGTATAGTTTGTTTTGTTTTTTAACGTCCTAGGGGAGCCTGAGGGTATATAGGGACTCTTGGTTCAGCTTTTCTCGCTGGTTTTACACCACAAGGGTGGTGATCGAATCTATGAAATGAAGTCAGGAAGAAATCTCATTCCTACACCCTACACCTTTACCGAGGAGAAAGATCTTTTACTTCCCACATCACATAGACATAGTATGAGAAGGATTTGCTATAGTAGTAAATCAATACACCACTGCTGGGGATGAGGGAGAAAGCTGGCTGCAGTGAAACTCGAACCCACAACCTTTGGATTACAAGTCCAATGCTTTAACCACTGAGCTAGCTTCCCACCTCTATGTTCCGGGGAGTTGATGCGAAGTTATATCTAAGCGCATGCGATATATTGCGCAGAGGCAATTCCGAGGAGAATATAATCGCTTTTATCTTAAACCCGTCTAGGATCCAAATATATCAAGCACTAGTGGGTCAATGAGGTATTTTGATCTTTAGGGATTGGTCATAGTACGCTGGACACGCCTCTAAGACAATAAGACACTGGCCCTCTCCTTTCCCAATATCAAGTTATCGCGCAGATGGTGAAGGGTTAATTTTTAGCACCAAGGACAAAGTCTATGACCACTTTAACCTTTAGGGAGTGTAAATGAGCGTGTGGCCCAGGGAGCGTCGTGGAATTTATTGTCTCAGAGAGACTAAGAAAACAAGGAAACATCATTATTCCCCACGGAATGGTGCTGGGCTGTATGGAGAGGTTTGAACCACTGTTTTTGGGTGTGAATAAGGCCGAATTTACTTTACTATATACCTACTGCCGTAAGTGACGTAATTACTACACGCTGCTCCCCATGATGTACTGCACAGCTGTGCAGTATATCAGGGTTCATTTCACGGTCATAACGGATATGATTATGAGGTCGATATTTAAAAATGGCCGCCGGTGTCTCCGCTTCGACATCGGTAACGTTAACGTTAGAGTACATAAAGAAGACTTATTGAAATACTGTGAAATCAAAAATACATGAATGAATTACAGAAAAACTTCGAAGTACAGTAATAAAAACCTGAATAAACATGGTAAAAACCTTAAAAACAGGAGTGCAATGAGAGAACAACTGCTATGTTTTCTTCCCGACGTTTTCCTGCTGGTTCCCCGCTGGTTTGCAAGTGACAACAAGTGTTGCTATGCAGGTTGCTATGTGTGTTGCTATGCGACAATGTCACATCCGCATTCCACGATCGAAGCGAAAGCTAGGGTTCACATTGATCGTTCTGTGCCCAAATTGGATTTAAAATGGCTCTTACAACTTAAATAAGGTAAGGATATGAATGTTTTGGAGGCATATAGTAAAGATAAAACGTTGTACCTGTAAACGTAAACATTTCGATCCTCACTCGGGCCCCAGCCCGTTTACAACTCGGTGTAAACACCTCGTTGTAAACGTGCTAGGGCCCGAGTTCGGATCGAAATGTTTACGTTTACAGGAACATCGTTTTATTACTTTACTTTATTACCCACCGAATACGGAGTCTCCAAGGCTATGGAGCCTATAGATCGCTACTGAGTAGAATACGGACCTCCAGAATCTCACAGGAGAATACGGCTTTTTCGGCCAACTGACGGGCATTATAGGAACTAATTCATAGAAACAAAGCACGGCGATAGGGTCTAATTTCTAATTATATACAAGATTTTTGTCCTAATAATTACTCGAAAGGCGGGTAATAAATATAACATTACCATTATTTCGATCTATGTGGCCGTATTCTTCTTGTAGTTGACACTACGCAATACTCCTCGCTATCACTCAGAGTATCACTACGCGTTGACCAACTACGCGGAGAATACGGCCACTCAGATCGAAATCATGGTAATATTGTGTATTGACACGAGAAAAAGTAAACATAAACTGAAAATGAAGTGAAGGATTATCATCGAAAATAGTAAAACTGCCATCTCCGGATAGGGATCCCAATAACCGGGTTCTATCTGAGAAGTATGACCGATGTGCGGATGAATATGTGTGAAGCCTGAGGAGGAATTAGAATTGATCTTCAAGGTAATCCTGATCATAGGAGAATGGTGGTGTAAGGGACCGAGAGCTTAGAGATACGGGCAGAATGGATGCGGTGCCACGCTGAACCCTCAGAGATCGATGGATTAAACTGATCCCCATCGCAAGAGGCGTATAAGTTCCACCTCAATGGGAGCGATTCATGGTGTAGTTCATGGGGGAGTCACCCCATAGGCCAAAGTGGAACCCTCATAACAACTGACCTGGCAATGTATACCACAGCACACCGCTAACAGGCTATTGTTAGACAATAATATGAAACTGCCTGAAGAAGTCTCATTAAGCAGACTATGGCTGTGAATAAGTAAGAAATAAGAAGTTCAGTTGCTGCACAATTAAACCCTCTTTCTTTTTTCCCCTTTTTTTTTAGTTGTTTGTTGTGCCGGTAGGGGGCTTTGATAATTATAAAAATGTACAGGGAGTCATACAAATTGTCAAATGGAAGATCTGGTGTACCAGAATTTGATAATAAAAATATTAAATAAAATTTAAAAAACTAGGACGAAACGTTGCCACCCGAATAATTTATTTGCCCCCCCCCCCCTCCCCATTTCGATGTACAACAACCCCTAATAAAATCATTAAGACGAAAGCAACTCGTTTGATTTTTGTGGAACATCTTTCAACAATAATATAAAACACAACAAATATATAATAGTAAACCTGATAAAACAGCATAAACATTTGCTTGAAAATAGCTCGCAATATACATAGAAAATAATCTTATTCCACTTGAGGTTGAGGCTACCGCTCGTATATTACTACACGCCAACCAGATTACTGCCACACGTCCAAACAATAACATCGTTTGTTGTATTTCTTATCCATTTTCTCGAAAAAATTAAACCCGGGAATTTCGATGTTAAAGGGTGTTATCAGTAGGGACTATTCTTTTGCTCTATAGCACAAAGGGACTATTTTCTCGTATACACTGGCTTTGAAGTCGTATACAATAGATTTGAATCCGTAGACATTGTTTATGGTATCTGACAGTTTTTTAAATATTGGGTTATGATTTATGTACCTGGGTTCCCATACATATCCAATGGGAACTTTTTATACCATGGGTTATCTATCACAGACCCACTCATGACAGACAAAAAGTACAGCTAACGATGCATCTCAAAAACCACTTGCAGAACAATTCTTAGTACAGGTCACGGTGCAACTCACAGACCCACTCAAACATTTTACAGTACATCTCACATAAGCACTCACGGAACAGTTTATAGTACACCCCAAAGCGCAACTCGCCGAATAGTTTCTTGCTATGATATGGTCCTAGTGGTCTCGTAACACATCAACCGTTGGAAACCTTTTTGTCGCCAGGGCGGTAATATATAAATCCCACTGGAAAGACAGGCATATCAGAAAATACGAGAATGATTCAATGTCACAGTCTAAAGCCTGGGGAGACTTGAGATATTGTCTTTAAATTACGATAAAGATGGCCAACACCAAATGGTACATTGAGGTGGGGTTAAAGTATTGTATTATATGTTCCAATATATCACCTAATAGTTGAACATCAAGCGATCTGTATGATACTTCTGATACCTATGTCCATTGTTCCTGTTTGTCTTGCATTGTGTCTGTATATATATAATTGTTTTCTATTTCTCGTCGCCAGCAAGATGCATAAATATATCATGACCTGATATAACATCAGACGAAATCTTGATGAGTACAGTATCAAGAAGAAAGAATTGTCACTTTCTTGTTGTAGTAAATTTCATGAAGAACGACCACATATGAGGGCGATTGTATATTAAGACAGAAACCGATGAGTGTTTGGTTTGCCATTGAGTTTGGAGCGCTCAGGGATATGAACGAGGTGATAGCCGAGTGAATATTCTGAAGAGCCTCAAACGAGATGACTATCGGGGACACATACCAAACACGAATATATTTTTAACTTTATCTTAGCCTGGATATAGTTATCTGTTTATCACCCATTAAGTATGAGTTACCGTACTCGTAAGCCTGTTTAGTACGAGTTCCTAATGTTAGGCCTACGAACATTCACACCAGTCTAAGACAAGGCATGAAAACCTTACCAATCAGTACGCCTTTATACGTTGCTATTTAGGCATTCTCTTGTAAAGGTAATGTGATGCATTTATCAACTCTGATGGTGAAATGCCTCAAGGCTTTTTGATGCGAGTTATAGTAGAGCACTTGTGGCACAGATCATATGATGTTTCTATGTTGCTCCTGTGTTCTGATGTTCTCGGTGGCCCACTGTTAAGGCCTGACCCCACCTACACCGATGGTCTGCGACATACTTCCCGATGGCTACGATTTGAAAAGGCCAAATCGTAGCCTATTGGGAGGTCCAAGAATCGTGATCCAATCTGTGAATCATACTCGATGACCATGATATCTTCCCGATAGGCTACGACACCCTATTACAGGCTACGAAAAATCCAACATGTTGGATTTTATCGGGACCTCTACGAATGGCATGGACCAGAATCAGCGTTGGTGGGGGTAGGTCTTTAAGCATATGGACATTTATACTCTGCTTTTCACGGAAAAAAAGGAAAAAGAGACATGGCGTGGAGCGCAGTCAGGAGAGAACTGGTCAATATGACGTCGTTCTATGTATGACGTCACGCACTGTGTGCAGCACGTTAACATTCAACAAGGTCGGCGCTCTACACATTAGGCTTCGGTTCAGGTAGTCTTATATTATTGTCTTTCGTATACAAAGTCCCATTTGAAAATGTATGGGGACACAGTAAACCACTACCCATTACCTAGAAACCGCCATGTACTATAACAAGGGTATACGGATTAAAATCTAGGATATACGGCCTCAAAGCCATGGTATACGGGAAAACAGTCCCTTTGTGCTATAGAGCAATAAAATACTCCCTTTTGATATGTGAATTCCTGGGTTTAATTGAATTGATGGGGAATGAATCAACGAGCAATAGTTTTGTGGACAGGCGACTCTAAAATACACGAGGGTTGACGCATAGTAATACACGAGCGTATTACTATGCGTCAACCCTCTCGTGGTTTACGGCCGCCCGACCACAAAACCATCGATTATTGTTGTCTATTATACAACAGAAATCGAAGGTCCTTTTGATAGCTGCCACAATACGGTTTGTTTTCGGTTAGCACACTCCATAGCACTAATATAGCGACACGGTATTACGCTAACCACACTGTGATTAGATCATCGATGTAAACACCTCATGAATGAGGCTGCGATTTAGAACTTCAGGATATTCAGTAACTATGAGAATTTTCATTAAATTGAACTACCTTCTAGTTAGCAAACTATGTATACCTGATATGAAGTAGACAAAAACCAAATATCACAATCCTTTTCTTCTTTTTTTGTTAATAAAAAGGTCCAATTTACTTTCAGAATTTGTTTAACTTTTAACAACAAATTATCCCTCCAGTAAATATGATCTTGGTGATAACATGCTGGTAAGGTAGACCAAAATATATCAATACTACTTCAAAATAAACCGTCAGACCCAGTCGAGCTTATCACATACATTAGGAAGCGGCGTTCCTGCAGTTACGCCTCAGCAAGCTCCTCACAATTCGATCAGTCTGTAAAGTTTATTTTCCGACATGGCAGACGACATTTTACGTTCTGGATGCTTAGAGGAGATAAGTCATAAGCCCGCCTGAATCCCAGACAAAACCCTGCCCGCGTGCTCGGGTTAAAGTGGGCTTAGCCGAGACACCGTAAACAATGGCGGCGGTACCGGAACCGGAAGTATTGAACGGCTACTTCGCACTCTCCTAGCAGAGATCCTGCGCTCTACTTCCTGTGGCCGCTTTGATGCGAAAATCGGTTGTTTCATCACCCATGCGCACGCGCAGTGATTAAGTCCACGATTGGAGAGTGAGAAATTTGCCGAAATTAAGCATATTACGACATATCACGACATGTAATTCTTATGTCTAAATACTATTTTTTTCATTTATTTACATTAAAATCACATCAAAATTGTAGTACGTCCAATAGTCCATGATATCTGACACTCTCCTCCCAGATCCTTCGCGGCACTAGCATGCGCATATTGGGTGGGCGATAAAACAAGTTTTTCGCAAGGTAACCGATTTTCGCATCACACCCCTTGTATCTCTGCACTGACCTGCATGTTTGGGATAGAATCTGTCCCATCCGCCATTTTCTCAAGTATCCTAAATTCCTAGTGCTTTGGAGAGTATATTTTGTATTCTACTTGTAACTAGGGATGCAAATATTTCTATGGTAAATGATATACACTCATTTCTGTTATTTGTTATTTTTAACCAGACACAGTCTCTGGGATTACCTTTTTAAGTGGAAAGCATCTCATGTGATATTGGGTTTTGTTTTGTCAACATAACACATGTGATCACTCGAAGGGGCAGTCCAATCAACTGTGGATTCACATAATAAAGTAATTTAGAACTGAAAAAGAAACAGCTGTATTGTCTATGAAGCTCCTTTAACAATTCCCATATTTCACAACTCATAACATATAAGTTGTTTGAGTTTTATAACTTTTGACAGTTGTTTTGAATCTTAAATTTTAGCTGGTTCCCACTGTCCTTATTTAGATATCAGGAAACTAGTTTTGGGTTGAGGCAGAGATTAGCAAGCGCTAGCGCCGCAGAAGATCTGGGAGTCGAGCGGCTCCTTCGGGGGAAACCACAGGTCACGTTGAAGATGGAGCGGTAGTAGTATCAGGGTCAAAGTCTATTTGTTTTCCACTTCTCCACCTCCATTCTATCCCACGAGGTAATGATTCTATCAAAAAAATAAGAGAGTGAATTGAAACTTCCGGCAGACGTGTTGTAAAATAGACGACTTGACATTTGAGATCGGAAAGTGACCTTCTCACAGCATGTGTAGTTTTCAGGGACGCAAACAATGTCTACGTGAAGCGGAGCGCGTGTTGTTGTCCTGCCAGGAACTATCTGCTCTAAACAACCCGGATGAACGTCAGACCATCAAATGCCACCTAGTGACCCGCCCCGGAACTAAGCTCGCGGCTGAACGTGTTTCAACGAGAGGTGGAGTGTAAATAGAAAGGACGTGTATAATCTGATTAGGAGGCCACAGAACACACACTACTGAGAGATCTAAATACACCTGAACATTTCCATAGAAATAGTTAATTAAGTCTGCTCATTAAGTTTCCTAATGGTAAATACAACAAACAGCGTTAGAAGGGCCTTACTGACAGTCAACTCTTATGTGTATTTATATCTATCAATGACTTTTCCATTTGATCTGTCCTAATGTAGGACCTTCTGAAAGAGTATTTTGCATAGAAATATTTGGACTTAAAGATTTCATATAACTTCGCTAAATACTATCATGATTATATCTCTTGTAGTAGAATGATCAAGACTTGATTAGTTCAATCATCCTGCCTAATGACCTATGAAACGTTTCCTTTTCTCGGAGTTTGGTTTGTTTGTTGGTTTGATTTAACGTCCAGTTAACCATTGCAGGTTCTCACCAGACTTTCTCAAGGTTCTTTTACACCACAAGGGTGGTGATCGAATATATGAAATGAATTTAGGTGGAAACCTCACCCCTACACATTTACCGAGGTGAGAGCTCTTTTACTTCCCACACCACATAGACATGGTATGAGAAGGATTGGCCTTTGATATAGCAGTAAATCTACCACTGCTGAGGGTGAAGGAGAAAAGTGGCTACAGTGGGACCGGAATAACTGAGCAGCTCACTACACGACCACAACCTCTACCCTCTCTGCTCTGATACTATGATATTATAGCAGAAACCAGAATGTCTTGGTCAAAGTCTGTTGTTCGCCATGGGTTTGATGCGGAGTGATATGAACGAGGCGACAGCTGAGTGAATATCGCATAACATTCAAATTAGATGGAGAACATAGACTTTGAACAAAACGAGTGGCTTCCTGTTTTTATCTGATCCCTGTACACACTAAAAGGGTCGACGTTGCACAGGATATAAACCATGGAGAACGGACTGCAATACTCATGTGGGGCATGGATAACTAGTTCCCAATGTTGAGCCTATGGGACAAAAATACCAGGGTTGAGATAAAACAAGCTTCCCTTAAACTTCTTACACTTGACCCTCGCAGAATACAAACGTAATACCAACAGGCGTGTTCAACCATTCCATATGGCAATAAAAAGATTTGATACTCAAGCTAGCTCACGGCCCCTATGGCAGCACCTCAGTTACTATCAAATAGTTAACAAAGTTTTGTAATGCCTAGTATAACTAATCATCAATGAAAGACCAAACAGTTCTGCGGATACCATCCCTAGTCACCATCTGTGTAACCTCCATCTCGCCGCATGAGATTCAAGCAATGGCAGAGTTAAGCGCAGCAAACCAATAATGTCTTGTTGCTACATTTCAAGATAGACCCTCACCCTCCGACACCACCCCCAGTAGGGCAATATGCGCCTACTAGATCAATAAGATCATTACACACGCAAAATGACCAATAAGTGTTCATTCTGTAGTCGCCACTGCGGGCCACTCCAGTTCTCCTGATGTATTGGTTGAGGGGCCGTAGAGGTGGGGGCCTGGTCTGCGCCTAACAACTGACCAAAGGGACGCAATAGCTCCGCAGCCGGCGCCGCAGTCCCGCAGCAAGGCTTGTCTGCAGCACATGTGGAATACAAAACACCTCTATTATCGCCCAGGGACGCCCGTCTGGTCAGTAGGAGATTGGCTGCGGCCACGCGGGGGGTCGATCAGGGGTGGGGGAGGGCAGGTGGGGGGGGGGGGGGGAGGGGCGACAGATACAAGGTATTGGGGGAGGGTGCACAGAGGGCATGGCCGAGGTTTAGGGGTAAGGACACGTACGTAGAGCTAGGTGTACGTAGAGCTAGGTGACCGTAGAGCTAGGTGTTAAAGGACAGCGCACGGGTGTTTCAGGAAAACATGTGTAAAAAAGATTTTTTCCTTTTTCGTCGTCGTTCTTTTGTTTTCATTAAAATAAAAGTCTCGATTACTAGGGAAAATATTTTCGGAAAAACATGTGTATATTTTTTTCTTCTCTTTTTTATTGTCATTCTTTTGTTTTCACGAAAAGTCTCGATTACTAGAGAAAAAGGTTTCAGGAAAACATAACCGTGTATTTCGGAAACGGGAGGTGTGGCGAGGTGTGGCGAGGTTGTTGTTTTGTTGTTTCGCCATACTGTGCGTTTGAAGGTGATCTAATCTATGAGATGAAATTTAGGTAGAAACCTCACCTCTACACATTTATTGAGGTGAGGGTTCTTTTAGTTCTCACACCACATAAACAAGGTTGGCTTTTGTTGTTTTTTTATTGGACTTAGGTTCGCATACAAAAGAGTATCGCGGTCTACCACCTATTCCGATATATATCTATGCCATACATAACAACAATTAAGTAATACAACGAAAGTTAATTATATGTACATTACAATTCCGACTAATGATTTGAACAAAACTATAAAGACATCTGCGCATGACAAGCACTATAGATGCATGTGAACAAAGTTCTGGTCTTTGATATAGCAGTAAATCTACTTGCTTGGGTTGGAGAAGGAAAATGACTACAGTGGGGTTATAAGTCCAATGCCTTTAACACCGAGCTAACACCCCATCCCCGTGTGGCAAGGAAGGGTTTGTACACTAGGCCTATGGGGCAATTAGATAATCTGACGGGCAGATGAGGGTTGGGGGCAGATGAAGAGAGGAGAAGGAAGATAATATAAGATCGGTGGGAAAGGCTAGTATAAATGGGTGTATAGTAGTTAATAGCTCAATCTACTATGAGAAAACGTGGTTACTGAGCCCGTACAGGTGGCTGTTCGAGGTCATTTGATGAAAAAATACGGCCCGATGCCGCAGGCTAGAGGGCCGTATTTTCCACCTCCTACTCGTTGAAAAATATGTATTTATTAACTTTTCTGCACATCAAAAGACCACTGCTATTCACTACGGCCCGCTGCCACAGCGGGCGCGAACATTTGTACTACACCCCCAGCAGCGGGCAGTATTTCATACATGTTCGCCCATAGGTGTATAGTAATATTCTAAACGTCCCTTACAGTGAAAGGGGTGAGATAAATCCAGAACCGCACTCGAATCGTAAAATCAACAATACTCCATGAGTTTTGATGCACCGTAATCGTCACTCGGCTTCTCTTCGATGACGACTGCGGCGCAACCAAACTCTTGAAGCATATATAAGTCTACCGTCGCTGTATGTTGAAAGAAGGTAAATCTCAACCAGCGCTGCACCCTCCCCCCCCCCCCCCCCACACACACACACCCACACAGCGCGGCCGTCTCCTGTTGGATCACGTGATCAGGCGGGCATTACCCCGCCGCCCGTCACCAGAGGGCGCCAGTAGAGACAACGGAAATGAGTTCCCATCAGCGGACCAATCACAGGGCTCGTCTTATATGTGCCTGGGTTGACTGCGCGCACTTGTGGTGGCCAATGTTACCTTCATCTGGGGACACTTTGTCTATACTACTTACAGTCGTCAATCTACCAGCGCTGTACATGTATACAGTTCGCTCCCTTGTGATCGTCTATCGGGGACAAGTATGCGACCGCTGCTTTTTTGTTGTTTTTATTTTGATGAACATATCTAAAAGCTTAGACAATCCTATGTCATCCATTTGGAACATCGGTAATATTGATATATGCCAATGTAAACCGTACAGGTTTAAAAACCATTCTGCAAGCATTGTTATACATCATTTGTTTTTGGCTTCTTCCAGATATATTCAAATGAAATGTTTTTATTAGAATATGTTAGACGCACAAAGCATGTCCAACACGTGATCTTGAAGATAATCATAATTTGATGACAAAAATATGAAATTTATTATCATTATACACTATTGGCTGAACGTCTAAGAAATACTACCCGTTGTTAGGGGTGTGGTATAAATAATGTTCTGGCTCACTGTGATGTTGTAAATGTTCGGGCGCACTGTGCTCGTAGTGTACTTTGCAAGTACATAAAATGACATTTGTTTCGTGTTTTAGGTGAATAATGATCAGAAAACGTAGTTTTCTCTTAATGGTACATCGTGTACTTAGTGTCAATATGAGTCATATGATAAGTAGGTTATGTGCGAATTATTCGTTCCTTGAAACCAAAGTAACCCTTCAGAGTGAAGCTTCCTAGTTGCTATTCCCATGCTTGTTCAGCAGAAAGGATAGTGTTTACAGACCATTCTACACAAATATCTCTGTGAAATATTAATCAAAATCATATTGTCAATTCATCACACTGTTTACAACTGCGTACTCACATTTATCAAAGCGCAATCAGTCTGTGACAAATGGCAATAATTGGTGCTTGTATCCACGCATCAGCCTGATCAGTTCGATGATTTATCATCCACTAATACAATTTGTTATCTGTCGTTAGGCAAGACATGCACACTTCAATTTACACTGAACAACATTCTGGAGGCATCCACCACAGTGCAATCAGTCACCTCATCCAAGGAGGCCCACTGCTAACGGGCCCTTCATGTTGCACCTGCTACCAGTGTGCAGATGATGAAGGTTCACGATAATTTGTGATTTACGTTGGCTGTAGCAATGTTATTCTATACCTATATCTACATCACGGTTGAAGAACGACTGGAATCTAATAACGCGCAACTGGATAGCCACCTTAGATGAAATCGCACTCCTGCATTTCATCTTCTCCTTCAATATTTAATTTACAATGCCAGTAGGCTTCAGGGAAAAAGCGAATTTTTCTGCCTCAGAGAGACCAGGAAATCTTTGGTGATATGCACTTGTCGGCCATTGCATGGGGCTGAGGGTCTGTGGGAGGTTCAAATCACTGTTTTTAAATGGCGTATATGAAGCTAAATTAATATTACCTTTCTTTGAAGCAAGGAAAAGCAATTACATATACTGAATATGGAAAAGCGGATTTCCAGGGAAAAGTGGAAAAATTGACATCTCTGGGTTTCCAGCAATTTTTTGTAATATCAGATATTAAAATAAGGCTGAAAACCCAAGGTGTGACACTAGTAGTCATGACACTGCCTTAATCTATAGACACATATTCTCGTTCTGTCTCACTACCAGGTTAATATCTAGGCCATAGCTATACGCCCCACCCCTCCTTCTTCCACCGCCCTGCTCATAACCCTGCAACAGCCAATACGGGCGGCCAGACGGGCTTCCTGGGACCGCGGAGCCGCGGCCCGGCCGTCCCTCGGGTCGTTAACCGGGGAGGGCCTTCATTAGGCCGGTATTACCCGCGTCACCCGGGGGAGGTGGCGTCAGAGGTATAGTATCAACATAGTACAGTCCTCATGCCACGGAGTACTGCTATCTATATTAGTGAGCTGTTATTGGACATCCTCAAATCTCATGTCAACTTCCTTGCTGAAGTAGATTTAGTTTCGTTGTTTGTCTACATGATGGGGAGATTAGGAAGGAAAGGGAAAGAAAAAGAAAGTAGGGGGCCATCCATAAAGTATGTTCGCAGAATTTCTGAAATTTTATACACCCTGCTCCCTCTCTTGTGCGCAATAGAACAAAGATGGACCACAAACAACATTTTGAAAATTTTCTCAACCTTCCCCCACACCCAACGCCCTTGAGTGTGTAGAGATAGCCCCTAGTGAAAGTGAGAAAGACGAAAGTGAGGAAGCCAGGGAAGACACATAGGGGAGGTAAGCCAAAAATATCGAATGTAGAGGGCTAGTGAAGGCTTTGAACGACCTGAGAGGTCAAATCAAGCAGAGGCTGAGTATGCAGCAGTTCCTCACCCCAGGTATGAGATTATACTATGGTAAACCCATGGCTTTGTGGTAGCACCTCTCTTATGTGTAGTGAAAAAACTCGTTCCTCCTTTGGCTTGCTCCACTGTTATGTTGGGGTGCGGAAGGAGAGGTGTAGCCCTAGGGGGGAAAGTCTTACTAATTTTAGTACCTCTTAAATAACTAATCACTAGAAACCTTCCTTGAGGAATTGTTTGCAGTAAGATCTGTGCCATCACAAGACGGCCCCTGACCACGACAGTCTACTCGACCGTCATGAAAATAGGAGCTTGGTGTATATTCTTAGAAATAAATATTCACATTCCATAAGGGGCCATCCATAAGGTATGTTAGCACTTGAGGGGGGGGGGGGTAACACATTTTGAGAATTTTCGGGGGTGGGGCTGGGGTCAAAAGTTCAGAAACTCTGCGTACATACTTTTTGGATGCCCCCTTAAGCCGGTATATATCGTACTGTTATTGCCACCATAGAAACAGATTCACGAATGATGGCTTGTGAATTTGCCTGACAGCCTACGTTCATATTCCCACCACACTCATGCCTTTCTACTCCATGGTCTCCTGCCTCTATAACCCCACCTCCCCTCCCCGCCCTGACCTGGCCTGGTAGCCGGACGAGCACGCACTCTGTCTACCACTGCGCCTTCATTGCAGATTTAAATCACAGCCATTGCTCTGAGTCTATAAAGGGTACTGCGGAGGGCGCTGGCCTGCCAGGGGGATGAGTGTCGCCCCGCTGCGGCTTTTAGGGAAAGCAGATTAGCGGACCGGAACACCAGCCCCTTACCAGCATCTATTCTCCACGTTACACGAATATTCTACTCACACATAGCCACCCTTTCCACATCACTCACTCTTTCTTGAGCAGCTCCTGCTCGCTCTTACAGGTCACATTGTATATAAATGCACAACCACCTTCCATCTTCTCACCCGGACCCAATCTTTACGGAAAATCTAACTAGGACTGTTTGGGCAATCGTTATAGCCCAATATGGACGATTGCAGACGCAGTGGATTATACATTATGTAACTGAAGTAAATTTACCGAAGTGTTTGTTCCAGCTAATGACCGTGATAATACCCCGATATGAATATGTATTGGGGGTATGTATTTTGTATGATCTATTGAGTGTATGCTGTGACTAAATTTCTGTATTCATGAAGACGAAAGTTGAAAATCATATGTAATACAAGTGAACTTTTCGTCAATAAACAATTCGACTTGTCATTAAAAAAAAACATAAAAACTTTTACCCCTACCATCTGACCTCATATTTCACACACAATTTCCCCTTTCCTCTAACTGTCACTTACCACAGGGTATATATTCCCTGTCTAAATGCTCCTACCCTCGAATTCCTACATTTTATATCACGAATAGTCATCTCTGGACTTACACACATATTCCCTCTGCGAGCATCTCCTACACCTCCCTTCGCTCCATCCTACACCTCCCTCTAGACCAGGTTTGCACCCCCACATCACCCATCTTTCTCCACGCCTCCTCTTTGCACCCTAACGCAATCACGGCGGGAAATGCTTCAATTGCCTCGCATGGCGGCGCCAGGAAGTCCTATTCGGGAAGCCATTAGGTTGGGGCTAATCTTATTGTCACACTGAAACACCTTTAATCCACCCCTTCCGCACCAGCAAAGGCAGCCCCAAAGTTCTGGCCAAGAAAAGCCCAGCTTATAAAAGTGTCAGACAAAGGGGCCAAGTCCCTTGTTAATCAAAATTGCGCACAAATCCCTCCCCGCGGTACAAATTACTAGCCGAGTCAGGGCCAGAAATCAGATTATTTTCCTATAAGTCGTCCGGAATGAATTAAAATCAATCTTGTTTTTAACGGTTTAGGAGGACAGGCAGAAAAAAGGGAGTACAAGAGGAAATGCCTGGGAGAATTATTGTTCTTTATCATATTTTTTCTTCTCTTCTTTTTTAACAAGTAAGGGAATTTATCAGATTTAGTGCTGGTTGGTTTGTCTGATGGGTAACAGCCACCTTATGCAAACATTTGTTCTTCCAGTCTCTGGGCAGATACGTCAAAACAAGCGGATGAAAAAATAACCTTCAGTTGGAGGGTTCTGGGTGGCTGAGACCTAATCGTGCGTATAGAAGTTACACAGTCAGACAGATATCCATGTCATGTTCTTCCACATATAAAATTATTCCTTTGTTCCCTATGTTCCGGGGATCGATCAGTGCTATGTAAAATGTAAAGGTCATAGGATAACGAGATCGATTCCGCTAGGTGAAGCTACAGTTCGGTAAAAGCGGAGCAAACCCAGCCCAACCGATTCAGCGCTGTCTTTGCTAAATGTTCCGAGATGCTTCCTAATATGACAACCATTCATCTTGTATCGGATAAGATATGTATACCTAACACTGAACCAGTACTGACTGCATTAACAACATACATGATGTGTTTTGCACTATCAAGATGGAAGTAGTCCCATACATTAGATATGAAATGAGGACTTTTGATCATTCTGGTCACTAATTGGTTTTATTATCTATATAGTATATTAGACGCGGCAATAGCTACTTCTGTTCCAATGTTCTATATAGGTTGTAATCCAAGTATTTGATAGGTTTGTTTGACCGTTTAAAGTTACGTGAGATCTTCATATATGCCACAATGGTTTCTAGGGAATTTGGTAGAATAAATCCCGGTTTGGGCACATTTAACATTTAGAAATACGTTTGACAGGGAAGATAATACTTGATCTAAGAAAGAAACCAGGATGTGTTACAAGGAGATGTAATATATAAATATTGGGGAAAGGGTAAATGGGAATCGGTATCATGCCTCTGGTTTGAGACTCAACAGTAATTTAAACATTGTTATTAGTAACGCACCTTTTGACCTTGCATATCTTACAGATGGTCTAACACAATTTTATCGTCACCAGTACATATGGCACTATTAAAGCTCGCTGCATTTAGTGGCAAATTAATGTACTGTCAACTGTACAAAGACCACCGAGTACTCCTGTTATGGAATCAAACATAAAAGTTTTATTAATGGGGGTACGAGGGCATCAAGGTATTTCATCTTTAATTCATGGACGTGCCTCGGAATTTCCTCCGGGTGCTGAAACAGAACAGAGGAAACATGTATTATCCATGCATCATTGACGGACGTGTTGATGTGTGAGGCGGTGCTTACAAATACGCACTTCAATATGCATGTGTACGGACAGCGGGGCCCCGGCACGAGGCCCCTCCCGTTTCTATTGACCTAGTCCTGTGTTACGACCGGCGGGTGACACCTCACCCCCGGCCCGTCGGGCGAATATAGACCGCCAATCAATAGGACCCCGGGCCCGCTACCGTGCCCGTGTGTGGCCGAGACAAAGAGAGGCCGCTCCGAGCATTGTCACCATGGAAGCCAGTCCCCGAAGCCACATGCGGAGCCACACCGAAAGGCGGCGGGGTCTTGTCTTGTGTGTGTGGAGGGATGGAGGGGTGTTTGCGGGTGCGGTGGACGCCAGCAGCGTGGACACAAGTCCTGCGCAGGCTCCAGGCTGTCTGCCACAATGTGCGTCTCTATACAAGCCAGCCACAATAGCCCTAGGAGATGTAGGTGGGTGGGGGTTGGGTGGTTGGGTGTAGGAGGGGTGGGTGGGTGGGTGTCAGGGTCAAGGTGGCATTCATACTGGCGCCGGCATGGCTCAGGCGTCTATACCTCTAGAATCCACAAATATGTCGTCTGCGGTGGCGGTGGTGGTGAGGGAGCGGGGATAGGAGGGCCGGGGATAGGCGGAGTGGCAGGAGGAGGGGCTGCAGGAGGAGACACAATCAGATTAAGTGTGGGTGCGCAGCCACATGCTTGCCCCACTCGCTGTTTGATGGGAAAATACCAGTCTGTGGCTGCTACAAAGCTCCGCCCCTTACTAAACCGCCAGCCCCTGCTCCTCCCACCCCCCTCCATGCACCCCATCCCCACACTCCTCCAAGGGTAAACAGCACTTTGGGCACTGCATGTACTTCTCCTGTGTGGTCTGGCCCTTGTGTGCGGTGCCTATATTGCACCTAAAGGGCAGCCCCCGTACACTCTGCCCAGGAAAGGTCAGGGAGGACGGAGGGTAACGTGAGTGGTCGTCTGTTGATGCTGACCCTCACCCAGTATATGTAAATAGGGATACAAAGTGGACCGACTGAAACGGTGAATATAAACGTCGATAGCAGTAGCACGCAGGCTGGGCTAGTTCAGAATAGGTACTATGGCAAAATGGAATTTAGAGACGTACTCTCCCAGCTGGCACCATATGAGAGGTCTGATTTTATCTATGTATCCAATTAGAATGAGTATATATGCTACTTTTAGTCAGACATTATTGCAAAATGTTTCCTGAAAAAATGGGACTTTTAGTTTGACCCTCTTCCTCTTACACAAATAACACTGACTCCGTGTTATTGAGTATCTATAACAACTTGACATCAAGATGTCTTGGAGTTGTTTGGGGAGTTCCATTAGTCGTGGAGAGATGCAACATGATCAATTGTAAGAATATCAATTCGTGTTATCCATAGGGTCTGATTAGTGAATCTACTAATACGAAAATGATAGTACCCTATATGTGGGAGAATTTCCTCAATCCGGTGCCTTATTTCAGTGTAGCTGGCCTATTTCCATTTATCTCACCCCTGATATTTTCCACCCCGTAGACTAAACATTAGGAACTAGTATTCATTGTCTATAGAGTATGTAAAAAATCTTCAATCAGGGATAATGTCACATATGCTAGGCAATTAGTCAATGTGAGGGATGAGATAAATTCAAAAACCTATTCAAGTTTAGGGTCAGAGCTTGATCCCATCTCATTTGAATAAATACATGATTCATACGGCTTCCCCTTGTGAATTCCATTCCATTCAAACTCGATGGGATATGAGCCCTGACTGTAAACTACCATAGGTTTCCTCTATATTGACTGATTGATAGCCCTGTGACCTATTTCGATGGAGCTGACTGATGCACTAGTGGCCTATTTGTGTATAGGTGGCAGATACCCGAGTGGCCTATTTCAGTGTGCGGGTTGATACCCAAGTGTTCTCTTAATGGAGAACCGATCAATAGAAGACTGACCTATTTGTGGGGAGTTACATGGGTCCTCCTCTGAGCTCCTCAAGAGTTGTATTGGTCAGTTGTATAGGTGGGAAATAGGCTGGGGGTCGTTGAATACCAGCAAAAGGACAGGGTAGAAGTAGACCTTTTATATAGGAGGGTTATTGTTTGATTATATTCAAGCTCGTTCCGCTAATACTGTTCTACCTGACCATGGTTGGTTGGTTGGTTGGTTTGATTTAACGTTCAGTTAACCATTGCAGGTTCTCACCAGACTTTCTCAAGGTTCTTTTACACCACAAGGGTGGTGATCGAATCGATGAAATGAATTTAGGTGGAAACCTCACCCCTACACATTTACCGAGGTGAGAGTTCTTTTATTTCCCACACCACATAGACATCGAATGAGAAGGATTGGCCTTTGATATAGCAGTAAATATACCACTACTGGGGGTCAAGGAGAAAAGTGGCTGCAGTGGGACCCGAATCAACAAAGTCTGACAACCTTGATATTACAAGTCCAGTGCTCTTTACCACTGAGCTAACTCCTCAACCCGGTCGCTTTTGTTATGCTTGCATGCAAGCATATCCGGTCTGCACCACGAGGAGGCGAGGCGACCAAGAGGGCAGATAGATTGTTAATTGCTGTCCGCCCCAGCAGACCGCCTGACCAAAGGTCATTCATAAGTGTTGAATTAAGCCGACCCGGGGGCCTTTAATAATCTAGGCTCGTACATGAATACCCTTTTCTGTACCTCATACAAGGTTATGTTTAATAATATTTAGGTTTGATTGCTAAGACAGTCTTAGACATCCATAATGTTGTCCATAAGTGTTGAATAAAGTTGACCCACATCGTCCATGAGTCTCGTTGGAATACAGAAAAGGGTCTTCATGTACGACCCTGAATTACTCAACGAGCCCCTGGATGCCCTTGTACTAGTGACCGGGTTTGATGCCTGGGGTGGGGCCTTGGAGGAGAGGGGGGAGAGGTGGAGGTGGGACTCCCGGACGACAATACAGCCCGGCGCCGTCGAGAAGAAGCCAATTTCCCGGGCCGACCTCTTGGGACAAGAAGGGGAAGCTCAGGACTGAAGTGCGTCTGCGTGGGGGTGTAGCCTACTGGAGGCTGCGAACTGGGCCCTGCGGTTAGCACCCGTTCCCCCCGGTACCTCGCCCCGGTTACCCCGGGAGCAGGGCCGGCAGGGTAGCAGTCAGTCCACAACCCCTGAAACCCCTCCGCACCCCATCGGGCAGCCATCTGATGGCATCTCCCCACTGCTAGGCTATGGTGACCCTGACAGCCGAGGCCCTCGGGTGTTGGGGTGCAGATGGTAAGGGGAGATGGGGACAGAGTGAAGAAGGAAAGATAATGTTTGTTTATTTGGGTGGTTTAACGTCCAATATGTTCTATTAGATTTTGGGTTTGACCAAATCTGTGAGATGAATTTAAGTAGAAATCTCAACCCTACACATTAAACCAAGGTGAGACGTCTTTTACTTCCCACACCACTTAGACATGGTATGAGAAGGACTGTCCTTTGATATAGCAATAAATCTACGACTGCCGAGGGTGAAGAAGAAAAGCAGCTGCAGTTGGACTCAAACCTTGGGCTTACGAGTCCAGTGCTCTTTACCACGGAGCTAACTCCTCACCCTGGTCACTTTAGGTATGCTTGCATGAAAGTATATCCGGCCTACAGTACGCAGAGGCAAGGCGGCCAAGAGGATGGGAAACGGAATGTATAGATAGTAGTACATGGATGGGCAGATAGAAAAAGGGAAAGACGCAAGAGGGAGGACAGAAGAACTGAGGAGAAATCAATAGCAATAAAATTAAGGGAAATGGACGAATGGCTGGAGAGGGGGAGCAAGCTGTTAGACTTTGGGGTAGGCCTCTTGGCAGACAACTGGGATCGGATATGAAGGAGTAGCTTTGTGTTCTTCTAGAAGAAGACAGACAGAAAGAAATGGATAATTGGAGGGACAGGTGACCAGGCGGAGGGATAGAGGAAGGGACAGAGGAAGGGTCAATAGTGGGCAGAAAGCGAGTTAAAAGTAGTGGATACACGGGACAAAGTGTACAGTGGAGGCAAAGATGGTGTGGTGAGAGGGTGGACAGAAGAAAGAAACGATGGAAGGATGACGTTAACTATAGGAAATGTTAGATAAAACAGGAGACAGAAAGTGCAAGGCATAGGAGGCAAAGCAGGGCGGTACGAGGAATGGGTAGACATTCAGACCTATTTCAATTAGTGGGATTCCTCACAATGAATGTCTGGAGGTAGGAGAAGCACGGAAAGGAGAAGAAGAAGGTATAGGGCACAGAGTAATTGCTAGTTCTGCCATCATTTGCCAGGAAACTGTAAGATAACGCCAGAGTAGCTGCGGGCAACCACTGTTATCAGTTGTTATGATTCATAGATAATATTGATACGAGGCTATAACTTCGCCATAAAAGCCCAAATAACATTTTTGATGAAATCCTTTGATAATTGGTCCCACCAACTGGTGTTTTAGATAGCGTTGGGGGGTAAGATGGCCACCTCTATAGCAAAATATATCTATGTGCCCTATATTGAGGAGGAAAAGGAAGAATAGTGATAATATAGAGTCATCAGCCTGCGGGCTGTGGTTAGCACGGGCCACGTCCCCGGGCCCGAATCCCGCCGCCCGGGCCCAAAGGGCGTCGATCCCGGCCGCAGATTACGCACCGAGTTGAACGCTTTGAATCGACCCCTCTCCAGGCTGCGGGGCGTCGGGGTGTGAACGTGAGATTGGCCACGGCGCTCTGACCCTGAAGCCCATGAAGAAGCACGGGCGACGACCCAACCCCAACCCGGTACGAGCAGGGACGAGGGCGGAGCGGTCCCCTGTAGAGTGCGGGTGAGCGGGTGGGTAGGCGCTACCATTCTGCGGGTTTGTTTGTTTGTTTGGGTAGATTAATGTCCAATATGTTCAATTAGACTTACTTTGGGTTTGAAGGTGATAGAATCTATGAGATGAATCTAGCAAGAAATCTCGCCCCTACACATTTTCCGAAGTGAGAGTCCTTTTAGTTCCCACAACACATAGACATGGTATGAGAACGATTGGCCTTTGATATCGCAGTAAATCTACCACTGCTGAGGGTAAAAGAGAAGAGTGGCTGCATTGGGACTTAACCACTGAGCTGACTGGGACACCTTCCTGTACTGCGGGTCGTGGACCCAATCTTCTACCTTCAGAGGTGTCTTGCATTCCTTGGCTGTCATACTCTCTTCAATCTTGCTGTGAGATGACCATTGTTGTTCTTTCTATTTGACATGGGAGCAGATATGGTAATATATCTCACCCCTGGTATTTTTGTCCCATGGACTTAACATTGGGAAATCATTTTCCATGACCCTACGATTATTGCAGTCTGTTTTCAATGGTCTATATCCTGTGTGTCGTCAATTCTCTTAGTGTGTATAGGGGTGAGATTGATACAAAAAAGCAACTCGTTTGAATGCTATATGACATTCACTCAGTGGTCGCCTCGTTCATATCACTTTGTACCGAACTCGTGGAGAACGACGACTTTGACCGAAACTTGTTGGTTCTTTCTTTAATCCTGCCACACGCAGAACAGCAATAAGTGCTCCAATGGCACCTTGTTTGGTTTGATGTTTGGATTGCTATCTGTTGCAGTGACTACGTCGTGACAGTTCTACATCAATTCATCTTATAGAATCGATCACCTTCAAACCCAAAGTAAGTCTAATTGAACATACTGGACGTTAACCTACTCAAACAACCAACAACCAATACATGCCAAACTCAAAAGGCAAACGGGGACACAGACCAAAAATACTCATCAATTTCTTTCTTACTCCTTCAAAGTATCCACCTGGCGGTAATGATCAAAGACGTGTTAAGTGGCAGCGTTGTCACAGGAGTAACGTCCTGAGGCAATTCAATAACGTTCAAAAGCCAGTCATTCTGGACTATCGTAAAACTGGACGAGTTTTAATCTTGGCCACCACGACTGCAGTTTGGCATAGTGACTTCATGAGGCGAAGCCGAGTGAAGTCCGGAGGCAAAACTCCAGGAGTGGCATACGGTGGCCACGATTAAAACGATTCAGGTTTTGATTTTATCCTACCCTGACTCCTCGGTTTTGGAATATTACGTGATAAAAATTCTGTATGCCACTAGTGGCATATAAAACTCTGTATGCGAGTCAGCGTGACATACAGAAACTCAATGTTTAGCCTATGGGATTTTATATTAGGGGTAGGATAAAGGGTAACCATGACGACTGCTACACCCATACCTATCGCAGCAGCATCAGTTATCTGTTCTACTAACTAACGGTGGTCCATCTTTGATAGTAGATGGTAAATGTACGCTACTGACGAGCTGGTGATGCATGAAGGCACCGCCGTTAGCCATCAGGTTATGCTTGAAGGCTGTGCCAATAGCAAGATGGGTGAAGAGGGCACTGTAGGCGCTCTAGTGATACAGGAAAGCTTGTTAGTGCATCACGTTAGGCATCACGTACTATAAGATGGTAGCACCATTAGCGATCTAATGATACTGGATGCTCTCGACGTGGCAATATCTTACCGCGAATATCTATAAAGGAAATGCTCTCCACAACTGCCTCTATATTAGCAATCCTATCCATCCTTGAATGGAAAGTTGTTTTCCATAATCAAGTACAGGTGATAGTGCTAGGAAGGAGCCATAGTGGATCAATAGAGCTACTGTCATACAGTGTGATTAGCCCTTTATCTCACCCCTGGTACTTTTGTCCCATAGGCTTAATATTGGGTTCTCCATGCCCCTACGAGTATTGCAGTCCGTTCCCCATGCTCTATATCCTTAGTGTCGTCCATTCTTTTAGTGTGTACAGGGGTAAGATAAATACAGAAAGCAACTTGTTTCGGTCAATGCCATTTTCTTCAACTCGTTTGAACGCTACGTGATATTCACTCGGCTGTTGCCTCGTTCATATCATTCTGCATCAAACATGTGAAGAATGACGATTTTGTCCAAAACATGTTAGTTTCTTCTTTAAGGTACTATCCACACTATACCTACTGCCATCCTCAGCACCTATTAGTGGCTCTGTATAGGAGATATGAGCCCTTCGTATTACAGGTCTCAGTAATCCATAGACAACAGACTACTCCTTCAACTTACATCAATCGTAATCTATATCTACAACATTCTCAATAAACCTCAAATATTCTTCCACTCTCTCTCCGAGTTAGTCATTAGAGGCTCTGTATAGGAATTAGGAGCCCTTTATATTACAGCTCCTGTAAGGATACTGAGATGTATCGATGTATGTACAGGGAGAGGGAGGCACTGAGACACCCCCCTCTGAATCCACATAGTAGAGCGTGTTGATCACAGCGACAATCCCGCCGCCGCCTCCAGTGCTCCTATGATCCTCTGATCCCGTGATCACACACACGCGTGAGCCCTCCTCCTGTCCCCAGCTCCACGGGATGCTCCTCCATCCACGCCGTCTCCCTCCAGGGTCTGCCGGCGAGACGTCCACACCCGCCGTCAGACATCCCCCGCAGACCCGGTCCTCCAGCATCCTCCTGCGTGTAGCTGTGGCATCCTTGCCTCTGCTCTACAGCAATGGTCTGGAGGACTCCAGCGTTTAGCGCTAGCCGTCTGTCTGGAGAAGCGATGTGGAGGGTGGGTGGGTGGGTAGGTGGGTGGGTGACAACTTAACTCCTCTATTTTCTCTCTCTCTCTCCGTACACTGCTCCTCCTTAGTCCTACTGTTGTGGCGTCCAGTCCCTCCCCTCCCATCCACAAGCCGCACACCATCCCCGCGTAGGTGTAGCGTTCCCGTCGACCAATCAGCGTGCGGTGTATCTGAACGCGCGGCTGGCCTCTCCTACTAGCGGTGGTGGTGGTGCATGGTGGATCCCCTCCCGCCCGCCCTCCCTCCCGGCGGGAGTTGTTGTAGTGGTGACCGGGTGCCGGGCCTTCTCCGGATCACTCCACGGTCGGCCGTGGAGGAGTGAGGCGAGGAGAGACGGGCGCGGGTCGCTCTACACGCCGGCTGGCCTGTGCCCAACCACTGCCGCCGTGCCCGCCGCCGGAGGAGCCCTAGTAGTACAAGCAGCAGGCGCCGCCCTGCAACCCCGCACTGGAGTAGGAGTCTTACGGAGCACCTCAGGCCTGGAGGAGGAGGAGCAGCTCACATACACACAGGAGGATCTGGTGACGTTCCCAGCGGTGGCCGTCACGGTACATGACGGCAGTGTGGGTAGGTGTGATGACTACGACCACATCCCTCAACGCCCTGTACGAGTGGTGGGAGGTGGGGATCCTGTGGGTATACTTCATCCAGCACATGCTGGTTATAACAACAAAGACGGAATTGATTCTCTATTCGTATCTGTGAAATACATTGCTAAGGTTGGTTGTTTTTTTGGATAGTTTAATGTGTTCTATTAGTCTTACTTTGTGTTTTAAAGGTGATCAAATCTATAAGATGGATTTGGGTAGAAATTTCGCCTCTACACATTTACCGAGGTGAGAGTTCTTTTAGTTCCCACACCACATAGACATGGTATGAGGACGATTGGCCTTTGGTATAGCAATACATATACTACTGCTAGAGTGAGGGAGAAGAGTGGCTGCAGTGTGACTCGAATCCACAAACTCCTGCTACCGTGGGGTTAAAAGTTCATTACCTTAACCAGTGAGATTACTCCCCACATGTCATATCCACCACGAGTTTCCTGAATCATTAAGCAAGAAAAGTCTGAGAGAAAAGGTATTATTAGGAAGGCTGACCTTCGCTCCACCCCGTATACATTTGGGTCAGCTGCCTGGAGTGAGAGACAACCTCAGGTGCTGGGACACACAACGTATGGAGTTGTTTGGGGATATAGGTAATTACCCGAAGTGCGTTCACGTAATCAGCGATATCAGTTGGGGTTCAGGGAAAAAGATGGACATATTTTTCATGTGGATTTTTTTTGCCTTAGATGGACGGTGAAAACTTGGATGATATTCCCTTCAGCTATGGCATGGGAGTGAGGGTCCATGGGGAGGCTCAAACCACTGTTTTATGCGCATGAATGAGGTGAATTAAATAACTTTCTTTCTGAAACAAAAAAAGGCAATTACATATATGCTGAATATGAAGTGGACTTCAACGGAAAAATGGAAAATCAAACTGACTTATCTGTGTAATGTACTAAAGGTAAGAAGAGGGTATTGGTATATAGCTGTCGAGTTCTTAGGGGACTGGTACAACTATTAAAATAATCAGACTAAGATCAGAATTTAATGATGGACTAGAAAGGTGAAGAGGGCGCAGTGATCTCACAGTTTATCCATCGCTGCAAAGGCTGCAAACTTGTCTGCCCTTTACAGTATATCCACTTCAATTTTAGAGATTTTATCATCAATGCCGGTCAGAGTTATCATCATACTTTCTCCATGACTGTGATTGACAGTTCACCCTGGATAACATCCCACTTATAGTGCACACACATATACACACTCTCTCAATGTCTATGGATACTATGGATCCCTCTTCCGCAAATATACCTCCCATCGCCCTAGGGGTGGTGTACCTGTCTACCGCCGACTTGTTATACCTCTGTGAACGCCACGGAGCACCAGGAGGACGGGTGTGAGGCCCAGCTCCAGGGTGTTCAGACGGGTCTCTCAGAACATCTACACGCGGCTCCTCCACCATCTGAGGAGGCTAGGTCTGGTGATTGAGACCGGGGTGGTAGTTTGGACATCTTAAGCCGGATGCCCATCTACTGATTTAGGGTTGAACGATTAGTTCCCAAATCATATAGGAGTCGGTCACCTTGTTGCAGGCAAATTACGTAACCCCTCGCTCGACCCACACACTGATAAAATCTGTGTATGGTCCACTAATCGCTGAGGGAGGGCAAAAACCAAAGAAACCAAGTGTTCATTAATCGGTGGGTAGCCTTGCCTAGCTGTCCTACATCTACCAACTTCGTTAGGATGGCTTTGCTGAGACAAATTACCCTCCGTTTGTCGCCAACAAACGTACATAAATGTTCCGAAATCGGTAGATGGGCATTGGGCTTTAGTTGATTCAGTTGGTGTGTTTGATCGATGTGTGTTGCGTTAATCAAACCTAGGTTGACATGAGCGGTTTGGAGTCTCGATACTACATATATGAGCAGCTCAAAGTATGACTATTCTACAGGGCACGTAGCTGGTTAATTGGCAAGCACACTGACTCGGCTTTTACACTATACGATTTCTAGCCTTTAACTGCTGAATGTCGTGCTAAATTCATGAATTGTCTGCCGTAATTGTCCAGTGTAAACGACGGGTTAAACCACCGGCTCCTATCGACGACCACCTATTTGTTCTCAAAGCGGACATTCACCTGAGCGATCAGTCCAACAACATAACTACTCAATGCTCGGGTCATAGAGTTCGTATTTGCAGGTGTTTATTGTGCATGAGCAGCTCACAGTTTTAGGCTCTATACCTATGAGGAAACGTACATAGGAGTGGCCCAAGACAGTTCTATGAACGATTCAAACACCTGAACATTTAAGATAAGATTTAAGATAAGACAATGAGTTTATTGTGCATGAGCAGCCTACAGTTTGGGCTCTAAATCTGAGATGACAATAGTTCAGGATTATTATATTTTATCTATGAGTAATTCACAGACCTGAACATTTACGATGTTGAATACCTGTGTGGTTCAGACGAAGCGCAATGAATAGACAGGTATTCCTCAGGCAGGTTGCCTAAGATTGATCTGTGACCTTTCGATTGGATCCCGGGGATTCTGGGGGCTGCTTTAGGGTTGGCGAACAGATGGTTTAAGATGAGGATGGTTTGAGGTAAAAGAGTCCCCCAACAGTTGGTTGGTTGGTTGGTTTGATTTTAAGGTCCAGTTAACCATTGCAGGTTCTTACCAGATATTCTCAAGGTTCTTTTACACCACAAGGGTGGTGATCGAATCTATGTAATGAATTCAGGTAGAAATCTCACCCTGATATAAGAAGGATTGGCCTTTGATATAGCAGTGAATCTACCACTGCTGGAAATGCGAAAGAAGAGTGGCTGCAGTGGGCCTCAAACCCACAACCTTGGGAGTACAAGTCTAGTGCCTTAACCACTGAGCTAACTCCTTACCCAGTCCAGTTACAGACAGTAAACTGACGGTTTGCAGTGTTAATCACACGCGGTCCAAAATTAGGCTCTACGCATGCGTGCATATATTACTCCTGGGACTTTACAATAACACAGCATTCACAGCAAACAAACAAAACTCCACCTCCCTCCCTACGTTTCCAAACACTCCCAGCACCAACATGTAGATCGTTCCGTGGGTCCCAAATTAAATAGCTTTCGGGGATACGTAAATAATGTCATCGCCAATCCATTACCACCATGGCCGCCCGCAGCCACTTGGAGGTGATCTATGAGGGGGTCACCGTTGCTATCTGTTAGGGTGACGAAGGGCTGAGACTCTGCTTGGAGCTGATGTGAGCTGCAAACTCTCCAGGGCCGAGGAGTGCGCGGTGAGCAGCTCGCAATAAGCGGTGTCGTGTTTTTGTAGCCAGCCAATTAACAGCGCCGACCTGATCTATTCAGACCTGACAGTCCTGCCCACGCTCCCCGCCTGCTCTCTCCGCACCGCTCCCCGACTGTCAGACGGAGAGCATCTCGTACACAACTGTCCGCGGGCTGTACTCTACCTTTATTACCCACCTAATACAAAGTGTCTGTAGAAAACACATAGGGAGTGTGTATCCCCATACCCAGAGCATACAGATATATCCACCTAATACAAAGTGTCTGTAGAAAACACATAGGGAGTGTGTATCCCCATACCCAGAGCATACAGATATACCCACCTGATACAAAGTGTCTGTAGAAAACACATAGGGAGTGTGTATCCCCATACCCAGAGCATACAGATATACCCACCTGATACAAAGTGTCTGTAGAAAACACATAGGGAGTGTGTATCCCCATACCCAGAGCATACAGATATACCCACCTGATACAAAGTGTCTGTAGAAAACACATAGGGAGTGTGTATCCCCATACCCAGAGCATACAGATATATCCATCTAATACAGTGTGTATGGACATACCCGGCGCATATGAATATGCTGTATGCTCCGGGTGGTGCATACGGAAGAGTAGTGCGTATGGAAAAATAGTGCATAACAAAAACGAACTGATATCAACATGCCATTTGTCCACAACAGGTGTATGATAAAAACAAAATAAACTGGGTTCAGATAAAAGCGGTTGTACTCTCCTCGGAGTAGACTCTACGCAATATCCTTGCATATGGTCGGATATTAATGTGCATCAACTCCTAGGATCATAAGGCCGCTTGTATCTGAAACCAGTCAATGTTGTGTAGGTATCTCACCCCTGGTATTTGTTCCCATAGACTTAATGTTGGGAACTGATACTCAATGCCCATGGAGTATTTAGAAAAAGACACTCAATGGGGAATTATTTCACAACTGTTAGCCGATTAGTCAATGTGAGGAGTGAGATAAATTCCGAAACCTATTTAAGTTTACAGTCAGAGCTTGATCCTATTTCGTTTGAATTGCTACGTAATTCACGCCGCTTCGCCTTGTGAACTACTACGCAAGTTTTTCGCGAGTGCAAAATTAACACGTGTAAGGCATTTTTGATCTATGTACTCTTGAGCATACAACTGCAGTCATTTATTTGATGCGGATTTTGATCATAGTATGATAACAGTCACCACTACTTCAAAATATATGGGAATTATATTGCTTTAAATGGTATTAACCCGAATTACATCTCATCAAGGTAACATGATGTCCAAAATCACACGAATGTGTATTCAAATGCCCCGACCCTGCCAAGATGGAGCATCAAATATCTCTGGCATTTTGTTCTTTGCTTAAAAGTATGTGGAGTAACTGAGTTCTGTAATTTACGATGAAGATGAAAATGATTGAAACACAACCATTAGTAGAGTAGACATAGCCTAGGTGTAGATTCCTTTGAAGGTATGTAATGACGGGTATACAACCGTATACCGACAGGCCTGTTGGTGACTATAAGACCCCACCCTTTTGGGTTATAGAATTATCATTACTGGCTGGCTACATAATGACTTCCTACTATATTTGTTGTACCTCTATGTACATGTTCGACGTCATTGGCTCAAAATCATGTACTTTATATATGAATCCCTTATAGGTCAATATAGAACCTATTTTAGAAAAAAAACTAACAGTAAATGTTATATCCCCGGTGACACAAGGTTAATAGAAGATGGTAGCTGTATCTACTCGTAAGCAGCTCATTTAATTAGAGACTGGATGAACAGAAAGCCTCGGAAACGAGCCTTCTCAGACGAGGGGAGTGAGTGAGGAGGGGAAGGGGGTTGACCCAATTAGAAGCACTATTCATACTGGTTTTTCGGAAGACAACTTAATGAAGCATTCAGAGGTTATTGGATTACTTTTTGTCGTGAAGGTATGGCGATTAACTCCCAGAATTAAATAATTACCTGCGCGATGAAAATGAGCAAAATGTGACCGGAAGCACATAGGTGTCACGTTCCCAGTTTGGATTAATAAATTTATTGCAGACATTAATTAAAAAAAACATAAAGGAGAATAAATATAGCTATAAATGCATAAATGTCGCCTTGATTTATTTCTAAAGGAATCGTTATTACACTGACTTCAATAAAATATCCGCAAAACATAAAACACCGAAATCAGGAAAATGGAACACAGTTTACGCCTTGGACATATACCCAGGGCCAATTATCATCTTGGATATTCACATTCATAGATGTACCTAGATTTATCTCACCCCTGATATTTTTGTACGCCTAACATTTGGAACTCATCCTCCATGCCCATACGAGTATTGCAGTCCGTTCTCCATGTTCTATATCATGTGTGTCTCCCACTCTTTTAGTGTGTAACATAAATATAGAAAGCAACTTGTTTTGCTCAAAGTCATTGTCATCCAACTCGTTTGAATGCTGGGTGATATTCGCTCAGCTATCGCCTCGTTTATAACACACATCAAACTCGTGGAGAACGATAACTTTAACCATAACTTGTTGGTTTCGTCTTTAGTACTCATCCACAGCTGGAAACCCCCATGGGTTCAATCCGTGTAAAAATGTACCTCCAGGGCCCACCTGACCGGGGCACACCTGGGCCAGTAGCCGCCTGCACCTGTCACAGCATATCGTTTGATGTTCAAAGCGTGGGATCTGAGGGGAATGGTTTGGGGTGACAGCACCTGGGAACCATGGAGGGTGGGCCCCGACACCCTGGACGCCTGCCGACAGCAAACCAGGCCAGCCGGACACCTGCATTATAAGCAGCACCCAGGAGCAAGTGGCGAGCAGGTACATTCATTCATGCTCCACCTATATCATTAGCGCACACTACAGTGAGTGCATATGGACGTGATGCGCGGAACTTGCTATTATTCTGTGTGTTAGTATCACTGGTGAACCGTCCCTTTTTTTTTCTTTTTTTTTTAAATTTTCTTTATTTAAGCTGTAAAAGTATTCAGCCAAGAATGGCCGGTGTGGTTTACCCTTACAGCAATTCGTGGTATTGTTGTACATATATCGAGTTGTTCAAACACATAAATCAAATATCGTTTATCAAATATATAACATTGTAAGCAAATATATTCTGTCGAGCAACTCTAATTTCGTCAGTAGCAGTAACTACTGAACTATTACCACAGTCCCTGTGTGAAGCACAAAACAACGTGCAATAACGTACAGCAGTGAGAGGGTAGAATCGAAGTATGAGAAGGGAACTCGGTCAACGGTTGTTTCAATGCGCTAAGAATGGCTTTATGGCTTTTTGTTAACAGTTCTCAATGAATAAAATATTCATGACCAAAATGTGCAATTCCAGGATATTATAGAGGAAACCTACGAATGTTTAGGGTCAGAGCTCGTTTCCCATCGGGTTTGAATCGCGTAGTAATGCACACGAGATGGGATCGAGCTCTGACCGTAATCTTGAATAGGTTTCTGAATTGATCTCGCATATCACATATTGTTTGTTTGTTTGGGTAGTTTAACTTGGGTAGTTTAACAATTTGTTCAATTAGACTTACTTTGGATTTGACCAAATCTATGAGATGAATGAAGGAAGAAATCCCACCCCTACACATTTACCGATGTGAGAGTTCTTTTACTTCCCACACCACATAGACATGGTACGAGAAGGATTGGCCTTTGATATAGCAGTACATCTACCACTGCTGGGGTGAAGGAGAAAAGTGGCTGCAGTGGGACCCAAATCAACAAATTCCCGTGCTCTTTACCACTGAGCTAACTACCCAACCCGGTCGCTTTAGTAATGATTGCGTGCAAGCATATCCAGTCTGCACCACGAGGAGGCGAGGCGACCAAGAGGGTGAACAGATTGGTAATTTCTGTCCACCCCAGCAGACAGGTATCACATTCCTTACTGTTAAACATACCTGAGAACTAGGGATATATAATGTGGTTCTCTATATTTGCAGACGTAGACCCACTCACGCTCCTTGGCATGATATTCTGAGCTACTCACAGGCATCCATTAAGTAATGAAATTACTCAGTCCACTCCACTTAGCGTGGCGATGACGGATACTCCTCTTATAGGGTGGGAGAGGCAGAACATGTGGTTAAGATACAGAGGAGGAGGTCGGTGATTAATTCATAGAAATCTGTCATAACAATAAAATTCCCATCACCGTGAGCACCTCTACAGCTGAAAAAAACATTGCCAAGTGAGCAGCTCGGCGGCGGCGGGCCGCTGTGTACAGGTGTTGCAGGAATCTGGGGCCCGTTTAATAATCTAGGACCGTGCATGTAGAGAGACCCCATTCTTTTTTTAATCCCTGTTATTTTTGTCCCATAGGTTTAACATTGGGAACTCGTTCTCCATGCCCCTTCGAGTATCGCAGTCTATATCTCGTTGATATCACTCCGCATCAAACTTGTGGAGGAGAACGACTTGGACCAAAGCTCGTTGATTTCCTCTTTAATGTGCCATGGAAATCCAGGGACGATGTGGGTCAACTTAATTCAACACTTATGGACGGCTAATACTGTCTTAGCGAACAGACTTAAATATCATCAAATGATAACCCTTGTATGAGGTACAGAAAAGGGTGTTCATGTACGATCCTAGATTATTCAACGGGCCCCTGTGTTACAGGTGGGATTGGGACATGCTTTTGATGTGGGGCTTGCACCACGCCCGAGCGCACATAAAGCCATTTCCCACTAGCCGACGAAAACGGCACCGATTAATTGAGTTCTCCTAAAGGTTGGTCGGTGGTGGCCAATCACTGCACGTCGGTATATAAAAGTCGCTGAGGGTTCTCAGCGACGAAATCTGACTAGTTGACGTCAAGCTCTACATTTGCACCACGATTTTGATTTGTGTGTCGCCGAGCTCGCCGGCACGTTAATCATAGCACATCGGGAGCAAAATCATAGTAGACACCCCCCTCTTATAACACATTCTATTATAGAACCTGAACACTGAATAGTACCCCACCTCTTATGTTAATATTGTATGGACCAGGATTTTATGAGCTGCAGTCTGTGCAATATTCATTCGCACCGCTTACTCTAAATCCATAAATTGTAAGACGCATTGAGCACATAATGTTTATGTAAACATGTGGATGAATGAATAGACTGGTAAAGTACCGATAGGCGGCGTGTGTATTGGCGTAAGGTGGTAGAAGGAAGGGGTATATATGAACATCCTTGGTTAGAACGGAGCATACCAAAGATCTACACTTTCATCTCTTATTATGAAGGGATGAGATTAATCAATCAATAAGCATCCGTCGTTAAAGCAGAGGTAAATATTGATCTGGAAGAAATAGCATAGTTACATGTGATAACATGATCGAGGTTGCCAGTGAACCGACTATTATGGAGATATGTCAGCTTCTATTCATATTCCGGCAATAGATCTACTATACCTATGGAGCATGGTTATGGAATATTAATCACTATTACCCCGCCTCGATCCCTGCCACAGGCTTGGCATACCACCATAAGCTGAGGTCATAGATATCGCCACATCAAGGGCTTTATGGCCGTCTCTAAGAGCCCCATGCATTATTCTGCCTCAGCCTCTCAGAGAGAGAAAGGCTTGTACAGGACCACATCTCTGACAGAAAGCCAATACCTCGACCACGTTTCAGAGAGAAAGCCACTTCAACAGCCACATCTCTGAGAGAAAGGCAATGCAGCAACCATGAATGTGAGAGAAAGCCAATGCAGCAACCATGTCTCAGAGAGAAAGCCAATGCAGCAACCATGTCTCAGAGAGAAAGCCAATGCAGCAACCATGTCTCAGAGAGAAAGCCAATGCAGCAACCATGTCTCAGAGAGAAAGCCAATGCAGCAACCATGTCTCAGAGAGAAAGCCAATGCAGCAACCATGTCTCATAGAGAAAGCTAATGCAGCAATAATGTCTGACAGAGCTAATGCAGCAACCATGTTTCACAGAGAGAGCCAGTGCAGCAACCATGACAATGAGAGAAAGCCAATGCAGCAACCATGACTGTGAGAGAAAGCCAATGCAGCAATCATGACTGAGAGAAAACCAATGCAGCAACCATGTCTTTCAGACAAAGCCAATGCAGCAACCATGACTGTGAGAGAAAGCCAATGCAGAAACCATGACTGAGAGAAATCCAATGCAGCAACCATGTCTTTCAGACAAAGCCAATGCAGCAACCATGACTGTGAGAGACAGCCAATGCAGCAACCATGACTGAGAGAAATCCAATGCAGCAACCATGTCTTTCAGACAAAGCCAATGCAGCAACCATGACTGTGAGAGAAAGCCAATGCAGCAACCATGTCTTTCAGACAAAGCCAATGCAGCAACCATGACTGAGAGAAAGCCAATGCAGCAACCATGTCTTTCAGACAAAGCCAATGCAGCAACCATGACTGTGAGAGAAAGCCAATGTAGTAACCATGTCTTTCAGAGAAAGCCAATGCAGCAACCATGTCTTTCAGACAAAGTCAATGCAGCAACCATGTCTTTCAGACAAAGTCAATGCAGCAACCATGTCTTTCAGACAAAGCCAATGCAGTAACCATGACTGAGAGAAAGCCAATGTAACAAATACGTCTCTGAGAGAAGGGCAATGCAGGAACCATGTCTTTAAGTGAAACCAGTACAGCAGTGGTGCTTCTGAGTCAAGCTAATTAAGCAACAATGTCTCTTGAGCGAAAGCCAATCCAGTAGCCACATGTCTGAGGGAAAGCTTATGTAATATCCACGTGGTCTATGTGCAATATACCCTTGGTGTGTGCAGACCTGAGGTTGGAGAGGTAAATAGATGAAGGCGGCTGGGGTGAGTGAAGGTTGCACAGCAGGGTTAGGCAAAGCAACAGAGAGTCAAGCAAAAAGAGGGACAGGGTGGCAAGGCAGTCAGGAGTGAAGGATATATTAAGAGAAATTGATTATAAAGATCCGGGTGGCAGGGTGTTACTTTGTTGTAAGTGGAGTTTAAGGAGTCAGTGCAGAAGCTAGGTACAATGGTAATGGATACAGAGTGATGAAGGTGGTGGGAGGTGTGCTGGTGTAGATAGATCAAGGGTGATGTGCTTTGTTTTAGAGGGGTCACAGGAGGAAGGGAATACTAAAGCGGAAAATAGAAACGATGGGTTTGTGGACAGGCGTCCGTAAACCACGACGCGTTTGTAGCATTTGTTATACATCTTTTCGAATAAATTAAACCAAGTAATTGTCATATCAAAGGGTGTAACAAAAGGGACTATTTCTTTGCTCTATAGCACAAAGGGACTATTTTTTCCCCGTATACCATGGCTTTGAGGCCGTATACCACAGATTTAAATCTGTATACCACAGTTATGGTATCAGACATGTCATGGTTTACTTAGTTTCCATACATGTTTCATCGGGTCTTTGTATAAATGGATACTAATAGAAAAATCAGGGAGGTGGGGCGACGGTAGGAGAGGAACAAGGACACAGAGGCAGGGCAGTCTTGTAGTGGAGGTGCTTGGGGAGTGACACAGCAGCCGTTTGGATCACATTATCCTGTTAGGTATTATCGTTAATGTGAATCGATACGCATCGCACAAAACAAACGCTGCTGGCAGCTCCCCAGCGAGGGAACCTGTAGGTCAACAGCCACCATGCGCCGCCGGAAGGTGGGGGTTTGTATTTACAGCCAGGCATAGGACCAGCATCCCCGACGACCCACTCCGCCGCCAGTCGGAGGTCACGACGTGCGCCCTTCACCGGTCACACCACCATTAGGGGTGGGCAGTTAGCTCAGTGGTTAAGGCAATGGACTCGTAATCCCAAGTTTGTGGGTTTGAGTCCCAGTGCAGCTAATGCACCTGCTCTGCACCCAGAGGTCACGACGTGCGCCCTTCACAGGTCACACAGGAGTTTAAGAAGGAGTTGTTTGGTTGTTTGGGTACTTTAACATCCAATATGTTCTATTAGACTTAATTTGGGTTTGATGGTGATCGAATCTATGAGATTTATTTAGGTAGAAATATTGTTTTCCGTTCCAGATCACAAAGACATTGGCATTTGATATAGCAGTAAATCTACCACTGCTGGTCTTAAGGGACAAGAGTGACTACCATGGAAATATCTAATCCACCAAATAGGATAAAGGCGATAGGGAATAAAGTTGAGCGCAAAAGGTGAATCCGCACCTTCTGATACACACTTTACACTCTACACCACCCTCCCAGCCTCCCACAGTCCGCCTACCTTATAAACAATGATGAGACGGGTTACTTTCGGGTGTATACATCAAGGGGTCACCTAAAGGTCATACACTCTCAATTAGAGCCTTCTTCGTTGCCGTTCACCCTACGATACCCCCACCTCATTATGTCCCAACTCACAACACAGGTTCTTGAGAAGGAAACTCACTTAGAAGGAAACTCACGAGATGAAAATAACTTGGTCCGTACTCCACCAAATTTGACCACGGAGTAATTCACTCAAGTTGGTGAATTACGTAGCGGTCAACCGAGGCGGAGTGCGGACCAAGTTATTTCCACCAGTGAGTTTCTGATTGATAACATTATCAATTAATAAAATAATGCACTCAATTAGCCATTGAGTATTTATAGAGAACGACCCGACCATGCTGTACATGCTACAAAACGAGATGGGAATTGTTGGGTTTTTTTACGTTCCGTAAATAACATCAATTCCCATCGAGTTTTGTAGCATCTACAAGCATGGCTGGTTGTTATATATTTATCATATAACCAAAATTACTCAAATCTTACCATACATTGGCATAGGAGACATGTTAGCGTGACAGCCCACTAACTGCTGATGTCTCAACGTGTGCAGTATAACCATGCACTGCACAGGGTTCAGTATACAATTTATACTGCAAAGGGAGGAGCAGTACGTGATTATCAAATATACTCCATATTAATGGGCACAATACCTTCACAGCCGTGGAATGTAGGTTCCTAGTATTAAGCCTATGGAGAAAAATACCGGGGCGAGATAATAGCTAGAGACTCAAGCACCATGCTGCTAGTAATGGGCGTTGCACCGTATGCACCGTGTGGACCGCACGTGCAGCGCACGCCCGGCCTGTTCCTATGTAAACACCGTGAGGTACCACAGGGGGATCACCTCCATGGAACCGCCTGACTCAGCCATGTATCTCCATGGATGTTATACTTCGCCCACCATCTGATGGCAAAATTTTCACAATATATAGAGGAAACCCCTCCCATATAACACAAGCATGATATAATGTGATGTGTCCTCCAACCAGGGTTCTACTATTTATATTATATTTATTTATATGATATATATGGGTATATATAGGGATATATATATATATATATATATATATATATATATATAATATCTATATTATAGAGGAAACCTCTGAAAGTTTAAGGTCAGGGCTTGCATCCCATCGAGTTTGTATCGCGCAGTAATTCCCACGGCGAAGCCACGTGAATTGCGTAGCGATTCAAACGAGATGGGACCGAGCTCTGACCGTACAGTTGAATAGGTTTCTGAATTCTTCTCACCCTTTACATTGACCAATTGGCTTACATTTGCGACATAATTCCCCATTAAGAATTTTTACTAAATACACCATGGGCGTTGGATACTAGTTCCCAATGTTAAGTCTATGTGGAAAAAATACCAGGGGTTATATAAAACGAGTGAATATACTTACAAATGATAAAGGAACTATTAGATATCAAACCTAATATGCAAAATAACTTGTTTTATAGGGGTGCCGGTAGATTGTATCTGATGTTGATGGCGTTCAAAACCCAGCAAACTATAAATATACATGGAGGGAAACCGGGATAGGTGGATGAGGACTGAAACAATCCACAGTCATATTTCGCAGTGATAAGCAAGTTTTCCTATAGCATCTAGCCAATCCCTACTCTTCAGACGAGCCTGCCTGCACCCATTCTGAAGTGTATGGTAATTGAAGTCAGTCCCAATTGTATGGTCTTAGTAAATGTCAATTGCAGTCACTCACAACATTATTGTGATTGCAGTCTATCCCAAATGCATGCAAATTGCAGCTAGTGCCATGTACATTGTAACTGAAGTCAGTCACTACTACAGGTCAACTATTATTGAATCCAGTCCCAACTGGATGTTAATTGAAGCTAGTCACAACCGCTTGCTCAGTGAAGCCAGTAATGTTCACCCTTATTGTGACTCAGGGCACACACTCTATTGTGACTGGAAGCAGACTGGAGATGTGGACTTATAGCATTGCACTGTTACTGAGGACAGAGAAACACAGACATATACTAGGAGCAAATAGAATGTTCATCATTGATGAATGAGCGTGCAATTATACATGAATAACAACTAAAAGGTTTGGGTTACATTTAGTCTATGGATAGTTTTCTGTGACCTAATAGAACCCAGTCAACCTGCTATTTCTGCAACCACCTGAGTCTAGGATCCAACAATATCAAGGTCAAGCACCAATAGGTCACTGAGGTATTTCGGTCTCTAGTGATTGGTCATGGTCAGCTGAGCATGCTTCTAAGACCCTGAGACACTGGCACCCTGCTCCTTTCACACTATCACAGTGGATAACACGCAGATAGTGAAGGGATAGTTTTCTGGCAGCATGCTGAAAGTGTATATATGTCACCACTCTGTGGGTCTATAGGTGATGTATATAGGCGTGCAAGCACGCTCTAATAATAGCACAACCTCACATCTCAACATAGGGCACTTGGACGTAACTATAGGCAAACTGGAGGCACGTGCAGTTCTATGATAATGTAGGACTAAGTGCTAAGCGCTGGTTCCACCAACGTGATGGATTTGCCGAGTTTTATCTCGGTATGTCTTGTTATATCTGATATCGTTGCGATATATTTTACCTCCTTTGTCGCAATACATCGCGCGTGATCATATGTGTATTTTTTTGTGATGTGTGTATATTTTGGTGCTAAACCACAGCGATGCCTCAAGATCTATTGCCGACATATCGCGGCATATCGCGAGAGGAAGCTGAACCAGACCAATGCATCGCAGCAAATATGCACACGGTTATTCGGTTATTTAAAACCTAGAAAGTTCAGGGACCTGTTTCACTAGTTTTGTGACATGACTAGATGGCGTCTAGATGGTGTGTCCAGTTTCATAAGAACTAGACATTAGACTTCGTTTTGTCTGTTCTCGCTTGCACTGTTGGTGCCGCTTTTCATGTTTGTTAACACTTTTGTCACGAAACTAGTGAAACAAGTCCATGATGTGTAGATTTGTCTATTTTTTATGTTTGGGGTCTGTCTTTTCCTAAGGGCAGCTACTTGTGTTGTCACGAAACTAGACAACCCCAATGTCTGTATGGTGTCACAGACATGTCACAAAACAAGTGAAACAGGACCCTGGCCAGGCAACTAAATCGTGACAAATCTCACTATATCTTGTGTGTTGGTGGAACCAGCCCTTTACCTATACTTGAAAGATGTCCAATGGACCTGCCCATTAACTATGAGGGTCATTCTGCCAGTGCACCATTTACCCATTGTTCAACAATAACTAGAACCAGGCACATCCGTCCTAGAGGACCCTAACTGCGGTTAGTTGCACAAAGCCCACAACCCATCTGTAACCGAAGACTCTCAAACAAAGCAGGATGTAGTCTAATTGTCTCTGATCAATAGGCAGGTCGGACAGGGTTCCAATGACGGGGTAGCAGAGTGGAGAAGGGACACGGCCTGCCGGGGAGAGGGACCAGGGACCAGTCAATCACAGATCAATAACTCACTTAGCGCGGTGTATGCGTGTTCGCTGCGGGTCGTCCGGGCCAGTAACAGCTATACCTATCCATGCCCCACCTCCTACGTGGAGCACAACCTAGCACCCGCACACAGCAGCACGGGTACCTGCAACTACATCCGCAGCGAATATTGAGTTTTGTTTGGTTTGGGTTTAATATGGAGTGACGAGAAGAGCGTTTATCTCCTTGGTTAATGCTCCACTATGTACATAATTATATAGAACTGGATCAAGAATCGTATAAATACTCAATACGCCAAGAGTTTAGATGCGTTACAATCGTCATTGAGGCGAAGGCGAAGAATCGTCACAAGGGGAGTATTGTGTATTTTACGATTCGAGTGCGGTTCTGAATATATCTCACCTCTTTCAAGGACATCATAATAATCAAAATTGCTTGGCAAATCAATCTAACATTCACTCCGCCACGGCTGTGGCGTATTATTGTCAATTTACGGGGTTGCTCGGTGAGGTTTTTTTCTAATGTGTTTCCTATGACTAAACTTGTACGAGGGGTGAGATAATGGGTTCTTCGTAGGGTAGCAATATGGCTAAGACTTCATTTATACTATCCGCTTATATACTCACTGAACAATAGGAATAGAGCTACATACCAGTATAAATAGTAAAGCAAAGTAGAACAAAGTATTTCTATACAAACAGAAATAAGGTGTACATAACAACAGTCAACATCAGATAAATTCTGTATAGATTCACATCATCTATATGAAAGCTTTGTTTTCTGAGACGGACTCGAATGAGCTACATACAAATACAAATGAAAACACCACTTTCTAAGTTGCCCGTCCCGCTATATAATCACTGTGCAGCCAGCCTTCGCTTGCCAGAAGCTTTCAGATTATCGGAAGGGTATCAAGAGTGCAATCTCTTCTCGGTCCACATTAGCTTCGCTCGTCTCATGACTAGAAACAGGTCACATTGCATGACCAGCTCGGCTTGCGTCGCACGCGGCAGAAACAAACACGGCTCTTTTGTATTTTTTCCCCTTTTTTATGTTTTACCATATCCCTCCGAGCAGCTCACTATGCGGATGGAGTAGTCCCACAAAGTGAACTGGTCATATCTGCTGTATATGTTTTACCAGCTCGGCGCTGGGGATGAGGAGGGTGGCAGTGGTTGGGGAGGGAGATAGGACATTTTGTGTGTATACATATATATGTGTATATATATATATATGTGTGTGTATATATATATATATATATATATATATATATATATATATATATATATATATATATATATATATATATATATATATATATATGTACGCTCACTGCTCGCCCAGGGAGCAGCTGAGGGTAGCGAGCAGATGACAGCGTATGTAAACACTGCCTCTGAGCTGCTCACAGAAAAAAGCCAGCCGCAACAAGCCGTCCATAAATGAAACTAATTCGATGGCAAACGGCTGCGCACTCAAGCATACAGCGAACAGAACATGGTTAACAGGGACAGAGAGGCCTTTGGCGCTTGGTTATCTGCACTCGTACCAGGCAGGGCTGCTCTGTGCTGCTGTGTTTATCATCATACACGTGTCATATGTAAAAGCCACAAGCATATAGCATATATACATGGACTTCTATAGGGTACATAGCCATTGTGCTCTTGAGGCAGTCATCTTGCTACCGGACACCATCCAATACACCAGGTGGCGGGACTAATTATCAATGGAATTTATCAAAAATATTTATCTATATATTAATTCGACTGATAACAGTCGTTGCCCTCGCCCCATCGACTACAGTGGCGCTATCTTACAACTTCCTGGCGGATGATGGCGGAACTAGCAATCACTCTGTGCCTATGCATATGCGTGCCTTCCTGAAAGCCCCGCAATGGGATTTCAAAAACCAATGTGTAGCCACGGTTACTATACGAGTCTATGAGTTCACTAGACTGGAATAAAATACAATTGTAATACAGACAGAACATACAGTATTCAGATACACATAGGGCCTCTTCCGTTCTAATGGGATTTCTGTAATTGATTCTATGGCTTTGTAAAATGGACGTTGTTGTTCATATTGCCATAAAAACTGCCGGATGATCTCATCACAGTGTATATACGCGCTTCTATGTAATATATTTGTATATGAGGGCAAATAGAGATTCCCAGGCAGTAACAAGAGGCAATTCATTATAGGTCATTTAGAAACGATGACATAGGACGAAGATGGTCTATGACAAACTTCCCGATGGCTATGATATGAAACGGTCAAATTATATCCTATCGGGAGGTCCCAGAATTGTAGACCTCTGTCGTGTTCCAATCTGTGAATCATAATCAATGACCACAATATCTTCCCGATAGGCTACGATACCCCATGGTAGGCTACGAACATGTTGGATTTTATCGGCACCTCTATGATTGGCGTTTTCAATCGCAAACTATCGTGAGGTGTCATAGATAGAATCGCAGAACCCTGTTCCACTGCCACGACTTTTGCTGACCTCACGATAGAATCGTTATGGTGTCAGGAAGTCAATCGTAAGGTCTATCGGGACCAGAATCAGCATTGGTGGGGGTAGGGGTTAAAGAAGAAACCAAGGAATTTCGGTCAAAGTCGCCATTCTCCACGAGTTTGATGCAGAGTGATATGAATGAGGCGGCAGCTGAGTAAAATATCACGTAGTGTTCAAACCAGTTGGGAAACGACGACCTTGACCGAAAGGAGTTGCTATAGATCTGTATTTATCTCACACACTAAACACACTAAAAGAATGGATGACACACAGGATATAAAACCTGGAGAATGGACTGCAATACTCGTAGGGACATGGAGAACGAGTTCCCAATGTTAAGCCTATGGGACAAAAATATCTGGGGTGAGATAAATAAAACTATAGATCTCTACTATAGTGGGTAGAAGAGACATACAGTACGTGGCGTAGTGGCTAAGTAAAGCCGAGTGCAGTCGCCTGGAGTGGCCTCTACATGTCGGTGAGGACGTCCTCCAGGGCTGACTGTGTGGCGGGGGCGAGGCCGCGATGTCTGGTGTGAAGGACGGCTGGTCTGCCCGCTGACTGGCCCGATGATGGAGGCCCTCCTACCCTGGAGAGGGTTAGGGGGTAGGGAGGGGGATGGTAGTAGACTGACAACACTTCTTATTCATTCAATATCGTATTCTCTTTCATACCTCCATAATCAATTCAACGTAGCATACTCAGCCAATTTAAACCAGGGAGCTGTTTCAAAACCATAGACTTAACCCACGTTTTGAAACAGCTCCCAGAGTTAGAACTTACCATTATCTCACCCCAGATATTTTTTCTCCATAGACTTAACATTAGGAACTCGTATCTAACGCCCATTAGATATTTAGGAAAAATATCCAATGGGGGATAATGTCACAAATGTTAGCCCATTAGTCAATATTAAAGGTGAGATAAATTCAGAAACCCATTCAAGTTTAGGGTCAGAGCTCGATCCCATCTCATTTGAATCACATAGTAATTCACAAGGCGAAGCCGCATGAATTACTATGTGATTCAAACTCGATGGGATACGGGCTAAGACCCTAAACTTTCATGGGTTTCCTCTATAATATCTCACCCTTGGTTTCTTTTCTCCATAGACTTAACATTGGGAACTCGTATCCAATGCCCATGAGATATTTAGGGACATATTCTATTAGGGATTATGGCACAAAGGTTAGGCCATTGGTCAATGTGAAGGGTGAGATAAATTCAGAAACCTATTCATGTCTAGGGTCAGAGCTCGATCCAATCTTGTTTGAATCGCTATGTAATTCACGTGGCTTCGCTTCGTGAATTACCACGCGATTTAAACCCAATACGATACGAACTCTGATCCTAAAGGTTTTCTCTATAAAATCTACGATTCTTTAAACTTAATAAATAAATAAACTTCTTCCCACAAATGCCAGGCTTCGTATTTCATATAGCACCTTTTCGATATATTCGTTCCTGGTCCAACCATTCCCGGTTATATGGCACCGTCATTTTTGTGATCAGTAAGGTCACTTATGTCATAACCAGCAAGAATTGTGGTCTCATTTCAAAGCGGATCAGAATATGCATGCGACCACAGCGACGCCGAGCGGGGGAAGCGGGATGGATTGGGACGGCGGGGGTAGACCTGTAGGCTCCAGTAGGCTGGAGAGGCTCAAAATACTTGGTAAAATTATCAATGATAAGATCAATAATCTTACCGTGCATTTTTGACATACGAAGATAGTAAGCCAGTTTTCGTATAATCCTACTCTTTTGACCAGGTCATTAAAGGTGCACGAGAATCTTTACGTTATACAGAATCAAAGATGAACGTACACTAATGGCAATCTAATACATCCTTAAGGATTTGCCATAATCGTGAAGGCTGGAGTTATAGAACCGACTTAATGCGAATGGCAGGTGCAGGTATTTCTGGAGGGTTATATATATCACCCTATATATAGAGGCAGGGGAGGTAGACACAGGTGGATGATAGTCACAGATAAAACAGGATCAGTCCAAGGTAAACCCACCTCCCCACCCAAACGTCTCCTGTATACCGAGGTACCATGTTTTGGGATAAAATATTATATACAACCCAGAACTTGGCCAATACCCAGGAATTTAAAAAAAGTCGTAAAAGGCATGTACTCTGTATACTCTGGCGATGATTTGATTGAATGAATTGGTTGAACATTGTAGTTCTAAAGATTTTTTCTTTCACCCTCATACTCATATTATTTCCTTTCTTGATATCATATCTTGTATATCATAATTTTCTGATATAACGTGTACTTGTGATGTTATGTGAAGACATGTATACCTGTCCCGGTGGAAGATCTCACTTTTGTGAGAACCGAAGTCAATAAAAAAAAAAAAGCAAAAAAAAAAACAACGTTGCGGCAAATAGACCACCCCAACATATGCCTCCTTATTCTCTGTGATATGCGTGTGCACCACATGGAAATCTCTTTTCATTTTGTAAATACCGTTTAGGAACAACCGATCGTTGCTTTTACAACCTTCCCGCTCCGCCAGCTCTACATGAGCCCCTCGAGAACTAACTAGTGCATGGTTCAATTGTACTTTCATAATTTTGTGACTATTTAGGAATGTTACGGTTCTAAAAGCAGGGTAGCAGGGATGTCATTTGGGCTCAGAATAAACAGGGCTTTGGAACATACAGCTCTTGGTGTAGGAGACTGTTTTCTGGGTTTGTTTGTTTGTTTATTTGTTTGGGTAGTTTAACGTCCAATACGTTCTATCAGGCTTACTTTGATGGTAATCGAATCTACGAGATGAATCTCACCGCTAAACATTTACTGAGGTAAGAGTTCTTTTACTTCCTGCACCACATGGTATGAGAAAGAATGGCCTTTGATATAGCAGTAAATCTACCACTGCTGGGGTGAAGGGGAAATGTGGCTGCAGTGGGACTCGAACCCACAAACTTTGGGATTACGAGTCCAGTGCTCTTTACCACTGAGCTAACTCCCCACCCTGGTTGCTTTAGTTATGCTTGCATGCAAGCATATCTGGCCCACATCATGCCGAGGCAAGGCGACCAAGAGGGTGAACAGATTGGTCATTGCTGTCCACCCCAGGAGGGCACTTTCTGGGTATAACATAGTTCTGATGGCAGTCATTGTCAACAGCTGTCACACACAGAAGCTCTTTGATCTCTTGCTGGAACTGTTATTTGCCCATTTTTCACTATATTTTTTTAGGAAGAGGCGGACTTCATGGAAACCACAAGTATTATTTTCCCGTAAAAGGCATTGAATAAGCCAGAACCTGGGGCCCGTTTAATAGTCTAGGTTCGTACATTTAGACCCTTTCCTGTATGCAATAGAGACCCAGGGACAATGTGGGTCAAACACTTGTGGACGAACTTATAAACGGCTAATACTGTCTTAGCGAACAGACTGAAATATTATTAAACCATAACCCTTGCACTAGGTATAAAAAAGGGCTTTCATATATGATCCTAGATTATCAAATGGGCCCCTGACCACTTGAGAGTTCACGAGCAAGACCACTATTGCAGATTGTAATTCCTTTTTGGAAAAACCTCTTATCATTGAACACACTCGTATCGCCTTATTTTACATTCTGAACTTGTATTCGTTTTCGATAATCAACACTAACATTAGTCCTCCTTCATACTGTTTTTAATACTAGTATTGGATAGATGAAACAGATGACTGAATCTTATTAGAAACCTGGAATCCTTTGGTAGATATCACACCCTCATAAAACAGGAACGCATAAATCACGTAGTTCTGCCAAACATTACGATGTCATGTCTATTGATTCAGAGGTGAATGCAAAAGTAATTATTTTCTTTTTGGCCATACGAAATCTGCTTTGGACATGCACAAATATGTTTATTATGAACAAGGCCACCAAGTCACCCATCCACCGACCTTCTCTCTCTGTATTCAATATCCATCTAACCTTTGGCCATTCTGTGTATTGATTGATACAGAGCGTTGCGTGTGCCACGCTATCCAAACAACATCGAAGAAAATCTCCTTTGTTTTTCTGTTTCTATCTTTATTTTTTCACCGGCAATTAATCCAATAAAATCAAACAAATGTTATAATCATAAAAAAAAGTGAACAATCTAAAAGCCACGTGCGTTACCACAAAGCAGCCTAATGATTCTGTTGACTGCGAATGAAGAGAAGAAAAAATAACAGGAGTCTTAACTGAATGTGGAGCTACAGGTAACGTGCTGTGGAAGCCATGTGGGCAGCTGCTGTTTTTCTCAGTTTCACAAATCAAAAATCTTTATGGGCATCTCGTGGTTTGGAGTATGAGGTGTCTGTTGTCGTAAATATATAAAGGGCACGTAACTATTGTGCTATACAGGCTACCATCTTGCCCTGCGACGCCATCCAAAACACGATCTGACAGGACCAATTATCAATGGATTTTAACAAAAATATCTCTTTGGGCTTTCCATGGAGGAATATTAGCCACGTTTCAATATTATCTATAGATCCCCCCCCCCCCGAATACAGTGGCGCTATCTTACAATTTCCTGGCGGATGATGGCAAAACTAGCGATCACTCTGTGCCCTTTATATACACATGTAAATCTGGTTATCTGGCCTTTTAACATCAACGCCATAGCAAAGTTTTACTGTTGTGGTTGGTCTTATAACAACGAGAATGTCTTAGATGAGGCGAGTAGAGGGTTTATTAGGTGGCTGATACAGACAGATCACAGTTCAGTAACCTGGCTATAATCCAATGAAGGGATCTGTATGGCGGTAACATCTCTTGACAAATAATGGAACCATCCAGAGGAGAATACTAGCAGGTATCAAATATACATATTGTGGTTTTCCTACCTTTAAGAATGTCCCAGTACCACATCAGGGTGAGATGGAGTCTATTAGGCAAGGTTGAGAGGCAAGTGGATCAACAATGCTGATGCTGAGGCCTTGGACCATGAAAATCACAGCTGTCAACAACTCTACCTCGCTACCCCATAATACAGCAAAGGGACTAGACTGGCCTCTGTCCCTGTGTCCTACCCCTCCACCCCTTCTGATTCATGGGCCACTCAGAGATGGACACATACTATAACGAATTGTATTCCGATTTTCTTTAATCATTTAATGAATGTTCATAATCAAAGACTTGAGCAAGTGTACAAAGGGATTTAAACCCATTTTCCACTGGCCGACAAAAACTGCACCGATTAATTGAGGTCTACTAAAAGTAGGTCAGTGGTGGTCAACGACTGCACTTTGGTATCTAAAAATCGGTGAGAGTTTACTGTATGCCTTGTTTCTGCCGCAACTGACAGGTCTATACCGACAGGACTGTCCTCTAAATACAATGATCATCACGGTGTTGGCCTTGGTGCATAACCTAAGAACAATTAATCAGTGAACACTTCTCTGCATATCTCCACTCACTGATCTGGCATCGGTGGTTCGCAACTGCAGATCGGTGGCGAATGGTCGGCCAGTGGAAGATGGCCTATACTCGGATGGTCTTAAGTAAAGCTATAAGTTGATAGAGTTGTACTGGACAGCAACAGCCTGGTTCATACTATAGCTAGATGATGTTTCATTACGATAAAACAGTGTCCAACCTGGGGACCGCTAAATATTCAAGGATCATACTTGAAGACCCTTTTCTGTACCTCGTACAAGGGTTATTGTTTAATAATTTGTTAGTTTGTTCGATAAGACAGTCTTAGCCGTCCATAAGGTCGTCCACAAGTGTAGTATTAATTTGACCCACATCGTCCCTGGGTCTCCTTGGCGTACAGAAAAGGGTCCTCATGTACGATCTTAGATTTTAGAACGGGCCCCCGGGTCCCTATATCATACAGGAAAGGGTCCTCATGTACAATCCTAGATTATTAAACGGGCTCCTGGGTCTCTATGGCATACAGAAAAGGGCCCTCATGTACGATCCTAGATTATTAAACGGGCTACTGGGTCTCTATGGCATACAGAAAGGGGCCTACATGTACAATCCTAGATTATCAAACGGGCTACTGGGTCTCTATGGCATACAGAAAATGGCCTACATGTACGATCCTAGATTATCAAACGGGCCCCTGGTCACAGGGTAGGGTCACACTACAGCTAGAAGACGTTACATTACTATGATCCGATCCCAAGGTGTCCAGGTGTTGTCTATATCCCAGCGGCTGGACCATGTCACTTGGCTGACCTTTCACGCGGCCACAGGTGAGGATGGCTCACCAAGCCCCGTGAAGGGCGGTGGGCAAATTAGTCTCGTTAACCCTGCGGCACGGAGCGAGGGGAGGAGGCAGGTAAATCGCTGGTAACCACGCCACATCTGAACGCAGATGCACCTTAATTCACACCCAATAACCTAGACTCGCTCCAGTCCCTGCATCCTGTCTATTTTCCTCGCTGGGATACAGGGACTGGTACAATCGGTAATGGTGTTAGATTTCTGGCGCTGTATAGCGCCAGTATTTCCAACACTCTCCATACAGATATCATGACTACTGGTCAGATATCTGATTGAAGATTGATACCCTCTCACTTAATCGGGTCACAGTCAGGAGTAGGCTAAATTTATTACTATGACAACACAGGCGGCAAGGGAACTGAAGAAGGGGAGGAGGAGGGGTATGAGGAAGTATAGGGTTACAGGGAGTGGCTTGGGGCCATAGACAGGAGATTCTGTTCATAGTGGACAAGTCTTTGATTCATGGGCCAGTCAGAGAAGGATACATACTATAATAAACTTTATTCTGATTGTGATTAATCATTCAATGAATGTTCATAATCAAAGACTTGAGCAAGTCTACCAATAACCCACCAACAGGGTATGGTGTGGACTCACCCTGGATTAACTCTTTACAGCTGTGTGGTGACTTAGAGCATGGCCATGAGGTGGGCTCAGGGATGCAATGATGAGGCTTTATAGAGGAAACCTGTGAAGTTTTAGGGTCATCGCTGGTATCTGATTGAGTTTGAATCGCATAGTAATTCACAAGCTAAAGCCGCGTGAATTACGTAGCGATTCAAATGAGATGGGATCTAGCTTTGACCGTAAACTTAAATAGGTTTCTGAATTTATCTCACCCTTCACATTGATTGACTAATGGGCTAACCTTTGTGACATAATCCCCCATTGAGTATTTTTTCTAAATACCCAATGGGTGTTGGCTACGACTTCCCAATGTAAAGTCTATATGCGACCTGATACTCCAATATCTTTCTGGATGAATATCTAGAAGGAAACTCATGAGATGAAAATAACTTGGTCCGTACTCCACCAAGTTTCACAGCAGAGTAATTCAAGAAGCTGAGCTGAGTGAATTACGTAGCAGTCAAACGAGGTAGAGTGCAGACCAAGTTATTTTCATCGTGTGAGTTTCTGATTTTATCTCATCCCGTATACATGATCAGAAACATCATTAGTTGATAAAATGACTCACCCAACAACCCATTGAGTACTGGGTACACTACCTTCACGGCTATGGATTATGAGTTCACAACGTTAAGAATATAGAGAAAAATACCGGGATGAGATAAATTCCTGCCATCACTTGTTGTAAGAAGGTATTAACATTGAATGATACAAGTGGCTAATCTTGTTTTTGTTTAATATTTTCCCCTCACGATTAACTTATCGGTGTAATGGGGAATTTAATTATTATCCTGCCCCTATTTAATTATTATCCTACCCCTGATATAAAATCCCATAGGCTTAACATTGGGTTTCCGTATGCCACGCTTACTGGCATACGGAGTTTTAAATGCCACTAGTGGCATACAGCATTGTTATCACGTAATATTCCAAAATCGAGGAGACGGTGTAGGATAAAATCAAAACCTGATTCGTTTTAATCTTGGCCACCGCATTCCACTCCTGGAGTTTTGGCTCCGGACTTCACTCGGCTTCGCCTCATGAAGTCACTTTGCCAAACTCCAGTCATGGAATACGGTGGACAAGAATAAACCTCATCTAATTTTTACGATATGAACCCCCGAATATTATCGTATTCTCTAGCTGTGTATGTCTGATGCAGGCTGTGAATCAAACCTCAGGCCGCCGCCTATTATTGCTGCGTCAGCCTAAGCAGACCTGGGCCTAATTTAGAGGAGCTGCTGATTGGCGGTAAAATGGCGGCGGATCTATTTTGTGAGACGCGGTGATTTTTAGAGTCTTGCGGTTTTAGGCTGCTGCACACCTCAGTCACCAGGATGTTTACCACGAGCTGGTGCTAGCTGCTGCTCGGAGCTGCTCAGAGCTGCTCGGAGCTGCTCAACCGACGTGTCAGGTGAAAATAAGGACAACATTCAGAGGGTGCACTGTCGTAGATGAACCAAAAATAGATGTTGTTTTTTATGTGGCTGTCCATAAATCAGCATCGCAGGTAGGGATGAGGTAGTGGGTGAATACAGATGCTTTTACCATATTGAACCAATAGAATATTACTATTCACTGCCTCATATTATCACCTTGATAGATGGCGTACTTTTATTTCGTTATGCTAAACATCATGAGAATATACCACACCTCATATTATTATATACCCGTGTGCGAATGTCTCACTTTTACTGACCAGCAGTCAGTAAAACAGGAGACAGATTCCGTTCGTCACTAAGTGACGAAAGAATATTCATACGTCCCTTTGTACCGTGTGACCACTTTCAGTCTAGAAAAAAAGAGTTGTAAAATGGGTTTTTTTTATGATTTCTAGGTATATAATAATAAGGAGACTTAGTGAGTGTGTCTGAATTCCATCTGTTCCTTGATATTTGCGTCGGATATATTCACTTCATTCTTCGAACTCGGTGAACATTTCCGACCAAAATATCTCTAAACAGATTTCATTCAGGCACACTAACCATGTCTCCATATAATCCTCCTGGAAAACGTTCATTGCTTTGTTTGTACGAGCATTGACCAGGATGCCTTTATGCATGCTCCGGACAGTTAATGTATTTTATTTTCTATTATCCACCTGCTGCTTAGTCAGACATCTAAGTATCATCTAGAGAAACTTATAGAGAAACCCATTTCCTTAATTCATTACCAGCTTCATCATTTCCGATGAAATATCAGAGAAGAATAAAAGAGCATTGTATGCGGAATTGTCAGAAGAACAGAAACAAAAAGAATCAGGAGTGAAATGCCTTTTATACACGAGACACATTAAAGGCTTACATCCAAATCTCTATTGTCTGGATAGTGCACACTACTTAGATAATTATGATAAGATCAAATGCTGATCCTCTTTCCTGATGCTGCATTAGCAATATTATAATACCATTAGAATTAGTTTACAATGAAATGGTCCCAGAAAGACACTGCATTGTCACCCATAAACCCCTGTAACCATAAAATGTAAATTTCTCATTTTGCTTTGGTATTGGGCCTGGTAGCTACAGAGTCTGTTATCCCGTGACGAATCCTTTGAAATATCTACTCGGATAAAGCCTCCTGTAAATTACTATCCGAACCGCCTAATCTAGTCCAGATGCATCTGTTGAGTTGTATCAGTACAGACAATAAAAGACAACTATTCCCAGGCACGACTTGATTCTGTTAGGGTGCTCTGCGACGTGATGCCAATTTTCCGCTATTTTAAGGCCATATCAATGTCTAGACCAATTCCATCTTCAGAGAATTCAAGGAAATTAGATTAAGAGATTCTGAAATTTTTAGTTGCGAATAAAATTGATCGTGTCAGGCTACTGGCCTACTTTCCACGTTCCACTCTCCAAGCACCGGGAGAAGTAGCGTCAGTGTATGTTGCCATTAGACCCACACTTATCTCCCTCCTTTCTAATATTCATCAGCTCAAGAGTCTCATTCCAAGCTCAAATAAAAAGTCTGGAGGATGGGTCGGCTTTATTAGGCCCATGAGAGACTACGGAGAGCTAAACGGTGAGCTCCTTAATGGTGTATATTAATGAAACGTCTCGGCTTAATCTAAGCCGAGTTAAGTGGGCAAGGGGTAGGGTGCATGCGTGGGTGACGTTTGGGGTGGGGGAGTGATATCGTTTTGTATTGCTAAGGGCATGCATAAAGGCACCACATTTCCTTTACAAAAGAATGCCCAAATGGCAATATATAAAGGCCTACTGATTGCCGAGGTTTTCTGCATTATCTTAGCCTGGTATGAATATCCATTGGCTTAACATTAGGAATTCGTACTCAAGAGGCAGAGTATGGTAACTCATACTCAATGAGATATTTGCAGGCTAAGATAGAATCAGGAAACACATTCATGTTTGGTCTGAGTCCCCATTCATCATTTCATTTGGAGCGCTTCGAAATATTCACTCGGTTATCGTATCGTTCATATTACTGGACGCTCCAAACTCGATGGTAAACGGGGACACATATCAAGCACTCATTAACTTCTTTCGTAGTATCAACTGCAAGCAACATCAAGAACCATGACACGAGGAAAACCGCCAGAAATGAGACTTATCTGGTTGGTTACGCAATACATGCAGCCAAATAACCCCTGGTAACATATTCTTTAGCATTTGATCACTAAGTGTATGATAATACGCGTGTACATTATTTCCAGAGAAACAACAGCATATATGCATCGTATTCTATGGTATTCCAGCTCCAATTTGATGTCATACATGCATCTAAAGTATAAATGATACTTTAGATATCCCTTAGAAAACACAGGGACCCCCAAACTGGATACATACTCATACATTGGAAGGCCGAGCTATAAAATGCTTATCTTTTTTCAAGTTAAAAACAAGATAATAATCAACATGAAGTTTAGGCTCATTAATACAATACCTAAGTTTGTTCCAACAATTTAATCCATCAAAAAACAACACTCCTGCAAGCACACCCACCGTTCACTACTTTAAATATGAAAGGCTGTGTTTCCTATACGCATGTGGCCGGACTCGGCCGTGTTTGTCCGAGCAACGGTCTAACTAGCCAATGCACCATTAGGTGGTGTTGAACGGCAACCCCTGTATTGGTAAGTGTCTACATAATTGTATCTGTACACAGGGGTGCCTGAATGGACCGCATCTTTCCCTGAAGGGTTAAACACGGGTGTAGATGCAAGTCAGTATTCATGAGGAGATTCCTCCCGCAGGATCTACCAGAGAAGAGTTCACCCTGAGCACATCGAGCAACTCGTGTTTTCACAGAGCTGCTCGCTGCTACAGCTGCGCCCTCTTGCAGTGGGGCTCAGAGCGCATCAATAATGGAGACCTTTTAGTGGGGGCTGGGCCAGATGCCCGCTTCACGTGACTGCACGCGCCATGCTACCAATGTGGCGACTGGTGTCAAATAACCACACGTCTACAGTACACACGATATGGGGTCCGTAGTGTCAATTTTTGTTCTTTTTTTTAATTCAGGAAGGAGAAAAATGGTCTTAATAGAACAAAGAAGGAACATACGCACAATTTCTAAAATTCTTTACCCCCCCCCCCCCCCTTACCCCTTCAGTGTTTACGTACTTTATGGATGGCCCCATACCATTACGTTTGATTCTTGAATTACATCATCATTTCATATTGAATATGTATACACCGAGCACAGCCTAAGCTGTTGCTTAAAGCTTAACATGTGAAGTCTTTACCCCAAATAAGGCCCGTTTCCATTGGCCGACGAAAACGGTGTAGTTTTTTTTAGTTCTTCTAAAAGGCCATTTTTATTGGCCGTCATTGATCTACAGTCAGGAACCACCGACGGACCTTTAGCACTGCTGAGGCAAAATGGAAATGGGCTTTTAGAACACAAAAGAATCTACACCTTTTTTTATGTCCAATGGAAACGGGGCCTATACGTTAACTGGACTCGTATACAGAAACAAAAAGATTCAGGATTCACACAACTACAAAAGAACGTCTGAAAAACTCGCAATTTGTGAGAGACATAGCAAATAATGAATTTTATTTTTAAAGAAAGAATTAAAACATAATAAAACACACAATGATGCGGCTCTAATTGTAGTGAGGTTTAAGGAAATCCCAGACAGCAGTGCCAGCGGAAAGAGCTTGGGGCTGGGAGTTGGTGTGGTTGAGGCGGGTGATGCTGGTGGGAGGGGGACGGGTGGGCTCGTGCGTGAAAATGAGATCTCTCCAGGGTGTAGGAATCGGGGTCAGGGAATCATCAGCTGCCATGGAAAGAGGAGCGAGTGCAGAGATCAAGGCAGTGGTGGTGCCCTGGAGAAGGGTGGCGGATGAGGGAAGAGGGGTGTTTACGAGACGAGTCTTTACCAAGCAGGGATGTCAGTTGGGGTCATGAAGAAAAAGAAAATATTGTTTTCATATGGAATTTTACTGCCTTGGAGAGACTGGGAAAATATGGGAAACACATCGTTATTTGCCATGGAATAGAGCTTGGGTATAATTTATACGAAGAGGTCTGAACCACTGTTCATTTGTGCGAATGAGACCCTACTTTTTTGGCTTTTTTGGCTTTTACACAAGAGAAAGGAATTTTATATACAGAAAATATAAACAAGGATTTCCTTGGAAAAGAGGAGGAAATCTGTCATCTCTGACGAAGGATCTTCAGCTGCCATAGCAAGAGGAGTGAGTGCAGAGATCAAGGCAGTGGTGGAGCCTCGGAGAAGGGTGGCGGCGGATGAGGGAAGGGGTGTTTAGGAGACGAGACCTTACCAAGGATCCTCGGAGAGGAGGATGGTGGTCACGACGATGGCAGCGGGGAGGTTGATCTACCTGTGTGGTGCACGCAAACGGCTGGGAATCGCTGCCAGGGGCTAATAGGACCGAACCATGCCTCTCTCCTACAACCACCAACCCCGCACTCCATCCAAGCCCGGGCTGCTAGTTGGCCATTGCGTGCTGGCCTCGCGGCTTGCCCTGTTTTGGCCAGTAGTCAGAGGAGATCCCCACCACCCTCTCCACTCTCCTAGCAGATATCCTGCGCTCTACTTCCTGCGGCCGCTTGTATCTCTGCACCGACCTTGCCTTTTTCAAATATCCTTAATTCCGGGCGCTTTTGTGGGTATTTTGTGTTCTACTTGTAAATAGAATTGAACATATTTATATGGTAGATAATATACACTCAATTCTGATATATATTTTTTTATTTCAAACCAGACATAATAGCTGGGATAACTTTCTTCAATGGAAAGCACCTCATGTGTTGCAGGGTTTTGTTTGTTAACATGGCCCATGTGCTCACTTTGAAGGGGCAGGTTAATCAACTGTCGATTCACATTATAAAATGGTTTACAGCTGAAGAAGAAAAATCTGGATTGTCTTGTGAAACTGATTTTCAAATTCCTATATTCCACAACTCATAATATATAAGTTGTTTGAGTTTCATCTCTTGACAGTTGACTTGTTTTGAATCTGAAATGTTGTCTTGTTCCCCCTATCCTTAGTGTATACCCAGAAAACCAGCATTGGGCTGAGGCAGAGATTAGCAAGCGTTAGCGCCTCAAAAGATCTGATAGGAGAGTGCGCCCTCCCTCGCCGCCCTGCTCCTGGTCCCCCGTCTCCCGTGAGCACGGGTAACGTCTGCTGGAGGAGCAGGAGGAGGGACCAGGGGACGCCGTGCCCGCCAGGGTGCAGATAACACAGTCAGGCGTTTCAAAAGATGGATCAATTCAGAGAAGTACACAAACAGAGGAAGAAGACCTCCCCGGATATGCAAGTCAATCCCTGCGAGCACACCAGCGAAGGAAGGCCATGCCATGTCTGAGAGTTCATTTGTGGCAGTACTTGGGCCGCGTTAAGCCGTCTGAGGCCAATACCTCGAGGCCTATGGGCAGAGGAAGGCTTTATGAGGTGCGGTGAAGCAGTATATATATTTTTTTTAAATCATTTATTTAGACTGTGATCGAGTTCAGTACAATTGTCGGCACTGGTTTACATACTCGACCAGCACCAGATTTGGGCTTAGCGTTTTCAAGATTTATCCTACCCCTAATATAAAATCCCATAGGCTTAACATTGGGTTTCCGTATGCCACGCTGACTGGCATACGGAGTTTTATATGCCACTAGTATCATACAGCATTGTTATCACGTAATATTTCAAAATCGAGGTGATAGGGTAGGATACATCTAGACTTCCTTGCTGAGTTACAATTAACGTTCACCAGTTTGATTTAAAGAAATATATAAGAATTCAATTAAAACAGTTTTGATGAAGAATATGCATATTACTGCATGGAGTTGTCCCTATACCTACACTGCCATATAAGGAATATAGAAGGCATGGATTGACCCAACAGCCAATTGCAATGACTGCATTCAGAGCAAACCACGACCTTTACCCTGACCTCCTTACATAGTGTTAATAGTGTCTTGGGACGGTTCTACAGTCTATAGTTGACCTCAACTTTTAGGGCCAAAACCTGCCTCTATAGTGATGAACAGTGAAGTAAACGTCTATGACTAGTACATGACTTGAGGGAGTCCGAGTCAAACCTCTAGTAGTATATAGAAAGAAAAAAGCTTTGCCCGACCATTTCCCCAATCTCTTCCAGATAACTAATATCTGACATAACCGTGTCAGTGCTTAAACTATAGATACAGAAATGGTATACAAGTTAAAACCAGTATCAACCCAATATCAATCGTTCGTATCAAACACGCATGATACAAACGATAGGCGCAGATTGTCTGTTTGTTTGTTTATTTGTTTGGGTTGTTCAACGTCCAATATGTTCAATTTGACTTACTTTGGGTTGAGGTAGAAATCTCACTCCTATACATTTACCGAGGCGAGAGTTCTTTTACTTCCCATGGTATGAGAAGGAATCGACTTTGATATAGCAGTAAATCTACCACTGCTAGGAGAGAAGGACAAAAGTGGCTGCAGTGGGACGCAAATCCACAAAGTCTGACAACTTTGGGATTATGTGTCCAGTGCTCTTTACCACTGAGCTAACTCCCCACCCCCAGTCTCTTTAATTATGCTTGCATGCAAGCATATCCGGCCTGCACCACGCGGAGGTAAGGCGACCAAGAGGATGAACAGCTCTTTCCTGTCAACCCCAACAGGATATTCACGGTCTGTGCGTTATACACTGTTACTGCCATTCTGGTTCTAACACAGTAGAAGCTGTAGGTCCGCAGCCACCCCTCTCATAAGATCTCACACTCTCTAGGTCGTATTCTGTACTCTCACTACGCTCTATGGAGAAGAATTCTTAACGAACTAGACTTAGAGCCTTGAGAATCCACTGGCCTGCCTCCTGTGCTCAATGTAACCAAAGATTCCTGTAATCTCAAAGATGCCACCTAGCGGGAACACTGTGTGCCAGCTGATTCTCAAGGCTTTAAGCCTAGTTCTTTAAGAATCCTTCTCCCATAGAGCGCAGTGAGAACCTTGTACAGATTACGACTTACAGAGTGTGAGATCTTATGAGAGGGGTGCCCCAGCAGGTGCTGGACGGAGTATAGTTGGCTGATCGCCGGTGGGAACGTGGGCTGTTAACGTTAGGACTCCCTGGTCGGCGTTTGGAGCCCATTTCAGCGCACGCTATCCCATTGAGCGCAGGTCTAGTCAGCCTCGTGGGGTGAACTCGGCACCATTAGAGCATGCCCCATTACAGCCAGCCCTACCCTACCTCGCCTCACCCCACTCCACCTCACCTACATCCCATATATCCCGCTGCACCAGCTACACCCTTAGTGGCAGCATTTAAAGCCCATCTCTATAGATTCCTACTCCTATCCTTGTCAGACATAATCCCATCTTGATGATAGCTGGAGAGGAGTATATAGCTTCTAGTCTACCGAGCCAGAGTCCTGTTTTTCACAAACCTGCTGAATACAACCTGACAATGTATGGGTCAATGGGGAAGTGTGGGTAGCTCTGCCTGTTCAACAGGAGGCATGTGGGTGGCAGCCTGAAGTGGGTGGCTAGTGGTGGGTGGCTAGATGGGTAGTTGTAGCCCTCTGGTGGGTGGCTTGTTTGGGTTTGTTCAGGTAGTTTAACGTCCAATTTGTTCTATTAGACTTACTTTAGATTTGACCGAATCTATGAGATGAATGTAGGTAGAAATCTCACCCCTACACATTTACCGAGGTGAGAGTTCTTTTACTTCCCATACCACATAGGCATGGTATGAGAAGGATTGGCCTTTGATATAGCAGTACATCTTCCACTGCTGCGGGTGAAGGAGAAAAGTGTCTGCAGTGGGACTCCAATCGACAAAGTCCAGTGCTCTTTATCACTGAGCTAACTCCCCACCCCAGTCGCTTTAGTTATGCTTGCGTGCAAGCATATCCGGTCTGCACCACGAGGAGGCGAGGCGACCAAGAGGGTGAACAGATTGGTAATTGCTATCCACCCCAGTAGACCTGGGTGGCTTGTATAGCGTATAGGGTGGTAATTGGGATATTTACAGAATAGTGACAGGAACTGGTGATGGGGGAAGATGGGGATGAAAAGCAGAGAGTGGGTAGCATGGGGTGGGAAACGAAACAATCAACAGATAATGGGTGGCAGGGAGCCGTCCCTGGGAAGCAGTCTACAGTGAGCAGGCAATAGTAAGAAGGGGGTGTCCACCTACTATGATTTTGCTCCTGATGCGCTAGTATTAGCTCGTCGGTGAGCTCTACAACACACAAACCTAAATTGTGGTGCAATCGTAGAGCTTGGCGTCAATTAGTGAGGTTTTGTCACAGTGCTCTATGACGCATGCCGATGTGCTACATGCTATGACGCACTACAAAATTCACACATGTTTGGATTCTATAGCGCGAGGTAGCCTATTGCAGAGCTTGGCGATGCGGAAACTGGCAACCGATGTCAGCCTACGATGTCGCTGACATTGTAGCGAGTCGGGAGGTCTATCTTAGCGCACCTAGTCCATCGTAGTAGGTAGTAGATGGTAGGCATGTCTAAGCATTAGAAATGAGCCATCAACAAGAAGCGGTCAACATGCAGTAGGCAGCAAGTGATCGCATCAAATGAGAGCCAGTGGATATCAGTCAACAACATGGGGAGGCAGCAAGGAAGAGGTAACAGGCAGCAGCCAAGCAGCATTCCATGCAACAGGCAAGAGATACGTAAAGGCAGAAGTCATTGGTTGGATGGTTTCATTTAATGTCCAGCTACCCTTTTCTTACAAGTCTTTCTCAAGGATCCTTTACACCACAAGGGTGGTGATCAAATCTATGTGATGAATGTAGGTAGAAATCTCACCCCTACATATTTACCAAGGTGAGAGTGCTTTTACTTCCCACACCACATGGTTTAGAAGGATTGGCCTTTTATATAGCAGTAAATCTACCACTGCTGGGGATGAAGGAGAAAGGTGGTTGCAGTGGGCCTCAAACCCACAACCTTGGGTTTACAAGTCTAGTGTCTTAACCACTGAGCTAACTCCCCACCCCAGTCCAGCTACAGACAGTAAACCACTGCTGGGGATGAAGGAAAATGGTGGCTGCAGTGGGACTCGAACCCACCCTCGGATTCTTATGCCGTCAGAGGGTAGAGGAAGGCAGGTGGAGGATAGCGGAAGGCAAATTAAGGGCCCCTGGAAACTGGCAGCGGAAGGTAGGTGCGGAAGCGTACGGGGAAGGGTGGGAGGCTGGGAGGGTGGTAAGCGGAGTAGTAGGGGGCCAGCCGCCTGTCATCTTTTTGCATCATTACGCTTTGAACAAATCAGGACCGGGCCGGGAGGTGGTTTCTGATCGATGAACGGTGGGCACGCGATTCTCTGTTTAACCATCTGGCCGCCGCGCTCAGGCTGTGGGGGGTCTGGGGCGGAGGGAGGCGGCCTACTACCTGTATACCTGTTGTATGTATATACATATATAAATATATATATATATATATATATATATATATATATATATATATATATATATATATATATATATATATATATATATATATATCCACCCGTAGTGGCGGCAGGTGTCGGTGCCCACACGTCACACTACGTCACATCGCTCATCGATCTTCATAACCAGTTACAGACGGACGAGCGTAGAGATCACGGCTAGTTCGTGCTGACGCCGCCTGGGGTCGCCCCGCAACACCATACGTCACCAGACCTCACGGAAAGAGTTTGCCGCCGTTTTTCATTTTTTTCACATTTTTCACCGATTGCTCAGGCGCTGATCTCTTAAATAACCGCGGCGGCGAGAAAGGTCCGCCGTTAGGGACGACGACTATAAAAATGTCGGAATCAATCTGCCAGAGATCAGGGAGACTCCGGTCGGTCTGTTGATTCCCTGCTCGTGATTCTCTAGAGTAGAAAGGGTGATATATTACACCACATTACGTCGGTCTCTACGCTTCTATGTGTGAGTCAGTGTGAGCAGGTCGTTGGTCGTTGTGAGTGAGTATTATTAGGAAACGTCCTTACTGTGGACGAAACGGTTCCTGTACGAGGTCAGTCGTCGATTTCATTCTGCCTGACGCCATAGGCGGAAGGCAGTATGAAAACGAAGACTGACCGAGAACGAGAACCATTTTGTCTACATTGAGGACGTTTGCTTATTATTATATACCTTTAATTGGTGAAAAAACGCCTTTTTAATGACATTCAAAGTCGCAGTCACCGCGGGCACGAACATTATTATTACTGCACCCCTAGCAGCGGGCAGTATTTAATAGACATTCGGACATAGGTATATAATAATATAGCGGAATTGTGGAGTGAGATGTAGGAGAGCTACTATGACTATCTTAAATATATTACGAAGAGTTGACTCTCCGTAATATTCTGGCATGTGCTCGGATATTACTACGCATGAACACCTTGGAGCGTACGACAGCTTGTATCTGAATCAAGTCTATAATGTTTTCATCATCTACCTTTTATGGGCAAGTGGCATTTAAATATCAGTTCGTTTTAGTTATTCACGATTTTTCCGTACGCGCTATTTTTCCATATGCACCCCGGAGCATACAATATATCCGTATGTGCCGGGTATGTCCATACACACTTCCTATGTTCTTCTACAAACACTTTGTATTAGGTGGATACTAAAACTGCGCTGCCCATATGGTAAGACAGTACGCAGATCTTCTCTGCATGCACACCCGGTGGGCCCACAACACACGCAGACACCCAACAGACACTGCCTAGTAGACTTGTTCAAGTCCACTAGGCAGACATAAATGTTTTTAAAAAATCAGGATAATGTTCATTATAATATGCATCCTTCTCTGACTGTTTCAAGTATCAACCAGTGGCGGTTCTGGTAGGCGGAGAGGGGTCAGATACAGAAACGAGTATCTCTGTACTCGTTGGAAACATAGACAACAATCGATGTTTTTTTTGGGCAGGCGGCCGTAAACCACGAGAGGTTGGCGCGTAGCAAAACACGAGCGCTAGCGAGCGTATTACGACGTCAACCTCGAGTGGTTTACAGAGCCGCCTGTCTGCAGAGCCATCGTTTGTTTCATTTATTATCCATTTTTTCAAATATATTAAACCCAGCAATTGCCATAATAAATAGTATAACATTAGGGACTATTTCTTTGATCTATAGCAAAAGGGACTATTTTCCCGTATAGCTTGGTTCTGGGGCCGTATACCCCAAGTTTGAATCCTTATACCACAGTTATGGTATCTGACAGGTTTTATACAATGGGTCGTGGTTTACTGAGTCCCAATACATTTTCAATGGGGGCTTTGTATATGATGGATAATAAAAGGACTGAGGCCAGTCTAACTGCCTAGCTCCCCCCACCCTCCACCCCTGAGACGACACAGCCCCCTCCCCACCACAGTACCCGGGGCTATGTTGTCGCATGTTCTCTGTTACTTTCACGGAGTAATCTCCTGGTGTCATCCATTAGCCCGCTCCAAACTTGGCAAACAGTGCCGATTGGCAGGGCCGAAAATGCTTATTTAACACGGTGCGCGGGGATGCTGCTGTCTGTCTGCGACTAGCACACGTGAAGGTGGACCTTGCACGTGGAGGAGTAGGGATGGGGGTTGCGTGACATGTTTGCCAGCCAATATTTAAACCAAATCCGTCGGTATCTCATTCGTCGAGGCTGTGTGGAATGCATTTGCCATACAACCAACGGTAGGTCGAGGTAAACACGAATGACGAAAACAAACACAAATATCACAAATCAAAGGGACTTTTTAAATAGGTATACAGTTTACATAGAAAGCTACTCAGCCAGTTTAAAGCATTGCCGTCCATCAGGTAAACTTCATATTGGCGTGAATGTGTGTCAATTGATATCATTTCCGTTTTACTCAGGGAAAGAGAATTCTATAGATAGTTACTGAAAATGATTCCCATTGGAAAATTGGACGGTTTTAGGCCTAACCGACCACAAATTGTAATAGATGGGACTGGAGTCTTCATATGTCTTTAACTGTAAGTATTTCATTGGTTAAATTGGATTTATGCAAATTAGGCATATTTCCCCAAGAAGGATTTTGGGGGATTTTTAGTATGTTGTTTTTGGGGAACTTTCTTAAATGCATTGTGACGAAGAAATATTATTGCAATTTGTGGTGGGTATATGACTAAATTGACCAGACAAACATCCCATCTATTCTCCTTTGCAATGTCTCTTCTTATCCCTTATTCGGTCCCTACTCCCTCTGTCTCCTTCCCATGCTCTATATTATCTTCATGAATACCAATACTTTCTCAATTCCTTTCCCCATCTCTCCGCGCTCATAATACGTTTTTCTACCTCTTCCTCTCCCTCATATTTTTTATGTGGATGTTTCTGCAACAGAGAGACCGGAAAAACTTTAATGATATGTCTTTGTCAGCCATGGCATGGGGTTGAGGGTCTGTGGAGAGGTTCAAACCATTGTTTTTTTGGCGTTAGTGAGGCTTAATCAATATTACATTTGTTTGATACCAGGAAAAGCAATTACATATAACAAATATAAAAATGTGGATTACAGAAAAGCCATTACATATCCTGGATATGAAAAAGTGGATTTCCAATGAAAAATGGAAAACTGATTTATCTGTGTCATCTACAATCCCTTCGGCCTTACCTCTCGGTCCTTCACCTTCTTTCTCCTCAACCTAAACACAATTATAGCTTTAGGGCCTGGGTATGTTTATTTCATCAAGTTAGACCAGGCAGGGCTTGAAGCCAATATGAGGACCATCACAAAAGTGCCGTCTATACCTGTACGAGACATGAATGATTCGTCGGAGGTACCAGTTCACATGGACTTGCTCAAGTCTTTGATTATGAACAATCGTTAAATTATTAAAGAAAATCGGAATACAATTCATTTTAGCATGTATCCTTCTCTGACTGGCCCATGAATCAAAGACTTGTCCACTCTGACTAGAATCTCCTGTTTATGACCCCAAGCCACTCCCTGTAACCCTATACCTCCCTCTACCCCTCCCCCTTTCCCCTCCTCCAGTTCTCTGCCTGCCTGTGTTGTCATAGCCATATATTTCACCTACTCCTGACTATGTCTCGATTGAGATCAAAGTGAGAGGGTATCAATCTCCAAGCAGATATCCTGACCAGTAGCCAGACCTCTGCTTGGGGAGTGTGGTGCAAAATCGCGCCCGTCTACACGGCCGATTACGGATGAGACCAGTCCCTGTGTCAATCAGAAGGGGTGTAGGGGTAGGATACAGGGACTGAGGCCAGTCTACAGTTCACACAGTGAACGACCTCTACCTGAGAGTTCCCGGGAGACTGCAGAGTGTGGGGCAAGTTTTCAGCAACACGCTCCACTCTGCTATAAGTAACAAGATATACCACTCTTCATCACACCCCACATCACTGTGGCCCCAGTGCACTCTCCCTGCCGCACATCTTTCACTGCACGAAAACCACCGTTTTATTCATATATACGCCATCACGGAAGTGCATGTATTGGCTGAATATTGACTTGTTTTCATTTATATACGCCCAGGCCTTATATACGACAGACGCGTCTTGGCTGTATTTCACACCCGGCGTATATGAGAGAAAATACCCTCTGCCCCTGCCCCCTCCCGCCCCTTTGTGTTTGTAGAAGTACAGGTGTCCTCAGTAGGAAGCCCTCCCCCCCCCCCCCCCCGCCACCTCCCCACAGATGAGGTGTATACACATGGGGGTTAAGACGACCTTGTAGACGCAAAATACCTACTCATATACGCCCGGCGCATTCATATGTAAAATGATGGTTTTCGTGCAGTGTTTTACCTGGCCTTCGTCCGGGGAAATCAACGGGAGCCGAAGCCACTTTGAATTGTGGAAATCAAGCGGCCGCAGGGACGATAATCCGATTCAACTTCTACACGGGAGAGCGGTGCTGGGAGGGGAGTTGGAAGGAGTGAAGAAAAACGTGAAGCCAAGTGGTAAATTCTGACCAGCCGCAACGTTTGGATGGTGTGCGGTGGACCTAGGAAGCCATATGCGCCATGAAATCTGAAGCCACGTGGAAAGAGGCTTTTGAAGCCACCTTAAACATCTTCATCGGGCTGCGAGGCACTGGGGACCCGCGCGAGCCCCGACGGATCGAGGACCAGGAGAGGGCAAGGTGGGGTCTGTGGATAACTGCTAATGTCAAAAGCGGCAAAAGTACTGATTTATTTGATTTATGTTATGTTAATACCTGTATATATATGGATTATAATGTCAATATTTGGGAATTTTCATATGGCACCTGATGAAAACCCGATAAGCTGACAGGTTGCCATCTTTGTTGATCAACGTTTCTATTTTGTTATATAAGAGAAAAACAGTGAAGTAAACTACAAATTCAAATTGATCAATAAAGAAATGTTTAAGAAGAACAGTTGAAAAAAGAGGTCTATTAAGGGACCGGGGAGGGAAGGGGGGCTAGAAAAAGGAAAAGGGTCGTTGAAGGGTTGGAGAAGGTTCGAGAAGTGTCGGGGAAGGGTGGGGGTAGTGTCAGGGAATGGTCAGGGAAGGGTAGGGGAAGGTTTAGGGAAGGGTCAGGGAAGGGTCGGGAAAGGGACGGGGAAGGGTCAGGGAAGGGTAGGGGAAGGTTTAGGGAAGGGTCAGGGAAGGGTTGGGAAAGAGTCGGGGAAGGGACGGGAAAGGGTCGGGGAAGGGTGTGGGAAGGATTGGGGAAGGGTGTAGGAAGGGTGTGGGAAGGGTCGGGAAAGGGTCGGAAAACGGTCGAGAAAGGGTCGGTAAAGGGTCGGGAAAGAGTCGGGAAAGGGTCGGGAAGGGTCGGGCGGTGCACGCTGGAGTTCACGAGGAGAAGAATGGCGGTGAGGCCATCGATGTTGACCGATGTACTCCCTCTCTCCCTGCAATCCATTCGCTTTCAATACCGGGGGGGAGTAAATATTGCTTGCCACTTCAAATGTGAGCGGAGCGGCCCAATTAGCATAATTACCATAGATTTAGGCCAGTAATCAATCGGGCACACGCGAGAATTAAACATGAGAGGCTCAGTGGAGGGTTTACAGGGATGAGGGGAGATGGGGGGGAGGGGGGCTTCCCCTTCTTTGCCGTCGATGGTTCAGACACCAGGCGGCGCCCTGTGTCCTGCCGCCGGTTCCCGACGAAGCGGCGATAAGGAGAGCCTTGGTGTGTCACTCTCCGAACAGAGATCCTGCGCACCACTTCCTGCGGCCGCTTATATCTCTGCCCCGACCTGCCTTTTTGGGATAATACCTGGCCCATATGCCAGATTCTCATATATCCTAAATTCTGAATACTTTGAGGAGTATTTTGTGTTATATCTCTACTTGTAAATGGAGATATACATATTCATATGGTTAATAATAAACACTCATTTCCTTTCAAACCATACATAGTCTGAGGGATTACATTCTTCAGTGAAAAGAACCTCATGTGTTGCAATGAAGTGACGTAATATCGGCTGTCACTCGAAGGGTGAATTCACATTTTAAGTGGTACAGAGCTGAAAAAAAACCCAGCTGCATTGTCTGTGAAGCTCATTCAATAATAACAGTATTTTCCTACTCATAATGTATGAGTTGTTTGAGTTTCAAGACTTTTGGCAGGAACCCTGTTTTGAATCCGAAATGTAGGCTGGTTCCCCTGGATTTAGTGGAGACCTGGGGAACCAGTTTTGGGTTGAGGCAGAGATTTGTAAGCGCTAGCGCCACGAAAGATCTGCTGGGAGAGTGTGTGAGTGGGGGTGGGGAGACAGAGCCGAGGGGCAAACACTGGGCATATGGCGGGACATTTGAACCGATTAACAGCGGCACAGGGGCTGCCGGCGCTATTTATGCCCGGCAGGGGGAGCTCTCCCTTTGAAGTGACGTAATATCGGCTGGCACTGACGTGTTGGTAATGAAGCAGCAGCGGGAGAAAAACAGAGTGTTTGCCAACGCAAGGGAATTGACGCCATGTCTTGACAACACATGGCTAGTCATGTGATGTAAAGGGGGACATTGAGGTTTAGTTGAAGTGGAGCTAGGGTTCGATTCCTCGTCCTCTCGCTGTGTACCTGATGTTGACCTGACCAGCTTATAGTGCTGCATTTTGGTTGTTTGTTTGGGTAGTTTAACGTCCAACATCTTCCATTAGACTTACTTTGAGTTTGAAGGTGATCGAATCTATGAGATGAATTTAGGTAGAAATCCCACCCCTATACATTTACTGAGGTGAGGTTGGTTGGTTGGTTGGTGTGATTTAACTTCCAGTTAGCCATCATAGGTTCTTACCACACTTTCTCAAGGTTCTTTTACACCACAAGGGTGGTGATGGAATCTATGTAATGAACTTAGGTAGAAATCTCACCCCTAGAGATTTACCGAGGTGAGAGTTGTTTTACTACTCACACCACAAAGACATGGTAGGAGAAGGATTGGTCTTTGATAAAGCAGTACATGTACCACTGCTGGGGACAAAGGAGAAGAGTTGCTTCATTAAGACTCGAACCCACAAAATCATACAACCTTGGGGGTTACAATCACTGAGCTAACTCTCCAACCTCTCACGGTGGTGGATAGTCAATACCACAATGTATGTATCAGGTACAACAGGATTTTTCTGCCAGAGAGAGATAGGGAAAACTTGGATAATATGTCCTTGTCGGCCATGGCATGGGGCTGAGGGTATGTGGGGAGATTCAAACCACTGTTTGTTCGCGTAAATGAGGCTAGATCAATATTATCTTTGTTTGACACACGGAAAAGAAATTACATGCACTAAATATGAAAAAGTGGAATTCCAAGGAAAATGAAAAACTGACATCTCTGATATCAGATAGCCTAGCAGAGGTAGGTAATGAAAGATAGGAAGAATAAACAGATGCATGCGTGGTACAAGAGACCTATTTAACCCAAACAATTAAGCAATCTCTGAAATTGTGACTACAAGGTGACAAATTTCCTTAGGCAGTTCTGGTTGGTAATATCACCATTATGCGTCATTTGACAACTCATGTTGCAATTTATTTGAATATGATGATAGCCTAATAGATGACAATGGCATGGCCATTAGTGCGGTCCTGTAGAGGAAACTTATAAAGGTTCATGGTCAGAGCATCGAGTTTGAATCGCGTAGTCATTCAGAAGGCGAAGGTGCGTGAATGACTACGCGATTCAAACGAGATGGGATCGAGCTCTGACCATAAACTTGAATAGGTTTCTAAATTTATCTCACCCTTCACATTGACTAATTGGCTAACATTTGTGACATTATCCCCCATGGAGTATTCTTTTTCCTAAATACTCCATGGGGATTGAGTACGAGTTCCCAATGTTAAATCTATAGGGAAAAATTCCCAGGGGTGAGATAATAATATGTCGGATGACCTGCCAACAATTGAGCAGAGCGAGCTTCACCGCACTCTCCTAGGCTCAACGTGTGCAGCTCAGAGGTATAATAAGGCATTGGCAGACACGGCTAACCTTATTTCTTACCTTGAGAGCAGCCGCCCACCCACCAGAGATCCCTTCTGCCTATGTAGACAGCCAACTAATACCATTACGACTACCTGCGGCCGTCCCTGCGCCGGCACGCCAGCCTAGTGAGCTGCTCGGAGCTGCTCAGAGCTGCTCAGAGCTCCTGCCACCTGGAAAATCTGCCGTTAAAAACACTTTGCTGTGCTCTTCCCGCCAGAACAGTTTGCAATGCTTCTCTGATAGTTCTAGGACCTAGTATACTGATATGCGACCAAAGTGTTTATATTCACATCGCATTTTAACTTTTCTGTATATTTTATTCTGTAAATTACTGTTAACTGTCATATGTGAATAAATGATATTAGATATGGACCAGATTTTATATTATAGGATTGCTTACCTTTAATATAATACTAAACACGGATACTCAGAGATCTCGATTTATCCTACCTTGATAAAAACGCCACAGGCTTAACATGAGACTTGTTTTTGTTATCGAGTGTGACAAAAAATGTTGTTTATGTCACTACTTTCTAATATTCTAAAATCGTGGAGACAGGGCAGGATAAAATCTAGACGCCACTCGTCTTTGACTCGGGAGCTTACAGAGCCAACACAATTCATGACATAAATAAACTCAAACTCGTGATGTCTCTTGATATTATGCATCTTCAAACAGGGATTATCCATTTTAATTAGCATAATGCTATGCACAATAGTGCATAAAACATAAGCCTCCATTTATATCTTTGATTCCGTCCTTAGATCAATCGAGAACTGAACTCACTATAATAATGATAATAATCTAATTCTACTGCATCAACCGGATGGGATTACAATGGGACCATTTGTGAAAATTCATTGTTCCAGTTGCTTTGCCACCATGTAATAATTGGTACGTGCTTCAGGTCTCTAAATGGAGCACATTTAGCTGGCGCAGATTAGTAGGGACATTAAGGCGCCTAATGGGTGTGTTCTGAGGAGAAAGAATCAATCAAACAAGAGGCACGGAGGGCTGGTGTCTGTTAGAACAATGTCTCAGGGCTGGGCAGACTGTAAACGGAGTAATGATCTCACTGTGTAGTACACATCAGTAGATTCATATTCTGTACTCATAATGATAAGGAAGCCCACACAATAAGGCATATTCCTATATACCCATTTCCGAAACCTCTATAGTTACATATCGCTGCTGGGGGGTGCAGTAATTATAAGTTATGTAGCGAGGCTGACTTTTTCGTCCCAGGCTGATGTTTTCGTCCCGGGCTGATGTTTTCGTCCCGGCCTGACCACGTGACATAAAGAGCAGCAGGACGAAAATATTGCAGTTACTCGATAAGGGTGGCCATTTTTCTGGGGCTATGGCAGGAAAAGAAATAATCATTTTTATCGATATTTAAAGGTATATAGGAATAGGGAAACCAAGTACCGGTAATCAAAAGTCAAAGTTACTCGGTAAGGCTCGGAAAAATTACTGCCCGCGGCCAAGGCCTTGGGCAGTAAATTTTCCGAACCTTACCTCGTAGCTCTAAACCTTTGCTCACAGGAACATAGTTTCTCTCTATTATCTCACCCCAGTGTTTTTATCCATAGGCTTAACGTTAGGAACTCATACTCCATGGTCATGTACCCAATACACAATGGCTAATTGGATGAGGTATTTTATTGATTACTAATGTTTCTGATCATGTATATGGGACGAGGTGAAATTAGAAACACACTCAATGAAAATAACCTCGTTTGACCGCTACGTAATTCACTCAGCTTCGCTTCATGAGTTACTCTTTGGTCCAACTCATGGACCATGGACTCTTATGCCCTTTCATGTTAACATGCGAAATATTGGCATGGGAGACTGTAGTATGCAGCTGGTTCCTGGTGATAGCTGTACATTCAAAGTGGTTTGTATGGTAACTGCCCAATGTTTTCAGGGGTTCTCATTCATGATTTATGTAGTGGCAGCTTGTCAAGTAAAAGCCTGAATATCATGGAAGTAATAATGCACACATTTAGAGGGAGATCAGGTGTTATGGGGTTCTAGAAATAATATGTGGTAGATATATATGTATTAAGGCTTCTAAATACTGAAGAAATATTTCATAAAAAGAATCCCTGACTTCAGGGACTTCCCTGGAACCCCTAAATCCCTGAACGATAGATGAGAGAACAACGAAACTATGTCAAAAACTCTCTATTGTAAATAAAGGATGATACACACAAAAGAAAGGAAAGTGATAGTTGACCTTTCTTTGGGACATTGCCTGAATCCAAAGCAGCTTTTCGTAAGCCAAAAGCCAGTTGGCAATAGAGGTGAGATTGTAAAGCAGTGTCTCTCATGTAACACGTAGAGTCCATAGAATTACTACATGGTGTGTTATCACAATGCTCGCTGGGAAATATGCAGTATGCACGCATGTCTATATTTCATATTTGCCTTGTATTCAAAATTGTACTCGTGGGAGTTGGAGCTGGGGCGTGGGGGTTTAGGGGGCGGTGGTTGGTGGCTGCTGCCTTGACCCCGCCAGCCAGGCTCCATATTTGTCAAGTTTCCCATCGCGAATAGCATCATAGTAGCACTAGACTTGCTTCAGGCAAGTCACAATATCCCTGCACCACCGCCACACCTATCTCTGCCCACACACAGGGAAGGCTTTGTTGAATTTCTTTTCCTCCCTCCCTCCACGACCTCCAGCTCTCTTCAAATGCACTCTAAATACATTTTCGCTGGCACGAATGCAAGCGCACGTGGGTTATCACTCCGGGTGGTGGATTTTTAAGGGGATTGAGCTTGCAGCATTCTGTATGGCGTGGCATACAGACACGCGATACAAAACCAATGTTAGCAAGCTGAAACCGTCAATCGTCACGCGCATTAATGCCCAAATCGTGTCAACCAGGCAATTGAGAGGCGGGTGCCTCGACATCCAATACACCAATAAAATGTCCCTCAGTGGACGGCTAACAGTGACAGGGACAGTGGTTCCAGTACTCTACGGTCATCTCATCTATTAGTTATTTATGTTTACTATCCAAATTCCAGTTTTCTATGGTCATCTATCTCATCTATTAGTTATTCATGTTTACTATCCAAATTCCTGTATTCCATGGTCTTCTGTGTTTGTTGCTAAAGGTTTATAAATCCTAACTTCTCAACTTTATAGTAATCTAACAGCGTTCATAAGAAATTTATATTCGGTTTCCCACACAATCTATAGGGATCCTGGCATCGGGTTTTTATGGGGGGTTTACAATTTTGGTATTTGTACGCCATATTCTGCATAGAGTTTATTCCTACCTCATTGGAACCTTGGCTGTGGTGCGTGTGTTTTAGTGTTTATACGGACAATCATCGATGGTTTTGTGGACAGGAGGCCTTACATCACGAGCGGTTGACGCTTGGTAATACCAGGCGCGAGCGAGTGTATAACGACGTCAACCTCGAGTGGCTTACAGAGCCGCCTATCTACAAGACCATCGGATGTTGAAAAATAACATCGTTTGTTATCTTTTATCCATCTTGACCAATAAACTAAACCCAGGTATTGCCTTATTAAAGGGTATTTCAATAGGGACTATATTTTTGCTCTACTACACAAACGGACGATTTTCCCGTATACCATGGCTTTGAGGCCGTATACCATGTTTTGGAATCCGTATACCACATTTTGGGTATTAGACAGTTTTTAAGCAATGGGTCATGATTTACCCAGTCCCTATATATTTTCAATTGAATACTCTGTGTACCATGGATAATAAAATCCTGGTGAATGCTGTTAGCATGAGAAGGTCAGATTATGAACAGTGATATATGAGGCAGAGAACTACAATCCCGCCGTTAAGGGCTGATTCCACCAAAATGATGGATTTGTCGTGATATATCTTGGTATATCTTGTAATATCCTACAGTGTCGCAGCATGTCGTACTACCTATGTCGCAAAACGTAGCCGTACGGCGTCGGCGACACCTCAAGAAACATAGCAACACATTTTTTTTGTATGTTTATTTTGCATTCGATCATTACAATCGTTCTTCCAAGCAAACATAAATTCAAATAAGTGCAACGAATTTACACAGCGATGAACAGACATTTGATTATTTGACTCCTCCAATCATTACTGTTACCACATAATATGAACCGAATTACATTTAAATAGCCTGATAATAAATGATTGGATTATTCAAACCGAGCCCGATTTAGCAAGACACCCAAATCAGGACTAATCTTGCTATATCTTGTCTGTTGGTGGAATCACCACTTTAGACTCAATGAGTAGATGACTGCATGTGGTCTGTGCCCATGAGCTGCTCATACTCAAGCACTGCGCACATCGAGGAGTCGACGTCCGCGACCTCCGCCTGTCTCTCGGGTCGACCCAATCAATCTGTGAGGGGTCGGCCAGCCCCTGATTCCACCCTGAGACAGATCAGAACGCATAAATAACGTATGAGATGGGCGTGTGGACGGGGACCCATCCCTACAGTATCCCCTCCTCCCCCGCAACACCTCCTACACTGAGTACACACGAGACTGACCTCCAGCCTGCCCAACATAAAGGAATCGCACTTGTTACACTGTCAGTCCTGGGGTCCGTTTAATAATACTTATATAGAACGTCCTGCTGACCATGCTGTACAATTCACAGAACGAGATGGTAATTTACGGTTTGTACAGACCGAGGCATTTATGCCGAGTTCCGTACAAACGGTAAATTATCATCGAGTTCTGTGACTTGTACAAGCATGGTTGGACGTTATATATTTACTATATACCCGAAATAAGAATAAAATCAATTTCATTTGGCTTAACAACCAATTTGTTAATAAACGTGTATGGCAAGTATTTTTACGTTATATGCCGAAACGGTGCGTATTTACAGTATATACGGCATGGGTATATAGTAAAGGATCTTACATGAAGACCCTTTTCTGAACCTCATACAAGGGTTATCATTTAACCATATTTATGTGTGTTCGCTAAGACAATATTAGCTGCCCATATGGTCGTCCATAAGGGATGAATAAAGTTTACCCACATCGTCCTTGAGGCTTACAGAAAAGGGTCTAAATTTAAGATCTTTGATTATTAAACGGGCCCCTGAATCGTACGTCTATCATTTTACCTTTTAAGCTGCAAATATTGGTATAAATATCCTATATAAACAATAAACTCGAAGTGGTAGTACTTTGGCTTTCGTTCTACACTGTAGTACACCACGAAAGATTCAATGCTATCCATATCATTCTGGAACACATCTGTGATATACTTATAACATTTATCTCGACTTTCTAATGTGTGTAGTTCATCCACTTTATTCACCGATCTCTGATATTGAGCTCAAACAAAGTAGTATCAGAGTAGTATTATGAAACATCACGAACTTTCATACGATTTGTTTATATGGCATTATTTGTCTTCGAGGAATGATATCACGAAGCAGAGCTAAGTGATGTCTGTAGCTTAAAGGCAACGAAAGCAATGTAAACACTTATATGAAATTTCGTGATGTTTAGATTTTATCTTACCCCATTACATGTTTTAACTTCATATGTCATGCGTGCCATATACATATTTTATGGTATAACAGTCGCATACAGTCACACTATGTTAAGTCTATGGAGATTTATATGGGGGTTAGGATAAATGCTTCAAGAAGCAATGTGAGCGAGTGAAAGTATGTGAGACAGCTGAAACTAGCCATTGCTCCGTCCAGAAAATCTCTCAGAGGTATTGCCAGAGTTCCACTGCACTGATTATGTCTGAGCCGGGTTACAGGGAATCTTCACTTAGTTACTTCTGCGCATGCGTATTGAGGTATGTGAGTAATCCTGACAGACATGCCAGACACACAGCGGCGCTGCGCTGGCGTACATCACCATGCCTGCAAATCCCCTGTATATACTGTCGGGAACAGTTTACTGCCACTATGTGCGAAATATCTTCACCGAGTGTAAGATTTTAACTTTGTGGTGTTGGACCTACATTCTCTGAAAATATGATTAATATTGCTCTATTATTTCCTTTTTTAAAACGAGTTTCTATGTTTTTGAGAAATGATGCCTCAAGGCATCATTCGCCCTGGGCTGGTTGATGCCTCAAGGCATCATTCGCCCTTAAAGGGTTTTAAAAGGGGTGGTAGGGTGGTGGATGGGTGGTTGTTGGTTGGGCTTCTCTTCCATTGCTGCTGCACCTTGGTCATCATCAAACCAATAGGCAAATGACGTTGTTTTTAACAAACCCTTTGGTACACAGGGATTAAGATTTACTGCTAAAGTATAGAATGGCAGTTTTGGATTAAATACCCATGATTTACTACATACCCATGCCGTATATATACTGTAAATATGCACAGTTTTACCATATAATGTAAAAGTACTGTACGAAACAATGTTCCGTACGGCAAAATACGGAACAGTGTTCCGTATGTGTCGACTAAAACAATAGTTGTTAGGCCAAATAAAGTTAATTATTTTATCAATTTCGCGTACATAGTAAATATTGAACAACCCACCATGCTTGCACAAGCTACAAACTATAGTAGCTATAGTCTGGTATATTTGGAGGGTCATTTGCGTATTCTTATATCCTTATTCTTAAGGAGACGGTAGACATTTGAATCAAGCTTGTTTCTTTGTGTATTTTAAAGTCTGGTGCCCACATGTGCTTACCCTTTCTAGGCTCCCTCATTGTTTGAACCAGAATGTTTCTTCAAGTACGAAACGTAATGATAACGAAAGTCAGATTGCGATTGCTTACCGCATGGGGTCCATCTGTTCAACATTATTGCACTGCATCAAACGAACACGTGCTATAAGGGCACATAGCTATTGTGCTATGGATGCGGTCATCTTGTCCCCCGACGCCATCCAAAACACCAGGTGGCGGGACTAATTATCAATGGATTTATCACAATCTTTTTGAGAGGCTTGCCATGGAGGAATTTAGCCTCGTCTCAATATTATCTATAGATTTTAAAAACTGATTATAGTGGTTGCCCCCTGACTACAGTAGTGCTATCTTACAAATTTCCAGGTGGTTGATGGCAAAACTAGCAATCACTTTGTGCCATATAAGCCAAAGACACAACATTCAACTTTATCGTAGTTTACTGACATCGGGTGAACCAGTTGTAACTCCTTACCTTAAAGGCCAAGCGAGAGACAGGTATGAAATCACTACCTGTTTTACAGCCTCAGCCTCAGCCCAGTTCGGATCACTTTGCTAATGATCTTGGGCTCCTAGCAGGCAGCCTACTAATTCGTCTTGAGGTGAACTGTCAGTGGAGAACTTATGTAACTTTCCATATGTCTCGCTTGAAGAAATATTTACTCTATTCGCAAAAGCAGAACACTCTGTATGTATATTGTCCCTCAAGTGTTAAACCCTGCTCTGTTTTGTTGCTTGACAAGAGACCAGAATTTATCTCACCCCTGATACTTTGTCCCATAAGCTTAACTCGTTCTCCATGCCCCTACAAGTATCGCAGTCCGTCCTCCATGGTCTATATCCTGTGTGCCATCCCTTCTTTTAGTGTGTACAAGGGAGAGAAACACAGAAAGCAACTTGTTTTGGTCAAAGTAATCTTTATTCAACTCGTTTGAATGCTTCGCGATATTCACTTGGCTTTGCCTCGTTCATATCACTCCACATCAAACCCATGGAGAATGACGACTTTGGCCAAAACTTGTTGGTTTCTTCTTTAGTGTTCTATGGTAACACCAGCCTTGCATTGTTGACATCTTTTCGTTTAGCCTCGTATGAGATCCCCTTTTGCAAGCCAGGAATCACCTAATCATTAACATCCTAACCTTGTCAGGTCACACCTTGTCAGTCCATGGGTATATTGTTTTAGATTCACCAATGGTACAATAAATTGTACGTCATTCATTTTGGTAGAGCTCCAAAGGCTCTGCCATTCTTTTATCATGAATCTTCTTGGTCTTAGCATACAGTTCAAACAAAATACAGTTCTAACAAAAAAACTGATGATCGAGAAAATACCGATTTAGTCTGTAACAAGTACAACCACTTATCCGAAAGGTTCTATGAGAACATATCCTAAAAGTGTCCGAAATTAGGTGGAAATTGTGAATATATTATAGTGGATTTAGAGTCTGACATAAAATATTGTGTACCATATGGAACAGAAGTAAGCATGTTAACAAACATATTTCCGGTACCTGATGAAAACCAGCAAGGGAATAAACCAACGCTGACAGGAACCGGTTTATTGACTACAATATCAACATGGAAAGTAAAATGTGAATGAAATGTAAATTTAACTATTGTGGTCAATAAAATCTTCAAAAAAAACAACAAAAAACAAAAAACAGTCGCTGTGCAGATAGTGCCTGCACCTGGTCTGCAATGGAGAGCATTCTTGGCAGTATGATCAGCAGCCTCATTGCTGTCTATGCCAACATGACCCGGTATCTGGCGGAAGACCACCTCTTTGCCACCCTGTCTGATTTCCATGTTGGAATGCCTAATAGCCTGGATCACCCGGTTCTTGACAGATGGCCTACAGACACGATTTGCTATCTGAATGGATGACACTGCACGTAGGAGTGCATTAGCTCCAGCCGTGATATCCGGCTTCTACTGTTTAGTGCTCAAAACTAATTCCCATTTGGGGTATGTGTAGCATAGACTTCAAACTTTTCGTATCTTAAGCTATTCGTGTAGACCTCTACGTGGACTTTTGTATGTGTCACAGAGCTGAAAACTCTCTCTAAAATATGCTTTTTTTTCTCTCTTTTAGCAAATGTCAGCTATTTTTGATAAAGCTCTAAAACACTGAAGGTTAAACATGTAAAGCTGGCTCCTGACTCATCACAGTGAGAGGTTATAACACAGAGGAAAACTTTGAATAAAAAGGTCTCCTACACAAGTATAGAGTTCCTGCCATAATGTTTGTCTAGGGCATGGTGTCTAACGCTAAGACAGTATGATTACGCGATCAGAGTCGGCCTCAGAGGCAGTTCATGTAATTATGTAATAAGAAATTGTCTTCTTACACAGATTCTTAGCGAGTACTGAGAAGGAAACCCACGAGATGAGAATAACTTCGCCCATACTCCACCGAGTTTGACTGTGGAGTAATCCATGAAGCGAAGCTCAGTGAATTACGTAGCGGTCAAACGAGGTGGAGTGCAGACCAAGTTATTCTCATCGAGTGGGTTTCTGATTTTACCTCACCCCGTATAACATCATTTATTGCTGGAATAACTCGCCGAATTAGCCATTGAGTATTGGGTACAATACTTTTACGACCATAGAGTCAGATTCCTAACCGTTAAGCCTATGGAGAAAAATACCAGGGTGAGATAATGTATGGAACCTTATACATTTCTCTTTAAAGAACTGCATGGAATTATCCCTATGCCTTCACTGCTATATCATAAGGAATATAAAAGTCCCAGTTGGCTCTCCGCAATACCCTCGCATGCGCTCGGATATTACTACGTGTCAATTCCTCGGAGCATACGACTGCTTGTATCTAAAATCAGTCTATATTATGTATATGCACTCGACTTGCTTCTCTTATCGGCAATTAAAGCTGAAATTTATGCGGTGTATAGATCAACAATACCAAGAACTTGCTCCTTTGTGTGGGTGGGCTTGTAATGAAGTTGAGTTCATATGTACTGGTGCTAGCTTTCTTATCATGAATTTACGACGGCAGCTACAAGTCATCAGGACCAGGAACTGACTATTTGTGTGTAGTGCTGTGGCGTATTACATAGATATCTGATGTGGTTCAACTAGTCTTCCCCCACATCTCACCCCATACAGTCGATCTGGCCATGTTGTTTCTGTTACGCCAGTATTCAACCTCAATATGAAACAGCAACACCCACATCCCTCCCCTGTTGTCAAAGGCGATCTATAACGCAAAGGACTGGAGTTCCAAGTATTCAAGGATATAGACAGTACGTAGGCACTGGCAGAGTACTTAAGCACTGGTGCAGTACAATTGGAGGGTGTTTTTCTCGTGTGTTTCCCAAATGGGTCTGTGCTGGAAAATATTTTTCTCAAATAATACTCATTTTAAGCATTATCCCACTTCCAATCCTTTGAGGCGTGATCCGGTTTGCCTCCTCTGTGACATCTTATCGTCTTTCTGGGTCAAAGTTAATAAGCATATGGACCATTATCTCACCCAGGTATTTTTCCCCAACGTTAGGAACTCATACTCGACGACCGTGAAGGTACTGTACTAAATACTCAACGGCTAATTTGGTGACTTGTTTTATCAATCAATAATGATATACGGGGTGAGATCAAATCAGAAAACCCACTCGGTGAAAATAACTTGGTCTGTACTCCACCTCGTTTGACCGCTACGTAATCCAGTCAGCTTCACTTCGAGAATTACTCCGCGGTCAAACTCGGTGAAGTACAGGCCAATGTATTTATTTTCATCTGGTGAGTTTCCTGCTAATAGCACAATCTAGAATCGTCAACAATGGATATGGTCAAATGCTTCCAGCAAAACCCAAGGACATTATTCTGAGTTGAAGGGAACCACAACAGAACCACAAAAAGAATTGTCAACAATGAATATAGTCAAATGCTTCCAGCAAAACCCAAAGACATGTTCTGTGTTGAAGGAAACCACAACAGAACCACAAAAAGAAATCCCTCTGTCGAACCCGCTCTCGTCAGGAGTGGTTGCCGGTACCCGGCGGAAACAGCCGGCCAGATAGCCTCACCGCCGGGCACAAAGCAATGAAAAGACATCGATGACAAATCTTCAGCCTCCGGAAATTCTTTATTGACACCATAGACGGGCGTCGGCGCTAAGCCAATGTCCGCCACTCCGATAAATATTAGCCTGCCCCGGGCGCCGGGTGGTGGCGCTGCCAGCCGCCCGCTGGTATCGGCGTGCGATGTAGCCGCCGAGCAGGACAAACAGCAACCAGCAGTTGAAAGGTCGAGAAGGAGCCGAAAGGAACGCCATGCAGGATTACTTATTACACGAAAAAATGCTGATTCATCGTGATGTGGTGTAAAGGGAGCTGGCAGCGCCTCCGACATTGGGATTAAAGTTTTAACAGAAGCATCACTGAAAGATCTGGATACGCAGATGTGTCATACATTGACGGTATGAGACACATTTCTCATGAGACACGATCTATTCATGTTGATGTGAACTAATAATGTAGAGTTTTTTTGTTTGCCTTGAGTCCTATAGATATGTTCTGTATAGGTGATTCTGTCACTGTGGGTTGTTTTTGTTTGTATTTGTATGATGCGAATGGCTAAGGTAGGCTCTAACATACTAATAATGTAGAGTCCCTTCCTTCCCTTGAGTCCCATAGATATTATCTGTATATGTGGTTCTGTCACTGGTGAATGTTTTTTTAACTGTGTTTGTATGATAAGAATGGCTAAGGCAGGCTATAGCATACCGCAAGAACGTTTCTATTGTACATGGTTCTGATTAATGGAAGAAGAGACATTATTTTCATTTCGCTAACGGAGGAGGGGTGTCCCAATAGACAATAAAATCTCAATGAATAGGCCATAAAAAGACAGACACCAGTACTCACTAATGACAATTGGCCTAGTTTTACAACCATACCTGGCGCATTATGCATGAGAATAATTTCAGTGGGGCTTCCATCTGATATTTCATTTGTGTTATCAGTTTAAGCTTATTACTTCTCTCACTATCTCAGTGGTACTATCTGTCAGGCACGAACAGGTAGTCAGTACACTTTTAAAACATTTGATGCGATTATACAATTTATAATAACACCCCAGCACCAGAAGGAGGTTAAGACGTGATTATTCAATGTCAGAGATGGAAGCAGCAATAGAAGAACCAGTCGTATAGGGCACAGGGCGATTGCTAGTTCTGCCATCATCCGCCAGGAGATTGTAAGATAGCGCCACTGTAGTCGGGGGACAACCACTATTATTACCAACGACATATATGACGTTAGAATTCTACTGGATCCGCTTGGAGTTTCTACCTCGCATAGAGACCGAGTGAACTAGATCTAGCGAGATTCTCATGCATAGAAAGATTTAATCTGATCTTCTTTTTTGTATTTCTCTAGACAGATGTCCACTTATTCTGAGGTATCATTTCTTGCCATACTAAAAATATATTTTAGAACTGTAGTATTCCGATCTCTTTGCCCTGAGATCAGCCTCTGAGACTAAATTGCGCTGGTCTGCCTCTATAATCTAAAGATAATCGTGAGACAAGGCTAACGCCCTACTATGGTACGGCAAAAAACATATTTTCAACCAATTCCATTGATAACTGGACCTGCTACCTTTTTTTTTCTTTTGCGTCGGGGGGCAAGATGAACACAACAGCTATGTGCACAATACAGTTGTAACAGTTGTTTAACGTCTCCATAGACTTTCCACTCCGGAAACTACCATTCAAACCTCACCAACCAGCTATGTTTTCCGCTGTTTTATCTGACATATCTATCACGAAGGGCTTCGCCTTTCCTATTTCCACTTACGTGTGAGAGTAAGTCAAGTAAGAAACAGAAAATTGATTCAACCAGCTCCGATCACGTGATAAACATGGGCGTTTATCATTGGTCAAAAGCTAGCGAAGAATGCTAGATCTCGATGTGTTTACATTGCGAACGTAAATCCCCTCCAGGACAATAGGGTCTGTTTTTAAAACGTCTCATATTGCACATGTACATGGGAAAAACAAAGGGGAAGGCGTAATACAATAGCTTAAACAAAAAATTCTTTAAAATGGACGTATAGTATAAAATATACAGACGTAAATACGGGCACAACAGAAGCTGTGATAAGTGATGAGGCTATACCTACTGTAGATGATTTGATGAGAGTGCTTCAATACCAAGTAGTGTCATTGAGATGGGAAAAGTAAACAATAAAAGCTGCAAAAGATATTCTGCAGTTCTGAGGACCACATTTAGAAAACGGACTACACTCCGATCATGGTCACTATCGCCTGAGGTTAGTCCTAATCGTAATTGTTCTGCCAATATCATTCTTAGAAACACCTCCCTATTGTCATGTTATTCCAGTTACACTCGTTTGTTTGTTTGTGGTTTAACGTCCCAGGGGACCCTGAGGGTATATAGGGACTATCAATGATTTAGCTTTTCACTTTCGTAGACTTATTTCAGTCACTTCTTTTCAATGTTTTCAAATATTTTATAAACAATCAAAGAGATTTGTCTCTTTCAAAAACCTGATGATATCTTTCTTTGGAATAGTTTCAAACAACATTTTCATGTTGTTACTGTTTTTCAAGTACTTTCTTCTATTCTCTTGTACCCGTTTGCAGTTCAGCAGGATATGCTCAACAGTGATGGGTACATTGCATGCTTGGCTTCAGTCACACTAACTTTACAGTTTTGCTCTTACATTTATATGATGCTAGCAGTAACTCTGATATAAAAGCTCTCTAGACGCAAACAGATCCTAACTTAATATTGGTTTGTTGGTGTGTGGGGACGAGGCGTTGGGTCCAATGAACATTTTTTTTAGGGCATGAACAGAACTCAAATCTGATCAATGCCCCAGAAAAATTGGAAATATAATATTGGTTTGTTGGTTTGATTTAACGTCCAGTTAACCATTGCAGGTTCTCACCAGACCTTCTCAAGGTTCTTTTACACCACAAGGGAGGTGATCGAATCTATGAAATTAAATTAGGTGGGAACCTCACCCCTACACATTTACCGAGGTGAGAGTTCTTTTACTTCCCACACCACATAGACATGGTATGAGAAGGATTGGCCTTTGATATAGCAGTAAATCTACCACTGCTGGGGGTGAAGGAGAAAAGTGGCTGCAGTGGGACCCGAATCAACAAAGTCTGACAACCTTGATATTACAAGTCTGGACAGTGCTCTTTACCACTGAGCTAACTCCCCAACAAACCAAAACCTTACATATTTACGGTCAGCCCATCCCAGCCCAAGTTGACACTACGCTTTCACGAGAACAACTAAAAAAACACAAGGGACATTTCAGGACTGACAATTGGCATGTATTTCACTGCGCGACCCGTTTTTACTTCAATGATTCACTTTCCATTCCAACTTTAAAAAATACAAACAATGATTTTGCCTGCAGGGCATACCGCTCTCAAATTACACAGATGTTTATATCAGAGCCGGCGAAACCAATATATAACTATTTAAACAACCCAAGAGTACGGGGAGGGAGGTAGAAAGAAGGGGGGAGTCTATTCATGTGCGCGTTTTTATCTCAGAGACGGATACAATTTCATCCTCTTTGTAGCCGGCTGCAGCACGGGGTGGCTGCTCTGCCTGTTCCTGCTTATTTTCTGCATCAAAGGGAGCATGGCTGCTGCAGCCCCGGGAAGGGCTGGAAGTGTTCGGCTGTGATTAGAAGTCAGGCTGATTGGGCGTACTTAGAGCTCTGTGATTAGGACCGCCTTCCCTGCTGCACCCGCCCACCCCCTCTGTGCCCAACCCTGCCCCCTCCCACAACCGCGCTGCCTTCAGACCAGCCCTGAGTCTGTGCTTTAAAGCCCGGTTCCCACTAAGCGATTTTGGGGCATTCAGAGGGCACCCGTCGCCGACTATCAGCTAAAATTTCTAGGAATTTGTCCGGTCGCCAAGTGGGAATGCAAAATGGCAAAATCGTCAGCGACTATTGTTCTAGCCTCATTGTTTGGGCTTGAGTCGGCAACTGGATTCCCTCTATGATGGGTACCAGTTTCTTGCGATTCATTTTCAAACATGTTTAATCAAAATATATTCCTTCCCTTTGTGGGCGACAACATAGTTTAAGAAATATCCCCTTGGCGCGTACCGATGTCGGCCCATAATTAGTCGCTGGGTGAGGAGAAATATGGGTGCACTGGTGAGATGTGGTCCCTCACTGAGATTAGTGCCCCCGAGCTGATCAACTACTAGAAACGTAACGCAGTCAGTATGGTAGAAAATCGTATCACTGTCGCACAGTGCGTACTGAAATGCTTAGGACAATCTCCTACCACCCCCTCTCTAATATTCCGCTGGGATGGTTTTTGTCCTGTGCAAATTCGCCTGAAACAAGATGAAACAAGCTTAGGAGAGGTAGAGTTAATTTCAAGCAACAGGGGCCCGTTTAATAATCTAGGATCGTACATTAAGACCCTTTTCTGTAACTCGTTCAAGGGTTGTTTTTTTTATGTTATTTAGGTCTGTTCACTATGACATTATTAGCCGTTCATAAGTGTTGAATAAAGTTGACCCACATTGTCCTGGGTCTCTATGGCATACAGAAAAGGGTCTACATGTACGATCCTAGATTATTAAACGGGCCCAAGAATCGTACAGTGTGTCTTCCACTTAGATGGAGGAAACGGAACTGGTGGGGGTGAACAGTGATCGGGCTTATCACCCTTTTCCCCTCTATTCACCCCTCCCTCTCCGAGCATTCGGAATCACAAAGAGGGGTGGAGATCCTGGGGTGGAAATAAACCCCCTCCTTACTGACCACCTCCCCAAACAGTGGGAGGGATGGGGTTAAAAGGGGGTATGTGAACTGAAAAATTCAGAGAGCGAATAGAGAGGGAGAGGAGGCAGAGAGTATGCATATGATTAATTACATTATGATGTGCCAAGCTATGATCAGTCAGGGCGCAGAGTGATTGCTGGTTTGTGCACCCTGTTCTTTTCTCCATCTTTCTCTTTTTCTGTAATTCCCCCATTCTTCCCCTGTCTTAAGTGGGAAACACATTGTACGATTTCGACCCCACCGATTGAGCCCCTTAATTGTAAGCTGTGTATGACGCGTTAATGGAAGACCGCCCACCTGAGGCGAATTATTTGCAATTAAAAAAGAAATAATAAAAAAATATTTTTTAAAAGCTAGTCTTAACGTGTCTCAGGCGAATTTGTGCAGGGCGTCGACCATCACAGCAGGATTTATGGATGGGGGTGGTGGCCAATAGTGGTAGTTAATCCTAAGCGAATTCTGTCCACACTGGATGACTGACTTACGATTTACTCAGAGATTTGAGGCAACTATTAAAGTAACAAGTACTTAATCTTAGTGTCCGGGTGCCAAAGCAGTGAACAGGGCTCAGTCTGTGTGTGGCAGGGCTATTTTTCGTCACCCAGCACATACTTATGGACCAAAATCGGTAGGCAACACGGGGGGTATTTCATAAACTCTGTTGTCGCTGACAACGGGAAGGAACATGTTCCTTAATCTATCGGTTCCGATTTCAGAACATTGGACTGCAATTGATCGGCGACCAAGATATATATCCACGGGGGGGGGGGGGGGGCAGCATTATCAAATCTTAGGCAAAGTTCTGCAGGTAGGTGCCACACTGACTGGTTCAATCTTGAGGCTTACGATTGTTCGTTTGTCACCAAGAAGGGAACATTCATGTTCAGAAATCGTACAGTGTGTTATGGCCTAAAAGGGTGGCCCAACCCCCACAACCCCCTCCTCTTCCACTACAGTCCACCCAAAGTCTGTTTGTCCTTAACTTCTTCACGTCTATCCAGCCTTCCGCCCTGTGTTTCTATCAACCATTCACCAGAGTACGCTGGTCAGTAGTGGTCGGGCAGGCCACTTCCGCTGTTGTCCCAGAGGATTGTGGGTGAGGTACGTGCAGTGCATTCTGGGTGCCGCTCTTATAGCGTATCCGTGACGTGCTTATCCAGAACGAGGCAAATGTATCCGTATGAGAACCGCGCGCTGAATGGATTTTGAAATAAAGAAAATTTGAAAAAGAAATTCTGATCATGTCTTTCGATAAAATTACTTAAGAAAATATCAATTAATCACTAGATTCTTTTTTTTTATATATAGAGTAAGTTTTATTTCACATTAGATCTTATTTCCTAACAAAGTCTTCTTTCCATAAGTGTCTTATTCTCTAACAGAAATATCGCGTTTAGTTAATCGATTCTTTGCAATTCGTATTATGCTCAATGAATATTACAGATTCATCATATTGATAATTAAAAGCGTAAGTCGGTCATAGAAACCCCAGTGAAAAAGGAGGTCAAACTTGAATGCGTCAAAAAGAGGGCATTTATTCGCGTCTTATTAAAAGGGATGAAAGTCGGGCCTGAGGAAAAAATCGGAAATTGAAAACGCTTATAAAAAATCATTTATAACATCATATTGGGACAGAATGGCTATGAATCTTTATATTATTTAACACTGCTAGTTTGCGTTTGTAGTAAAACTTGAATCTGTTATTAGCTCAACTACAACCCATCAGACATGAGCCTGATTTTCAGAAGTCACATCACCAATCCACGGGCAGGGGGCAAAGCTCAATGTGTATAAGTGAGTAAATGTAACGCCGATCAGCTAACAGGGTACAAGGAGTAGGCGGCACAGGAGAGCAAGGGAAGGGGGGCTGGTCAGTGATTATGGGACGTGTATGTATGGGAGTATTCAGTAAATGGGTTAAGAATTCAACTGGCGTTGGCAATGGGGCAGAGTATGGGGTACCTTGAGCTTGACATTGCCCTTTAACCTGCTACGGCCCATTATCTCACCCCTAGTACTTTTGTCCTATATGCTTTACATTGGGAACTCGTTCTCCATGCCACTACGAGTACTGCAGTCCGTTCTCCATGGTCTATATACTCTGTGTCGTCCATTCTTTTAATACAGAAATACAAATAGAGAAAGCCACTCGTTTCAGTCAAAGAAATCATTCTCCAACTTGTTCAAATGCTACATGATATTCACTTGGCTGTCGCCTCGTTTATTTCACTCAGAATCAAACTTGTGGAAGTGAAAACATAGACCAAAACTCTTTGGTTTCTTCTTTAGAGCCCTGCCCTACCCATGCTCCTTCAAATCTCCTCCTACAAACACATACCGGGCATGGTAACTCTCTCGTCTCGCCCTTTATCCTACCCCTAATATAAAATCCCATAGGCTTAACATTGACTTTCCGTATGCGCCCGTATGTCGCATACGGATAAAAAATCGCTCCTAGGAGTGTACAAAAAATGGACCAATCAGAGATCAGCAGCTGAAAGTAGTTCCAAGCGCCTTCAGAGCAGCAAGGAGAGCTATATGGAGGACTTCAGAAAGTTTTTATCATGTTTTTTGTTATTATCCTCACATAAAAATATAGTTCACAGGGGGTAGGAAAAAATCTAAACCTTATTCGTTTTAATCTGGGCTCCAGTATGCGACTCCTGGAGTTTTGGCTCCGGATATCACTCGACTCCGCCTCGTGATATTACTACGCCAAACTCCAGTTGTCACATACGGGAGCCCAGATTAAAACTCATCCGGTTTTACGATAGTCTTTTACTGCACACAGTTCAGCTTCATTGCATCCCACCTTGTTTAGACCTTTACTGGGCCCTCCGTTGCGGCCTAGCGTAATGGCACCAAATGGACATGCTACGTCAAAGTGTCTACAGGTTCCACAACCATCTACAGCTGGTGTTATGTGGCCATTTAGGTCCTGTAGCGGACTAATCTTATTGTAATACTGCCATCCCCAGTTCACCGACATCTGCCCCTGTCTGTTGCTACTGCGGAAGAGAACACGAGCTAACCTAAAGCCCTGTCTCCCCGGTGCAATTCTGGGTACATAGGTACGTCCAGTCTCAGACTGGGCGTACATCCAGGATCGCAACTCGGCAAAACGCACAGTGTAGACAGCAAGTTTCCCTCCAGTCTCAGACTGGGCGTACCGGTACACCCAGTCTCAGACTGGAGGTACCGCATGTACCCCGGATCGCAAGCGTTTTTAAATATCAAACATGTTTGATATTTGGTACGCCCAGTCTGAGACTAGGCGTACCCTATGTACCTAGAATCGCAAGCCCTCCAGTCGCAAGCGAGGGT